>CM052800.1:139951009-139982521 GCA_028533885.1 Nasua narica | reverse complement strand
TATTTCCCTCAATTCCTCCTTCCAACCTTACCCCCTAGTTGCAGTATTTAACTGGGCTGGGTAGGGTTGCTGTCTTGGGGGAGGCTAGGGATTCATCCTGTGCTTGTAAATAAATACGGTCATGACTAAAAAAAAAAAAAAAATTTGCAGATTTTGCAGGATTTTTGCAAATCCTGCAGATTTTGGATCTGAATTCAACAAACCTTTGCAGCTCCCTTGTAGCAGATAGCAAAGACATGCAGTAGAGGGGAAATAAGCTAAATGACATTATGAGGAAATAACACAATTACGTGGATATTATCCAGGAGAATGACCTAAGTCACTTCAATAAATAGTATCCAAAAACAAAAACAAGAAAAAAGAAAGCCAATTGGAACTGAAAATTTCTATATTTGTTCTTAGCCAAAAGGCCAAGAAGCAATGGAATTGAAAATTTCTAGATGTGAAACCTGGAACTTTGGATTGTGATTTGAACAAACCAAATTTAAGAAGGCATTTATGAGCCACTAGGGGAAATTTGAATATGGATTAAGTGTTTATTTATTTTCAGATTTCATTTGTTTATTTGACAGAGCAAGAGAGATCACAAGTAGGTAGAGAGGCAGGCAGAGAGGGAGAGGGAGAGAGAGAGAGAGAGAGGAGGAAGCAGGCTCCCCACTGAACAGAGAGCCTGATGTGGGGCTCGATCCCAGTACCCTGAGACCAGGGCCCGAGCCGAAGGCAGAGGCTTTAACCCACTGAGCCACCCAGGCGCCCCATGGATTAAGTATTTAAAGCATTGGTTATTTTCTTAGGTATTATAAAGGTAGGATAATGTTCATATTTTTATTTATTTTAGAGATTTTATTTATTTGAGTGAGAGCACACGTAGGGAGAGGTACAGAGGGAGATGAAGCAGACTCTCCGCTGAGTGGGAAGCCTGTCCCAGGGCTCGATCCCAGGACCAAAATCATGACCCGAGCTAAAATTAGACACTTAACTGACTGAGCCACCCAAGCACCCCAGTGTCCATATTTTTAGTAATAGGTGCTTGTGTGTGTGTGTGTCTGTGTTGTGTTTGTATATATATGAATGAAATGACAGCAACCAAAAGGGGAAAATTGAACAGAATTAACAAATTCAATAAATGATGAATGAAGATTAGTGGAAATATGCTATTTTAAGAATTTCGTTCTTCCTGCTTCTGTGTATCTTTCAGATGGTTTCATGCTAATTTTTTTTAAAAGATTTTATTTATTTATTTGACACAGAGATTACAAGCAGGCAGAGAGAGAGGGGAAAGCAGGCTCCCTGCCGAGCAGAGAGCCCAATGTGGGGATCGATCCCAGGACCCTGAGATCATGACCTGAGCCGAAGGCAGCGGCTTTAACCCACTGAGCCACCCAGGTGCCCCTCATGCTAATTTTTTTTTAAAGATTTTATTTATATGGGGCACCTGGGTGCCCCATATAACTATGGCTCAGTGGGTTAAAGCCTCTGCCTTTGGCTCAGGGCATGATCTCAGAGTCCTGGAATCAAGCCCTGAATCAGGCTCTCTGCTCAGCGGGGAGCCTGCTTCCCCCTCTCCCTCTGCCTGCCTCTCTGCCTACTTATGATCTCTCTCTCTCTCTGTCAAACAAATAAATAAAATCTTTAAAAAATACATTTATTTATTTGACAGAGAAGGAATACAAGCAGGGGGAGTGGGAGAGGGAGAAGCAGGGTTCCTGCTGAGCAAGGAGCCCAGTGAGGGCCTGGATCCCAGGACCCTGGGATTATAACCTGAGCTGAAGGCAGATGCTTCATGACTGAGGCACCAGGGCCCTTCATATTAATTATTTTTAATAGTGGATTGAAAGGTACCACATTCCACTGCATAAAGGAATGAGATAGAAGAATGGTTTTGGGGTAGTCTAAAACTGTAATCTTTAATTTTTTTTTAAATTAAAGTATTGAATCAAATACAATTTTAACAGGTATTCTATATGAATTAGTTATGCCTGAGTTTAGAAGAAAGCATTATGAAGGATCTTTTGTTTATTTCTTTAAAACATTTTATTTACTGACGTGCCTGGGTGGTTCTGTTGGTTAAGCATCTGCCTTCAGCTCCGGTCTTGATCTCAGGGTCTTGGGATGGGATAGAGCCCCGCATTGGGTTCTCTTCTCAGCAGGAAGTCTGCTTCTTCCTGTCCCTCTGCCCCCCACCCCAGCTTGTGCTTGCTCTCTCTTGTACTCTGTATCTCAAATAAATAAAAATCTTTTTTTAATTAAAAATTTTATTTATTTATTTGACAGAGAGAGACACAGCGAGAGAGGGAACACAAACAAGCAGGGGGAGTGGGAGAGGGAGAAGCAGGCTTCCCGCTGCGCAGGGAGCCTGATGTGGGGCTTGCTCCCAGGACTCTGGGATCATGACCTGAGCCGAATGCAGATGCTTAATGACTGAACCACCCAGGCACCTCAATAAATAAAAATCTTTTTCTAAAGATTTTATTTATTTATTTGACACAGAGAGAGAGAGAGAGAGAGAGAGAGAGAGAGAGAGATGACAAGTAGGCAGAGAGGCAAGCAGAGAAAGAGGAGGAAGCAGGCTCCCTGCTGAGCAGAGAGCCCGATGTGGGGCTGTATCCCAGGACCCTGAGACCATGACCTGAGCTTCAGAAGGCAGAGGCTTTACCCCACTGAGCCACCCAGGTGTCCTAAATAAAAATCTTTTTTTTTTTTTTTTTTTAAAAAAAAGGACCCTGGGCTTAAGTCTAGTGTGCCTTCAGTGTGCCACAGGAATGCCTTGGGTGTTTTGCCTTGTAACCTTGAAGATCTGGATATTTGTTTTCGCAAAGACATAGGCAGCAGTGGCAGAAGCAGCATAGATGTTTTACAGAGTCTTAGTGAGCTATCTGCTTGAGAAGCATGGAGCTCAGTAATTCAAATCTTCATATAATGATGGTTATTCACACAGTGACTGCCCTTGCCCCACACACGTGACTACTCAGCATCCAGGATACCACAGAGGTAGCGTCTTTCCCCTGAGCGCTCTACAGAGCAGGAGCCAACGTCTAGTGAGACATTCAACCAATCAGTTACGGGTTAGAGACTTTCCCCTGAAACTACACGGGTCACAGCTGATGCCAGAATCTAGACACACAATTCATTCTAAGACCTGCAGATAGGTCTAGACCGAGACACATGACCCAGAACCACATTAGAGAAGAGTCCAACCCTTTCTTTTATCCCTAAATGCCAATAATTATGAAAACATCTGACACAGGACAGTTAAATCTAGTCAGTTAAGCATCTGCTTTCCCCTCGGGTCATGATCTTATGGTCCCGGGAATGAACTCACATCTGGCTCAAAACAGCACTGAGAGCTCCTCCTTTTCCTGCAAATCGGTCACACCTTGTCGATCCTTGGAGCGCCACACAGCACAATCTCTCTGTTTACCACCAAGCTCTGAATCTGGCTCCTTTTATACTCATAACCCTGTAGGGAGTTTCCTTTCCTTTGTCATATTGGACAGAGCCTAGATGCAGTCAGCATCAGGGAAATGACAGGCCCCTGATGACATTTCCCATCTTCCTCTCTACATCTTCTGCACAAGGGTGCAGGTGGGGCGTGGGGGTGGGGAAAATTTGACTCACTGTCTCACGCTCCCGCTTCCTACTACTTCTCCAGTGAAACTCCTCTAATTTAATCAGAGGTCTGATTTCTGGGTCCACTGAATACTTTGAAAAGACTTCATCTTGTCTCTCCCAAGCACGCAGATGCAGGGCTGGATGACTAGCCTTGGCTTGTTCTTAGGCAGTTTTAATCCTCCTCAGGCAGTTTTTAATTCCTTCTACCGTTTAAAGAAGGTGTTTCCAGAGTGAGTTCTTGTCTGTTTTCTGGATTCACAAGCTCATTCTATCCTTACACCTAGGAGAAAAGCTCCCTGTAGCAACATCTCTCCTTCCCCTGCTCCTTCTGGAGGTGGGGGCTTTGGAGGGGGTGTTGGGAAGGTGGGGGAGGGCCAACTTATACCGTCAGATTGGATACTGGTCAATGTGTTGTCATTTATATGTACAACATCCACCTGATAATCCTATTCACTGACAGCTCATTCAGTCATTCAACAAACTTGTTGAGTGCTCGCCTTGCATGGACTCTGCCCAGCAGCCTGGAACTCAAGGGTAACCGAGCATTTCCCACCAGCAAGGAATCATGGTGCAGATGGGAGAGAGATGAGCCACAGAATGAAGGTTCTGGTCTCTTCTTCATGAGGGTGGTCAGCTCCTGAGAGGAGAGCATAGGATTTTCCTCTATCAAGGGGACAGATGCCTGTGCTGCAGAATAAGCTGCTGTTGTGGTTTTCAAGAAGTAAAATGATACCCTGTGTATGATAGAAAGTCTCACATGGCAGTTACAGGATGATGTTACACAGTGATTTCCCATCTCCATTTGCCTTTCTAGAGTTAATTACTGCTGATGGCTTCTTGTTGAAACTTCCCATTGATCTCTGCTTATACAAGAAAACAGTTCTATGAGTAGGAGTATATAGTGTAGAACAATGCCCTTTGTTTACCTCCAAACAAGAGTAACCTATGTGTTCTAGTCTACAATTGTCCATTTGTCATTTATTTTTGTCTTACATCATCAAACATACTTCATGCTACTTTAAAACATGTTGCCAAGGGGCGCCTGGGTGGCTCGGTTGGTTAAGCATCTGCCTTCAGTTCAGGTCATGATCCCGGGGTCCTGGGATTGAGCCCTGCATCAGGCTCCTTCCTCAGAGGGGAGCCTGCTTCCTCTTCCCCCCCTTCTTGAGCTGTTCCTCTCTGTCAAATAAATTTTAAAAAATCTTAAAAAATTAAAAAAAAAATATGTTCCTAAATTTAAGGAAGTCTGAATGGGAACTAGTATAAATAAGAGGGATATTTTTTGAAGAACTGTAGGCTCTCCATTCTTCAAGATTAGTGTTTCCCACAGTATATGTGGCCCTTTGGTTTGTTCCTCAGGAATAGCTCTCATTTGTGTAATTATTAATCATATGATATGCACTGTGTGAAGTGCTTCATCTAAACATCTAATTGAATTTCCTCTTCACATCTGAGAGATAGTGACAATTACTTCCCATTTAAAGATCACATCACTGTGTAATGGGAAAATGAGCACTAGTATGGCTAATTCATCCAAAGTCACAGAATCCCTTCTCTGCATTTCCATAGCACCTTCTATATTTTCTTTCATATAAGGATTGTAATTTTTCACATTGGGATTTTTGATTGTATTGGCAACTAAACTGGCAATTTTATACTTAAGATTACATCCCAAATTAATATTGTAATTCCATTACATTTTTCCAAACAGTACATAACTTTTGTATTTAAGAAACGACTTCAGGCTATATTTAAATTTTTTAATTTTTAAAATTTATTTTTATTATGGTAAAAAACACATAACATTAAATTTGCCATTGTAAACATTTTAAGACATACAGTTGAGTGTTAAATATATTCACATCACTGTGCCACAGGTCTCTAGTATTTCTTCGTTTTGCAATATTGAAATTCTACATCTGTTAAACACTAATTTCCCATTCCTCTTCCCCTTAGCCCTTGGTAACCACCTTTCTACTTTCTATGATTCTATAATTGTAAATGTATATTTGAGACGAGTGGAACCATAAAATATTTGTTGCTGTAACTGACTTCCTTTGCTTTGGCCTGACATCCTTGAGATTCTTCCATGTTGTAGCATGTGCTGGGATTTCTGTTTCGGACCTGTGCATCTGGAGAAATGTTAGAAATCCAGGAGGATGCTGCCATTAGATATTGCATACAGAAGACGGATGGTCCAGAAATGGGACAAGCTGGAGAAAACTTTTGAGCCATCAGCACAAAGATGTCTTAAATAGTGCTAAGAAGGGATGATACCTAGGGAGAGAAGTTAAAGATCTAAAAAGAGGGTTCTCTGGACAATGCCTAAGGTAATACAAATTAAGGAGTGGATAGATACTGACACTTAGTGGCAATCATGGAAAACAGCTAATTCAAACGCACATTTCTTCCATCAGATTAACAAAAATTAAACAGATCCTAAAAATCCAATTGGCGGGAACTGTGAGAAAAATCATACACTGTCAGTAGAAATGCTATGGGTTCAGACGTTCTTTACACTTTTTAAAAGCGGAGGTCAAATGCACATGCAGTTAATAGTTTACTGTATGTGCGACATGATGGACTTAATACAGGAATTGTCAATATTTCTCAGCAGAAATTCTCAGGACGTTCGACTCAGTAATTCAGTTTCTAAGATTTATAGAAATACTACAGAGAGGTTTGCAGAAGTTGTCATGAATTACAGACTACTTAGAGGCGCCTGGGGGGCTCTGTCTGTGGAGCATGGGACTCTTAATCTCAGGGTTATGAGTCTGAGTCCTATGTGGGGTATAGAGATTACGTAAAAATAAAGTCTTAAAAAAAATAACAGATTGTTTAAATTATGGCACATGACATCCCACAGCACTGTTTAAAATGAAAGAGTTACACATAACATACTTACAACGGTAACGTGATTGGGAATCTGGAGGCAGCTAATTTAATCTTACCCTTTAGTTCAGACTACATTATCATTTCGTGCAAGGCCACAGTCTTGTTGTTTTTTTGTTTTGTTTTTGTTTAGATTTTATTTATTTGACAGAGAGGGGTGAGGAGCAGAGGGAGAAGCAGAATTCCCACGGAACAGGGAGGCCGATGAGATGTGGGGCTCGATCCTGGGACTTTGGGATCATGATCTGAGGCAAAGGGAGGCGTTTAACCGACTGAGCCACCCAGGCGCCCTTCTTGTTTTTGTTTGTTTGTTTGTTTTGTTTTTTTAATTTCTCTCCTCTTTCTCTGTCCTCACTCCTATTCTCCACACCCCCATTGAGGATCCACTTGATGCATTTCATTTTTCTTTAAGTATGGATGTATTCTTGTAAAATATTAAATACTGCTTTGTGTGTGTGTGTGTCTGCTTAGTTTACTGATACATACATTTTATCTGTACAGTTGAGCCTTGAAAAATATATGGATAGGAGCACTGATCCCTGAGTAGCTGAAAATTCATGTATAACTTTTGTCTCCCCTAGAACTTAACTATTGATAGACTACTGTTGACCAGAAGCCTTACCGATGACATAAACAGTAGATTAATGCAGATTTTGTAGATTATATGTATTATATGCCACATTCTTACAATTTGAGTGAAGCCAACGAGACTTTGGGGATTGAGAGGCGTTGGGGAAGATTACTTGAAAAGAGTGACATGAAACAGATCAAACTATGGGAACAAAAGCCCATTTTCTAGAGATAAGCACTTTGCAACGGGTGCTATGGCTCTGAGGTTTAGGATCTGGATTTTGGCACCAGATTCTCTTCCACTTATTGGCGATATAACTCTGGAATCTTTCCCATTCCTTACTTCAGTTCTCTAAGCTATAAGGTATGAAGTAAACTAGCATTTATCTCACAGGAGTTGTCGTGGGGATTGCATTAAATAAGAGAGCACTAGACACAATAGTATTTTTATTACCCAAAGATAAGACCCTGAATATCTACACTGACACCACCCAGTGGGTTGTTTGGCATCTCCAGGGGCTATGCGGATATTGTTGGGGTGTTACGTATCATTTAGGTGCACTGTCCATTACATCTGGAAATTCTGAGAAAGATGGATATAGATACATGTTTGATGAGGTCCAGGTGTTGGTAATGGTACAGATGTAGGTATAGGTAGAGATATGGATGTATATGTACTTTAAGGAACTCCAAGAGTACGCTGAAAGAGCTCGCCAGAGCTCTTTCAGAATTGATTTCAGAATTGATCAGATGAGGAGGCCCATGAGGCAGCTGCTTAGTTTTCAAGTCAGCTTAAACCTTTTTTTTTTTTTTTAGAGATTCTTCTTTTTTTTATTATTTTTTTTAATTTTTTTTTTATTTGTCAGGGAAAGAGAGAGAAAGAGGGAGAGCGCACAAGCAGGGGGGAGCGGCAGGCAGAGGGAGAAGCAGGCTTCCCGCTGAGCAGGGAGCCCGATGCAGGACTCCATCCCAGGATCCTGGGATCCTGACCCGAGCTGAAGACAGACGCTTCACCAACTGAGCCACCCAGGTGTCCCCAAGCCAGCCTGATCTTCAGAAGCCATGGCGACCATTGGGACCATAGTACGGTGGAATTTGAGTTGAAATGTGGCTGCACCAAAGTGCCAAAAGGTCCTTGTCCTAAGGGAGTAACAAGGAATGAGTTCATTCCTAGCCATTGTCACCACAAATGGCAATCTTGAGCTCGAGAGGGTCAGAAGTCCCCAAGTGGATATTTAAATTTGATATGTGTCTAATCAAAAGTTTCCAAGAACTCTGATGAATTGATACTAAAGTCTCTGTGGAAAAGTAATTGTCCAAGAAACATCAAGAGAATTCTAAACAAAAAAGACCAAGGACAGATGGTAGACTTCCTGTAGTTGATATCAACTTCTTATAAAATCTTATTATTGACCTAAGAATAGATATACCATTGAAACAAATTAAAAAGCCCAGAGAACACATCTATTATTATTCAGGACACAAACACACCATTTCCACTGTTATGTCTTCAGTACAAGCCACCTAATTTCTTGCTTAAAATACTGTACTAACTTCCCGTTGGTCTCCTCAATTCCATCTCTGCCTTCTCACCATCTGTCCTATACACTACAAGAATGATCTTTTTCAAAAAGCTTATCAAATCATGTCACTTTTCTACTTAAAACTCTGATGGTTGCTAAGTGCACAAATGTTCAGTTTTACTTGGCATTGCCAAGTTTTTTTTTTTTTTTTTTTAGATTTTATTTATTTATTTATTTAACAGAGAGAGAACACAAGCAGGCAGAGAGGCAGGCAGAGGCAGAGAGAGGACCAGGCTTCCCGCCGAGCAAGGAGCCCGATGCGGGACTCGATCCCAGGACTCCGGGATCATGACCCGAGCCAAAGGCAGCTGCCCAACCAACTGAACCACCCAGGCGTCCCGGCATTGCCAAGTTTTAAAACAAAACTTTTTTTTTTACAGATTTGTTTATTTATTTTAGAGAAAGAGAAAGAGAGAGAGTGGGGGAGGGGAAGAAGGAGAGGGCGGGAGAAAATCTCAAGCAGACCCTGGGCTGAGCCTGGAGTCCTGCTCGGGGCTCAATCTCATGACTGTGAGACCATGACCTGAGTTGAAATCAAGAGTCGGACGTTTAACTGACTGAGGCACCCGGGCGCCCCTAAAACAAAACTTACAAAGTTGTTGAACCAATTCGCTCTCCCTTTATTCAGTTATATTGCCTCTTCTCTCTGTTCTCAGAGGAACTGTGCCTTTCTCCAAACTGTATCAAAACACCTATGGATCTAGATACTGATGACATTTTTTTCTGTGATTCTACATTTGAAAGTATATTCTAGTACTGCATCAAGAAAAGGAATACATGAATGATACTATCTCCTTTTAAAGGTGATGTTTATTTTTCCTTTTTAATAAATTAAACACATATTTTAAAAATGCAATAATAACTTTTTAAATATTTATTTGAGAAAGAGAGAGAGAGAGAGCATGTTGGGGGGGGGCAGAGGCAGAGGGAGAGGGAGAAGCAGACTTCCCACTGATGAGGGAGCCTGAGGTGGGACTCAATCCCAGGATGCCAGGATCACAACCTGAGCCAAAGGCAGACGATTAACTGACTGAGCCACCCAGGTACCCATCTGATAAAGTATCACAAAGGGAACATTGTCCCTGTAACCATTTCCCCTATTAAAAAATAGCATCTCTGGGCCCCAGAAGTCCTGCTTGTGGCTACTCTCAATCACTACCCCTACACTCCTCCCCCAAAGAAAACTGACTATTCTAACTTCTCACACTACTAGATTAATTTTGCATATTTTTGACCTTTATGCAAAGTAAATTTATGCATTATGTTCTCGCTTCCACAGTTCATTATGCGTGGAAAATTCTTACAGATTTTGTATTTAGCAGTTCACTTTTCTTGCTGAGTGGTAGCCCATTATCTGGACAGATGTATGGGTTGTTTCTCTGCTTATCAATTAAGAATACAGGGGCACTTGGGTGGCTCAGTCGGTTAAGCATCTGACTCTTGGTTTCAGCTCAGGTCATGATCTCAGGGTTCTGGGATTAAGTCTCATGTCAGGCTCTCTGCTCAGCTTGAATTTTTTTCTCCCTCTCCCCCTGCCTCTCCCCATCCTTCTCTAAAATAAAAATAAAATAAATTTAAATCTAAAAAAATACTATTACCAAAAAAAGTTAATAATATTACTGCAATAATTCTTGTACATGTGTTTTGGTGGACATTGGTACCCATTTCCATTGGCTGAACACCTAGGAGTGGGCTTGCTGAGTCACAGAGTATGTCCACATTCAACTTATCAGGTCGCACCAAAAAGGTTTCCAAGGTGGTTGTACCAGTATCTATTCCCAGCTGCAAGGAGGGGTCTGTTTTTGACAAAGCTTTCCAGAAGATTCTTTTCTGGAGACCAATTTGGGAGACATGGCTCTCACTGTTCTTTACATGGAGTGTGGAGTGAGGCCGTAGGGGGATGATTAGAGCTAGCAAGGGCCTCCTTCTTACCTAGCATCCAGGTTGGTTCTCACCATAACCTGCTACTTAGCTGATCAGCAGACTGAGGGTCAAAGACATTATTAAGTCAACCCAACATTCCACGCCTTAAAAACACATCTCCGGAATGTAGCACTTTAATCTACATAGACATTCAACACCTATTTAGTGAGGACCCACCATGAGGTACATTGTGACAATGTAGAGAGAAATGGGAAATGCCACCCGGGTTAAGTGTCACCACCACCAAGTATAAACATGGAAAGGTGACTACTCAGGAATGTCTGAGAAGACTTTGCATGGGAAGTGAACCCTGACAAGGGCAGGGGTGGTGATACGGGCAGGTTTGTATTTTGGCTAGAGAGTGGGGAACAGATTAGCAGGCTTGGGTCAACTCTCCTATGGAGCTCAGTGGTTGCTGTGAGATCTGAGAAAACAAAGGAGTTCCTAGTCTGGTGGGTGCACAGTAAAGAACTAAGCTTGCTCAAAGAAAGTCCTCTGCCTCTGGCTCCTGGGAGGTAACCTCTAAATCCTTCCAGTGTTCCGCCTGAAAGTCGTATCTTTGCATATCTGGGGCCCTTGCGCCCAGCCACATAGCCTAGGATAACAACGTCGTTTACGGTGTGAGCCGGGGCCCATCTAGTAGCCCCTTGACCTCTGGACGGGCTGGAGACCAAGGGTGAGCCTGGAGGGCGGTCAGCCATTTCCACTACCCCAGTAAAAACTCTAAACTCCGAGGCTCAGGGGGAACCTCCCTGGTTGTTAAACTTCATTGTTAGGAGAGATAAGCACTGTTTACACAATCCCACTGGGAAAGGCTCACTGAAGTCTCCTGCCCGGTCTTTCTCGACACTGACCTCCTGTCCCTGGTTTTCATCTGTGTCCTCTTGCTGTAAGAAACATACTGGTTAGCGTAACATTCGTGATGGGTTTTGTGAGTCTGTCTAGCAAATTACCAAAACTAAGGGTGATCTTAAGGACTTCCTAAACCTGTAGGGGTGACTAGAAAGCCTGTGTTTTCCATTGCAGAGAAATGTGCAAAAAATCTAACAATAAGAGAGAAAAAAAAAGGACATTTGTACTGCATCCCTTAGAAAGAACCCCTCAGTGTATTAATGCAGCTTCTTCCAGTCTTTTGTCAGAGCATTTTAAAAACAGATTTATTTATTTAAGAGAGAGAGAGAGAGAGAGAGCGAGCGTGCGAGCATGAGTGGTGGGGGGAGGGGGGAGGGAGAGGGAGAGAGAAGCCTCACGCAGACTCCCCACTGAGTGCAGAGCCCAACACAGGGCTGGATCTCACAACCCTGAGATTATGACCTGAGCCAAAATCAAGAGTCTGAAAGCTTAACCGATTGTACCACCCAGGCGCCCCCAGAACATTAAAAAAAAACAAAACAAAACACACTTGTTTCCATATGCTGTGAAAAACTTTAAACTGTCATGTTTTATCTCTTATATTAATAAAAGGAATTCCACGTGTATATTTTAAAGATCTAATTGGCTTTATTAATTGATTCATGAATTGGGCAACATCCCATCCAACAAGAAGAAGAGAGCTCCAAAGAGCCCCAGAATAGGAAAGGTTTTTGATGGTAAGGAGGGAATGGAGAAAAGGAAATTAGCGAAGAATCCATTGTTTTGGGCAAGGTCACCCTCCTAAGGGAACAGAGGGGGTCTGTCAGTAAATTTCCTAGTGCCGGTCATGAAATCCCCGTGTTGACTGGGTAAGGCTACATTTGGGGGGCAGGGGGGCGTGGGTTGTAACTGTGGTCAGATTAGATATTAAGTCTTGATTTACTGACTTGGGGCCTTAACCTATGTGTTGATATTTTAGGCCTGTGGTTTTCTTTTTAACACATGTAATTAGGATTTCTTTTAATACATCATTTTAAGTTTGTATCACATTCCAAGAGTAGACATACAGTAAATGTTGAGTTTGTAAGATATTTATACTTTTTTTGCTATCGTATATAATGATATGGTGAATGAGGTGGCAGGTAAAGCTTTTTATTTAAAAAAGATTATGTCTGGGCACCTGGGTGGCTCAGGTGCTTAAGCATCTGCCTTCAACTTGGGTCATGATCCCAGGGTCCTGGGATAGAGTTCCACATGAACTCCCTGCTCATTGAGGAGCTTGCTTCTCCCTCTGCCTCTGCCTCTCTGTCTCTCATGAATAAATAAATAAAATCTTTAAAATATAAAATAAAAAATAAAAAAGTTTATGTCTTGGGGCACCAGTCGGTTAAGCAAGTGCCTTAGGTTCAGGCCATGATCTCAGGGTCCTGGGATCGAGCCCCATGTTGGGTTCCCTGCTCAGCAGGGAGTCTGCTTCTCCCTCTCCCTCTGCTCCTCCCCCTCAGTGTCGCTCTCTCTCTCACTCTCTCTCAAATGAATAAAATCTTAAAAAAAAAAAAAAAGATTCTGTCTTTAGGAGAGAATTCTAAAATAAAAGGAGAAATATCCTAGTTTTGACTCATGCTTCCATATAATTCCCAAAGGGGATGCTCACATCCCTCATCAGAGCTTATACCCTAAGGCGTCACCAGCTTCAGAATGTTCATTAGAAATAAAACTTAGCTAACTTGATTCAGCAAAATCAACAAAGTGTCACTTCATTTTGCATTTCCTTCTTTACTAGAGAAGTTGGCAACTATTTTTCGGTTTTATTTCTCTTTTGGGAGTCCCTGAGTCATGGCAGTTGGTCCTCCACCCCTTTTCGGAGAAAAGGCTCAATTCGTATGCACCCTTTAAAGTTGGAAAATATGATTTGTGGGAAATAGGAGTCCTCCTCTTTCTTGTCAATTTGTTGTAGGAGGTTTAAGTTTGGATATAAGATTTTTGGTCTTTTTCGTTGTAATTTCTTTCTCCTCAGAGACGATCAGGAAATGACATTTTAAGCCATGTCTACATCCTCAAGCCTCTGCCCATGTCCTCTCCCTCTCTGCTCTCAGATCCACCCGTTTCAGTGAGAGAATGGCCACATGAGGTCTCCATCTTATCACAGTCTTCAGCTCTAGAGATTCTCTAGAGGCTCAGGTCTCCGAGATTCTCCTGAAGGGCAACCTCCCTCCTTAGCGGCAGAGCTCCAAATGGGGACTGGCTTCATTGCTGGACTGGAAGGGGCCTTTGGCAGAGAAGCCAATCATTGGATAGTAACATGTTTCTGCACAAAGCAGATGGGGTGGAAACAGCAAATAAAGTGGTGGAGTGATTACATGGGTGTTAACTTTTAGAATTGATTTCCTCTTGTTAAGATAGATAACTTGCCTCTCCCACAGAGTTGTTGTCATTTGAACCCCGCAACCTCCATCCACATCTCCCATCTTCAGGGCTAGCCTTCCTCTGCATTTCGGTGCCATCAACCCAGCAGCTCATTGGATTTCTCCTAAGCAGTGACAAGGAGCAGAGAAACATGATTTGTCCTTTATGTCTAACCTTCATTTCTAGTAAAGATACACATGAAGGTAAACTTTCCATTTTTCTACTAGACTTACTACAAACAACAGTCCCTCTCTATGACTGCTTTAATCACGGCTAGTTTCTTTTTGTGTTTGTTTGGTTTATTTTTTTTTAATTAACATATAATGTATTATTTGTTTCAGGGGGTACAGGTCTGTGAGTCATCAGTCTTACATAATGCCCAGTGCTCATTGCAACACTTGCCCTCCCCGGTGTCCATCACCCAGTTTCCCCATCCCCCCACCTCCCTCCCACCAGCAACCCTCAGTTTGTTTCCTGAGATTGAGAGTCTCTTGTGCTTTATCTCCCTCTCTGGTTTCATCTTGTTTCATTTTTTTCTCTCTTCCCCTATGACTCTCTACCTTGTTTCTTAAATTCCACATATGGGTGAAATCATATGATAATTGTCTTTCTCTGACTGACTTATTTTCTATCCATGTCGTTGCAAATGGCAAGATTTCTTTTTTTTTTTTGGTTGGCTGCCTAACATTCCACTGTGTGTGTATGTGTGTGTGTGTGTACCACATCTTTATCCATTTATCTGTTGATGAACATCTGGCCTCTTTCCACAGTTGGGCTATTGTGGACATTGCTGCTATAAATATTGGGGTTCAGGTGCCCCTTCAGATCACTACATTTGTATCTTTGGGATAAACACCTGATAGTGCCATTGCTGGGTCATGGGGTCGCTCTACTTCAACTTTTTGAGGAACCTCCATACTATTTTCCAGAGTGGCTGCACCAGCTTGTATTCCCATCATTTCTAGTTTCTAAGAAGCAACCACTCTCCTGGTCTTTCTTTTCTTTCTCCCCTTCCCCTTCCTTCCTTCCTCCCTCCTTTACTTCCTTCCTTCCTTCCTTCCTTCCTTCCTTCCTTCCTTCCTTCCTTCCTTCCTTCCTTCCCTCCTTCTGTTTATTTTATTCTTAAACTATATCCAAACCTGTCTAGATACCCCCTTAATTCATTCACATACACTTGGCCTTCCAGCACGTGGGTCTTGCAGGAGCCCCGTGGGGAGCCTCTGACCTTCTCTGATCCAGAGAAGCTGCTCCATGGGCTGCTGCCCAGACGTCATCCCAAGGAGTCCTTTGGTGTCTCGCTTGAGGTGCTTTCCTTTCCCAGCTCCCCAGGTGCTCTTCCTTCAGAGGCTAGTGCCTTGTCCTGGTTTATTATACTTTTCGGCATCGTCCACAAGAATAAAGTATGGGACAGAAATATTTGGAGTTCTTGCATGAATGAGTCTTTAGTGTATCCCTTTCTTTAAACATTTTATTTATTTACTTGTTAGAGAGAGAGAACACAAGCAGAGGGAGCGGCAGGCAGAGGTAGAGGAAGAAGCAGACTCCCCACTGAGCGAGGAGCCTAATTTGGGACTCAATCCCAGGACCCAGTGATCATGACCTGAGCTGAAGGCAGTCGCTTAACCAACTGAGCCACCCAAGCGTCCCAGTGTATCCTTCTCTTTAATGAAAACTTTGTCGAGATTAACTTAGAAGAATAACAGCAATTTTACAGTGGAGAGTCCTCTGCCACACATCTCCTTCACCAAAATGACCTCAGTTTCTGTTTCCAATAGTGATGGTCACCAACAGCATGTGCCTTTTGATGTAATTTAGCATCATTTCTCTGCTAATTCTGCTAACAGGCAGACCTGAACCAAATCGTGAGGGAAAATCAGACAAACCTATTTGAAGGACAATCTACAAAATAACTACCCTGTACTCTTCAAAGAGATCAATATTATGAAATAAACATATGGACTCAAAGTTCTTCCAGATCAAAAGAGACTAAGGAGACATGAAATACACTACTCCCTCTGGTGTTCTCCAGCATTACAGTCAAGGTTTTAGGGGTGGCTGGCTGGCTCAGTCAGTGGAGAATGTGACTCTTAATCCCAGGGCCATGAGTTCGAGTCCCATGTTGGGTGTAGAGCTTACTTAAAAAAGTTAAAGAGAAATTACATTTAAAAAAAATTCCTTCAGTATTCCTCCACCAGTGTCTTTTGCATACATAAATACACAAACAATCAAACTCTCTTTAGTTTGTATTTATACCAATAGGAACAAGTTTGTGCAGTATTCTGCATGTCACTTTTTTCACTGAAATATACCTGAGGTTTAAAAATACCCATCTACATAGATTGATCTCATCTATTTTTCAAGCTTACACTGCCTCTTCCATCAAAAGCCTGAATGAGGGGCGCCTGGGTGGCTCAGTGGGTTAAAGCCTCTGCCTTTGGCTCAGGTCATGATCTCAGGGTCCTGGGATGGAGCCCTGCGTCGGGCTCTCTACTCAGTGGGAGCCAGCTTCCCCCTCCCTCTCTGCCTACTTGTGATATCTCCCTCTCTCTCTCTCTCTGTCAAATGAATGAATAAAATCTTAAAAAAAAAAAAAAAGCCTGAATGAGATTTATATTTGTCGTAGGTTTTTTTGTGTGTTTTGTTGTTGTTGTTGTTGAATCTGAGTAATTATTTCAGAATTGTAAGATAATTTGTATTGATTTCCACACCTTCCTTATAAAATAGGCATGGCAAATATCATATTAATATTACAATTATTTTTCTAAAAAAAAGAGTGACAACAAGGCTGAATTGTAGTACTCGGAAAAAAATAACAAAAATTCCTTAGTGTTTAAACTGAGATTATACAATATCCTAAGTACCATTATAGCCAACTCACTCAAGATTTGGGCAAAATCCACCATATTCAACATTTGGTTCAAATGTCAAGACCAATGATGTCACACAAACTAGGTTTGGAACAGTTTCTTACTCACATAAGGAGACTTTGTGGGAGCAAGGTGGCCAACCTGGAAAGGCCCAAGATGAGTTCACAAAACAGGGGGAAAAGCGTGGGGGTTAGAGGGTGGGGCTGTACTGGGTTCTAGGAGGACAAGTTTTGTTTTGTTTGAACCTCCCACCTGTGCCAAAGGAGGGAGCACCAGGGTTACCGAACCAGCTTGCCCAGATGTGAGGCAAAAGAGGAAGAGAAGAGGGTGAGTTTAAAGCTAGCAGCACTCCAACATCAAAAATGGAGTTGCACTTTTTATTAGAAGTACCTTCCAAGAACACAGGACTCATCTCCGGCTACATGGATTGCAACAGACTTTCAAGGAGATCCAATATGGAAATAGGGCATAAGTTTTACTGTACACATATTACTGAATGTAAACAAATGTAACTTACCATTCAAATTATAAAGTGAAAACTCTTCCGACTCATAATCCAAAGAGCCCAATCCATTTGCCTGGTGGTAGATCCTATATACCGCCTGCATTAGTGATGTTGGAATTGCCAACATCCATTCCATGGGAACAATGCTGTAGTAGCATTTCCAGGAGGATTCCTTACATACACCAAAGGTCCACACAATTGTGCCTCTTACATCCATCTGCTCAAAATGCCTGCCAGCTTCATATCCCTCAGAACCTAGGACTGTAATGGACTGAAATTAGGAGGATAGTTTGGTTTCTTCATATCAAGTATCACACTTTTTCTACTTCTGAGACAGTAAGTCTGTGGTGGGCAGTTTTAGGATCTAGTGTCAAAATGCCTGAAATGTGCCAAACATTTTTTGCTGGTCTAAATATTGTAGAGGGAGACTGCAACTCTCTTTAATTCATAGAGAAAAGACTGGTGGCGTTTTCAGGTTTTCATAAATTCTACTGAAAATTAAGCTATGTTTCCTTAACACAAAAGTAAAAGAAAAGAAACTATAGTGGAATTTAGAAATTAAAGTAGATATGAAAGACATACTAAACCGTTATTGTGTATTGATCTAAGTTGGTACAATTTCAAAATAGATCATAATTCAATATCGGATGTTGGATGTCTAATGATTAAAAAACATTAATGATAAATTATACTTGAATTTAAAAAATAAACTTAAAACATAATAAAAAATAAACACTATTAAAAATTAATGATGGGGTGGCTTGGGTGGCTCAGCTGGTTAAGCATTTATCTTTGGCTCAGGTCATGATCCTGGGGTCCTGGGATCCAACCTCAGTGGGGAGCCTGGTTCTCCCTCCCCCTCATACTCTCTCTCTCAAATAAATAAATAAAATCATTAACAAAAGTAATGATAATTATTTTATTTCTTTATTTTTAAGTAGGCTTCATGCTCAGTTTGGAGCCCAACATGGGGCTTGAACTCACAACCCTGAGATCAAGACCTGAGCTAAAATCAAAAGTTGGATTAAATTTTTTTTTGAGTTGGATGAATAATTGACTCTGCCACCTAAGCACCCAATGACAATTATTTTAGGTAGAGATAGTTAATGGTACTAAAGATACATAAATTAAAAGAGTCTTTTTAAAAATACATAATGAGGGGTACCTGGGTGGCTCAGTCGTTAAGGGTCTGCCTTTGGCTTAGGTCATGATCCCAGGGTCCAGGGATTGAGCCCCGAATCGGGCTCTCTACTCAGCGGGAGGCCTGCTTCTCCCTCTCCCACTCCCCCTACTTGTGTATCCTCTCTCACTGTGTCTCTGTCAAATAAATAAATAAAATCTTTTAAAAAAGTACATAATTACATGTTTACAAGTGAAATCATCATGTCTGAAGACTTCCTTCAAAATAATGGCAAGAAGAGTGGCAGGACTCCAGGTATAGATTGGCAAAAAGGTAATAATTATAGCAATTGGGTTCTTGGTATGCTGGGGGTTATTTTAATATTCTATTATTATATATGACTGAAAGATTTCATAATTTAAAATTTTTTGGAAAAGGCTCACTATTGCCGGATTTCTTTTCCTTTAGTTCCCGTGGTTCTTGGTTATGCCTCTTCAAAGAATGGAGAGGTAGACCAGATGAATGAGGAGTGGTGGGCAGCAAAGCAAGATTTGTTGAGAGTAATATAGCTGGCAAGGAAATCTGGTTATTTCTGTGACACATAACACTTCAATAGTCAGAACATCAAGTCATGGCCTCATACCCAAACATATTAAAACTTTAGGAATTGCATATAATCTCTAGAATAGTTATAGGATTTACCCAAACATAACCTAAGGTTTATTTATTTAATAGTGCTTCCGGAGTAATTTAACATACCAAATTAAAAAGCCTAATTAGTCAAAAAGATTTCATTTACAATTGAAATCTCCGGAAAGTTTGTTAAAAACTTTAGAGAATTATAAAGTACATGCCTAAATAGGATTACAGATCATTACAAAATTTAAAACTCATTTATTTAACCAATGTGGCAATAAGAGATTCCAAAGGCAAATATGTAGGGTCATATTGTTAGCAAAACTAAGCTCCTTAAAATTGAGAAGTTTTAACTATCTTAAATAATCAAAGACCTAATAAAGACAAAACAGAAACTTTGGTGTTCTGGACAGATGAAAGAGAAAAAAACCCTCATTTACATTTTCTTCTCAAAAGCACACCGATAATCCAAGAAAACTTTGTCTTTAGTTGAAGAGAGAAAAACAGAATTTCAATCTTATACCGATATACTTTTAATTTTTTTTTTTTTAAAGATTTTATTTATTTATTTATTTATTAGGAAAGAGAGAGAGTGAGAGAGAGCATGAGAAGGGAGAAGGTCAGAGTGAGACGCGGACTCCCCATGGAGCTGGGAGCCCGATGTGGGACTCGATCCCGGGACTCCGGGATCATGACCTGAGCCGAAGGCAGTCGCCCAACCAACTGTGCCACCCAGGGGCCCCCCGATATACTTTTAAAATCCGTTTATCTGGGGGCACCCGAGCTGCTCAGCTGGTTAAGCATCCACTCTTTTTTTTTTTTTTATTAAAAGTTTTTATTTATTTATTTATTTGACAGAGAGAGATCACAAGTAGGCAGAGAGGCAGGGGGAGAGAGGGGGAAGCAGGCTCCCTGCTGAGCAGAGAGCCCGATGCGGGGCTCGATCCCAGGACCCCGAGATCACAACCTGAGCTGAAGGCAGAAGCCTTAGCCCGCTGAGCCACCCAGGCGCCCCAAGCAGCCACTCTTGATTTCAGCTCAGGTCATGACCTCAGGGTCACGAGATGGAGCCTTGAGTTGGGCTCCAAGCTGGGCATGGAGCTTGCTTGAGAT
Organism: Nasua narica; assembly: GCA_028533885.1. Classification (NCBI taxonomy): domain Eukaryota; kingdom Metazoa; phylum Chordata; class Mammalia; order Carnivora; family Procyonidae; genus Nasua; species Nasua narica. Next base: position 139,962,442 of record CM052800.1, on the reverse strand, counting down.
TCTCTTTCTCCCTCTTCCTCTGCCCCCTCCCCGCTTGCTCTCTCTACCTCTCTAAAACAAACAAACAAATAAATCCCATTCATTTCAACTTTAGTCCTGACCACACATGAAATTACTTTCCAAAGATTTCCCTTTACAAACCTCCTGCAGGGGCACCGGGGTGGCTCAGTGGGTTAAAGCCTCTGCCTTCAGCTCGGGTCATGATCTCGGAGTCCTGGGATCAAGCCCCACGTCGGGCTCTCTGCTCGGCGGGGAGCCTGCTTCCTCCTCTCCCTCTGCCTGCCTCTCTGCCTACTTGTGATCTCTTTCTCTCTGTCAAATAAATGAATAAAATCTTTAAAAAAAAAAAACAAAAAAACAAACCTCCTGCAAACTTTTTTATTCAGAGTTGCTGCCCTTATTTCCAGTTTTAATTACATTTAGCAGAAGAATTTTAACTCTGAGAAAACTTTGCCTCCAGTGAAAACTAAAAAGCAACCAATCATGAACCGTTTTTTATACCAGAAGTCTAATTTAAATGGTAAATCTATGAATACATTTCATATTCAAAACCTTTTTTTTTTCCATAGTACACTCTTAATGAAGCACAAAGCATATTTGCCAACAGACCCAAGTAGCCTCAGATGCTCTACAATAGGAAACCAAAAACACAAACCTGTGTTTAGTAATCAATGCTTGAGAATTTTATCTCAGTTGGAAATGACTTAGGTGTTTAATGAATTCAATCTGATCCATCATCCAAGTGAACCTTTAAAGTTCTAGGTTACCAAAGACTTTGAAAGATATCTTAACAATTACCCAAGAAAACCTTTTCTTTAAAATATTTTATTTATTTATTTGACAGAGAGAGAGAGATCCCAAGTAGGCACAGAGGCAGGCAGAGAGAGAGGGGGAAGCAGAGAGCCCGACGTGGGGCTCGATCCCAGGACCCTGTAGGGTTTCTCTCCACCCACAAATGAAAGTAGGCAGTCCATGTTGGGCCAGAGAAGACAGGGAACTGGGCACCTGGGTGGCTCAGTCGTTAAGCATCTGTCTTCGGCTCCTGTCATGGTCCCAGGATCCTGGGGTCGAGCCCTGCATCGTGCTCCTTGGTTGGCAGGAAGCCTGCTTCTCTCTCTCACACTCCCTCTGCTTGTGTTCACTCTCTCGCTAAGTCTCTCTCTGTCAAATAAATAAATAAAATCTAGGGGCGCCTGGGTGGCTCAGGGAGTTAAAGCCTCTGCCTTCGGCTCAGGTCATGATCTCAGGGTGCTGGGATCGAGACCCCGCATCGGGCTCTCTCCTCAGCAGGGAGCCTGCTTCCCCCTCTCTCTCTGCCTGCCTCTCTCCCTGCTTGTGATCTCTCTCTCTGTCAAATAAATAGGTAAAAAACCTTTAAAAAAATTTAAAAAAATAAAAAATAAATTACTTTACTGACGTTGCCATTAGGGTGCCCACAATAGCTATTTTTATCCTTCTACTCACCTGCCACCCATATGCCAGCTGCAAATCATGCAGAATGAGCACAATAAAAATAAAATAGGAGCCTCAGGTGCATGGCTTAACTAAATCCACCTACTTCCGGGCCCCTGTTGAAACCAAGCCCCATGGGGTTAATGGGATTAAAACCAGCAGAAAATTTAAAACTTGTTTTTCAGAGAACTGTTTTTCCCTAATTATCTATTGCTTCTTTTCAGGCCCCACTAAGAAATAAACTAGCTGTCTCTGCAGAAGCCTGGACTCAAGGTCAACAGACATGATTACAGCCTATGAATAAGCAAGACCCCAAGTTCCTTAACCCCAGTGGTCGTACCACAGAATAGCCCCAGGCTATCTGCTAGCAGACCGAGAACTAGCCAGCCTCGGCCAGCCGAAACCAACTTGAGCTCAACCACCAAGTCGGTGGCCTGTACAGATGAGCCCAGAAGTGTCCGACAGTTACCGCTGCTTCGTTAAAACTTTAAACTCTTGGGCGCCTGGGTGGTTCAGTGGGTTAAAGCCTATGCCTTCAGCTCGGGTCATGATCTCAGGGTCCTGGGATCGAGCCCCACATTGGGCTCTCTGCTCGGCTGAGAGCCTACTTCCCCCTCTCTCTCTGCCTGCCTCTCTGCCTACTTGTGATTTCTCTCTCTCTCTCTCTGTCAAATAAATAAATAAAATCTTAAAAAAAAAAACTTTAAACTCTTCATCCTGTGAAGAACCAAGCTTCGTTAACACAGCATATGAGGCACGAATAGACATATTTTCTAAGTATACCTGTGTAACCTTATGCCCGCCCTTACAAAACTTCCCTTTCTAAATATTCGTCCTAAACCCTAAATAAAAATAACGTGTTCACCCCTGTTTGAGGAGTCAGGCTTTGGAAATTATTTTTTGTGATCCCTTTATTTGCTGCAAATAAAGATTCATTTGTGTGACAACTCCAAGAGTGTAGTCTCTATTAGTAACTCAGTAAGGAGTAGACTGACATTAGTCTAGTTACACTAGCAACTTCCTCTCTTAACCCAGTAGGTTAAGGGTAGAAGTAAATTCAGAGGTCAGAGATCTACCTTCAAAAGCCCATGCGCTTTGGTAAACAGAGAAGTTATCTGTCGCGTTTCTTCCTGGAATGGTGGCCCAGGGAATTATCTTCCAGGAAGCAAGTGAGGGAAGCAGGGGACAGTTAGCATAAAGCCATGTTAAGAACTCGGGTTTTTGGGGTGCTGGATCGACATGGCCGGTTAAGCATCCAAACTCTTGTTTTCAGCTCAGGTTGTCATCTCAGGGCCCTAGGACTGAGCCCCGTGTCAGGCTCCACATTCCATATGGTATCTGCTTGAGATTCTCTCTCTCTCTCTCTCTCTGCCCCCGCCCCCCATGCACACACACTCTCTCTCTAAGAAATAAATCTTAAAAAAAAAAAAAAAAGAAAAAAAGAATTTGGGGTTTTGATCTGAGAGCAATGGGAACTGGCTGGCAGATTTTAAGCCTACAGACACATGGTTTTGAAAAGATCTCTCTGCATTTTAGAGGTCAGATTATGGGGTTGGGTGGATGAGGTGGGGTAAAGTGCAGCTGTCAAATTGGATGGTTAGGAGGCTCTTGCTCGAAATTGTGGTGTCCTGAAGCAGGGTGGTGGAATGAGATTCGATGGGGTCAGACAGAGATGGGGAAATGTTGGGATCTGGGGGGGAAGGGAAGGAGCCCCTGCCCACAGTCACTGAAATAACAAGCACCGGGTGACGGCAGAGTTGAATGGCAAGAGAGCTTCAGTTTTTGAACATAATGAGCGTTTGGTGCCATTAAGAAAGGGAAATGTCTAGTTTACAATTGGATTTACTGACTTGACATTTAGGGAAGGAGTCTGAAGTAAAAGCACTGACTTGCGACTCTTTAAAAGGGATCAAGTAGTTGAAGTCTTGAGTGGCTGACATTTGACCGAATCGATGGAGAATAAGGCCTCTGAGTTCTTTGATGCGCATTTATTTCCTTGCTCTTAACTCTGAAAAATCACTCCATTCTAGAACACTCAATTTTCAGAGTCTTCCCTCTCCCTGTGCAACAGGGCCCTGGGGGGTAGGGAGGGACTTAGTTTCTCTTTTAACACAGGATTCTCCTCCCTCTTTTGAGTCAGGCTCTACACCCAGCGTGAGCCCGACTCGGGGCTCAATCTCATGACCCTGAGATCGGGACCCGAGCTGAAATCCAGAGCCAGAGGCTTAACTGACGAAGCCACCCAGGCACCCCCAGGAGTTTTCTTAATACTGTCATCAACGATCCAGGTTTCCAAGCCCACCCAGGTTTACTGCTTCTTGGTCTGTTTAATGTTAGGAGACAATTCTCTGTGGGTCTCTTGGGTTTCCACACATCTAGTGAGCAGAGGCACTGACTGCCTTTTGGTTCTGGACTACCTTTTCAAGGGTGTGTGCAGGAGGAAGTGCTTAAGAAGACAGATCTAGAATTGCCCTCCAAAGAGGGAGGTATGATTACCATGTAATATAATAAAGATGATGCTTTTCTGTGGGGTGGAATTTGGGCAGGTTTGATTGCAGTGTATCAGACAAGACTGGGAGGTTCCTTGAGGTTTAATTTGAGGTTCCTTGACTGACATGGAAATTCACTGTGTGCACATCATTCATCTAGGTCCACCCCATGGGATGGGGGAATAAGGTGCTAAGAGACACCAATGTTAATGTAAAACTTAGCATAAGTAAGAGTGTACTTTGTGTATGATCCAAAGGGATGGTGTCTTCTGTGGGCGTCCATGAAAGACGGGCAGGCTAACTTGTTAGCTCAAAAATAAGGTGAAATTTCAGATCCTTCATAGTTCTTCTTTTTTTAAAATCTTCATAGATCTTAAAATGTACACCATCAAACATTTAAAAGGGTTTACTCCCAGGGCTCCTGGCTGGCTTTGTTGGTGGAGCATGCGACTCTTGATCTTGGGGTCATGAGTTTGAGCCTCACAATGGGTGTAGAGCCTACTTAAAAAAAAAAAAAAAGTTTACTCCTCTAGATCTTGATTTTCAAATGTCCTTCACCAATCAAAGGAGACAGGGTATCATGGAGAAACCGCTAATTCTAGATGAGTATCAGGCGAGGGGAAGATGAGACTGAAGTCTCTTGTGTCAGAGCAAGAATGTGCCCAATGACTAGTGAGGACTTGTTACAAGGACACAGAAGTCAGTGTAAAGGGGCTCAACTGGCCAAATGTGGGAGACTTTGAGCCTCAGAAAGTAATGGATTATAACACATTAGATAGAAGAAGAATTTATGAGTCCAAAGATGACTTCAAAGAGGTAGGGGGAGAGTCAGGGAGGTTAAACTCTTCATAGAGGCACAGAAATTAGAGGATGACCATTTGCTGTGGACAATGCCATTGCTGATTTAAGCAAGAATAATTACTGGTTAAAGCCTTTGAGGAAAGCCTTGTTAGGGAATGGGGTATCCACTCCACAAACTACTTTTAATTATGAAGGGAAAGGGACCTTCATCATGGAGACATTTGTAGACACGACCTGAAACAAGTGATCAAACTGACCTTATGTGTCTGCTAGCGAGATGCAGTGGGAAGAACACCACACCAGTTATGTAATATTCTGCCAAAAATGTTTAACCCTGATTCTAATCATGAGGCAACAATTGGGCTAGTCTAGAATGTGGAACACTCAACTGGACAATTGGCCTGAGTCTTCATAAAAGTCGTGAGGAAAGGGGGTGCATCGATGGCTCAGTCAGTTAAGTGTCCAACTCTTGAGTTGGGCTCAGGTCATGATCTTGGGGTCAGGAGATCAAGCCCCATGTCCAGCTCAGTGCTGGGCACGGAGTCCGCCTATGATTCTCTCTCCCACTCCCTCACCCCCTCCCCACTGTGCATGCTCTAAAAAAAAAAAAAAAAAAAGAGCACTGTTCCAGATTAAAGATAATTTGGGGAGTGATGAGGACTTTCAACATCTTCATGATGCTGATGCTTTCACAGCTTTCCCATGTCAGTCCCCATGAAACTGCATATATTGGTTTGAAGTTTATTGTTTGTCGATTATGCCTCAATAAACTTATTTTTTTAAAAGTCAAGGAAGTTTTTCTTGATTAAAAAAGACTGAAGCATGGGGCACCTGGGCGGCTCAGTTGGTTAAGTGTCTGCCTTCAGTTCAGGTCATGATCTCAGGGTCCTAGGATCAAGTCCCTCGTCGACCTCCCTGCTCAGTGGGAGTCTGCTTCTCCCTCTCCCTCTGCCCCTTTGCTCATGCTCGCTCGCTCTCTCTCTCAAATAAATAAATAACATCTTTAAAAGGTAAAAAAAAAAATGCTTTAGCAAAACAAATTAACAGATAAAATAGTTATATAGAGAGAAATAAAGCCATATGGCATGTTCATTGGACCACCTAAGGGATTGGTATATTGGTGTTAATTGTACTATTCTTTTAATTTTTCTGAGGTTTAAAATTAAAAAAAAAAAAGAGCATAGAAAAATAGGAATGTCTGCACCTAGAGAGATGGATTGGTGGAATTAAGTGAAATAGTGAGTTGGAACAAGCTCAGAGACAGACACTTAAATAACAATTATACTCTTTAGTATTGTTTATAAATTATCTTCTCCAAGAAACTAATGAAGAAATCTTTTTAAATTACACAGAACAATCTTTCCTATCTTTGCTCATATTCTCCTCAAAATCAGAATATTGGATTTACACCAATATTTGATTGATCAAATTGGATCAAATGGGATCAAAATCCAATATGGATCCAATATTGGATTTACACCATGTCATGTCTGTGGATTGAGTAAAAATACGCCTAAGTTCTAGGCACTTCCATCAGTCTATAAAGCATAACATACTTTTAAAAAAAGTGTTTTTTGGGGGCCAATAATTGGTACGTTCTCCTTATGCTTTGAGTTTATTTATAATCTACTACTTTCCTTACCTATTTGCTTGTTGTGGGACACTGATCCAATGATAGTAACATTTATAGAGTAACTATATTGTACCTATTACCAGAGTAATATACACACACTTTCCTTGTGAACAACATCACTGTGACTTCCGTCTTAAATTTATTTGGCAAAAGAGGAAACGGGTTCAGAGAAACTAAGCAACTTTTCCTGAGACATCTAGTCAGTAACTAACAGAGCCGAGATCACACTAATGCCCCTGGCTGGGTCCGAGGACCTGGAGGATTGTCTTGTAGGACCAGCCAAGAGGATCCTTAGCTTCATGCAGGATAGAAATCTAGGGTAAGCAGAGATGAAGTGAGAGGAGAGTCTATTAAAGACGTGGAGAGCATGGCTCAGGTGGTTAAGCATCTGCCTTCGGCTCAGGTCATGATCCCGGGGTCCTAGGATCGAGTCCTACATGGGGCTCCTTGTTCAGCAGGGAGTCTGCTTCTCCCTCTGTCACACACACACACTCTCTCTCTCTCAAATAGATAATACAATCTTAAAAAAAAAAAAAAAAAGATTCTGTTTCTCTCTCCCTCTGCCTCCCTGCCCCTCTCTCCCTCTCTAAAAAAATAAATAAACAAAAATAAAATCTTTAAAAAAAAAGAAAAACACATAGAGTGCAGATACTGACAGAGTGTTAAAGAAAGAGTCTCGTTTTTTTTTTGCTTGGGGCCTGGGGGTTTTTATTGAAGGCGGTGTTCTGGTTCACGAGTCTTCTCAGTAATCCAGGAACAAAAACGAGGTTTAGGTGCTCTACATAAATCACTATGCCCTGAAGCCTGGGGTCCTGACTAGTCAGTCATTTGGGAAAACATTTCCTGATGACCCTGCCTGGCTACCCCTTAGATGTTATCTACTGTGCTAGAAGACGCAGAAGAAATCATTAACTCCTTCACCTTTACAAAAACAATACATTATCTGTTCTCTAAGACATGTGTAAGGCCTGGGGTGTGGGTTCTAGCAAAAATAGAATCCAGAAAAGGAGCAAAAAAGCAATTTTTCATGGAGTCCCTGTAGTTTCCCTGTCTCAACAGCAAGGCTCAAACTCATTCTGTTTCTCCTGCACGTGGCGTGTTTCTAATTTTTCCATTTGATAAATACTGCTTGCATGGAAATTTTATACATCATGATTTTCCTCTTCTTTGACTTTCTTTGTGGGGAGTACTCTCAAATCAGGAACTGCCAGGTCAAGGGATAAAAAAAAGTACAGACCCGTAAGCATTTTCGACAGACAGAGACTGTGGTAGCAACACAGAGAAGTGAATTGCATCCCTGTGGCCCCAAGTCACCGTCCTGAGTCTCCCTTTCCCCTTTTGTTTATGGGAGACAGTTCTTTCTACAATACAGAATTCTTGTGAAGCTTCCATGGTGTATGTCTGAGTAAAGCATAGAGCACAGGGTCCCTAACCTAGTTACATACCCAGTACATGGTGGTTTTTATTTGAAAATGAAAAGGTAGAAAAATACTGGAGGAAACACTGATCTAGCAGGAAGGATATCCTTTCTCCAGAAACTTTCTTTTTCTACCATGAATACATTTTCCATTTTAGGCTTTTGCTCAAAGCTGACTCAAAAGAGTGAAATACCGGTGCTGATATAGAAAAAAAAAATTTTTTTTTTTAGAGTTATTTATTTACTTGAGAGAGCGAGAGAGTACAAGCACACCTTCGGGGAAGCAGGGAAGGGGGCAGAGGGTGAGGGACTAGCAGACTCCCCCCTGAGCAGGTAACCAGACTTGGGGCTCTATCCCAGGTTCCTGACATCATGATCTGAGGTAAAATCAAGAGTCATCGGAGGCTTAACCAAGTGAGCCACCCAGGTGCCCTAATATGGGAACATTTATTTTATTTTAATTAAATAATTAATTTTTAAGATTTTATTTATTTATTTGACAGAGATACAGAGAGAGAGGAAACACAAACAGGGGGAGTGGGAGAGGGAGAAGCAGACTTCCCACGGAGCAGGGAGCCTGATGTGGGGCTGATCCCAGGACCCTGGGACCTTTACCTGAGCCACTCAGGCGCCCCGGGAACATTTCTAAGAACATACGAGAAGTGAACAAAAGAGGCGACGTGGGAAGTTACAGAACACTTGTGCTCTCGGTAGTTTGAAAGAAGGAATGCACATATACCTAAATGTGTACAGACCACTTCCAAGAAAGACCAAGGGCTGGAAACTTTACAGCTCTACGATCTTGGGTACCTGCTGCATTGGCCACTAGAGGACTGAATATCCCCACATTAGTTTTGAGCTATGTGAAGTTTTAGAACCATAGGTCAGTGTGACTGTTCAAGTTTTCCAGCAGATGGCGCTAGACTCCATTCAGTGCACAGTTCTGAAGGACGGGGTTTGGGTTCCGGATGAAAAAAGCTTTACCTGTCTCCTGAATGGATGATCATCCGCCCAGAAACAAGGCGAAATCTGCGTTGCTTTTCTTCTCCCGGAGTGGTCAGATATCTGGTTTCCACGCTGGCTGTTCTAGGATTCTAATGATCAAGCAAAGCGGGCACTGACAGTCCGCTGAGTGGAGGGCCAAATGGACGGGCTGATAAAGGGATGACTGGGTCTATTAAGAAGATGGAGGCAAAAGAAAAAAAAAAAAAGATGGAGGCAAAGCATAGGGCTGAAGGTCAACTACTCAGCGGTTACCAGTCAGGTGTCACTAAAAAGAGTCATTCTTCTTTGAGAAAACCCCATCTCAACACATCGGAATGTTTTTGAAAACTACACACCCTGCTTCCCCTAGTACAAAACTGGTATAGATCCCCCAAACAAATCGGCTTCTACCCCTCCCTTTCCAGTACCTGCCAGAACTTCCTCCTCCCCCTGACCCTCCCAGGAAAGGACACTCCCTACAGGGCTTTGAAGGGGAATTGAACTGACTCCAACCTTTACAGTGACTGGGAGGTTGGTTCTTCCCACGAGGAAGAGAAAACACATCAGCGCTGCAGGGAAGGGAGGGGTCCTCTATCCCAGGTGGGTCATGAAGGTGTAAGAGCCGCTTCTCACGAGCAGAGCTGGAAACTAGAGCATGGCCGCCACAGGTGAGCAGGGAGGGCCTCGGGAAGGTTTCCGGGCCTGCACGGATGCTGGGTGAGACGACTGCGCTAGCGGTGAGCCCGGGTTGAGAGTGGGGTGTTCTGGCAAGGGCACTTGGCCACAGTCTCAGGGTGCAGGGGAGGGTTCCTCAGTCACCTGAGTAACCAGGAATGCAGGTCTAGGGACCCCCAACCTTCGCGGGTTGTGGGATTCCTCCTCCATGGGCCAGAAACGCTGTGCTGGGTTCCTATAGGCCAGACAAGACTCAGACTCACCGTGGGTGGAAGTTGGGGTCAGGGGGATCCAGACTTTATTCAGAGACTCAGATAGAAATGCCTCATTCCACTGCAATCCTTCTAGGAAGGAAAGAACTCGCGGCTCTGACAGCCTCTGATGATTGAAGCGGCCTAATCAGCGGGACCTGGAAGGCTTTATGTGCATATTGTGGGTTCGGGGAGAGAAAGATTTGACCTTTAAAAAACCACTTAGCGGGGCACCTGGATGGCTCAGTGGGTTGAAGCCTCTGTCTTCCACTCAGGTCATCATCTCAAGGTCCTGAGATCGAGCCTTGGATTGGGCTCTCTGCTCAGCGGGGAGCCTGCTTCCTCCCCTCTTTCTGCCTGCCCCTTTGCCTGCTTGTGATCTCTTTCTCTGTCAAATAAAATCTTTAACAAAACAAACACTTAGCTTGCAGGGTGGATACTCAGGCTGATCCAGAGGGGACGCAGTTCTGGAAGAGCAGGGAGACTTGTTCCATCTGTGGGTGTGGCCAGGACCCCACATCTCTGTGTCCCCTGCTGGACTGGACGAGGGGTGAGGGGGGAGATGAGAGGAATTGGTGGGTAGTGTGAGCTGATCCTGAGTGGTGACTCCCCACTTTTGGGCTCTTGTTGCTAAATATTGTACCTGAAGATAGCTATAGGTACAAATACATTATTATGTAAACATCCTTTTTATTATTTTACGGTATTTCAATCCTGTTGTGAGACCCCGGACAGATTATAACCTCCTAGAATCTTGTTTTCTCTTTGATACAATAGAGGCAGTAATAGTACTACTTCCTAAATAATTTTATCCCCTAAATAGCTAGCATATAGTAGTGAATTAATCAAATACATAATCAGTGAATTATGTACTCAGTGAATTAAATAAGTATTTGAGAAGAATGCATGGAAAGTGTTCAGGGAATGGCAAGGAGGCCAGAATGCTGGAGCAGAGAGGACCAAGGATAGAGAATTTAGGAGGCGAAGTCAAAAATGAGGCGGGAGAATACAAGTTGGGTCCATAGGTCATCTTTCTTGAGTCAAGTGGAAAACCACTGGAGGGTTTGGAGCAGAGGGATGACATGATCCTATCATAGTTTACCAGGAACATCAACTACTGTGTTGAAAATAGATGGAAAATAGAAAAAATGGAAGGGATGCCTGGGTGGCTCAGTTGGTTAAGTGTTTGGACCAAGCCCCGGGTTAGGGTCCCGCTCGGTGGTGAGTCTGCTTCTCCCTCCAACTCTGCCCCTGCCCATGCTCTCTCTCAAGTAAATAAATAAAAAAAAATCTTAAAAAAAAGAAAGAAAGAAAGGAAAAATGGAAGAGGCAGAAGAATGGAAGAAAGGAAGATGGTTCTTTTAATGGAAGAACCATTAAAAGTTACTTCAATAATTTGGGCAAGAAATGATGATGGTGGGGGCACCTGTTGTGAGACCCTGGACAGATTATAACCCCCTGGGGTGGCTCAGTGGGTTAAAGCCTCTGCCTTCGGCTCAGGTCATGATCTCAGGGGCCTGGGATCGAGCCCCATTGGGCTCTCTGCTCAGCGGGGATCCTGCTTCCCCCCCCTCTCTGCCTGCCTCTCTGCCTACTTGTGATCTCTCTTTCTCTGTCAAATAAATAAAATCTTAAAAAAGAAAAGAAAAGAAAAGAAAAGAAAAGAAAAGAAAAGAAGGTGGCTCAGAGCACGTGGGTGGTTGTGGGAGTGATGAGAAGTGATTGATTTCC
>CM052800.1:139868303-139950509 GCA_028533885.1 Nasua narica | reverse complement strand
CTTCTCTTAGAAGGACACAAGTCATACCTGATTAAGGCTGCATATTTATGAACCCATTTTACCTGAATTACCTCTTTCAAGACCTTTCTTTTCTTTTTTTAAATTTTATTTACTTATTTGACAGAGAGAGAGAGAGATCACAACTCATAAAGGCAGGCAGAGAGAGGGGGGGAAGCAGGTTTCCCACTGAGCAGGGAGCCCCATGGGGGGCTTGATCCCAGGACCCCGAAATCATGACCTGAGCTGAAGGCAGAGGCTTTAACTGACTGAGCCACCCAGGAGCCCACAAGGCCCTCTTTTTTTTTTTTAATTAATTTATTTATTTGACATAGAGAGAGAGACCATAAGCAGGCAGAGAGGCAGGCAGAGAGAGAGAGTGGGAAGCAGGCTCCCCACTGAGCAGAGAGCCCCATGCGGGGCTCGATCCCAGGACCCTGAGATCACGACCTGAGCCAAAGGCAGAGGCTTTAACCCACTCAGCCACCCAGGTGCCCCCCCTCTTTCTAATATACAGTCACATTCTAAGATACTAGCGGTTAGAGCTTCAATATATGCATTGGGAGGAACACATAATTCAGTCCATAACATAGCTTAAGACTATTTAAATCTGAACTATGTAAGATATACTGATTACTTTCCTGTTCTGTGCACATAGTATTCTTCCATTGTTAATCATAGTCTCATGTATTTTTTTTCTCCACTTCCTTCTGTTTATTTTATTCCTAAACTATATTCAAAATTGTCTAAACACCCCCTTAATTCATTCACATACACTTGGCCTTCCAGCACGTGGGTCTTGCAGGAGTCCCGTGGGGAGCCTCTGACCTGCTCTGATCCAGAGAAGCTGCTCCGTGGGCTGCTGCCCAGACGTCATCCCAAGGAGTCCTTTGGCATCTCGCTTGACGTGCTTTCCTTTCCCAATTTCCCAGTTGTTCCTCCTTCGGAGGCCAGTGCCTTGTCCTGGTGGATTATACTTTTCAGTAGCTTCCAGAGGAATGAAGCATGGGACAGAAAAGCTTGGAGTTCTTCCATGAATGAAAGTTTTTAGTCTATCCCTCTCTTTAATGAAACATTTGTCAAGATTAATTTAAAAGAATAACAGCAATTTTTACAGTGGAGAGTCTTCTGGCACACATCACTTTGGCCAAAATGACCCCAGTTTCTGTTCCCAGTAGGGATGGTCACCAACAGCATGTGCCTTTTGATGTGTTTAGCATCACTTCTCTGCTAATCCTGTTAACAGGCAGACCCAAACCAAATCGTAAGGGAACATCAGACAAACCTATGTGAAAAACAATCTACAAAATAACTACCCTGTACTCTTTAAATGAAGAGATCATGTTATGGAATAGACAGAAGGACTCAAAGTTCTTCCAGATCAAAAGAGACTGAGGAGGGGCGCCTGGGTGGCTCAGTTGGTTAAGAAACTGCCTTCGGCTCGGGTCATGAGTCCCATATCGGACTCCCGGTTCTGCAGGAAGTCTGCTTCTCCCTCTGACCTTCTCCCCTCTCATTCTCAGTCTCTCTCTCTCTAATGGGTGAATAAAATCTTTAAAAAAAAAAAAAGAGAGAGACTGAGGAGACATGAAATTTACTACTCCCTCTGGCGTTCTCCAGCATTATAATTAAGTTCCTTCAATATTCCTACACCAATATCTTATACATATATGAATATACAAAGAAACACTCTTTAGTTCATATTTATACCAACAGGAGCAAGTTTGTGCGGTATTCTGCATGTTGCTTTTTTCACTAGAATATATCTGGAGTTTTTTTTCATATCCATCTATGTAGATTGATATCATCTATTTTTTTAAGCTTTTCTAGCTTCTTCCATGAAAAGCCTGAATGAGATTTAGATTTATGGTAGGTTCCCTTTCTTTCTTTCTTTTTCTTTCTTTCTTTCTTTCTTTCTTTCTTTCTTTCTTTCTTTCTTTCTTTCTTTTAAGTGTGAGTAATTATTTTAGAATTGCAAAAGAATTTGTACTGATTTTCATACCTCCCTCATAAAATAGACATAGCAAATACCACAGTACAGGTAATTTTCTAGAAATAGAGTGTCTTTTGGCTGGACAAAAAAATAACAGAAAAGTGGGGCATAATCCTGTAGGGTGCGACAGACCTACCCACTCACCTAATGAGATGTGAATGGATGAAAGAAGTGATCGCTCCTTTCATTTCAAGGTTAACCATACCCTCTTACGACCCTTACCACCTACTCCATTCAGTGATCCCAACTTAGGTGAAGCTGTTAGCAATGCAGAACTCTCCATTCCCACACCTTCTCCGAGAGGAAGTGCTAGCGAAGCCTTTAAAATCAGTCTCCAGGGAATACAGCTTAGTTTGACCCTCAACTTGCTCAGAGAAGTAAAAATACTAAGAATCTGAAAAGGCGGCCATTGGACATTAGATGCCCAACCTAAGCCAACAATGCTCTGACAGCTGAGGGCGGGCACATCCTCAGGATCTCTTCCTGCCCTCTCCCTCCGCGCATGGTCTTTGAGCATGCGCACGCCTACAACCAGCCCCTTCCGGGGGAACAGCCAATCACCACGCAGGATACATCGGCGCCACAGTCATGGGAGCTGGCCCCTTGAGGGTGTGTTGGTGTCTCTGTCTCGCACTACCGCTGGTTCGAGCCTCGTGTGTAGTGTGTTTCCCGGGCGTCTGAGCTGCGTGGTCCAGGTAAGGCAAAAGGGCAGGAGAAAGGGCCAAGCAGGGCCTTTTCTGAGGTTTGGCTGAGCAGAGGCTTCCGGAGTGTTCGCTGGCCTCCAGAACTCGGGGTATCGGCTTGTCCCCGCTTGAGGCTCCTCAGGCTCCGCAAAAGCCTTTTTAAGAAATACTGATTCCCAGGCCCTCCCTCAGACCCATTAATGGAGGTGTTAGGACTGCGTGAACTGGACTTCCAAAGAGATTCCATCTCTGGCCTGTTGGAGAAGTGGCAAGGAGACCTTGACGACACTGTTGTTGGGGGTTTTAGGGGGAGACCCATCCCCACAATGCCAGCATCTCCCTGGCAGACTGACTCATCCTCTAGCCCTCACAGGGGTTTTGCAGGTAGGGAATTATTCATATTTTACAGATATGAAATTTTGCTCAGATATGTTAAGCATCAACTAAGGTCACAGAAGGTCGAATTTTGGCTCTTGGAACCTGCCACAAGATTACCTTTTAGCTTACTATTTATTCAGCCTACACTATGAATAGCAATAAAAATAAGAACAGGTAGTACAGTTTTGAGGGAAAAAAGGGAAAATTCAGATCATGAACCATATACTCCAGTGTCATGTCATTAACCAAACGTTAACAAAAATAAATGTAAAATCTCAGCTGAGCTGTGCGGTAGGAAAGGTATGTGGAGCCAAAAAATGGAAGCTCTTTGAGATGTTGGTGTTCTCTGAGCCTTATTGTTAGACTAATGAAAAGCTATTCCGATGCTTGAAATTGAACAATAGTAGTATTATATTTGAGTTCAGAAAGCATAGAATTAGGGAATTGATAGAGGGGATGGAATAAAGGGGTAGTTACAGTAATAGGCTCATGTTTGTAGCTTAAATAGGAAAATGAAAATTGTTGTTTTCAGCCTCAGTCTGAAGGATGAGTTAGGGAAGACAGTTATGTGGGTGGGGAGGACACCCGCGTCTATTTTTTTTTTTTTTAAAGATTTTATTTATTTATTTGACAGAGAGAGAGAGAGAGAGAGATCACAAGTATGCAGAAAGGCAGGCAGAGAGAGAAGGGGAATCAGGCTTCCTGCTGAGCAGAGAGCCCAATGCAGGGCTTGATCCCAGGACCTTGAGATCATGACCTGAGCTGAAGGCAGAAGCTTTAACCCACTGAGCCACCCCCGCGCCCAATCACTCACCTCCTTATTTTTAATGAAAATACTCTTTTAAAAGCAATATAATTGGGGGTACCTGTGGGGCTCAGTTGGTTAAAATCTTCCAACTCTTGGTTTTGGCTCAGGTTGGTGATCTCATAGGTCTTGGGATCTGGGATCAAGCCCAGAGTCTCTGCCAACTCCACACTCAGCGGGCAGTCTGCCTGAAAATCCTCTTTGCCCGTCCATCTGCTTGCAAGCACTCTTTTTGTCTTGCAAATCAGTAACAAAACTTGCAAACCACTAAGATAGTCTTCAGTTGGTGGGTGCATAAATAAACTGGGACACATTCAGAAAAGGGAATACTGTGCAGTGTCAAAAGGAAGTAAATTATTAAGCTGTGACAGGATTTCTTTTTCTTCTGTGCCCGAGGTTTCTGGTCACACCTCTTCAAAGAAGGAAGAGGTAGACCAGACTAGGAGTGGTGGGCAGCAAAGCAAAGTTTATTGAGTGATAATACAAAGCTCTCAAAGAGGGAGGAGACCCGAGAGGGTTGTCAACTTAGTGATTAGATCTAGGGGGTTTTAGGGGCTTGTTGGTGGGCTGTTTTAATCTGATTAACCCTCCATGCGCCGTCACCCATTCAGGTTTTTGTCATCTTCCTGTCATGTGGGAAGGGCTGGTGGGCTCCTTCCAGGGTGGTTTCCTGTTACGGTCAGGGCCCCTTGTCCCTGTCCCTGCCTGCCTTTCTTCCAGTTATCCTTCAATAAAGCCTTGCAGAGACATGGAGGAACCTTAAATGCACAGCACTAAGTGAATGACACCAATCTGAAAAGGCTACATACTGTATCATTCCAACTATGTAACCCTATGAAAAAGGCAAAACTGTGGAGACAGTAACAATTGCCAGGGGTTGGGGTAAGGGTGGGAAGAATAGAGCACAGAGGATTTTTAGGGCAGTGAAAATGCTCTGTATGCTCTTATGCTGGATGGATACATATCATTATACGTTTGCCCAAATACATAGAAGGTACAATGTCAAGAGTGAACTCCAATGTAAACTGTGGACCATGGGTGATTATGGTAAGTCAGCATAGGTTTATGAGTTATAACAAATGTACCATAGTGGTGGGGGCTCTTGATAATAGAGGAGGCTGTGTACATGTGGGGGCAGGGGGTATATGGGAAATCTCTTCCTTCCTCTCAGTTTTGCTGTGAACCTAAAGCTGCTCTGAAATGTAACGTCTGGGGCCCCTGGGTGGCTCAGTTGGTTAAGTGACAGCCTTCTACTCAGGTCATGATCTTGGGAGTCACAGGATCAAATCCCGCATCGGGCTCCCAGCTCCACAGGGAGTCTGCTTCTCCCTCTGACCTTCTCCGCTCTCATGCTCGCTCTCAAATAAGTAAATAAAATCTTGAAAATAAATAAATAAAATGTAAAGCCTAACTATAAAAACAAACAACAAAACAGAACAAAAGAAATTTGGAAGAGAAATTTAATCATTGTATTCACAGGCCTTGGCTTAGTTACTGGCTCACCGTAGACCCTCCTCCCGATAGACCCTCAGGAAATCTTTCCCAGTAAGTAAATTCTGGCTCCCCTTTACCATCTGGTGCCTTGGGAAAGCTTCTCCACTGCCCCGAGCCTCAGCCTGCTCCTCAGGAGACAGATGGAGGTGGAGACGGACAGTTTGGAAGGTCCTTTCCTCAGCTGTGATCCGGGTGCACTAGGAACAGGCATCTGCTGAAGATCTGGTCTCCTCACCATTCCCGGATCTGCCTTTCTCAGGACCCGCTCCCCTCCAGTCTTCTACCTCTCAGTCAATGGTAGCTCCTGTCTCTTCAGAGCTAGAGCAAAAGCCTACTGGCATCTCTGCTTTGTCTCCTCCTTTAACTCCTCACAGCCACTCTGTCAGTGCCTCCTGTGGCCTGTGTGCTGCACTCTGTCCTTGGATTCTGATCCACCCTCCCGGGGACACCGGGGGACCCCTTCTCTGGCTTGCCTGGCTCTGGCCCGACCTCCCTGGCCTAAAAGACTCTGAGCATCTGACCATCACTGGGCCCCTGCCCCACCAAAGCCACGCCCCCCTTGCCAGGTCCTCTTACCAAGTCTGCATACCTACTAGCATTTTTACCCTTCTAGCCACCCCCTGTCCCTTTCTGTGCCAGAACTCCCTTAAGTCGCTCGCTTTGCCTGGAGTGGACTGTCTGTCTCCTTTGCCCAGATCACCGCTACGGAGACTGGACTTCACTTGACCTTAGTCACCTCCCCAGGGGGCCTTCAGTGTCCCCTGCATGCTGGCGGGGGTGAGACTGTTACCCGATGCCGGCTCCTGTTCTGGCATCTGACACTCAGCATGTCTAGTGAAATGGCTCAGGTCGTGCTCATCCTGGGACTCGATGACAAACTTACTGCCTCATGGACTAGAAACTCAGGGAAAGCAGAGACCGAGTTGATCCAACTTGGTCTGACCAGAGCCTTAGCGTAGCATCTTGTACAGTCATTATTGGGAGAAGGAACCCATGAAATGATGCCACAAGAGCTCAAGGCACTGGAGAAACCAGTGACCTTTCATGGGGGAGATCTGTGACCCCTGGGGGAAAGGGCTCTGGACTCCACAGGTAGAGGGAATCTGAAGATGTCTTCAGGCAACTAATGTGTGAACTTACCTTGAAAGGCTGCCCAGACCACGCTTTTATTTCTGTAGGTGAGAAGACATTCTGTCCAGCCTCTGGCCTCACTCTATCACATTAGCTGCAGGTTTATCCTTCCCACACTATGGCCACATATCCCTCCAGTCTCCATTCTCTTTCTTGCCCACACCCTGGGCACCTGAAATCACTGGACTGGGGCTGATGGAGGTTGTAGGAAAAGCAACTGGTTGGATTCAGATAGATGTTACAAGGATTGGAATGTATTCTTACTCCTTAGTTCAGGCTGTGTAAGCTGGTTGGGGTGAATAATTTAACTATTAAGTCAACTTAATAGTTGACTATTAAGTCAACTTAATCCTTGACTAAGAAGGATTCAGGGACACTGAGTAAATCTCTTATCTCCTTCCTGCCTTGTCAGGAAGCCAAAGGAAGAGTGTAGAAAGATCTGTTTTTAAAATGGATCTATATATCAATACAAAGAAAATACAACAGAATGTTTGAAAACAATCCTTGGGTTGGGAAGGATTTTGACAGCCTTGAGCTTTTTCAGACAGGCACTCAAAAGAGGGGCTGGGTTATCCCTAGTACAGGGCCATAAGCTGCTAGAAGTCAAGTTAAAGTTTGGTCAAACCTCTGAGTGCAGTTATTGGAATGGAGTGTCCATGTAGATAGATTCTCTAGTTCTCACCATACAGAAAAAAATGTCTGGATATTCATATTTCAGAATATGATCATTTCCGGATAATAGAATTATTTCATTTTGTATGTCTATGTTTAGGTATTTTTAAACTATGATGTTGGGGCACCTGGGTGGCTCAGTCGGTTAAGTGTCTGCCTTCGGCTCATGATCTCAGGGTCCTGGGATTGAGCACTGCATCGGGCTCTCTGCTCAGCAGGGAGTTTGCTTCTCTCCCCCTCTCTCTGACTCTCCTCCCCACCTGTTCGTTCTCTATTTCTCTCTTAAAATATTTAAAAAAAAGTGTAAATTATGATGTTATTGTAGTAAATAATATTTATTACTCCAAATAATTTATTTATATTTATGAAGCTCCTACATACATTATTTTTCCCCTACTTATTTTTTAATTATAAGAAATTTTAAATATATACATAAGTAAAGAGAATAGGATAATAAATGCCCATAATCACTCATTCTCAGTAGTCATCCATGTGTGGCCAATCTCATTTTATCTGCCAACTCTGGGCCTGCCTCTACCCCTTTACTTAGATAATATTTAAATAATATATCGTTTGAAGACATGTCACTTCATCTGAATGAACTTCAATATCTATCTCAAAGTAATCTCTCTGCCCAACATGGGACTCATGTCCCCAAGATCAAGAGTTACATGCTCTATGGATTGAGCCATCCAGGTGCCCCTACCCTTAAAAAATTCAACGTAATACCAAGATCAGCAAATATCCCTCTGTTTTCAGATTTCCCATGGTGTCTCACAGTTTTTATTTATTTATTTATTTATTCATTCATTCATTTATTTATTTTTAAAGATTTTATTTATTTGAGAGAGAGAGAGAGTGAGAGAGAGCGGGAGAGGGGAGAGGGTCAGAGGGAGAAGCAGACTCCTCATGGAGCTGGGAGCCCGATGTGGGACTCGATCCCGGGATTCTAGGATCATGACCTGAGCTGAAGGCAGTCGCTTAACCAACTGAGCCACCCAGGCGTCCCTCACAGTTTTTATTTTTTACAGTTGGTTTGTTCAGTACAGGGTCCAAACAAGATCTACCCATTAATGTATTCTTGTTTATGTATGCATGTTTTCATAATACAGATGAGAGAAACAAGATTCAAGGAAGTTATAAGAGACTTGTCTAGGGGTGTCTGGGTGGCTCAGTTGGATCGGCATCTGCCTTTGGCTCAGGTCGTGATCTCAGGGTCCTGGGATGGAGCCCTATGGCACTCTGGCCTCAGCAGGAGCAGGGAGTCTACAAGAGAGATTCTCTCTCCCTCTGCCCCTCCCGCCTTCTCGCTCTAAAAATAAATAAGTAAATAAATGAAATGAAAATGCCCTACGTGGTTATTATGAGGAAGACTCAAGTTCTTAGGCCAAAGACACTTAAGTGCTAATTATAATTATAGGAGCCTTCCCCCACACCCCCATCCATCCCTTCCATCCTTCCCTGGTCCATGCCCCTCCCACTTAGAGGAAGAGCTGTGTGTGCGGGGTGGAGTCCTCTCAGCTGCCTCTTCCCACCGGGAATGCAGATTTCCCTCCAGTGTGTGGTTCTCTGCGCAGATAAAGGGGCGTTAGCAGAGGCTGCTGCTCCAGGTAAGCCCAGAGATGGGAGGATGTGGGTGCAGGAGGCTGGAGCGCGAAGATCTGTGGCCCCCTGAGTTAATCAGTGCCTGCAAGAGACTGTGCTTGGAGGGCGCGCCTCGTCAGGAAAGATTTCGGAACACATCTGTTGTGTTAGGGTTCGCCGTCTCTCAAACAACCTTGTTTCGAATCACCTGAAATGCTTGCTAAGCACCCTGTCCTAAAGGGGAATTAATATCTGTGTGTGACAAAGCCCGGAGTGGGGTGGGTCTGACGGTGAATGTGGAGCATCATATAGGATGTCTCGGTGAGAAGTGGTTTGTGGTGGGGAAAGTGGAGGGCCAAGAGCCTTGGGCCCCTGCACCCCTGATTTTTTTAAAAAAATATTTTATTTGACAGAGAAAGAGATCACAAGTAGGCAGAGAGGCAGGCAGAGAGAGAGAGGGGAAGCAGGCTCCCCGCTGAGCAGAGAACCGGACTGTGACCGTCAGAGATCGCGACCTGAGCCAAAGGCAGAGGCTCAACCCACTGAGCCACCCAGGCGCCCCAGTACCCGTGATTCTGAAGCCCTGCGTGCCCTTGGTCTTCTTACCAATCTGCTTTTCTTACAGAGAGCAGACTTAAGTCTCAGAGAGGTTAAGTAGTTTACCCAAAGTCACAGAGCTTACAGGGAACACCAGGAATCTAATTCAACATTTAATGAGTTCCTGAGCTGGATGCTTAAGAGTCATTTAGGAGAAATAAGGATACAATTTTACTGTTTTGGTGGTTAGCGTGGAAGACAGCGTGACCTCAAAGAAAACAACAACACTGACTAAGGTTTCCAGAGGGGAGGTATCTGGTACTGAACCTTGAACTAGGATATTGAGGACAGACTAGGTGTGTGAGATCTGAGGGAAGAGGAAATGAGCCAGAGCTTTGCTGGACCTAAGTCAGCAATATACCAATGTCGTGGCACCAGAGGTTGGTCAGCTTGGAGAAGGTGAAGAAAGGACTGGGGCTGAAGCTAACTTGCGGAGGGGAGGGAGTGGCAGATAAAGGGTCAGACCATGGGGGCGTCTTGGGGGCCTTGAAGGATTTGGGGAAACTGAGCACTCTAAACCTTGCACCTGTGTAAGCAGAGGCAGAAATGGCAGGTGCCTCGTCCCCTCAGGCTCCAGATCACATGGTCATCCTGAAGCATCTACAAGTCTGAAAATCAAAGAGCTATAAAACAAGTCTTTGATAAATTTGGTGCAAAATATATTTGGCAAAACTTCAGCTGACATGAAGCTTTTTATAACCTATAAAGGATGGTTTTAATTATCTTACTTGGTTTGGGTTTCCCATCCCAAAATACGCTCTTTCACAGCATAACGATTATTTCAAGCTAATTATTTTTGAAAGACAGCAAATGCCAGAGAATCTTTAAAAATAGAATAGATGTTGCCCTTTTGTGAGGGAAATTTACATTTGTCAGAGAAATAACCATTTGTAAGGGTTTCTGATCTGTCTATCCGGAAGAGGGGCAGGACTAAATCTCTCAACTCTTTGGAGAGTGCAGGGACTCAAATCTGCCTAACCTTGACCTTATTTACTCTGCTTTGTCTGATAACCTCCTCAAACTGCCCCCCCCTCACACCCAACATCTTTTGTCTAGCTGGGGATGGTATCTAAGGTAGTGGCTTGGGCCATTTTGGGGAGTTACTCAGTTTTCCTCAATATCTCCCTTGTGTACAGGATGTATGCATATTATAAAACTTATGTTTGTTTTTCTGTGTTAATATGTCTTTTGATTAGAGTGGAGTCTTGGCTAAGAACCTAGGAAGATAGAGGGGAAATTGTATTTCCTCCTCTATACTTTAGGACCAAGGATGAAAAAAGCAAACCAAATTTGGCATATGTGAATTCTGAGCCACCAGAAAAACTGTTTCAGGCTTCAAAATTGAGGAGGTTTCCTTAAGTTCTGTAATCTCATAAGACAAAAATTTATAGTGTTGTTAGAGTGCTTATTTACCTGATTCTAAGAGTTTGGGATTATAGGGGAGGAAAAATTTTCCCTTCTGTCCTTTTAGGTTCTACGGCTAGTCTAAGAATTGAGATAGAATAAATGAACAGGAAAAATTTTAATTATATATTCGTGCACAGGAATGTCACAAAGATAGGCTCAGAAGACTACCAGGCGATTGAGACTTCCCTACCATCCAGAGGTCAGGAAAGACCTAGGGACTTGGAACTTCTGGCTTTGGGGGAGCCAGTTCCTGGGAAAGTAAGTGGAAAAAAAATCTGTGGTAAACAAAGGTTGTCATGTTACATAGATAAGTCTCTTACATGAAAAAGCTCACTCTGGTAATAGCTGTCTTTTTGCTATAGGATCTCTTATAATGTAAGTTTCCTTTATAATTGCAGATTTCCCCCACGAATGGGGAAATTTTTTGAAGCCAGTCAAGACGGAGATAAAAGATGGAGATAAAAATTTCTTGATTCTGAGTCGTGATTGCCTTCGTTGCTAAATAATTTGCATACTAATTGCATGTAAAATGAATTCCTCAAAGTTACATGGATAGGTGACGATGACCAAGGCTGTGTCTTAATTTGGGTGATATACATCTGTCTGTCCCAGAGCTCATGAACTTTCCACAGACCAACTTGGGGTGAATGGGAGGTAGATGGGATGCAGAGATTGTGGTACCGAGTGGGTAGGAATAGATGGGGCATAATAATAAAGGCATGGGAATAAAAGACTGGGATTAGAAAAGGATAATCAGACTAGACTGGTAAGTGGGTAAGACCCCCCCCTGCAACAAATCCAGAGTTTTTGTTTTGTTTTGCTTTAAGGAAGTAATATCTTCTCTCCAGTAATTAATGATGTGAGGACACAGTTGTTCTCTTGGGAGAGCTGCTTAGCTTGACTTTATTTTTTCTGTTTCCAGAGGCTGGAGAGTAGTTGTGACTGGCTGTAGACTCTAGGAAGGGCTTCTCTTGGCAGCTGGAATTAAAAGGCCTGAAGATTCACAGGACTTTAGGAGCCGCCAGCCGAGTGAGGCCTGAGATTTCAGGGTGTATCCACCTCTGACCGTGGAGCCCACGTTCCTGAAGAAAACCCACCTCAGTGCGTCCTTCATTCACAGCCCAATGGCAGTCCCAGCAGCCCTGGCAGGACTCCAGGCAGAAGCCAACTGTCCCATCTGTCTGGATTACCTCAGAGACCCCGTCACCACCGAATGTGGGCACAACTTCTGTCGCTGCTGCATCCAGCGGTCCTGGGCCGATCTCGAGGACAGGTTCCCATGCCCCGTGTGCCGGCACGCGTGCCAGGAGAGGCACCCGAGGAGCAACACCCAGCTGGGAAGGATGATTGACATTGCCAAGCTCCTCCACGTCACCAGGAGCAGGAAGAGGAGGCCGGAAGAGAGGCATTTGTGCGAGAAGCACAGCCAGGTCCTGACCCTCTTCTGCGAGGACGACCTCGAGGTGTTGTGTCCCAAGTGCACACAGCCCCCTGACCACCAGGGCCACGTGGTGAGGCCCATGCAGGAGGCCGCCTCTCATCACAGGCAGAGGCTCAGCCGTTACATTGAGCCGTTGAAGAAGCAGATGGAAAATGTTCAGAAATTAATAAATATTCAAAGCAAAAAACCCTTAGAGCTGAAAGAGAAAGTGGAAAGCCAAAGGCAGGAATTACTTTCCGAATTTGAGCGCCTGAAGCAATTTTTAGACCGTGATCAAGAGGCAGTTCTTTTGAGGCTAGCTGACGAAGAGAAGGACATTCAGCAGAAACTCAATGCAAACATAACCGCATTTTCAAACTACATCTCCATACTCAGAGGTCTACTTAGTAAAGTAGTTGAGAACAGTGTGCTGTCTGAAGTGGAATTGCTGTCACAAGTTAAACATTTCTATAGGAGGTCTGAGGATGAGATCAGTCCATCAATTTTCTCAATCCAGTTAAGAAGAGAAGGCTGCAGCTTTCCTCCCCAGTATTCTGCTTTACAGAAAATCATAAACAAATTTAGAGTAGACATTATCCTAGACCACGAGACGGCACATCCTAACTTGATTGTCTCAGAGGATAAGAAATATGTGACATTTTCGAAGAGAAAACAGAATGTTCCTAATTTTCCAAAAAGGTTTACAGCCAACACAGTCGTCCTGGGTTTTCCATATTTTTATTCTGGTAGGCATTACTGGGAGGTAGAAGTGGGAGACAAATCTGAATGGGCTGTCGGGATTTGCAAAGACTCCCTTCCCCCCAAGACCAGGAGATCCTTGTCAGTCTGGCAGGGCTGCTGGGTGATTCAGCGGCAGGAAGAGCGCTATGAGGCAGTGGGAGCAGCGGCAACCCTCCTGCCCTTGGATGTGAACCCCAGAGGCATTGGCATTTTCTTGGACTATGAGCTGGGCGAGATCTCATTTTATAACAGGACCGAAAAATCTCACATCTATACTTTCACTGACACTTTTACTAGACCTCTTAGGCCTTATTTCTTTGTCGGACATGATTCAAAACCTCTCAGGATCTGCCTGGGGACAGATTGTGAATGAAAACTCCCTGGACCATCTTAGTGGTTTTAGAGAATGGAATGTGGATAGGCTATTGTAGTAATGTGCCAGTAAAGCTAATCTTTCCACTCTCCCCAGTTTTTTTCTTCCTCAGTTTCAACCAAGAAGAAAGTTTTATTTAGTTTCAACAACTCTCTTGAAAATAGTGCTAGTAATGCTTCTCCCCAGGAATGTCACAGGGGTTTACTGGGTGTGAGGGTGATTAAGTTTGTCAGAAAATATAGATTAGCTTGCAAGGGATTAACCAAAACAACTGGTCAACTTCGCCTCAGCTCTATCAAAGTTGTGCTACTAAAACATTGCACTCAGGGCACCTGGGTGGCTCAGTCAGTCAAATGGTTGCCTTTGGCCCAGGACGTGATACCAGGGTCCTGGGATTGAGCCCTGTCTTGGGCTCCCTGCTCAGGGGGGAGCCTGCTTCTCCCTTTCCCTTTGCCTGCTGCTCTGTCTACTTGTACTATCTCTCTGTCAAATAAATAAATAAATAATCTTTAAAAAAAAAAAAAGGAAAAAACAAAAACTATGCTCTTCCTGCCATGTACAAGTTGTGTACTAGTTAGGAGCTGATTGTAACCTTGGTTTTCTCAAAGGGCACAATTTGAAGGGGTTGGGGTGGGCATCACAGAGCCTTTAACATACCAGGGTTTGACAACTTTTCCCTTTACCCCCCTTACAACTTTTCCCCTTTCCAACTTTCCCCTTACTTTTCCCCAGCCAGCTGCTGGTGGCATTCACTACATCTGCTTTCTTAGAAACCCTCTACTTAGTTTTCATTTCATTCTAAATTCTTTGTTCTTTTTTTTTTTAAGATTTTATTTAATTGAGAGGGAGAGCACAAGCAGGTTCCCCGCTGAGCAGGGAGCCAGATGCATGGCTCTGTGCTGGGACTCCGCGATTATGACCTGAGCCAAAGGCAGATGCACTTAACAATTGAGCCACCCAGGCACCCCTAGATTCTTTGTTCTTAGGCATTGTATTTTATAGCATGGTGACTTAGACATTGTGGAGAATTGGAAAGTGTCTTACTAATAACAGATTATTACAGTTAGATACCGTGCCAGAGAATAAGATGAATCACCAGGTAGTAAAAACTATTCAGGCACGATGGCATATTTATTTTTATTCAGCATTTTCTTACAAGTGTAACTTTTATTGAGCCCTAACCCTGTCGCAGGAGTTACTGTATTTTCAAAGCAAATATTGAATGGAAGGCTAGGCTTTTAAGGATGCTTGCTTGTGTTTAAACCCTGGGACACTACTAAATTCACCAGAAGGACCTAGATTCTGCTCATTTTCTATGTGGACTGAAACTAGTTGCAAATTGTAGAAAATACTTATTTTGCATGAAGATGAAATTTTATATGTATGTGTGTATGCGCCAAAGTTTCATACCTTTTCCTATTTTGAATAGGACTTTATATGTCATTTCCTCTTGTTTTTCTTTTCTACCAAAAGTCTTTATATTTTTTAAGAAAATAGATACAATCAATGAATGTGTGGGTCATATTTTGGAGCTTGATTTGAACAATTGAAAAAGACATTTCTGACTCAGGGAAGTGGGGATATGGTGGCATGTTAAGGGTATGCTAAACAATACTATGATTCAGGAGATGTTCTTATTCTTAGAGATTTCTGGTGAAATATAATTGGTGCGATTTTGTTTTTATAATTTACACTAAAGAACTCCAGCAAAAAAAGGGGGAGTACAGAATGCGATAAATGAAGCTGATAACTGTGGAATCTAGGTGATGGTGTATGGACATTCACTTTATGTACTTTTTCTTTTTTTTTTTTTTTTATGTACTTTTTCTATAACTTACTTTAAATAAAAAGAAAGAGCAAAGGTGTTTCCGGTTATCTTTTGTGTTCTGAGGTAAGGTTTCTGTGATCCTACCTGCAGTCTGAAAGGGTGCATTTGCAATTGAATGAACCTGCTTATCCCTCCAAATTGTCTAAAGTAGGTTTATGTTGTTGATTTTGGCTGGTTCCAAGTTTCATGAGAAGCAGGCTGTTACTGAACTACACCTATTAACTGCCCATTTCCTTAGAATTGAATGCAGATTGGATGTCCTTTGAGCACTTACCAAATAGGCTCTCTGTTAGCTTTGTGTGTGTGTGTATTTATATATATATAATTTATATATTTATATATGTCATTTATATGTCACATATATGACACATGTCATTTATATGTCATATATGACGTGTCATAAATATATACATTTATATATAAAAGTATATTTTTTACTGTGATAGTATGACAAAAGATGCTTTGCCTCTTCTGTTGTCTGTTGCCTAGTTTTATGTATATGAATTATGATGAACTTTTAAGGATTACATTTTGCTTTCCTTTTGTTTTCAATCGAACAACTTTTTTAGAGAGGGAGAAGGGGGCCAGGAGGCAAAGAGGGAGAGAGAATCTTAAATGGGCTCAACACCCAGCACGGGGCTTGATCTCAGAACCCAGAGATTATGACCTGATCTGAAGTCAAGAGTAGGACTCTTAATTGATTCTTAACCTACTTAGCTACCCAGCCACCCCAGGACAACTTTTTTTGGCAAATTCTCTGGTAATACAACATCGTTACTCCAATGAAAAAGAAAATGATAGGCATATAGAAATTATTGGTGTAACCTTCCATGCACACAGACTCGTTAGCAGTGCTAACGTTTTTGTGTATAACTGTAGTGATTACTAAATAAATACAAAGTAATTTTTATGTGAACTAATTTGTAATAAAGCCAATACTAGGGACAGAAAGACTGGAAGAAAGCGGGCTATAAGGAGCCTTGCAAGTATATTAGGATTTGAGCACAGTGGGAAGCCACTGACGGGCTTGAATCAGGGAACTGGGTGCAGTCCCATTTCTGTCTCACTGGCTATATCACTCTGACATTAAGATTAGTGGTGTGAGTTGGAGATCTAAATTTAGGAGTCCTCAGTAAATGCTTAGAAACAAGCACTGAGAGTAGGTAAGAAAACTTGGAGAAAGGATATAGATTGAAAATGACAATTCATAGGGCTGGCCAAGAAGCCATCAGAAAAGACTGAGGAGCAAGGACTACGGAGATAGATGGAAGTTTATTTTTCCTCCCCTACAAGTGTAGAGGGGTCGTGAAAGTAAAAGGTGAGAACCACTACCTTAAAGTTTAGAAGGAAAGAGTGGAATACAGAACACAAGAGGAATATTTGGTCTTTGACCTACACAGTTAATTCCTTGACTTAAAAAGAAGGTAAAGAGGATGGGTGGTGTGGTGTCTAAATGGGGGGTCTCGATCAGATGGGAGCCCCTAAGTGTGGGGCAACAATTGGGTGAAAGTGGTGGCAGGAAGTGAAAGAATTCACTTGAGGCAGAACAAAGGAGATAGAAGTCGATTGAATGCACTGCTAGGGAGTGAGTGGCGGACAAGACCGCCGAGGACAGGCTGCCAGGAGGAAGTAGGGGAAGATGAAGAGGTAGGGGACAATGGAATCTTCCCTTTTTTGGTAACTGCCTAGTTGTAAGTGGCCCATTGGTCAATTAGGGCCTGTGGCTCTTTTGAGGTGCGTCCCCTGATGGGCCTCTCTGTATTCAGCCAGGGGGTTGCTGTGGACCCTTTCTGCATTCCATCGCCCATGCTTGTTTGCCCCAAAGCGGCCTCTACAGATGAGATTGGGTCTATTAAGTTCATTATAAAGGTTGAGGGAGTTCCCATATGATAGGCTATATTTTTAATCTACATATTTGCATTTTAATCTGCATATTTAAAAATCTTTGTTGGTACATATGACTAAAAGACATGTAAAATTTTGTGGGTTCTGGTTTCAGGTCATGCCTAGCAAGTGATGCTTATACCAGGATTGTAAACTTGGTATCCAGTGTTTTCTACATCTTTATATTAAGGTTAATTTTATACGTCAACTTGATTGGACATAGGGTACCCAAATTAAACATTTCTGGGTATGACTGTGAGGGTGTTTCCCGAGGAGATTAGCATTTGAATCAGTGTGTACTAGAAGATTGCCCTCCCCTATGTGGGTGAGCATCATCCAATCTGTTGAGAGCTTGAATAGAATAAAAACGGCAGGGGAAAGAAGAATTCACTCTTTTTTCTGCCTACTTGAACTGCCACACCTCTTATCTACCCTTGGATTCAGACTGAATCACACCACTGGCTTTGCTAGGTTTCTGTTTGTAAATGGCAGATCACCAGACTTAGCCTCCATGATCACAAGCCAGTTCCTCAATATATATGGCTTCTCTCTCTATATATATGTATTTTTTGCTCTCTATATAATATTTCCTCTCTGTATATAATATATATTGATTATATATTGATAATATATTGAATATATTGATTATATTCCTGCTGAATAGGGGTATAGAGATGTCCCTACCTATGGGTCAATATTGGTCAGTTGGGGAACATATAGGGGAGTTATGAAAGGGGAGGCAGCTGAATCCAACACAGTCAACATCAGTCAGAACCTCTAGTTAAGAGTCTCTTACAGTTTGTCTCCCTCTCTGGCAGTATACCCAGTTTAACTTCTATTTCCCAGACAGGTAATAAGGTGGAACATTTTTTCACGATTTTTGGCCACTGTGTTTGACCTGTGAGTTGCATGTTCTTTGCTTTCCTTTCTAAAATCTTAAATATAGGGGCACCTGGTGGTTCAGTTTGGTTAAGTGACGAGAGTCTTGGTTTTGGCTCGGTTCGTGATCTCAGTGTGGTGGGATCAAGGTCCCCTCTCCCCCTCCCCTCCTCCCCCACAAGTCCCCTCCGACGCGGAGCATGGAGTCTGCTTGTCTCCCTCTCCCTCAGCTCCTTAACCACTCTCTCTCTCTCGAATAAATAATCTTTTTAAAAAATCTTAAATGTAATATTTGAATAGGTATGAAAATCAAGTTTCAAAATTCAAAAGGTAGAAAGGGATTGATTATACAATGAAGTCTCACTCCCACTCACCTCCTAGCTATCCAGTTTCCCCCACCACAGATTGGCAGAAGAGGACTGTAAGTTCCAACTCACGGGCTGCCTGGGTGGCTCAGTTGGTTAAGTGACTGCCTTCGGCTCAAGTCATGATTAGGGTCCTGGGATCAAGCCCCGCGTCGGGACTGCTTCTCCCTCTCACTCTGCTGCTCCCCCTGCTTGTGCTCTCCTGCTCTCTCTCCTGTCAAATAAATAAAATCTTAAAAAAGTTCCAATTTTCTAAGTCATGTGATTGGTCTTCCAGGCAACCAGCCCCTTTCCTTAGGAGATTTCCAGAAGTCACCTCAATAACATAAACTCAGGTGTGGTTGAAAGGGGCTTGTTATGAATAACAAGACACTCCTTTCACTTTTATGGCTCTGGAACTACTCAGAAGCCCAAAGAAAGACCAACTATTATAACAAAAGATGTTCCTAGAGCTCTTAGGAAATATCAAGGGTTTTAGGAGCTTTATGCCAAATACATATGTCCCTTTTATAAATCATAAATTGCAGTCTGTGACATTAATTGTAAATATATTTTATTAAAGATTTTATTTATTTGTCAGAGAGAGAGAGAGAGAGAAGTTGCACAGACAGAGCAAGTGGCAGACAGGGAGAAGCAGATTCCCTACTGAGCAGGGAGTTTGATGCAGGGCTCCATCCCAGGACCCCGGGATCATGACCTGAGCTGAAGGCAAATGCTCAACAAACTGAGCCACCCAGGCATCCTTGTAAATTTTTTTTTATACAGTTTTTTATTTGTCTTCTTTTGGTTCATTCATTTCATGAGTTTTTGCCAAGGGGAAATTCAAATTTTTATGTAGTTAAATATATCAGGTTTTTCATTTATGGCTTCTATGCCAAACTTTGAAAAAGGTACCTTACTCTGAAATTATTTTAAAAACGTCTCCCATAATATATAGCACTTTCATAGTTTCATTTTAAACGGAAATTTTTGAGTCAGCTAGAATTTATTAGATATGAATTCTAAGGTAGTGATAAAATAATCTGTTAACCTAAATAAAGGGGTAAACTGAAGCAAGCTAAAATTATCAGAAATTGAGTTTATCTGGGAATAGCAGAGGCTGTATTTATGGGCAAGGAGTATGGGGGTGGGGAGTATCCAGCTAGAGTTCAAGCAATAAATTCATTGGCTTGAGGATGATAAGAGATTCTTGGTGGATGTTCACTGGTTAGGAGATAAGTCTATCTTCTGAATATCAGGTACTTATGGGAAATCAGTCTCAGTTCTCAAATTCCATGCTTCTAAAGGCTCATGTGAGGTTCTCCATTTCATGTCCTTCAGTTCCATTTTAGATGGAACTCAAAAAACCTGTTTCACAAACCTGTTTTTTCCCTTGATGGTTTACCTTGTTGTCTCAACACCACTTACTGGATGAGCCAACTTTTTGGTGATGGTTTGAAGTATCAGCTTTATATCCTAAATTCCCATATACACTTTGGTCTGTTTCTACATTTCCTTTTTTGATACACTGATCTGATTATTTGTGGACAGTATCTCATTGTTTTAACTAATATTGTTATTATAATATGGCTGATCTCTTAGTACTAGTCCTCATAGATAGATTGAACCACCTAGGCACGCCCATGTTATGCCTTTTCTCCATGTCTTACATCTTTCAGTTGTGTTTTTAAGTTTTCTTCAAGATCTGAGTATTTAATTTTTTTTTTGGTTATTATAAATGGAGCCTTTTTTTGAATTGCATCTTGTAGTTGGTAGTTACTTATATAAAGCAAAAGATTTTTACATACTAACTTTGCTCCCAGCCACCTTACTGAATTCTCTTATTTCTCTATTTTTTGTAATAGTTTTCCAGTAGGTTCTTTGGAGATTTCTGCATCTTCAATCATATTATTTGCAAATAATGGTAATTTTATCACATCCTTTTCAAATTATATAGCTCCATATCCTTTTTCTTATATACATATTTTGAAAGAACCTCCAGAATAATAAGTGTGGATGTTCTTGTCCTATTTCTGATGTCTGATATTTCCTACTTTGTTTTCTGTTGTGTTCCTTTCAAATGAAATTTATGCAGGATAATGATTTTTTTTCTTCTAAATCTTTGCTATTTCTAAAATTGATATGATGACATTCTGAAGGTGAATGAGGAAATTATATAATATTGTAGGTGATAAGTACAGTGGAAAACAATTCAAATAGTATAGGGGAAGAAAAAATTTCCCTTCTTCCCTTCTAGATTCTTTGATGGTCTAATAATAAAATGGACATAAGACATATTAACAAGAGAAAAACAAATTTAGTTGCATACTTACAACAGCCCCATAAAAAAGATGAGACTCAAAGAAGCGACCAACACAGGAAGCCTTTAAACCTTTAAGACAAAGAAACTATATGAAAAATGGACACGACAAAGGGTTTTGGGCTTGGCGGTAGTGAACTGGTAAAGAAGTAACAAGGTTCGTTTATATAGTCTCTAGCCCAAAATCCCATCCCTGGTCATACGGAGGTCTTCTACCCTCCTGCTACAGAGAGGACACCTTTCACATGGGAGATTTATAATCTCCCGTCAGGGGGACAGGGGCAGTTAGGGTGTCCTTGCATTCACTGTTTTTCAAGTATCTTTAATTCAAAATAATCAATGAGCCAAATTGGCATATTTTGGGGTGACCGAGTATAAACCCCTGCAAGGGTTAAGGGAGATAGAAAGTGCTGAGTGTGGGGAAAGCTGTAGTTTTAAATAGTGGTCCAGAGCAGCCTCACTGACAAAGTAAATTTAACAAAGACTTGAAGGATGAAGGTTGTATGGGAATTGATCATTCCAAGTAGCTGGAACAGCAACTGCAAAGGTGGGGATGGGCCTCAGAATCCAAAAACCACAATGTATCTGAAACAGTAGGCAGCGGAAGAGCAGGAAGAGATGAGTTAAGGGTGGGAGGTGGGGCAGATTTTCTCCAGCCCTGGAGGTCACTGTCAGGCTTTGGTTTTACTGAGATAAAGGGAGCCGTTAGAATAACATGATCTGAAGGATGTTTTAGAAGAATCTCTTTGTTATTGTATTAAATACTGATGTTTTGGGAGTGTGTGTGTGTGTGTGTGTGTTGGGGGTGGATTTTGGCAGTTAGAAGCTAGAAGACACTTAAGAGACTATTACTATTACAATAACCCATGTGAAGATGACAGCTTCTAGATCTCTCTTAAAGGAAAAGCCAGCAGGATTTGCTGAGACGGTATATGGGGTGTGAGGGGCAGAGGAACCCTCACCATGGAGACAGAATGGCTTTGGAGGACAGCCCCGGTTCGGACATGTTGTGTTTGAGGTATCTTGGACACCAGAGTAGAGCTCTAGATGAGGCAGCTGGGTACAGGAGCCTGGAGTTCAAGACGACCTGGCTGGAGGTACACTTTTAGGAGTTGTGAGCTTGTAGGCTGTATTAAAGCCAGAAGATTACCAAGAAAGTGTGTACTGATGGAGAAGAAAGGGGTCTAGGGACTGAGCTCTGGAGTATAAGGAGGAGAAAAGGAACCTGCAAAGGACACAGAACAAGAAGCCAATGAGGTCAGAAGACAACGAGGAGTTTGCAGTTGTCTTGAAAGGCAAAATGAAGAAGATGAATCAGAGAACACTCAGCTGAGTCTGCTACTGCTGACAGGCTAAGGAAGAGGAGACTTGTGCATCCATCCCGAGCTCAAGCAACACAGAAGGGCATTTGTGGTAACCTTGGCAAGAACAGATTCAGTGGAGGAGTAGGGTGAAGAGTGAGACTGATTTAAAAATGCAGAGAGAAGAATTAGAGACAGGCTTCTTTGGTTTACAAAGGAAACAGTTTTCCTTAGGAACCAGGGCAGGTTTTGAGATTTTTGTAATTTGTGAGTGTCATATATTCAAGGTTTGTTTCCTTAAAAATTTAGGACCTACAAAACCATCTCTGACCAAGTTGTGAGGTCACTAAAAAAGTCTTTTCTGTAAAATGGTTGGGGAAAGAAGAACATGAAGTTCATTTCATTTGCCATTTGATTTTCTGAATGGTTATGGTACACAGAAGTTAAAGTTTCTCTGTAAGTCACATTTTTTTTAAAGATCTTGTTTATTTGAGAGAGAGAGAGACAGCATAAGCACAGAGGGTGCAAAGGGAGAGGGAGAAGCCAGCTCTCTGCTGAGCAGGAAGCCCGTTTCAGTACTCGATCCCAGGACCCTGAGATCATGACCTGAGCTGAAGGTAGCCACTTAACCAACTGAGCCACCCATGCAACCCTTCTATAAGTCATATTAACATAAGAGTGCTCCATGAGGTCTAATTTACAGAAGAATAATCAAACTCATCAAACCCAATGGCCAGTTTATTTGTCTGTTGTTCACTTCCACCTTCCCTCCACCCCCTGCCCCCACCCCAACACCATCCTTAGAATGTAGACTCCACGAGAACAGGAACCTTCTCTGTCTTACTGACCCCTGAATTCCCATCACCTAAAATACATTCTGGCACATGGTCAGTAATTAAATGCTAAGTGTTTAATGTTCAATAAAATGAAACGCATTTTATGGAGCCATTTTTGGCTGCAAACTCCTGGAGGGTACGCAGAGTCATCCTGGAGACAGAAATACTAATAAACCACCTACAATTCACAGGACAGACCCTCACAACAAAGATAATCCCACCTGAAATGTCAGTAGCGCCAAGGTTGGGGAATGCTGCCTTAGAGGAAAGAGGAGAAAGAATTCTCTTGATTCCTGTAAGACTTGGGTTTGAGTCCCTGGAAGAAGAAAAGGGTGTCCAGCAGCAGTCTTGGTATTAAAATTCACTCCAGATACTGCTGGCTCTCGCACAAGAAAATGTCTGACGTGGCTTGTAGGGATTCACTGGTGTGAACTTTGTCGCTGGTGCTGCAGCAGATAAAATCTAGGCTGCCATGGAGGAAGAGAGCATGGCAGAAGAACACAAAACTGAAATATTTCCAACAAATAGAAACTGAGGACTATCCTGATATATAAAGGAATATTATGTTTGTTAAGAAAAAGAATATCCCAGGAGAAAAGTAAGCAAAAGACCTGATCCATAGATATCACAAAGGACTGCTAAAAGGCCAAAGAATATGGAGGAAAATGCACAACTTCATTAGTATTCAAGGAAATGCAATGTGAAACAATGATGTATTTTAATCCATCAGATGGGCTAGAATGAAATAGACCGATAATATGTACAATGGGTGAGAATACGGGACAGCAAGCAGTATTGGTACAATTCCTTGGCAGTGATGATTCAAATGATTCAAATGATTTTTTTCCTTATATTTTTCAACACTGCTCTTCTAGAAAATGAGCTTTTAGCTTCTAAGTCATGATGGTATTGTTATCTGAAATAAAATCCCCAAATCATAGGAATATATATTACACATATATACATACAGACTTTCAGTGTCACTGTGCCCGCCCTAGTTCAGAGCCAACTCTTTCTGCCACCTAGCTTTCCTCCTCATTGTACTGAAATGGGATCCTCTTGAAAATAAAACCCACTCTGTCACTTCCTTGCTTGAAACTCTTCGGTGGATCCCGTTCCGGGGGACCCCTCACATAGACAGCGTCAGGGCACCCTCCCAGATCTGATGCTATCCAGCTCCTCCATCACACTTTTGGCTCAAAAGTGGACGCACAAGGACGCTATCCAAGTGTCCTCCATCACACTTTTGGCTCAAACTTGACACAGCGCTTGTGCCCTTTGTAGCTGCCTTGCTTGACTCCTTAATTTGCCTGGAATTCCTACAGCCCCTTCCCTGCTGGGGTACTCGGACCTGAAGTTCCTATGGTTCCTTGGGCTGACAGCCATTATTCCACTTAGCACAGAGCCTAGAAATCCTAGTCCCCTTCCTCCTTACCAACCAGGGTCCTCTTGATTTTTTATTTGCTGTATTAGCACACCACCAGCCTGATGAATAGAATGCTTAACATTTAAAGTGCTTTGTTCGTTACCCTGTTTTCCTGCTTCTGATACTTTGTTTCATTTTTCTTATTGTTTGATATGTTCATTATTGAGTTTAGAAGTCTTTGTGGTTCTACAGACAGACATCGGAATCTGAGTACCCTAACTTTTCAACTATATCTTTCTCTGTAAGCCAAAGTTCATCCTATAAACTTTAGAAACTGACTATAGACCCTAATAGAATTTAAAACTAAATAAGAATCATCTACTGGTGTTTTCGTTTTTAAAAGGAAAATAGCTGAAGGCTGTTGGGGGGAGATCATCTAGAGGACCGAACCGCCAGTTCACCCACGAGCTGGACTTGGGCCATCAGAGGCTGCTCACCACCTCCCCTGTCCTTGGAATGTATGTTCTGTCCACCGTCAGCACAGTGGGAGCTGGCCCAAGGACACAGCTTTGAGACAGCAGAGTGCCGTGGAGAGCTCGGGATGGTATACGTGACTGAACGCAGTTAAGGCCTCCTTACACACTTTCGAGACTGGCGGGCAGATGCAGGGATCTGCTCACCTTGTGGGCACCCCAGACAAGCCTTGTAACAAGTCGGTTCCCTTGTCTATTAAACCCGCTACCTGCCAGTCTCGAGGGGTCTGCCTCTTTCTTTGGTCTCTCCCAG
This sequence comes from Nasua narica, assembly GCA_028533885.1. NCBI lineage: Eukaryota > Metazoa > Chordata > Mammalia > Carnivora > Procyonidae > Nasua > Nasua narica. The sequence continues at coordinate 139,925,690 of CM052800.1, read as the reverse complement.
CCCTCCATGTACAAGGGCCAGTTTCAGATCATACGCAGGAAGCTCCCCAGGAGATTGTGGAACAACAAAGGCAGTTCACGGATTCTTCCAGAACACACAGACAGATTTCCAGAGAAGGCAATGGCTTTGAGATATACTTATTCAAAAGGAAGGAAAGGAAAAAAAAGGGAGAGGATAAGTCAGGAAACTTAGATATGATCTGAATTTTAAAAATGCAATTTTGGCTTTAGTTTGTGAATGTTGTCATTTTGGGGCTTTAACAGATTGCCAACAGGTGACACACCATCACTTTTTCCTTGGTAGAGAACTTTTAGAATGTCCCATTCTAAATGTCCAGACATTTAGAATGGCCCAGCAATGACTAGATCTAAAGGAAACTGGTGTTTGCCCTCCTAAGTACCTGGATGTGACCAAATCAATACATCCCCTGCCAAATAGTTGTGTATAGCGTATGGGTTTTCAAATGAGATCTTAATTATTCAGCTAATGACCAACACACATGATCGCAAATGGCCCCTCCCCTCATGTTAAGCTTTCTAGGGTAGTATATAAAGGTGCTAATGCAAATGGATGAATTAAAGGGGGCAAACTAGGAAAACTGGGGAAATAATATTCTTTACTCATAAAAAGGCTTCATTTCACCTGGAGAATTAGATATGATTAATATGTATATGTTAAGTTTATATGACATCTTCTCATAATTTAAAAATAAAATCCAAGGTGGACCCGGCTGGCTCAGTTGGAAGAGCATGTGACTCTTGAGCTCTGGGTTGTGAGTTCGAGCCCCACACTGGGTGTAGAGATTACTTAAATAAATAAAACTTAAGAAAGTGTAATTCAAGGGGTTCTTTTTAGATCAACTAAAAGCCACAGAACATACCTTTCTTGATCTAATCAAGGTACAGTCAATACTGAAACACACGGCAACTTCTTGAAGAGGGATTAAAATAAAGGGAAGGTTCTCAAGTTTTCTCTGAAGTATTTCAGCTATTGCCAGTGGAAGATGCTGCTGACGTCAAGCAACACCAGTAGGTCTGACACTGGTCCAAGTAATCTTGATTATCTTATTTCTGGAGAATGGAAAACTATAGGAGTTTGCATAGTCAATGATCTAGTGAGACTGGTCTTACAACAAGGAAATTCTCCTTAAGAGTTACACGGGTCAAGCTGTAATCCCAGACCGCACAAGCGTATCAAGTACACGATGAAGCTCTGCAGGGGATAACAACATTAATCACAAAAAATAATGACCTCTCTCATCAGTTTAAGAGTGGAAAAAACTCACTTGATCAAACCCTTGTTCCAACTAGATCATTGTGTCAGATTTCCTCCATATACATAGCCAAATTATTCTCAGGTTCTAATGTTGGGCGAGAAGATTAATTTAAACTATACCTTTGATCTTAGGATAAGCCAGACAGTTAAACAACTTCAAAATGTGCAAAAACGGACATTCTCCTCGAGTTATACAAGCTCTATGAAGTACCTTTCAAGTGACCCACAAGTCTCACCTACTGAACAGCACACAGGTAAGAGCAAAATTGTGGTTTCCTACTTAAACTGTCAAATGTTACCCGGCAAAAACTGCCATTCCCGAGGACAGTTTGTCAGGTCCTAGATCAGTCTTAGATTCTTCTGCTTTCCTCTGCAACTGCTCTCCTGACCTTGAGCCGCTCACACGCGACCGGACGGAGAGTCAAGGTCAGAGGAAGTGAAAGTCAACAAGCGCTTACTTAGCAGGGCATTGTGTCGCTTCAGGTAGGCGATTATGTCTCCTTGCTTTTCAACGATGTCTTCTAGGCTTGAAATAGACCTGCGGAGAATCAACATATTCATCATTACTCAGTCGTCTCTTTGCAAATAGGTCCCCTCCCAGTGTCAAAGCATATTGTCTTTGTGACTTTTTCTTTCTTTTTTTTAAAAAAAAGATTGTATTTTTATTTATTTGACAGAGAGAGAGATCACAAGTAGGCAGAGAGGCAGGCAGAGAGGCAGGCAGAGAAAGAAGGTGGGGGAAGCAGGCTCCCTACTGAGCAGAGAGCCTGATGCGGGACTCGATCCCAGGACCCTGGGATCATGACCTGAGCCGAAGGCAGAGGCTTTAACCCACTGAGCCACCCAGATGCCCCTATTTGTGATTTTTTCTTAAGATGCTGTAAGCCACGGTAATGTTCCGAAATGAGATTCTTTCATCAGACTTGGTTTTATCCAGCTGAATGGGAGGAAGCAAATCAAACTTAATTCTAAGGCACATATGCATGATCATAAACTCCAAGCATAAGAATGTTTTCTAGATTTCCAGGGGTGGGGGGAGGGAGAAAAAAACCTTATAATTCTCCTTCTCTAGTCTTTCATTCCCCGCCCAAAGCTTACCTGAATCCAGTCTCCGAGGTAATATTGCTGGGGTAAGCATAGATTTTTTCTTCTTCAAGTACATCAGGCTGTGGTTTGGCTTTATTAAATTTTCGAATTTTCACTAAAATAATAAAGTCATTATTGTCAGGTTATCTAATTATGAAAAAACTTTTGCTTGCATTTATTCAAATTACATTAACTGGCTATGCTTTTCAAGTAAGTTAATATGGATGAAAGTGCTTCATAAAGTGAATAAACAGGTTTATTGATGTACTCAAGCCTTCGAAAGTCTGTGAGCAGGCCGGAACTAAACACTGGACTACAGAGAGTGTCATTATTATTGATAATAATAACAGCTATGATTTTTTTGTAAATTTAAAACACAGAAGGCACAGGAGAACTATTGTGCATGGATGGCCTCATTCAGTTCTCCGAACCACCCCCTGAAGCAGATGCCCTTATGACTCCTACCTTCTACAATAAAGTGAAGCCCAGGGAAGTTAAATAAGTACCAGGTTTCCAGTCCAGGAACGATGATGTTGAAGCCTCCATTGTTCATACTACCCTATAGAAAGAGCTACTAGTCCAGGGAAAAATACAGATAAACCAAAATGTTTTCAAGGTTCATCCACGTTGTAGCACATAGTAGTACATCGGCCCATGTAGTCATGCCTTTTTAGGACTGAGTAATATTCTGTTGTATAGAGCAAACACATTTTGTTTATCTACTCATCAGTTTATCCTAACATCAACTAGATGATTTCCCCTTTGGGCTATTATAAACAGCGCTTCTTTGAACAATCGTGTATATGTTTTTATGGAGATGTCTTGGATATATACACAGAGTGACGTGACACTGTTCCTTCTTTTGTGGCGCTTCCAGGCTCCACATGTGATTCGAATGTGCCCTCTTGTATGAGACCTAGGCTCAAGAAGTTGAAGCGAAGAGGTTAAAAGTGAGGAAGTTGGGGGATGTGCAGAAGGTCCACTAGGAAGGACCAGGAGGAAGCACACAGTATGCTGCCAAAAGAACCAAGTGTGCCCTTGACTTTCAGGTATGGCAAGAAAGTGGGAAATGAGAAGTACCCTCTGGCTTCCCAGTGGTACCTTCTGGTTGTACCAATGGCACAGGCACAAAACTTGGGTGCTACAGCTCGCAGGTTTGGGGAGACAGACTGAGCCCCGAGGCTCCCTCCAGCAGGTCAGGGAGAGCACTCGACAAAGGAGACTATGGGGGCTCATTGAGGCAGGCAGGAAACCAGGAAAGCCAGAGTCCCAAAGCAAGTGAGGGGTAAGCTTCTAGGAGGTAAACTGTGTCCAAGGTCATCCAGTAAAGATGAAGGCCGAGAATCGAGACTGTTTCGTGACTGCCAGTGAATCTGAGTTGTTCAGTGTTCACATCTTAGTTCTCTAAAATGGTATCTTCCCCATAACAATCCCTAAATAAAGGAAGAAGCTTGGAAAAAGTGTAAGTTTCTTGAACTGGAGGACAAGAAGTAACAGCTATATAGTATTAAAGTAAAAGGGGACAGAAATAAAAGACACACCAAGTGTGACGAAATAAAAAGGTCTTGGGCGCCTGGGTGGCTCAGTCGTTAAGCATCTGCTTTTGGCTCAGGTCATGATCCTGGAGTCCTGGGACGGAGCCCCACATCAGGCTCCCTGCTCAGCAGGAAGCCTGCTTCTCTCTTTCCCACTCCCCCTGCCTGTGTTCCCTCTCTTGCGGTGTCTCTCAACTAAATAAATAAATCTTAAAAAAAAGGTCTCTGTGGGCTTTAAAATAGATTAAATTGAACACATTCAGCATTTAAAAAATCACAAGTCAGGCAGTTAACACCAATTCAAACCACTCTTTTCATCATAAGCCAAAGAAAGCAGGCATACTAAAACATCAAAATATGAAAAAAGACAGGTGGACTTGTTCACCACTTACATTTTCTTTCTTTCTACACGGAACCTCTTACAACCTCAGAGCAATGATACCAGCTGCTGGAAGGCTGATAACTGAATGGCATTCATTGAATGTTTTGTTTATTTTTAAATGAATGGAGAGCTAATCAAATTTAGTATCTCAAAACTGTTTCAGGTTTTATTTTCCTAGTTTTCCCTTATAGAGGGAGTAAAGAAAATTAGTGTTGAATGAGAAGGGTCCATCTTGGTTTCTAGAGATTAATGACTTAAAATGCAAATAAACTAGTCAAGATAAGGTGAGAATTAGTATCTATCAAAGAATCATGTCCTCAAGAGTCACTATTAATGTTACCAAACTCCCTATCTTTTAAAATCATTTCAGTATAAAGAAACAGGGAAAATCCATACAGCAGGGAACCAACCTTAAATTTCTATGACACCGAACAAAAGCAACATTCTATCTCTAGAAGCTACTCCCTAGATCTCTCCTGTCAGAATCTACAGTATATTTAGGGGTGCCTTGGAGGCTCAATCGTTAAGCATCCGCCTTCGGCTCAGGTATCCCAGGGTCCTGGATCAAGTCCCACATTGTGCCCCGCATTGAGCCTGGCACTGGGCTCTGGGAGCCTGCTTCTCCCTCTTCTCCGCTGCTTCCCCTGCTGTGCTCTCTCTCTGTGTCAAATAAATAAATAAAATCTTTAAAAAAATAAATAAATAAACCCTACAGTACATTTAAAGGAACATTATAATTTAATAAGTCAAGCTTACTCTTGAGGATGTGCAGGTAAAACAGTCATACTTGAATCTTCTAAAGAAATTCAATATTTGCAGAAACCCTAAGTTTATAATTACAATGATTATAAACCTTTCCTATGTAAACCATCTATTTACTTTGCAAGTGTGAATTACCAATTATCAGGTTTTCTTACAGGAGGAAGCAATTCATTTGAAATTTAAGTTTTTTTAATGGTGTTTTTATTCAGATAAAAATTGAAAAATTAACATAAGTAAAGAAGAAATATGCTACAAAGTCTTTGAGTATAGAATAAAGCAATTCTTTTTAATTGGGAAGACACTATTTTAAAATAAATAGAAAAGAATAAAAGAAAACCTTTTTGTTTAAGCTTAGGTGTCATGTACTTAATTGTGTCCAACTGTAAAAATGAGTTCCTGTTAGGATTCTTGAAACATCTGCTTCCTCTGCCCACACTCTCAGGATTTTGGTCTTTTTGTTTCTAATATTGGATGTCTTATTTATAATTAATTATAGATACCACAGCAAATCCTTTAAAAATAGTACAGTAAGTCCTAGAGAAATAAATCTCGGACTACATTTTAACAGTATTAATTTCCCCTTATTTACACAATTGAGATTCACATGATCTTTGGAATATTGTTGTTACCTCCTTCTATGTCACAGAGCATTCTATAGATCTTTACTACAAGAAGGCCTGCACCCCTTGTAGTAAATAAAAATTGTAGAGTACTAAAATAACAGGCTAAGTGAATTCTATATTCAGATCTAAACTATGACCTCATTTACAGCATCTGACAGACATGTCGTAGACTGGAACTGATCTTAGTCAAGAAAGTAATTCAATATTCATGTGTCATATGGATTACTTTACTGAAATAGCAAGCTGTTACTTATATATTGAAAAATTAACCTTACTTTAAAACTAGTCTCATTCTTTTCTAGGAAGTTAAGTGGGTGATAAACATTTATTTTTTTTTAAGTGAGTTACAAAATGTAATCTCCATAATTTGGCTCATTGTTAGCTGATAATTATAGAAAATTTTATAAAGATCAATCGATAATATGACATTCACATTTACAAACTAGTTACCATTCATATTCAACCATTTATATTCTATATACTCTTCAGTTGGCCTAAGGAGATGTACAGAAAAAAAAAATCAGTAAAATGAAACAAGCTGAGACTCATGTGACTTTGTCCTTCATAACAAAAAAAGAAATGACCTCTTCCAAAATGGATACACAAGATATTCTATTGTCACAAAATAACAGTTATGCAGTGCCAGAAAATTAGCTACTATTTTGGACAGACTTTACTGCATGTCAATATTGCAGCAGGAATGAAATCTAGATTTTTTCTAGGACTTGAATTTTTTTCTGTTAAAAGTATCCTTCCATCTATTTTTCATGTTAACATATCTAAAGCTTATTTTTTAAAAAAGATTTTATTTTATTATTTATTTTAAAAATATTTTATTTATTTATTTGAGAGAGAGAGACAGAACGAGAGAGGAAGCAGACTTCCCTGCTGAGTAGGGAGCCTGTTGCCGGACTCGATCCTGGGACTCCAGGATCACGACCTGAGCCAAAGGCAGTTGCTCAACTAACTGAGCCACCCAGGCACCCATTAAAAGATTGTTTATTTTAGGGAGAATGTATGGGGGAGAGAGAGAGAGAAGCCTCAAGCAGACTCTCCACTGAGCACAGAGCCAAATAGGGGGCTTGATCCCAGGATCCTGAGATCACCACCTGAGCTATAATCAAGAATCAGCCACTTAACCAACTGAGCCACCCAGGCGCCCCTCTAAAGTAAAGCTTCCTTTAATATTAAGTACTGAGAGTTCTGAGAAAGAGAGAGAGAGAGAGAGAAACAGACCAATCCTCAGACAGCTCTAAATTTAGAAAATGAGTTCCCAAATGGATCTATCCTAAAGCAAGTCTGTGCTAAATGCAGTTTTGCACGCATTGTTTATTTATTTATTTACTTTGTATTTTGTCATTTTAAATTTAACTGCCAGACTTACATCCCAGTTGCCTTTGAAGAAGCAAAAATCTGTGGGTCTTCTTAATTTTTTTTTTTTTAATGATAAGGTGTCACTTGACAGAAATTAGTTTACGACACAAATTTAGAAGCATCACTGGTATGCTGCTGTTGGTTTGAAATTAAGGAAGTTTGCATGTGGTCAGCAATGAAACGTACAGGTGCTCAACAAGCTCCCAGCTGCTAGGAAAACCTTGCCGTGAGGATAATGGCCACGCTTCCCATGATCAGGGATGAAACAAGCAGTTTACAGTCTTTTGCCCAACAGTCTTGATGTAATTCTCACCTGTGTAAATGAGCAGACAGGTCAGGGAACATATCAGTTCCAGGGCCAGGATGGCCAGGATAAGGTCAAGATACAGCCTGCTGGGCTCCGGGAAGGAGTGCTGCACGCACAGCACAAGGAGGAGAGCCGTGCTGCCTGTGGAGGATAGAGAAGCACGTGGTTAGCAGAGCCCGGTTGCGGTCCCCACGGCAGGTGTGCGCCCAGGCCCCGTTACACTGAGCAGTGAAGGAAGTTACGGTAAAACCCCCAAACTGCTGCTCCCCTGCGGGAAAAACCCCAGTGCATCTAAGATTTAACGATGCCCCCAAAATACAATTACTAAGAATCTGGATTTCCTTAAAAACTAAGAAACTAGGGGCGCCTGGGTGGCTCCGTGGGTTAAAGCCTATGCCTTTGGCTCAGGTCATGATCTCAGGGTCCTGGGATGGAGCCCCGCATCGGGCTCTCTGCTCAGCAGGGAGCCTACCTCCCCCACCCCCTGCCTGCCTCTCTACCTACTTGTGATCTCTCTCTCTCTCTCTGTGTCAAATAAATAAATAAAATATTAAAAAAAAACTAAGAGGGCGCCTGGGTGGCTCAGTTGGTTGAGCAACTGCCTTCGGCTCGGGTCATGATCCCGGAGTCCCGGGATCGAGTCCCATATCGGACTCCCGGCTCTGCGGGAAGTCCGCTTCTCCCTCTGACCTTCTCCCCTCTCATTCTCAGTCTCTAGCTCTCCAATAAATAAAAATAAAAAAAAAAATCTTTAAAAAAAAAACAACTAAGAAATTATTCTTTGTTCTATAAAATTATTAACAATGGCATTGCATGGAGTCCTATGTGCATTTACAAAGGGATGCAGGGGCACCTGGGTGGCTAAGTCAGTTGAGCCTCTGACTCTTGATTTTGGCTCAGGTCATGGTCTTAGGGTCATGTGATCAAGCCCCTTGTCGGGCTCTGCGCTCAGCAGGAAGTCTGCTTGTCCCTCTCCCTCTGCTCCTCCCCCTGCACTTGCTCTCTCACTCTCTCTCTCTCTCAAATAACTACATAGGGATGAAGTTTTTAGAAATTCGCATTATCCTAGTTCTTCCAAATCCAGAGACACTCGAGGGCCGTTGTGGCCCATCCTGGTCACATACTGTACCAACAGAGAACTGCACAGAGGTTAAGAATGTTGCAGTTATGTGGACCACCTGGGTGGACATCTGGGGCAAGCTGCTGACCGTGGCACAAATGACCTGACACTCTGCTCCTCAACTTCCTTGTCCGAAAAACGGGAATGACAGTACCTTCCTCATGGTGCTCTTGTGAGGAATGAATGAATGAATACATGAAAAATACTTAGAATGGTGGTTGGCAACTATTTGATCAATATGAACTCTTCCCCTTGGCCCCCCCTCCCACACTTAGCATATCTATTATTTGGTTTTGACGATCAGTACCCTTGTTCTGTGCTTTTATTTTGAAGAATACAACGCAGAAGAAAAATAAAATTCTGAAGCAAAGAGGCTGGGTCTTGCCATTGTGAAGGGGATGACTGTGAGTTCGTCACAGGGACTTGCTTGGAGGAAGGGTTGTATGGCAGTGTGCCTGGGATTTTGAAAGATTACATGAAACCAAAATTATTATTATTATTAGTAGTAGTAGTTTTATTTTTAAAGATTTTATTTATTTGTCAGAGGGAGAGAGAAAACACAAGCAGGGGGAATGGCAGGTAGAGAGAGAAGCAGATGCCCCGCTGAGTCCCGATACAGAGAGTCCCAATGTGGGCCTCGTTCCCAAGACCCTGGGATCATGACCTGAGCCAAAGGCAGACACTTAACTAACTGAGCCACCTAGGCATCCTGGAACCAAAATTATTATTATAATGCTGATGATACCTACCATTTATTGAATAACTACTAGGCACTGTTAGTTCACTTCCTCCTGCAACAGAGTTTGTGGGAGAAATATTATTTCCCCGATTTTATAGAGAAAAGGTAGCAGGATGAAGCTAATCACTAGCCCACAATAATATCATGTGCCATAGAAACAATGGTTACACTCATCTGATTAGCTGGACATTCTACACCCTCATGGATTTACCTTTTTATTCTTCATCTAAGAAAACAATATTTAGAGAAAGTAGAAACCAGGTCAATACCTGCCCCAATCTCTTTGATTTTCTGGGTCCTTATATGAGCAACATAAAAGTGATGTCATCTCTGATTAAAAGTAACACTGAAAAAATAAACATATATGGTGAAAAAAATAAAAATAAAAAAAAGTAAGGGTCCAATTGCTTAGAAATATTAAGGGTCATATGTGAGCAAGAATTTGAAAGTGAGCGGAAAGGTAAAGATCAGACAACCCCTTAGAGGGCCTCAGAAACACTATTTCCAGACCACTCACTTGAGAGACTGAACATTATTTTGGTTGAAATGCATATAAGGTCTTTAAGTTAAAAATGGGTTTTTGCTTTTATCTTTGTGGGTGGGAGGAAAGGTTATAGTGACATCTTCTGGCCAAAACTAAGTACTACACATCAGCAGCTGATAAAAGCTAGAAAGCTCTTCCTCAAGGAAGAAGTAAAAATGTCCCTCCTTTCACAATGAGTCAAAATCAGCCATTTCTATAAAATGCTTCTCTGTTATCCTATGGTTCTACAGCTTCCACTGAGAACATCACCGAGTAGATGAACTCGCAGCTTGCCCTTTAAGAAAATATATTAACGGAACACAGAAGAAACATAAAAATTAAATTCCGCAGAGCTGTTTTTTCTGGGGGGAAAATTATTTTCAAATCTGGTTTCAAAATGTCTAAGTATTTATTCTGGACTCAAACTGAAAAAGAGGGTCTTTTAAAAGGTAGGAACTTAGAACACCAAGGCAAAAATACCTAGAGACCTTCAATTTAATTCCACGGAGCCTTTTTAAAATGTTTGCAACAATCAACAAAGTGGGTACTAATGCAGCTAAGTCCGGTATGGACTTTCTGACCTTGCCTTCATAAATTGCTTTTCAAGTTTTCCATTTTGGAAAATGCAGTTTATTATATCACAATCTCTCACTGAAAGACAAACACTGAACTTCATTTAAGGTAAAGCCAATTCCTTCCTCTTACTCTACAAGTATCAAATAACAGCAGCTTATCTTCTTGATACGATTAAGACAGCTCATACCAAAAGGGGGGAAAAGTCTCTATTATGCACAGGCAGATACATGGACACCATGTTCACAATGATGGGGGGGCAGAAAATGTCACCCCAAAATGTTTTTTGGCATAAGGATTATTTTAAGCTGATTATTTTTAAGAAAGAGCAGACCCAGGTGAAGCCCTGAAAGCTGAATGGAAGTTACCCCTTCCCTTTTTTTTTTTTTAAAGATTTTATTTACTTATTTGAGAGAGAGTAAGAGAGCACAAGCAGGGGGAGCAGCCGAGGGAGAGGGAGAAGCAGGTCCACGCTGAGCAGGGAGGCTGATGCAGGGCTCGATCCCAGGACCCTGGGATCATGACCTGAGCAGAAGGCAGGTGCTTACAATGACTGAGCCACCCAGGTGCTCTGGAAGGTACCCTTTTGTAAGAGACAGTTACAAAGGAAAACTAGTTTGTAAGCTAGTTTGTGTTCGTGTCCTCCCTTCTGTACCAGGAAGAGAAGGAAGACTTTAAATTTCTAGAAACTATGATCCACAGAGAAGGCACAGACTTAAATCTGCATAATAATCTTACCACTGTTTCCAGAGCTTTTCCTGCTCACCCTCCCATAACTTCTCCCACTGCCTCACCACAATGTCTCTGGTCTCTTTGGCTAGAGATGGTATTTAAGGTGGTGGCATGGCCCATTTTGGAGAGTTACTCAGTTTTCTTGGTCTCTCACATGTAACATGGGAGGTATGCATGTTAATAAACTTCTGTTTATTTTTTCTCGTTAACCTTTTATTACAGTGAGGTCTCAGCCGAAAATCTACCTAGAAGGGTAGAGGGAAATTTTTTTCCCCTCCCTATGATAACAAACACAGACGTCAAAGAAAAACTAAGACTATATCGGGGCGCCTGGGTGGCTCCGTCGGTTAAGCGTCTGCCCTCAGCTCAGGTCATGATGTCTGGGTCCTGGGATTGAGCCCCACTTTGGGCTTTCTGCTCAGTGGGGAGCCTGCTTCTCCCTCTCTGCCTGCCTGCCGCTCCCCCGCTTGTGTTTTTTTTCTGTCAAATAAATAAATAAAATCTTAAAAAAAAAAAAAAGAAAATTAAGACTATATTTAAAAAGCTTTAACACATTGAGGTGATCTGAATTTTAGTGGCCGCAACACACATCACTCTCACAAACATGAGAGCATGTATTTGATGATAAAGTCAAACCTCACATTTTCCTTCTGCTGGCATTTCCACCACAGAAGCAAGCCGCAGGCAAGATGGGCCAGACTCACCGGTTGAGTGTATCATCAGTGCAAGTCCTTTCAGATGCCTCGTGGCTAGGTAGATCATGTTATAGCCTCGGTTTCGGACTTTGTTGTGGTGATACTGGATGTAGCGTTCAAGAAGGAAATGCAGAATCCACAAAATAACTTTTCCAAGGATTATGACTGTCTGAACTTTCAATGGATTGGTATAATTTCCTGGGCACTTGTCCTCAATTGGATTAGGGTAAGAACAAAGCACTCCTGTTAAAAACGCTAAAATGACAAATACAACCTGGAGGAAAGGAAAGCAGTAGGATTAATATTCAATATTTAGAATTAAGAAATGATATTTACCATCCAAGCACATACTCATACCTATGACTTTTGTGATCCTACTTTTATAAATGAATTTAAGGGGCGCCTGGTGGCTCAGTGGGTTGGGGCCTCTGCCTTTGGCTCGGGTCATGATCTTGGGGTCTTGGGATCAAACCCCGCATTGGGGGGGGTCTCTGCTCACCTGCTTCCCCCTCTCTCTCTGCCTGCCTCTCTGCCTGCTTGTGATCTCTCTTCTCTCTGTCGAATAAATAAATAAATAAATAAATAAATAAATAAATAAATAAATAAAATCTTTAAAAAATAAATGAATGAATTTAAAAACAACTTTTTTTTGCCATTTTACAAATGTTTTAAACAGAAAATTTGGAGAAAAATTTGCAGAAAATTTAAATTTTTAAATTTATGCAAATCATAAATAAGAGAAGTCAGTCACTCCAAATCCCATCTAATAGAGACAAGTACTTAAACAATTTCATGCCCACTTCTCTTTTATTGAAAAGAGTAAAAATAGTTAATGTAGTGCTTCAGAGGTAACTAATAAAAATCATGGTTTAAAAACTTTATTTTTTAAAGATTTTATTTATTTATTTGACAGAGAGAGACACAGCGAGAGAGAGGGAACACAAGCATGGGAAGTGAGAGAGGGAGAAGCAGACTCCCCGCTGACTGGGGAGCCTGATGCGGGGCTTGATCCCAGGACCCTGGGATCATGACCTGAGCCGAAGGCAGATGCTTAACAACTGAGCCACCCAGGTGCCCCTAAAAAGCTTTATTTCTAGTTTCAATTTTAAGAAAACAAAAACAACTACCCAATTAGATTGCCAAAAAATGAAAAGACTGGTGCCAAAATACAGGCAAACAGACATTCTTATATATTGCTGACTGGTCTGGGAATAGATGTGGAAAAAGAATTTGGAAGCATCTTGACCCAGTAATCCTATCTTAAGGACTCTACACATCAGAAGTAACAGCACCAGTTCACAGGGCTCTATGGCTATGAATACTTACTACAGTATTCTCTATCATTTGCAAAAATGCTGAAAATTGCCCAAGGATATGTATTCATCCATAGCAAATGCTTGAGTAAATTAAAATACATCTACTCATAAAACAGAGTAGTATTGGGCTATTAAAGAATTAACTAAATCTCCCTGTATTATTTTGGAATGGATGTCTGCATGTTAAGATTAAAAGAAATAAGTTATAAAGTAGTAGTTCAAACTGTGGTTTACAGACCAGCCCAATCAGCATCACAAGGGAGCTAGTCAGAAATGCACATTCTCAGACCCCACCCCAAATCAGCAGAATCAAAATCTCTGGGGGTGTCACCAAGCTATCCAGTTGAACCAACCTGCCGGGAGTCTGACACATGCTGAAGTTTGAGAAACACCTCTGCAGAGTGATAATACAGTATTGTCCAATCGGGGAGTGGGGGGAAGAAATGGGGGAAATCCTTTAAAATATGTCCGAATCTTTCTGTGTGTATAATATATAAAGTAGGCTCCGTGCCCAGTGTGGAGCCCAACACAGGGCTGAACTCAGGACCCTGAGATCAAGACCTGAGCTAAGAATAACGGTCAGTCACTTAACCGACTGAGCCACCCAGGCACCCCTCTTTTTGTACGTATCTGTACGAACTGAACAAAAGGCACCGAGATAATGCCCATTTATTAACTCAGGGAAAAGGGCTGAAGCAGAGAAAAGGGAAGATATGATTTTATCTTTGTACACTTCGGTAATCTTTTACTTGTTACAAGAAGGAAGTTATTTTGTAATTTTAAAAGTCAAATAAAGAAAAATGTATCCTTAGTATTAATCACCAAACACCCAATAGCAGGCAATCCTAGCATGTAATAAATCTATTTAAGATTTTGTCTAAGTGATTTGTTTTCCTTCTTAAATTCCACATGAGTGAAATCACATGGCATTCATCCTTCTCTATTTTGCTTAGCATAATACTCTAAGCTTAATACTCTAATAGGTCCATCCATATCATTGCAAATGATAAGATTTCATTCTTTTTTATGGCTGGGTAATATCTCATTGTGTGTGTATGTATGTGTGTGTGTGTGTATATATATATATATATATGTATATATATATATATATATACCACCTCTTCTTTTTTTAAATTAACATATATTGTATTATTTGCTTCAGGGATACATCGGTCTTACACAATTCACAGCACTCACCATAGCACATACCCTCCCCAATGTCCATAACCCCGCAACCCTATCCCTCTCCCTCCTCCCCTCCAGCAACCCTCAGTTTGTTTCCTGACATAAGAGTCTCTTATGGTTTGTCTCCCTCCCTGGTCCCATCTTGTTTCATTTTTTCCCTCCTTTCCCTGCACAACCCCCTGCCCTGCCTCTCAAATTCCTCATATCAGAGAGATCATATGATAATTGTCTTTCTCTGATTGACTTATTTCGCTTAGCATAATACCCTCTAGTTCCACCCATGTCACTTCAAATGGCAAGATTTTGGGGTTTTATGATGGCTGCGTAGTATTCCATTGTGTGTGTGTGTGTGTGTGTGTATGTATGTATATATATATATACCACATCTTCTTGATCCATTCATCTGTTGATGGACATCTAGGTTCTTTCCACAGTTGGGCTATTGTGGACTATAAACATTCGGGTGCACATGCCCCTTCGGATCACTACATTTATTCCACTTCTTTATCCACTCATCAATTGATGGACACTTGGGCTGTTTTCATAATTAGGTTATTGTAAATAATACTGCTATCAACAACAGGGTGCATGTATCCCTTTGATTTAGTATTTTTGTATTCTTTGAGGAAATACCTAGTAGTGCAATTGCTGGATTGAAGGGTAGTTCTATTTTTAACTTTTGAAGGAACCTCTATACTGTTTTCCAGGGTGGCTGCCCCAGTTTGCATTCCCACCAACAGTGCAGGTGGTTCCTTTTTCTCCACATCCTCACCAACATCTGTTGTTTCTTGTGTTGTTGATTTTAGCCATTCTGACAGGTGTGAGGGGATATCTCACTGTAGTTTTGATTTGCATGTCCCTGATGATAAGTGATGTTGAGCATCTTTTCATGTGTCTGTTGGCCATCTGGATGTCTTCTTTGGAGAAATGTCTATTCATGTCTTCTGCCCATTTTTTAATTGGATTGTTTTCTGGGTGTTGAGTTTTGTAAGTTCTTTGTGTATTTTGGATTCTAACTCTTTGTTAGATATGTCATTGGCAAATATCTTCTCCCATTCTGTATATTGCCTTTCAGTTTTGTTGTTTCCTTTGCTGTGCAGACGTGTTTTATTTTGATGTAGTCCCAATAATTTAACTTCTATTTCTCTTGCCTCAGGAATCTTTTCTAGAAAAAAGTTGCTATGGCTAATGGAAGAGAAATTACTGCCCTGAAGAAAAGAAGTGTTTTCTTCAAGGAGTTTCTGGTTTCAGGTCTCACATTTAGGTCTTTCATCCATTTTGAGTTTATTTTTGTGTAGGGTGAAAGAGAATGGTGCAGTTTCATTCTTTTGCATGTGGCTGTCCAGTTTCCCCACATTGTTTATTGAAGAGACTGTCTTTTTCCCACTGGATATTCTTTCCTGCTTTGTTGAAGATTAATTGGCCATATAATTGTGGGTTCATTTCTGTGTTTTCTATTCTGTTTCATTGATCTATGTGTCTATTTTTGCACCAGTACCACACTGTCTTGATCATTACAGCTTTGTATGGAGCTTGAAGTCGGGAATTGTGATGCCTCCAGCTTTGCTTTTCTTTTTCAAGGTCGCTCTATTTGGGGTCTTCTGTGGCCTCATACAAATTTTAGAATCGTTTGTTCTAGCTCTCTGAAAAATGCTGTTGGTGTTTTGATATTTTGGTAGGGATTGCATTAAATGTGTAGATTGCTTTGGGTAGTATAGGCATTTTAACAGTAGTTTTTCTTCCAATCCATGAGTGTGAATGCCTTTCCATTTCTTTATGTCATCTTCCAGTTTTTCATCAGTGTTTTACAGTTTTCAAAGTATAGGTCTTTCACCTCTTTGGTTAAGTTTATTCCTAGGTAGCTTTTGGGTTTTGGTGCAATTGTAAATGGGATTGATTCCTTGATTTCTCTTTCTGCTGCTTCATAATTGGTGTATAGAAATGCAACACATTTCTGCACATTGATTTTGTATCCTGTGACTTTACCGTATTCATGTATTAGTTCTAGCAGTTTTTTGGTGGATCTTTCAGGTTTTCTATATATAGTATCATGTCATGTGCAAACTGTGAAAGTTTTACTTCTTCCTTGTTGATTTGGATGCCTTGTGTTTCTTTCTGTTGTCTGATTGCTGAGGCTGGGACTTCTAGCACTATGTTGAATAAACATGGTGAGAGTGGACATCGCTTGTTGTTCTTGGCTGTAAAGAAAAAGCTCAGTTTTTTCCCATTTCGGTTGATGCTAGCTGTGGCTTTTTCATAGATGGTCTTTACTATGTTGAGGTATGTTTCTTCTAAATCTATTTCATGAGGGTTTTTTTTTTTTTATCATGAATGGATGTTGTACTCTGTGAAATGTTTTTTTTGACCCATTGAAATGACTGCATGGTTCTTATCCTTTTTTAAATAATTAATGTGATGTATCATGTTGATTGATTTATGAGTACTGAACTACCTTGGCAACCCAGGAATAAATCCCACTTGATCGTGCTGAATGATTTTTTAAATATATTGCTGGATTTGGTTTGCTAGTATTTTGTTGAGGATTTTTGCTTCTATTTTCATTAGAAATGTTGGCCCACAGTTCTTTTTTATGGTGTCTTTTTATCTGCTCTGGGTATCAGGGTAATGCTGGTATTTTTCTTATTTTTTAACATAAAATTTTCTTAGTCCTAGAATTAGGGCAATCGATCCCATAGTATCGTAGGCAGGCAATTTAATATAAAGAAGTTTTTCAAAGTCATACGTGTGTATGTTTGTGTGTGGGGGGTATAAGTACATAGAGAGTATATTACACAAATTAAAGATATGTTATAAAAAAAAAGTAAGAAGAAAAACAGGCCATAATCCAGGGACCAGGAGGCCACCTCTTCAGTTGATACTCTGGGATCGGGAAGCCCTGGGGGAACCAGGCCACACTTACTACACCTACACAAGGAGAAAGGATGCTCCTCAGGTATTCAGTTCTGAATTCAAGTCTACATGGTGTGTGTCACTGGAGCAGCAGCTGAATGAGTCAATGAACCACATTCATTCGCCTCATAAACACTTGGGATCGCTAAGAATTTGCCTTCTTCATTTTTCACATTGTACAAAGAATAACTACATCCTCTCATGCTTCAGATCTCAATGACCAAAATGGAGATGATTAACAGACTGGGTGCAGAGCCATCACCAAGACCATTCACACATACAGGTTTTTGTTTGTTTGTTTGTCCATTCAGGGGTTTCTTTTTGTGTGCATGTGATGTTGAATTTATTTATTTTTATTGATATAACTGGCATATATCCTTATGTAAGTTTAAAGAGTATAACTTGGCTTTTTTTTAAACTTTTTATTTTAGTTTTAGTAATCTCAACAGCCAATGTGGGGCTCGAACCCACGACCCTGAGATCAAGAGTCATATACCCTCCTCCAACTGAGCTGGCCAGGTGCCCCTACAACTTGTTGATTTGATACATTTATATATTGCAATATAACTACCTTCTCAGCGTTAGCTAACACCTCTATCACTTCACATAATCACCGCTTCCTTGTTGTGGTGAGAACAATTATGATATCTAATCTCTTGGCAACTTTGAAGTTTATAATACACACAGTATAGCTGACTGTAGTCACTAGGCTGCGTATTTGATCTCCAGGACTTTTTTTTCTTTTTTTTAAAGTGATAGAAGTTTATTAAGCAAGGATGCAGAAAAAGCTCTCAGGTGTGAGAGGGGTCCTGACAGGGCTGCCCTCTCCAGAATTTATTTATCTACTAGTTGTAACACATGTGTCTTTAGAAATCCCCAGACATTTGGGGCACCTGGGTGGCTCAGTCGGGCATCCAACGCTTTTTTTTACTTTCTCCACCACTACCTATTTATTTATTTGTTTGTTTATTTATTTATTTATATCAGCATATAAAGTATTATTTGTTTCAGGGGTACAGGTCTGTGGTTCATCAGTCTTGAACAATTCACAGTGCTCTCCACAACACACATCCTTCCCAATGGGCATCCAACTCTTGATTTCAGCTCAGATCATGGTCTCAGGGTCGTGGGATCGAACCCTATGTCAGGTTACACACTGAAAATGGAGCCTGCTTAGGATTCTCTCTCTCCCTCTCCCTCGGCCTCCCCACCCCCCAAATCACACTGTTGCTTAAAAAAAAAAAAAGAAAGAAAAAAAAGAAATCCCAGACATTTGTAATTTTATCATTGTTTAAAACATGGTGCAATACTACTTATTGTTCTGCTACAACTTGATTTTTCTACTTAACATTACTTCCTATGTGCAGATAAATTGATAAATTTCTGTGTCAGCATATATAGATATATCTACATCTTTTTTTGTTTTGGTCACTGAAAATGCCTGCATAGGGTAAAAAGAACTTTCAAATAGTGCAAAAGGCAAACAGTAAAATACATCAGGTGTGCCTTCTACTGAGGCCCTCAATCCTCCATTGCAGCGGCACCTCGTGTTAAAGGATCTTGTGAATGCTTCTAGAAATTTTCTGCTTATACATGGGAATACACATGCACACCAGCCTTCTCAATTATCTTTTAAAATGTGCAAATTCTGAGCAAACCTGAATGTAAACCCATGTTTGTGAATATTCAACAATGTAAATGTGAAGGCTAGTCTAATTAATATATACACATTCACCCTGTTTCTTTTCCAACAGCTGCAGAGCATTCCTTCATATGTATTTCGTATGGAAATACAAAGTGTCCTCTGAATGGTGGTAGTTGCAATATCTTGATATTACAGACAACATTACTATTATTAACAATATCCTTACATGTTTGCAAATATATTTACAATGAATTCTTTGAAGTAGAGAAATAAGTAAAAAAGTATGCACATTTTAAATGTTGGTAGATGTAGCCAAACTGCCCTGAGGAGTGTGTGTGTATGTATGTATGTGTGTGTGTGTATATATATATAAACTTATATATAATTATATTATTACTACATTATATATATGAGCATATATATATACATACACACACATATATAGATTTTTTTAAAGATTTATTCATTTGACAGAGAGAGAGCACAGCGGGGGCAACAACAGAGGGAGAGGGAGAAGCAGGCTCTCCACTGAGCAAGGAGCCCAACACGGGGCTCGATCCCAGGAACCTGGGATCATGACCTGAGCCGAAGGCAGATGCTTAAACAACTGAGCCCACCCAGGCATTCCGAGCTTATATATATTTTTAAGAATATCACCCTCTGTATGGATTACTTTATCCCAGCCAACTTACATGTATTAATAAGAGAAGATTTGCTATGATGACCGTAGGAAGAGGATGGAATCTGGGTCTAAACTGAGCATGTAATGAATGGTGTGAGAGATGCTGGGTGTCCAGGAGAGGGTCATCTTCCATACTTTGGGTGAGATCCAAGGAACCCTGAGGTACAGACAAACAGAAGCAAACTATAACCACCACTTTCTAGATTATGTTTCTAAAACAAATCTATTAAATTCTAAAGCATTAAAAACCATTACACAAATTAGAGGCAAGAAAAATATGCTCCCTACCTAAAGCCAATATCATAAACTTCTAGATAACTACTCTATACAAATTGGTGAAAACAAGTATTAAAATGGCTAGAAGATATCTTACTTCAATTATCTTTGAATGAGGTAATACATAATGAGATTAAAGCAAACAATTTTTTCTTTAAGTCCTCAAAACTTAGGTATTGATTTATCTAAGATTACTTAGATTATTGATGAAATAATTTCATATGGTTGCAATTTTTTTTTAAGATTTTACTTATTTATTTGACAGAGAGAGAGAGAGAGAGAGATCATGAGTAGGCAGAGAGGCAGGCAGAGAGAGAGGGGGAAGCAGGCTCCCTGCTGAGCAGAGATCCTGATGTGGGGCTCGATCCCAGGACCCTGAGATCATGACCTGAGCCAAAGGCAGAGGCTTTAACCCACTCAGCCAGCCAGGTGCCCCATGGTTGCAATTCTTAAACTATATCTTGATGTTCCACAAAATTTTGAAAAGTTGGTGGAGGCTTTATTAAACTTTCAGTTATGATAGAAATGTTTTATTTTTATTTTTTTTCTTTTTAAGATTTTATTTACTTATTTGACAGAGAGAGATCACAAGTAGGCAGAGAGGCAGGCAGAGGGAAAGGGGGAAGCAGGCTCCCTGCCCAGCAGAGAGCCCGATGCGGAGTTCGATCCTAGGACCCCAAGATCACGACCTGAGCCGAAGGCAGAGGCTTTAACCTACTGAGCCACCCAGGCATCCCAGACAGAAATGTTTTAAAGAAGGAAACAGATCACCCTGATAGAGCTTCAAGGAGACTTTAGTTTACAGATATCAGATTCTCAATGAAAACAACTAGTTGCAAAGTCTCTGAAGTAGCTGATGGGGTTGAGCTGCAACCTAAAAATTCAATCTGTCTTATTTAAAGGTATTGTCTCAGCAGGAGCAGTACTACCAGATCTCTGGTGCATATGATCATCTCTTAATCTCAGACCCTTGCTGAAAACTACTATATATAAGGCAATATAAGATTAAAAAAATTATAAAACACAGTCACTCTCCAAAAGATCGCATTTTCACTGGGGAAGCTAGGGATAAAGGCATTCAGGATGAAATAATAATATAAGTGAGCTAACTGGATGAAAATAGGATGGAAATAAAGATTTCATCCGAAAAAGGGAAGCCTGAGAATAGCATTTGGAAACAGATAAGGGCTCGTTGGAAAGGGTAGAGTGAGGCGAATGCTATAGGGATGGTTTCTGGGCACCAGATTACAAAGACAAAAATAATAATCTGGAGCCTAACTCAGATCTGGGGCAGGCTTCTCAATTTCCAAATTCAGGCATTCAATGCTGCTTGCAATTTTTTTTTTTTCATTCAGTGCCTACATACAGCTTCCTGTTTAGTTTGCCATAACTTACAGCATGATTCTGATTATTTCTGTTCTTTTCGAGACTCCTCTACTTCTAGTCTCTCTCAGTCAGCAGATGTCCCAGACTCCACAGAGCTTCCCCTGGCTACCATCTGTGCATCCTTCCAGGTCCCACTAGGGCAATTCCCACACGTAGCCTTCCCAGGCCTGCAAGCTTCTGGATCATGCCACACCTCCACGCCCTCCCACGCGTTTGGTGCTGGCCTCCTCTATCATGCTATCCTGTGATGCTCTTACTTCTTACCAATCCTCGCCAGTAGATTTCATGAGACCCACGAACTCCCCATTGCGTATTTGTCTTTGTAATCCTGGCGCCCAACAGTGACTCAGGATCAACTCCCTGGGAACCCATAATGAATGAATGACTGTTCGGATCCTATCTCGGCAGTGTTCCTAACTCAGGGCGTCCTCAAAGACCTGGGCTAAGCAGGAGAGGCTCTCGGGAGCTGTGGGGAGAATCAGCTCCGACCAGACGCAAAGGCAGTAAGTACTGTGGTTACGGGCAAGCTCCCAAGGAGACTGCCCGGTTCAGATACAGGTTCTCCGGCTTCCTTAGCAGTGAACGAGTTCCTTCATCTCTGTGCCTGTTTCCTCAGCTCAGGAAACAGAGTTCTAATAGCACTTGCTTCGTAGCTTTGCTGGGAAGATCAAACGAGTTACTACTCATAAAAGGGCAAGAACACTGCCTGGCGCAGACTTGGCAGTCAGTATCAGCCGCTGTTGCCTCTAATGCCTGCTCTTCCCCTGCTCCCCACTTAGACGGTCTTACTGCTCCGACTCGCATCTGTTCTTGCTCTTCCTTCTCACTATTCAGCCCACGCCCCATCATTTCCCATGGTCTTTGCCTTCCAGTCTCCAGACCTAAGCAACCTCTTGCTGCAGCAGACGTCTTCTAACATGAACTTTCAGATTTTTCTCCCCCTCAAATTTGAGTCCCTCCCGGCTACCCTCAGGACAAAGTCCAAATTCTTAGTCTGGCTCTCTGGTTTACAATCCATTCCCAAGCTACTTTTTGGGTCTTGCCTCTTGTTACTTCTCTCTCCTTCCTCATGCTGACTGCTCACGCTCCCGTCTCTCACAAATCTCTTTCAGTCCCTGTGCCTTTGCTCACTTTGGCCCACGTGTCAG
Organism: Nasua narica; assembly: GCA_028533885.1. Classification (NCBI taxonomy): domain Eukaryota; kingdom Metazoa; phylum Chordata; class Mammalia; order Carnivora; family Procyonidae; genus Nasua; species Nasua narica. The sequence continues at coordinate 139,903,416 of CM052800.1, read as the reverse complement.
TGCTTGTCTTAGCAAGAACACTGGCTTCTCCGATGCCTCACCACTGTTCCTACCGCCCTTTTCAGCCACCATTGTACTTTTCGTGTCCGCAAGTCTGACTTGGGCCTATTTTATATCTTCCGTAGGTCTTTTTACCCCTTTGAACATACAGAAAACAGGTATGATAATTTTTTAATGTTCCTGTTTGCTATTTTTAGCATGTCATTTCTGAATCAGTTTCAACTGACTTATATGTCATATTTTCCTGCCTTTTGCATGTTTGATAATTTTTTTCAACTTTATTAAGATATAGCTGACATACAGCTTTGTGTAAGTTTAAAGTGCACCAGGAATAATTTGACACAGTTCTACATATTGCAAAATGATTCCTACTGACGCATTAGCTAACACCTTCACCATATTACATCATCGTCAATGCCTGGTAACTTTGGATTGGATGCAAGACTTCCCGATTTATCTCTTTGGGTGCAGGACAGTTTTGTATTTCTAGAAATAGTCTTGAGGTTTTTTTTTTTTTTTTTCTGGAATGCAGTTAGATTACTTGGAAACAGTTTGATGTTGTTGGTCTTGCTTTTATTTATTGTTAGGTGGGACCATAGCCATGTTTAGTCCAAGGCTAGTTTTTCCCCACTATGAAGGTAAGACCTGTGAGACCTAGTACCCTGGGAATTACTGGGTTTCCTGTAGGACTGGTGGCCCTATGCCAGACCCTATGCCTGGCCCTGTGTGAGTGCTAAGCACCGCTTCCTCTAATCATTTCAGGTGGTTCTTTTCCAGGCTGTGGGCAACGTCCTCACAGGCCCATACTGAACAGGACTCTGCTGACTCCCTGAGGGGCACTCTGCACATTTTCAGTTCTCCTTCTGTGCCACTCTCTCCTTTCCAGCTACTGCCACGTGAACTCTCGTTGCCTCAGTCTCCTCAGACTCTCAGCTTCATCTCCTCAGCGCAGGGAGCCTGCTGACCTCTGCCGGGGTGCCCCTTCCTGTCACAGCCCGCAGACTCCCTCAAGGGGGTCAGCTGGGACAATCATATGACTCATTCTGTCTCCCTCTTCTCAGAAAGCTCTGGCCTTCACTGCCCAAAAAGTGTTGTTTCAAATATTACATGTAGTTTTTTGGTTACTTTGCGCAGAAGGATGAATCCAGTCCCTGTTACACCGCGCTGGCTAGGAACAGAAGAGTCCTACTCTTCCGGCTAGAGTCCCTACTGCACTCTCCTACGTGTCCATTACAACGTCCAATACTAACTGCAAGATAGCAAAGTTGTTCCAAGAGTGTGCCTCATGAGGGCAGAGACTCTGTTTTGTATATTCATAATACCTTTAGCATCTAAACACAGAGTAGGTGCTCAATATGTGTGTGGAGTGAATGAAACATTGCCCAACTTCTTTAACACTTGGGGCCTGACAATTTAAAGAAAGCAGGCCTTGAGACCTTAAATGTAAGACCTCTGTCCATTTATCTCCCATTTACCTCCCTTTCATGCCTCTCCTCCCCTAGCCTAAATGACCTTTCTGGAAGGCCCCACAAATATCCTTCTCATTTTTTTCAGAATCCACCCCAGTCTTAAGTTCTCTATATAACTTGTCCTGCCAGGGTGCCTGGGTGATTCAGTTGGTTAAGCGTCAGACTCTTGATTTTGCGTAGGGTCCTAATCTCATGGTTGAGATGGAGCCCCAGTCAGGCTCCGTGTTGGATGTGGAGCTGCTTAAGAGTCTCTCTCCCCTAACCCTGTCTAAAAAACAAAACCAAAAACCAAAAAACAACTTGTCCTGCCAGCTGTTTTCTTTCTACTTTAAAACTGCTAAAAAATGTACTGCTCATAATATTATTTTGGAATATTTCTTTTTTCTTTAAGATTTTATTTACCTTTTTTTTTTAGAAGATTTTATTCATTTATTTGAGAGACAGAGAAAGTGAGAGAGAGCATGAGAGGAGAGAAGGTTACAGGAAGAAGCAGACTCCCTGTGGAGCTGGGAGCCCGATGTGGGACTCGATCCCGGAACTCAAGGATCATGACCTGAGTCCGAAGGCAGTTGCTCAACTAACTGAGCCACCCAGGCGCCCCCTTTTAAAAAAAAAAAAAAGATTTTATTTATTTATTTGACAGAGAGAGAAAGATCAGAGGTGGGCAGAGAGGCAGACAGAGAGAGGGGGAAGCAGGCTCCTGGCTGAGCAGAGAGCCCAATGTGGGGCTCAATCACAGGACCCTGAGATCATGACCTGAACTGAAGGCAAAGGCTTTAACCCACTGAGCCACCCAGGCACCCTGAGATTTTATTTACTTACTTGAGAGACCAAGCAAGATTGAGAAGCAGACTCCCCACTGAGTTGGGAGCTCCACATGAACCTTGATCCCAGGACCCCACGATCATGATCTGAGCCAAAGGCAGCTCCTTAACCCACTCAGACTCCAAGGTGCCCCTAATTTGGAATATGTCTTATACTATCTTGTATTTTTTTCCTTTTTTTTTTTTTTAAATATATATACCTTTTGTTTCTCCTGACTACACTGAAGGGGTTGGAGACTATAATAGGGTTTCTTCTCTGTCACTTATTAGATGCTCAGTAAATACAATGTATTTGATAGCTATATCAAATACACTGTCCAGTGGATTCCATTTTTTTTAAAGATTTTATTTATTTATTTGATGTAGAGAGAGACAGAGCGAGAAAGGGAACACAGCAGGGGGGTGGGAGAGGGAGAAGCAGGCTTCCCGCCGACGAGGGAGCCTGATGCGGGACTCGATCCCAGGACCCTGGGATCATGACCCGAGTCGAAGGCAGACACTTAACAGCTGAGTCATCCAGGCGCCCCTGTCCAGTGGATTCTATAGGAAATGTAGTATAACCGTACAGACAATGCCTCATCACTCTCAGATGGCAACTCACCATCTCCACGTGAAAGGTACAAGGAAGACAGCTCCTGGAATCCAAATAATTTCTTCACTTATACTATTAAGAACTACATCATGACTTGGACAAGATATCTGTGGTTTTGCCCACATGGATCTCTTTCTTCTTTTGTGACAATAACTGGATCTCCTCTGGGGACTCACTGTCTGCCTCTGTATTAAGTCTCAGTGGGAACATCCTTCAATACTTTTCACCCTCCTCTGTGAAGGTGGAACCTCTGGCCTCTGATGGAACCTAAGGGGCCTGGACAATTCAATTCTTTCTGTGAGCGACAAACCAAAGGGAGACCATGGTGGGGCAGATTCATTCCAGAGCAGACTCTGGAAAGGACCCAGTCCCTTAGATCCCTTGAGCTGCCCTTGTCTGGAGTCCTTTCAGAGGTGTAGGTGTTCACCCACCCTGTATCATTTCAAAGAAATTCCTTTTGTCCTTAAATCAGCCAGAGTTGGTTTCACAGCTTGCAAACAGTAAACCCTAAATGAAAAGCCTTTGCCTCTGTTAACTCTTTCAAGTGTCTAGCCCTACGGCATACACCATATTTTTAGCTTTTTACTGAATGGTAGAAATCATATCCACAAAGTACCCAAAACAGGCAACTTGCTCAGATCTAAAGTGATTTAGGTATGTAACTGTTGGTGAAACATTAATCTCCATTTGTTTGGTGGAACAGATTTCTAGAATTGTACTCATCCTAAAGCTAAAAGCTACAGATTCAAGAATCTGGCGGCAACTTAGCATCAACCAAAAAGCATTTACTGCACACATTAAGAGTCTCTCATTTTCCTTCGATTTTTCTCCATACATTTTCAGCTTATGAATCTCAGCCTTAAAAATTCAGAAACAATGTTTTTCTTCAAATGTATATGAATGTCAAATCTACCTTCATGTCTAACAGGTTTTCATTTTCTCAACTGAAAAAAAAAATGGAGTTTTAGTCTTATCACTAGAAATTGTTTGGATCTTAGTTAAGATACTTTAACTGTGGTTGTTACTTACATAAGAATCTAATAAGCTCTTGTAAGCCTGGGACTGTGATGTGTCTCGCCTAAGGGCTCTAATTCAATGACAGGACCACAGTAATATTCCTATTTATGTATTAATCCAAATTAGTGCTTTAATGGAACTGTCAGCTTTGCATTTCTTTCTTTCTTTTTTTTTAAAGATTTTATTTATTCATTTAACAGAGAGAGAGAACACAAGCAGGCAGAGAGGCAGGCAGAGGCAGAGAGAGGAGCAGGCTCCCCGCAGAGCAAGGAGCCCGATGTGGGACTCCATCCCAAAATGCCGGGACCATGACCTGAGCCAAAGGCAGCCGCTCAACCAACTGAGCCACCCAGGCGTCCCTCAGCTTTGCATTTCTTAAGGATAAATTTTACTACCTGTCAATGAGGCACACCAGTTAATTCCGGGCACAATTACATGTTTCCCCGAAAAATGTTTCAATACACTCAAGCAAAGATTTCATTTTGTACTATACAGACTGTAAACTAGGCCTATGTTTTTTTCAGTAATCTGGTTTGAATCCATGAAGTAAGGCGATTTAAAAAATCCTTCCATGATTATCACGCTTGCATTCAAAATATCACGACACTGTTTTTCTCCAGTGCGGGTTTCTGGGCAATGACAGCGACAGGTCCGCCCGCGGGACGCCGGCGGCCGGCCTGCGTGTCGCAGCCGCTCCAGGTCCACAGCGCTCTAAAGCCAACGCAGGGAGCCCGGGACGAGGGAGACTAGCCCCCGGCGCCCCAGGACGCGCCTAGCGGCCCGGCCCAGAGAAGCGCTCCGGTGAGGCTGTCAGGCCAGACGCGCGTCACGTGAAGCTCCCAGTTCCGGGATCAAAGACGCGCGCCACACGCGAGCTGGGCGCCCGCCAGGGACCCCGCATCCGCGCGCCCACCTCCCAGCAGCCCACCCAGCCTCCACCCAGGAACTTGAGCCCAGAGCGGGCGCGTGGCGGACCCCACTGCCTCCTGGGGGTCTCGTCCCAGGACCCCGCGCCCCGGGCCAGTCCTGCACAGGAAGCGCCGCCTCCGGCCGCGGCCGCACCGGTTAAGGGTGGCTTCCCGCGGCAGTCTCCGCCCCGCGTGCCCAGCAAGGGAAGAAAGGGGTTCCGGGGCCAGCCTCCCTCCACTTCCGCGCACTCACGTCCTCCATTCTGCCCCTCGTAGCCATTTCCCGAAGCCTGAGGCCGAAGCCCCGGCCAGCCGGGATTCTCCACCGGCTCCCTGCGCCGCCGGCCCAGGAAAATTGCCACCTTCTAGGACTTAGCCTCCCCCGCTTCAGACACACCCCCTCCTGCTCCCGCTCCGCCTCCGGTTGCCCCCGAGCCCCGCCTCCTCACTCCCGATTGGCCAAGACGCGGGGGCGTGTCCCGCCCTGGAACCCCGGCCTCTGGGTCGCGGCAGCTGCACTGACCGCCTGGTTTCCGGGGGTTTCCAGCAATCTCCACTCAGGTGGGCTACTGGCCGGAAACTTGCGCATTAAAGGTTGCGTTCCGAATCCAAGAATTTAACGATTTTTTTTGCCGCCACTTGTTTCTTTTTAAAACATTAGCTTTTTTCGGGCTTCCTGAGTTTGTGTTTGCAGGTACAGCTCCATGCATAAGTAGAGCCAGCTATAGAATCCTACCGCTGCCTTTTACAGCTGGAAACTCCACCGGTAGAGTGGTATGAACAGAATAAAGATTCTAATTTACATGGCATATTTACAGATTTCACTAATGGGAAATGAAGCAGTTCAGGATTTTTAGGGCTTTTGTTTCTTTTTAATGGAATAAATAAATAAAACTTTTATGAAAATCTGTGATCTTTGTAAAAATGTAAAGAAAGTAAAAAAAAAAAATGTGTTAACATCAATTCCCTGATCTAATCCTGCTACTAGTGGGGATATGCACACTTTCATACTTTCTAATGTTTATTTGTGCATTGCGTGTGGTGTAATCTTGTTTATGCCATTGGTGAAATAAAATTATTCAAGTATCAGCCAAGGAAAAGATAATACAAGACTCCACCAGATCTTTACAATGTCAGGAAATTTTAAAATTTCCTGAGATTCTATATCTATATATATTTGGAGAGAGAGAGATAGAACGTGAGAAGGGGGAAGGTCAGAGGGAGAAGCAGACTCCCCACTGAGCAGGGATGCCTGACTCCCACCAGGGACTCTAGGATCTTGACCTGAGCTGAAGGCAGTCACCTAACCAACTGAGCCACACAAGCGCCTTCAATAAATTATTTTTCAAGAGACTTTTCTAGGCATTCTTTTTCCTTCAACATTTGATCCTGAAAATTTTCAAACCTAGGGAAATGTTGAAAAACTAGTACCTTGAACATCCATGTGACCCTCAAATCCATTCATCAGATCCTATTATGCCACAGTTGCTGTGTGTGTGTGCGCGCGCGCGTGCATGTGCTCAGGGATTCACGCACATTTTTTTAAGGGAACCATTCGAAAATAAGTAGAGGACATTTTGAAAATTCATTCCAAATACTTCATAAGGTCACTTTCCTACTTAACCACAATATCATTATCACAACTAAGAAACCAATAATAGGGGTGCCTGGGTGGCTCAGTCAGTTGAGTGCCTTCAGCTCCAGTCGTGATACCGGTGGTGATACTAGGGTTCTGGGATCCAGCCGCCGTTGGGCTCCCTGCTTGGCGGGAGGCCTGCTTCTCCCTCTCCCACTTCCCCTGCTTCTGTTCCCTCTCTTGCTGTCTCTCTCTCTGTCAAATAAATAAATAGAATCTTAAAAAAAGAAAAACCAATAGTAGCTCCATGTTTGCTAATAAACAATACATGGCAAACATTTTCCAAAATTTCCCCAAAATATTTTTTTTTTATTTTTTAAAGTCTTTTTAAAAGACTTATTTATTTTATTTTTAAATTTTATTTATTTGACAGAGAGAGAGAGAGAGATCACAAGCGGGCAGAGAGAGAGGGAGAAGCAGGCTCCCTGCCAAGCAAGGAACCTGATGTGGGACTCAATCCCAGGACCCTGAGATCATGACCTGAGCCAAAGATAGAGGCTTTAACCCACTGGGCCACCCAGGCGCCCCAAGACTTATTTATTTTAGAGAGTGAGAGAAAGAAAGAGGGAGCACAAGCAGGGGGAGGGGCAGAGGGAGAGAGAGAGAGAGAATCTCAAGGAGATTGCCCTCACTTCTCATCCTGTGGCTTCATCTTAGGAGTTGGGGATCATGACCTGAGCCGAAATCAAGAGTCCAAAGCTCAACCAACTGATCCACTCAGGTGTTCCTTAAGATATCTTTTTTAGTTGTTCTTTTTCATCATCCAAAATTCACTCAAGGTTCATACATTGTTTTTAGTTATGTGAAGAGGTATACTTTATTATTTTTTTTAACATTTTATTTATTTATTTGATGGAGAGAGAAGGAGCAGGGGGAGCAGCAGAGGGAGAGGGAGAAACAGGCTCCCCACGGAGCAAGGAGCCCAGTTCCAGGCTCGATCTCAGGGCCATGGGATCACAACCCAAGCCAAAGGCAGATGCCTAATCGACTGAGCCACCCAGGTACCCCAGTATACTTTAATAAGTACGTTATACTGGTTAAGACCAAGGCTCTGGAATTAATCATGAAGATTTGAATTCTGTCTTACTAGGGGTATGATCTTGGGCACCTTACTTAAATTCTCTAGAAGTCAGTTTCCTCATCTGTAAAAATGGAACTGTTACTAGATCCAATTTTGGAGGGATTTTTGATTAAATGAAATAATACATGTAATGCTCTTGGTACAGTGTTGTCTCAAAGCGCTCAAAATGTTAGTCAACTTTTTTGTATAAGTCAGGTTTATTGGAATATTATTAACATATATAGTCACTGTTTTAATAGTATACTAAAATATTACATTATTCAAATAGTTCAGTAAGTCTTTTTTTCTGGACGCTGAAATTTTTCAAAATAAAAATGGTGGGGGAAAGATGATGGTGCACTTGGTCGGCTAAAAGGCTTTAGGGTGGGAATGATCTGTGATTACCCTGTGTAAACCAGAAGGGAGGAAATGGTGCCAAGAAATGGAATTCTGAACGCTGCAAGATTTTAATAGGAGTCAGTTGGTAGAGGAGAGAGGTCGTCAGACTAGGAGCTGTGCTTCAGTAGGAGGCTGTGACCCCCATGGATTAGAAAGAGCAGGAGAAAGGGTTGCCCTATGGAATGGCAAGGGTGACTGTTTATTTATTTTTTAAAGATTTTATTTATTTGTCAGAGAGAGAGAGCACAAGTAGGCAGAGAGGCAGGCAGAGAGAGAGGGAGAAGCAGGCTCCCTGCTGAGCCCCGATGTGGGGCTCCATCCCAGGACCCTGAGATCACCATCCGAGCTGAAGGCAGACTCTTGACCAACTGAGGCACCCAAGCATCCTTAGAAGGAAGAAGATTTATCTTTGCCTCAGCATTTTCTTTAGGCCTAGCCATGCAAGCATAGTTATGTTTACTATGCCCAAGTCAAAAGTTAGAAATAAAGAAAAAATATATGATTGCCACTAAAAGTCATTGATATTCGTATTCAGGGAATATAAACAGAAACAATGGGTTAGGTACAGGAATACAATTCTGGGGAACTCTCTCCAAAAATTCCAAAAAGATTTTTTTTTCAGTACTCAGGCACGGATGATATGTATGAGGAATGAAAAATTAGTCAACATGAAAGATGATTAAAATATCCATATAATGTTCTAGTGTTGGTCAAAGCAATTTAAATAAGCAAAGCCCTGTAAAGAAATGATATTTATAAAGGTATGTGACATTTCATTGTTGCATGATTTGAAGTATTTTTAGTGAAAGTTCTTGTGTTTGTTCGTCTTGAGGAATAAGAAGACAGGAGGAACCCATTTTTCTGCCCAACAGGTCACATTTTGATTCAGGTCTGAAGCTCTATCTTTCCTACAAGTGTTATCACCATCGACATTATTTCGAGCGCAGTGCTTAGCCTGATCACAGATATTGAAGTGTTAATAATATCTCATTTTTTTAAAGGTTTTATTTATTTATTTGAAAGAGAGAGAGAGAGATCACAAGTAGGCAGTGGCAGGCAGAGAGAGAGGGGAAAGCAGACTCCCTGCTGAGCAGAGAGCCCCATGCAGGGCTTGATCCCAGGACCCTGGGATCATGACCTGAGCTGAAGGCAGAGGTTTTAACCCACTGAGCCACCAGACACCCCAATATCTCATTTTTTTTAATTTTATTTTTTATTTTTTTATTTATTAGAGACAGAGACTGAGAATGAGAGGGGAGAAGGTCAGAGGGAGAAGCAGACTTCCCGCAGAGCCGGGGGTCCAATATGGGACTCGATCCTGGGACTCCAGGATCATGAGCTGAGCCAAAGGCAGTCGCTTAACCAGCTGAGCCACCCAGGCGCCCAATATCTCATTTTTTTAACGTGAGTATAAAATATGTCCTTAATTCACTTTATAATGTTACTAATACAACTTCCATTATTCATCCTACCATAGTATCCTGTATCATGTAAACAATAGGTGCTCAATTAATATTTATTATTGATTTTAAAGTGAGATCTCATTAGCTACTAATACTGATATTAACTTGGCCTTTTAATCGAATTTTAGATTGAGTCAATCCTAGCTAGACTTTTCTACGATTCTCTTAAGCTTCCCTGTTCCTCTCAGGAACGCACTTATCCCAAACTCTGGCTTCGGATAATGCTTTGTAGCTAAGTCTCTCTTAGATACCCAGAGAGATGCTGCTGACAGTTTCCCTTTCAATGAACAGAAAGTAAGTCAACAGTTATGTTAGCGTATCAAATTATTTTGGCCTATATACTTTTCCTCGAAATTTTTTTTTCTAGGAAGAAATTTAAGGATATCAGAAATATTCTGCAGTTTCTATTTATTTGTTCCATAAATATTTGGGCCTTTGAGAGCACCAGGTCCAACAAACAGAATCCAATTGTAACCAAACACTTCAAATTTGGATGAAAAAGGTGTGTCAGAAGTCCTCAGAACCTATGAAATTTCAGACTTGCTACCCATCACCTCCTCCCACATTATGGGTTTGTGTTCTCCTAAAGTTCTTGTACTGACATTTAAAAACGCACTTGTTCCTCAAGGCAGAAAAATTTATTTTAGTCTCACTGACTAATTCGGGAGTGGGAGAACAAATTTGCTAAAACTTCCAAAAATAATTTATTTTTGGATAGACATCAAATATGTGAAGTTTTAGACCAAAAAAATTGTTTTCTTTTGAAGTTTCAGAAAAACAGGGTACCTGGGTGTCTCAGTTAAGTGTCTGCCTTCGGCTGAGTTCATAGTGCCGGGGGTCCCTGGGATCGAGCCCTGAGTTGAGCTCCCTGCTCAGCGTCAAGTCAGCTACCCCCTCTACCCCTCTCCCCCACTGTGCTCTCGCTCTTTCTCTCAAATAAATAAATAAAATCTTTTTAAAAATAAAGTTTAGAAAAACATTTACAGAAACTCAGGATGAAAATGAATTTTGTAACCTTCATGAAAATCAAGGCTACTACTTAGTAATTCTAGAGCTAATCTCGTCTGATCTCTGCTCCCTTCTGATTCTACTGTAATGCTAAGTGCCAGGTTCTGTAATCCAGCCAAGTTAGTTTTCAGCATTTTCATGGGAGGGTTGCCTTATTTCAGAATAAGTAGAAGATGGGGCTTTAAGCTTTTTGCCGTAATGTCCCATTTAATGAAGTTCTAGACATGTAGGAAATAAAATTTTTGTTTTATTTTTAAAATTTTCTTAGATTTTATTTATTTATTAGAGCACAGGCAGGCAGAGCAGCAGGCAGAGGGAGAGGGAGAAGCAGGCTCCCTGCTCAGCAGGGAGCCCGACGAATCACTTGATCCCAGGACCCTGGGATCAAGACCTGAGCTGACGGCAGATGCTTAACCAACTGAGCCACCCAGGCGCCCCTAAAATTTTTGTTTTAAAATATAATTCAAATTTGTAAGTCCGAAGCACATTTGAAACTGTCCCCCAATAACTTATGAAATAATTAAGTTGATTTTTCCAATATTTAGAAAACTTCATAACTTCTAAGTCTCTGAAGTTGTTTGAACCAAGGTGAAATAAGCTAGGATATGCAGTGATCTGTTGTTTACAACACCTTTGTTAATATAAGACATGGACTTATTCTTTAAAGTAAATGAAAGTTAAGTTACTTAAAGTGTTAAAAAGGACATAAAACAAAAGACAAAAGCAAATAATATGTAAATTTGTACATGGGTTGTGTATGCCTTGCCTTTCCTTAAGAAGGAGCCTAGGTGCAGTGTTTATGTGGGTGTGACAATTTACAAAATTTTACAAAGATTTTCAAATTTACATTTGAAAACAACATACTGTTTTGGTCCTTATGACAGTCCTCAGAGCTTGGGTTGTGTGATATTATTACTTGCATTTAAAGTTGACACAATTGGTAAGAGAATTTAAATGACTTGCCCAAGGTCACTTGTTAATAATAGAGACAATTGGAGTTTGATTTTATGTTTGGTACTCACTTATTCATTTATTCATTCATCAATAAATACTTATTAAAGTCCTCCAATATGAAATTTCATATTGGTAGGCCCTGTAGGAAACAAAAAATCAGTAGGTTCTGTTTTCTTTTTCTATTCCTTGCTTCCTGGCTAGTCTTTGTAAATGTTGATCTTGGATTTGCCTATCCTCTTGTCTTTATTTTTTTATTTTTTAATTTTCTTTAAAGATTTTATTTATTTATTTGACAGAAAGAGATCACAAATAGGCAGAGAGGCGGGCAGAGGGAGAGAGGGAAGCAGGCTCCCCGCTGAGCAGAGAGCCCGATGCGAGGCTCCATCCCAGGACCCTGAGATCATGACCTGAGGCGAAGGCACCCCTATCCTCTTGTCTTTAGAATGAACCTCCGCATTTACTGAGTAAATTATACTCTCGAGGTCCCATTGGGCCTCAGCTTTCTCCTAACTATTGTCTCTTACTATGTTCTGGTCTCCGGCTTCACAATTCTCTGGTATCTCCTGTCAACCCTTTCCCATTTCCTCTTTCTAGTCTTAGACCCGACTGTTGCAAGGGATTCCTGGACATTCTGATGTGTGTTTGAAGTAGAGCAGGAGCAAAAACTAACTTTTGGAGAATGAGGAAAAGAATTTCTTTATGGATGAAGTGGCAACTGAGTTGGGTTTCACAGAGAAAACTAAAAAGGGAGGGAGACTTGGACCTAAGGGCATGAGTAAAGAACCCAAATTAGAAGCTATAGTCATGCATACTGAGCTGAGCCACAGCTCCCTAATTGACTCTGATTCAGTTCTGAAAGATAAGTAGTCCTCACTCTCTTTTCGGAAACTTACTCTCAGAGTCTGTCTTTGCCTTTGTAACTCTTGTGGGAGTAAAAAGATTCCCCTCCTCCTCCTCCTCCTCCTCCTTCTTCAAGATTTTATCTATTTGAGAGAAAGGGAGAGACAGCAGGAGTGGAGAGGGAGAAGCAGGCTACCCACTGAGCCTGATGCAGGGCTCTATCCCAGGACCCAGGGATCGTGACCTGAGCTAAAGGCAAATACTTAACTAACTGAGCCATTCAGGTACCGCTGCCTTAGTCCTTTTTCAACGTGAACTTTATATTTCTTTTATAGGTACTCCCCAGTTGATGCATTATTTAGTGAATGATGTTGGGGGAAGCAGCTAGCCATTTGGAAGAAAATAAAGCTGGATCACTCACATAGTTCTTAAGCCAAAATAAATTCTTAATAGCTCAAAGACTTAAGCATAAAAATAAATTAACAAAAGTTCTAGGGAAAAACATATTGTAACACAGTCTACAAGAAAAGAAGGAATTTCCATGCATGAACACAAAGCCAGAAGCACTGAAAAAAAAGGTACAATAAATTTGACTACATAAAAAGTTTCAAACTTCTTTAATTTTAAGACAACTTAAAATTAAAATATAAATGCCAAATGCCAAGTAAATGGAAACAACCCAAATATTTATTGTTTGTAGAATAGTTAAGTAAATTATGTATCCATACTTAGATATTATCCAGCCATTTTTATTGTTTTATTTTTTAAAGATTTTATTTATTTATTTGACAGAGAGAGATAGCAAGAGCAGGACCACAAGCAGGGGGAGAGGGAGAGGGAGAAGCAGGCTTCCTACTGAGCGGGGAGCCTGATGTGGGGCTTGATTCCAGGACCCTGGGACCATGACCTGAGCTGAAGGTAGACAATCAACTGAGCCACCCAGGTGCCCCTAACCATTTTTATTCTTATTTTTTTAAGTTTTTATTTAAGTTCCAGTTAATTAACAGACAGTGTAATATCACTTTCAGGTGAATAGTGATTCAACACTTCCGTACATCGACTTATGCTCATCACAAATGTGCTCCTTAATCTCCATCACTTGTTTCACCCATTCCCCTACCCGCCTCCCCTCTTTTAACCATCAGTTTGTTCTCTATAGTTAAGAGTCTCTTGGGTTTCCTCTCTCTTTTTTTCCCTTTTGCTTATTTGTTTCTTAAATTCCACGTATGAGTGAAATCATACGGTATTTGTCTTCCCCTGACTGGCTTATTTAGCTTAGCATAATACTGTCTAACTCCAGCCACATTGTTGCAAATAGCAAGATTTTGTTCTTTTTTACAGCTGAGTAATATTCCACCTTCTTTATCCATTCATGGATGGACACTTTGGTTGTTTACATAGTTTGGCTATTGTAGATAATGCTGCTATAAACATCGGGGAGCAGATATCCCTCTGAATTAGTATTTTTGTATTCTTTGGGGAAATATGTAGTAGTGCAATTACTGGATTATAGGGTAGTTCTATTTTTAACTTTTGAAGGAACCTCTATGCTGCCCCAGTTTGCATTCCCACCAACAGTGCAGGTGGTTCCTTTTTCTCCACATCCTCACCAACATCTGTTGTTTCTTGTGTTGTTGATTTTTAGCCATTCTGACAGGTGTGAGGGGATAGCTCACTGTAGTTCTGATTTGCATGTCCCTGATGATAAGTGATGTTGAGCATCTTTTCATGGGTCTATTGGCCACTTGTGTGTCTTCTTTGGAAAATGTCTATTCATGTCTTCTGCCCACTTTTTACCTAGATTATTAGTTTTTTGGGTGTTGAGTTTCATAAGTTCTTTATAGATTTTGGATACAAATCCTTTTTTAAAAATTTAAATTCAATTAGGGCGCCTGGGTGGCGCAGTTGGTTAGGCAACTGCCTTCAGCTCAGGTCATGATCCCGGAGTCCCGGGATCAAGTCCCACGTCGGGCTCCCAGCTCCATGGGGAGTCCGCTTCTCACTCTGACCTTCTCCCTTCTCATGCTCTCTCTCACTCTCTCTCTTTCCTAATAAATAAATAAATAAAATCTTTAAAAAAATTTAAATTCAATTAATTAACATATAGTGTACTATTAGTTTCAGAGGTAGAGTCCAGTGATTTCATCGGACTTCTATAACACCCAGTGCTCATTACATCATGTGCCCTTCTTAATGCCCATTACCCAGTTACCCCACCCCCACCCCACCCCTCCAGTAACCCTCAGTTTGTTTCCTATGATTAAGAGTCTCTTATGGTTTGTCTACCTCTCTGATTTCATCTTGTTTTATTTTTCCTTACCTTCCCCTATGATCCTCTGTTTTGTTTCTTTTTTTTTTTTTAAGGTTTAATTTATTTGGCAGAGAGAAAGAGATCACGAGTAGGCAGAGAGACAGGCAGAGGGAGAGGGGGAAGCAGGCTCCCTGCTGAGCAGAAAGCCCCATATGGGGCTCGATCCCAGGACCCTGAGATCATGACCTGAGCTGAAGGCAGAGGCTTTAACCCACTGAGCCACCCAGGCACCGCAAGATTTCACTTTTTTGATGGCTAAATAATATTCCATTGTATATATTTACCACATCTTCTTTATGTACTCATCTGTTGATGAATCTCTATCTAGATTCTTTCCATAGTTTGGCTATTGTGGACATTGCTGCTATAAACATTGGGGTGCAGGTTCCCCTTTGGTATCATCCAACAATATTTATTTATTTATTTAAATATTTTATTTATTTATTTGACACACAGAGAGAGAGAGAGATCACAAGTAGGCAGAGAGGCAGGCAGAGAGAGAGAGAGAGAGAAAGGGAAGCAGGCTCTCCACGGAGCAGAGAGCCCGATCCCAGGACCCTGAGATCATGACCTGAGCCGAAGGCAGAGGCCTTAACCCGCTGAGCCACCCAGGTACCCCCATTCAACAATTTTAAAATGAGGTAGCTCTGTACATGTTGGCAAAAAGAGGCTCTGTAATATAGTGTGTCATAAAAGTAGTTTGCAAATTAATAGTTACGCTATATTTTTAAAAATTTTATTATTATTAACATATAATGTTTTATTTGTTTCAGAGGTACAGATTTGTGATTCATCAGTCTTATACAATACACAATGCTCACCACAACACATACTCTCCCCAATGTCCATCACCCAGATACTGCATGCTATATTTTTTAATGAAAAAAGAATACACATATAATGCAAAAAAAGCCCAAATATTTTGATATGCAAATATATGCTATGAAAGTATACAGAGCTAGAGAAATTAGGCAAGAAAAAGAAGTAAAAGGCATTTAAACTGGAAAGAAAAAAGTAAAACTACCTCTATTATTAGAAGACATGATATTATATCTAAAAAACTTTGAAGAATCCACAAAAATGCTGCTGGCAAATTCATGGAAGTTTCAGGATACAAAGTCAATTCAAAAAATGAGTTGCATTTCTATATACTATCTTTTTAAAAATTTTTTTATTTTTCATTTAATTTTATTTTTTTGCATTTCTATATACTATCAACAAACACAACAAAAAAAGGATTTAAGAAAAGTAATTCCATTTACAATAGCATCAGAAAGAATGAAACACTTAGGCATATTTATTTATTTATTTATTTATTTATTTATGAGAGAGATTGCACACAGGGGGAGGGGCAGAGGGAGAGGGAGAGTCTTAAGCAGACTCCACATTGAGCACAGAGCCTGATGTGGAGCTCAATCTCATGACCCTGAGATGATGATCAGGGCTGAAACCGAGACAAAATGCTTAGGAATAAATTTAACCAAGGAGGTTCAAGACTTGTACACTGAAGGGACGCCTGGTTAAGCAGCTGCCTTTGGCTCAGGTCATGATCTCAGCGTCCTGGGATTGAGTCCCACATCAGGCTCCTTGCTCTGCAGGGAACCTGCTCCTCTCTCTGCCTCTGCCTGCCTCTCTGCCTGCTTGTGTTCTCTCTCTGTTAAATAAATAAATAAAATCTTTCAAAAAAAAAAAAGACTTGTACACTGAAAACTAAGAAATATTGCTGAAAGAAATTAAAGACCTAAATAAATGAAAAGACACCCTTTGTTCATGGATTGCAAGAATGCATATTGTTAAGATCACAATACTATCCAGAGTGATAATATAGATTCAATGCAATCACTAGAAAAATCTTAACAATATTTTTTTCAGAAATGGAACCCATTATAAAAATCATATGGAATTTCAAGGAACCCAGCATAGCCAAATAATCTTGAAAAAAAAAAAAAAAGAGCTAATTTGGAAGACTCACACTTCTTGATTTCAAAATGTTCTACAGAGCTATAGTAATCAAAAGAGTGTGGTACTAGCATAAAGTTAGACATATAGACCAGTGGAATAGAACTGATACCTGAGAAATAAACCCACACATCTACAGACAATTGATTTTCAACAAGGATGCCAAGATCATTCATCAGGGAAAGGATAGTCTCTTCAACACATTGTGCTGTAAAAACTGAATATCCACACCATATGCAAAAATTACACAAAATGGATTAAAGATATAAATTTAAGGGGCACTTGGGTGGCTCAGTCCATTAAACATCTGCCTTTGGCTCAAGTCATGATCCCAGAGTCCTGGGATTGAGTCCAACATAGGGCTCCCTGCTCAGTCCATTACCCTGCTCATGCTCTTTCTCTCTTGCTCTCAACTAACTAACTAACTAACTAACTAAACAAACAAATAAATACATAAAGATATAAATTTAAAAGCTAACACTATAAACTGTTAAAATGTAGGGCAAATTTGTATGACCTTGGTTGAATTAAGCAATGGTTTAAAAAATATGATACCCAAAGTAAAAATAGATAAATTAGACTCCATTAAAATTAAAAACTTTTGGGACGCCTGGGTGGCGCAGTTGGTTGGGCGACTGCCTTTGGCTCGGGTCATGATCCTGGCGTCTTGGGATTGAGTCCCGCATCAGGCTCCTTGCTCCGCAGGGAGTCTACTCCTCTCTCTCTGCCTCTGCCTGCCTCTCTGCCTGCTTGTGTTCTCTCCCTGTTAAATGAATAAATAAAAAATCTTAAAAAAAAAAATTAAAAACTTTTGTGCATCAAAAGATAGTATCAAGAAAGTGAAAAGACAATCCACAGAATGAGAAAATATTTGTGAATCCCATATCTGAGAGGGTTTTAATATCCAGGATATAGAAAGAATTCCTACAACTCAAAAGCAGGAACAACACCAACACCAACAATAATAATAACAAAACCAAACTACCTAATTAAAATAAGGGGCAAAGAACTTGAACAGGCATTTTTTTCCTAATAAGATCTCTAGATGGCCTAGAAGCGCATGAAAAGATGCTCAACTCCTCAGTCATTAAGGAAATGCAAATCAAACTACAATGAGATAGTATTTCACACCTACAAAAAATGACCATACCTAGAAAAATGGAAGATAACAAATGTTGGTGATGATGCAGAAAAATTGAACTTGTACATTGCTGATGGGAATTAAGTGATGCAGCTAAAACAGTTTAGCAGTTCTTCAAAAATGATAAACATAAAGTTACTGTAAGAGAATTTCATTCCTAGGTTTATAACCAAAGAATTTGAAAGCAGGCACTCACACAGGTACTTGGACATCAATGTCCATTACAGCATTGGTCACAATAGCCCAAAGGTGGAAACAACCTGAGTGTTCATCAACAGATGAATTGATAAACAAACTATAGTATATACATACAATGGAATATTATCTAGCCATAAAAAGGAATGAAGTTCTGATACTTGCTACAATGTGGATGAACCTTGAAAATATTTTGATGAGTGAAATAAGTGAGATCCAAAAGATCAAATATTATATGATTCTACTTCTGTGAAATATCTAGGAGAAACTGAAAGTAGATTAGAGGTTACCAGGGCCTGGGAAAGGAGGGAACTGGAATTATTCCATAATGGCTAAAGATTTCCGTTTGCGATGATGAAAATTTTTGGAAATAAATAGTGGTGATCATTGCATAATATTATAAATGTAATTAATGTCACTAAGTTGTACACTTAAAAATGGTTAACATGGCAAATGGTATTTTATAAATATTTTACCACAATAAAAATAATAGTTTTTAAAAAGTCTGGAACACGGACACATAATTGTTTACTCTGTAGTTATGAATCATGGCAAGATCCTAACTCTAACTCACATGATAAAGAGCCAATTTTTTTATTATGCAAAAAGCACTCTAAGTTTTAAAAAATGTGCAAACAATAAGAATAAGTAGTTCACAGAAATAGAAATGCAAACAACATAAGAATGTTCAACTTCACTCATAATTTTTAAAATGCAAATTAAAGCAACAAAAGATGCCATTTTATTTATCAGATTGACAAAGATGAAAAGTATTGGTGAGAAAAAAAAAGTATTGGTGAGAATGTGGGAAACATTTGCACACTGTTAGAAATCTTGTGAATTACTGCAACATTTTGAGAACAATTTGGCCAAGTGTGTTGAACTTACCAAATCAAGTTTTAAATATTTATCCATAAAAAAATTAAAAATAAAATAAACATTTATCTTTTGACTGTAATTAAACTTCTCCTGTAGTTATGCTAGAAAAAATAAGAAAGATATTTGTTTATGGACATTTGTTGCAACATTGTTTCTGGAACATTATTAAAAATAGTAACAATCTAAATATCCAACAATAGAGGACTAGTTGAATAAATTACTGTGCTAATGAAACTTGCCATTAAAAAGTATAGGAGTAGATCCATATACATTGATAAATATATGCTGCAGAAAATTGAATTTGCAATTATATGTAAGTATTTTCACTTGAGGCAAAATGACTATTCATATATTTGTCTTTGTATACTTATGAAAATGTTCTATAGGAATATACAAGAATCATTCCCAGTTACTTCTGTTGAGTACAACTGAGGATGTAGAGAAATGTTTTCTTTCCAGTTTAAATTTTTTCTGCACTCTGAAATTTTTACAATGTATGACTTTTCAAAACTTAAGTTCGAAATTTTTTAAACAAGTAATTCATGCCTACACACGAGCATCTTTGTGTGTATATTTCTCTAGATGTTTTTTTGTATAATTTTATAGCATATATTGGCTTAATAAAACATTTGGTTTTGGGGGTGCCTGGGTGGCTTAGGTGTTTAAGCATCTAACTCTTGATCTCAGCTCAGGTCTTACTTTCAGGGTTGTGAGTTCAAGTCCAGTGTTGGACTCCACAATGGGCATGGAACCTACTTAAAACAAAACAAAACAACAACAACAAATCACACACACACACACACACACACACACACACACACACACACAGAAACATTTGATTTTTCTAGTCCACATACACTTTTTCCAGGAATAAAATTATATTTTAATTATTTTTTTCCTACATTATAGAACTGGGTTATATAATTTCCTACATTATAAAACTGGGTTTTTATAACACATATAGATCTACTTCATTTTTAAAAATTGCTGAATAGTGTTTTAGTTAGGAATACCATAGTCTATTAACCAATCATTAAATAATGGATATTTAGTTTGCTTTCAGTTATTTGTTATTTCAAACAATGCTGTAAATGAACATTCTTCTTCTTTTGTTATGTACATCTGTGCCAGTTGGTGCATATGTAGAGGTACATTTCTAGAACATGTATTATATTTTTACAATTAAAAATAGTTTAGAAAAGAATCATGCTTTGGAAAATAGGTAGAAAAATTTAGACAAAAATATCCAACAATATAAATAGAATATATATCTAAAAGATTAAAGTGTCTTTTTGTGTGTCATTGCAAAGTAGCCAAGAGAAATAAAATGGGAGAAAAATGAGTTAAAAACTCTCCTCATAGTCCATATGTCAGAAACAGTGTCAGCTTTTGAAGTTTATATATATATATATGATTTATGTATATAATATTTGTTTATTTGAGAGAGAGAGTGTGCGTGGGCACGCAAGTAGGGGGAGGGGCAGAGAGAGAATCTTTAAGCAGAATCCCTGCTGAGCACAGAGCCTGCTGGGGGAGGGGGGTCTGGGGGGGGCCCTGGATCTCAGGACCCATGAGATCATGACCTGAGCTGAAACCAAGAGTCGTCTCTAGCTTATCAGAAATAATATCTATCCACTCAACACGCTCACAAAAGTTAACGACATGCCACTCTCCCTTCCTTCCCTTACACAGCCTTTCTCCAGCCACTTGAAAGTAATGACCCTGAGTTTTTTAAGTATCATTTTCTTTCTTTTCATTATTCTAATTGATATTTACCTTTTAGTGAGTGAGAAATGAACAAGTTTTAAGCCAGGTGTTCAGAGTTTAGAGGGCTAAAATGAAGACAAAAATCTTTCTCATCTCTTTAGATACAAGCACATACCATTCTTTTGTCTGACTCCCAATATTTTATTTATTTATTTATTATTTATTTATTTAGAGCATGCACGCATGCAGGGTATGGCCAGAGAGAGAGGGAGAGAGAGAATCTTTTTTTTTTTTTTTTAATTTTATTTATTTATTTGCAAGAAGAGGGAGAGCATGAGCTGGAGAGGGAGCCTGATGCGGGGCTCGATCTCAGGACCCTGGGACCATGACCCGAGCTGAAGGCAGACGCTCAACTGACTGAGCCAACCAGGCACCCTGAGGGAGAAAATCTTAAGCAGGCTTTATGACTAGTGTGGAGCCCAACCTGGGGCTTGAGCTCATGACCCTGAAATCATGACCGGAGCGGGAACCAAAAGTTGGAAACTTAACCGACTGAGCCATCTCGAGACCCCTATTTTATTTTATTTTTTTTTAAGTAACCTCTATGCCCAGCGTGGGGCTTGATCTCACAACTCCAAGATCAAGAATCACATCCTCTATCAACTGAGACAGTCAGGCACTCCTGTCTGACTCCCAATAATAATTATTCCCTGTAATCACTAAAAGTGTCCTGGTTATGCCTTACTCCCCCCACCTCAACCCCTACTAAGCCTCGGACATCCTAAGTCAGAATCCATCACATGCAGCCCAGAACTGAGTATGCAACAAATGGCAGCCGAATTGACCTTACTCAAGGAGAAATGAGGGGCAAGGCATAAAAGGAATCCAAAGGAATGTAGGGGGTGGAGAAATAGAGCAAGGAGGATGGGCTAGAAGGAGAGATGCGGGAAGGAGGACTAGAGAAAAGAGGATCAGTAGAACAGAAAGGAGTGCCTGTAGGGTTGAAGGGGTATGGAAAGGCATTGAACCAGGGAGTCATCCTGCTCTTCATTAATTAGATCAAGATATGGACAATAAGATCTATGTGAAACACACAGAGGGTCGGTGGGGGGGAAAGGGGTAGGTAAATAGTGTAGGGTGTCT
The DNA here is from genome assembly GCA_028533885.1 of Nasua narica. Lineage (NCBI taxonomy): Eukaryota > Metazoa > Chordata > Mammalia > Carnivora > Procyonidae > Nasua > Nasua narica. Next base: position 139,881,911 of record CM052800.1, on the reverse strand, counting down.
GGGGGGGGGCAGTGGGAGCCCCGAACACACACTCCAACATTAAAGCTGACAGTGAGGAGCAGGCTGATTCCAGGTAGTAAGCAAACTAGTGGGAGTCGGGACCCTTGGCTGGGCCTCCTGGCACACTGCTGGGCTACCAACAGCAATGAATTTCTCCTTTGGGCGTGTTTGCTGTGGATCCTGCCACAACATTTACTCCCAGAATACCCCCCCCCCCCCCCCCCCCCCCCGCACCTGGGGCAGATTCACTGGCCGGAGTATAAGCATGAAACCCCAAAGGCATTGTCAGAATCCCTTAAATAGCCTGGGGGGCGGCTGGGGAGGGGTAGGAGAGAGAGGGGCAGCTAATTCTAAGACCACTGCCCTATGGTGCCCCTCAAGCCAGAGATAATGAACAGAAGGTTTTCATCTCAAATTTTAGGGCCTGAAAGCGAATGTCTAGGGGGCACCTTTTCTTTGATCACAAATGACATGCAACATACTTATCTCTGCCTTCCACTTCTTAAATGCTTAGAAATCATCTTAACTGTTTTTAGGAGTCCTTTTATTCTGAGCACCCTTTCCCATGTCGCCCTGCCCTCCTCCCACGGGCAATGTGGTCTGGAGAGAGAGCCTTGGAGCTGGAAAACGTCCTTTGAGTTTCAGCTCTACGACAGACCCCTGGGCGCCTCATTTTCCTTATCTGCAAGTAAAGCATGTGTTGAATCTGTACATGGACTTGGCGCCTATGAGGAACTCAGGGCATTTTCGCTTCCTCCCCTTCTCCTTCCCTACCCCCTACAATTCTCCATGTGTAAACTGCTGGAGAGGAGGGGCCGCGCACACAGTTCTCTCTGCGGGTATCCAGCACAGCACTGCATGTAATTAAGTACTTAATAAATGCTTTTTGATTAAGTTCAGCAACATCATAGCGGGCGAGAAACACTTTGCGCAATCACCCTGATTAGATGTTTTTCTTTGGCAGAAATTCAGATGGCACCAATGATAAATTCAGAGTGTTGTTTTGGCAAATCGTGTAGGCATACTTCATTCCTCCCCGAGACGGGATGATCATTCTCACACCTGTCTCGCAACTCTGTTTGCCATTGGACAGTCGCTGTCTAGAATTCAAGGGCCTGTCTTCTGGTCAATAATGTGATTACCAAACAGAGAGGCAAAGAGACTGAGAAGCTGGGGCCATTCAGAGAGACTGAGGAAGTGGTTTAGCTCTTGTTACCGAGAGCTAACAAGAGTTTAGCTTGTTAAACTAAACTGACTTAGTTTAACAAGCTAAACTAAGTCCTGACTTTGAAAGGATGGGTAAGTTTCAAAGTCAGGACAAGATGCGGCTCTCAAAAGGAACCCAGAGGTCAGCTGGGGTCTCCTTGCCCTTCTGCCTTCACTGATCACTACAGGAAACCTATTTACACCAGGTGCTTGTGGATTCTACAGGATTTCCTGAGGATTTGAGGAAAGTGGGGATTTCTGCTGTCCTACTGGTTCAGTCCATTTCCTCCTTTCTACTTTTTCATCCTTTTCAGGAGCAAAAAAATATTTTTTCTTGCTTCATGCATATCCACTTAGCTTGCATCGTTTGTTGCCTGAGCAGGACCTTGACGCCCTACGCTCCTCTCCAAGTTGCTTATCAAAGAATTTCTCCCAAACAAACTTAGAGCTCTCCCTGGGATATATTCTGTGGTATGAAATCTTCTCCATCTCATTGCCCCTTCCTCCTTTTAGTGAGCAGTAAGGTTTGGGCAGGATGATGTGTCCATCCCAATGCTTTTAGGACTGCGAACTATCCAGAAACTTTAAGAAACCGTCTTGCTTCATAATAGCCAAAAAATGTGGTTGTAAGCTTTCCAAACCACACTTACATTAGAGGTGCAGTTCTCAACCAGCCCACTGAGCAGCACTGTGCCTCCGTCTGTAAGGTGGAGACTGTGGGCTCAAGTATCCCCTTCCTCATCAGATGGGGCTGGTGAAGCACTTCATGTGTTTCTGGCTAACACCTAAAGAGAGATATTGGGGGGCATCTGGTGGCTCAGTCCGTTGAGGGCCTGGCTCCGGCTCAGGTCATGATCTCAAGGTCCTGGGATCAAGTCCTGCACTGGGCTCCCTGCTCAGCCTGGAGCCTGCTTCTCCCTCTGTCCTGCCCCTCCCCTCGATCTCTCTCTCTCTCTTTCTCTCACTCTCACGCCTGCGCATGCTCACTTTCTCTCTCTCTCTCAAATAAATAATTTTTTTTTTTTAAGATTCTATTTACTTATTTGACAGAGAGGGGAGAGATCACAAGTAGGCAGAGAGGCAGGCAGAGAGAGAGGGGGGAAGCAGGCTCCCTGCTGAGCAGAGAGCCTGACGAGGGGCTCGATCCCAGGACCCTGAGACCATGACCTGAGCCGAAGGCAGAGGCTTCAACCCACTGAGCCACCCAGGCGTCCCAATAAATAATCTTTAAGAAAAGATATTTGCTTCCTTTTAGTGACATGTAGGAAGAGGCTCTAAAGTCGATACGAAAAAAATAAAGTGAACTATGATTTGAATAGCACTTAGTGTGCACCTGGCATTGTGTTAGGAGGTTGACATTCCTGAATATCTCAAGAGGGAATATTACCATGTGGGACCTTACTCATGCGCCTCAACTATGATCACCATCATCACTAAGGCCAGACTCTTACTACAGTAATCTGTGGCAGGATGATGCTCTCTTCTTTCAGCGGGCTGCAGGAGCATGAAGCCAGATAACATAACCAAATTTCTTTGAGTGTGAGTTTGGGAAGAGACATTCTGGGTGTCTTTATTTTTCTTTCTCATGAAGGAAAGCAGGGAGGATGCCCGGGTGGCTCAGTTGGCTAAGCATCTCCCATCAGCTCAGGTCATGATCACAGGGTCCTGGGATCAAGACCCCCAACAGGCTCCCTGCTCAGCTCCCTGCTCCTCTTTCTCTGCCCCTCTCCCCTGTGCTTGTGCTTTCTCTCTCTCTCTCTCTCTCTGCTGTCAAATAAATAAATAAAATCTTAAAAAAAAAAAAAGGAAAGCCAGGAAAGGAGATTAATATTTATTAAATGTCCACTATATAAGAGGTATTAGGTTGCTATTTTATAAATGTTATCTAATTAAGCCTCATAACCTTATGAGGTAAGTATGCTCATTTTACAGAAAAGGAAACCGAGGCTCAGATAAGCCGGACGACTTGACTGAAGTCACACAGCTACATCAAAGTATAAGTTAAAATATATGTGACACCAAAGTCATGGTTCTCACAATACACACACTACACACACACATACAGTAACAACAAAGGGAAGGCAAATGTTTATAATGAGAGAAGATGTTTTCAGTTTTCTGAAGTTATTTTAAAATTATAATATTAGGAAATAATAAAGTTGTTGTGTTGTCTAGAAATCGATGTTATATATTCTTTATTTTTTTAAATAATTTTCTTCAATGTTGCCTTTATAGAAATCTTAGATGATTGGGGATTTTAAACTAAATGCAAAGCAATATAAAACTGTTTCATCGTGGGGCACCTGGGTGGCTCAGCGGGTCAGGCGTCCAACTCTTGGTTTCAGCTCGGGTCATGATCTCAGGGTCATTAGGTCAAGCCCTGAATGGGGTTCTGTTACCAGCACTGAGTTTGCTGGGGATTCTCTTTACTCCTCTCCCCCGCTTTTTTCTTTCTCAAATAAGTTTATAAATAAAAATATTTTTTAAAAGATTTTATTTACTTATGTGGAGAGAGAGCAAGAGAATGTGAATGGCAGGTGGGGGGAGGAGCAGGCTCCCAGCAGAGCAAGGAACCTGATGTGGGGCTCGATCCCAGGACACTGGTATCATGACCTGAACTGAAGCCAGACACTTAACTGACTGAGCCACTCAGGTGCCCCTAAATTTATAAATAAAATCTTTTTAAAAATCTGTTTTGTTACAGATTTTGAGTTCCTATTAATTCTTATATTATATTCAAATGGACTCTGTAAGTTTTAGGGATCTCATTTTTTGCTTAGAGAAAGATTTCTTTTTAAAGATTTTATTTATTTACTTGACAGAGAGATTGAGATCACAAGTAGGCAGAGAGGCAGGCAGAGAGAGAGAGAGGGAGAAGCAGGCTCCCCGTTGAGCAGAGAGCCCGATGTGGGGCTCGATCCCAGGACCCTGAGATCATGGGAAGGAAGATTAAATAACCTTTACATACTAACATAGCAGCATACTGAAGATAGAGGAATCATTTTGATTCTCTGCTTTGGGTTCTCTTAGTCTTAGCCCATTAAGAGAAAGTTAAGGAGGGAATGAAAGTTGTTTCCTAGCAATTAATAGAATCTATTAGAATGTTTCTTTTCCCTCCACTATTTTCATGCTACTTCTGGGTACCTGAAGGACTTGGTGGTATCTGATGAGTGTTGCAGGCAACCTTAGCACTTTTGGTGACTTTTTCTTTTATTTATTTATTTATTTATTTATTTATTTATTTATTTATTTATTTGACAGACAGGAGAGAGATCACAAGCAGGCAGAGAGGCAGGCAGAGAGAGAGGAGGAAGCAGGCTCCCCTCTGAGCAGAGAGCCCAATGCGGGGCTGGATCCAGACTCCGAGATCATGACCAGAGCCAAGGCAGAGGCTTTAAACCACTGAGCCACCCCGTCGCCCCTGGTGACTTTTTCAAGTACATACCCCTATTGACTGAATTACAGTGATGAAATCAATCAAAAACTAATTTGCTTGGAATGTAGGTATTGTAAATTTTCTCTTTTGCTTCAGCTGTTTATAAACAACTTTTAAGATTTCCTACCTTCTGTTTGTGAAAGGGGAAGAAAAAAGAACTGATTTGCAAGTGTTGAAAACTTGACATTCAGATTTAGATTTTGGTTTAATCTCACATATCTGTAGTATCTTTTGTCTGGAAAAGAAGGCTTAGCTCATTACTGTTAGTTACTCCAATTCATTGGGGGCACTTTCTTTTTCTTTTTTTTAACTTTATTTTTAAATTTAAATTCAATTAATTAACTTATAATGTATTATTGGTTTCAGAGGTAGAGGTCTGTGAATCATTAGTCTTATACCCAGTGCTCATTACATCACATGCCCTCCTTCATGTCCATCACCCAGTTACTCCATCCCCCACCTCTCTCCCTCCAGGAACCCTCAGTTTGTTCCTATAATTAAGAGTCTCTTCTGGTTTGTCTCCCTCCCTGATTTCATCTTGTTTTATTTTCTCCTCTTTTCCCCTATGATCCTCTGTTTTGTTTCTCCAATTCCACTTTGGAGTGGATTCATATAATAATTGTCTTTCCTGGTTGGCTTATTTCCCTAAGCACAATACCCTCTAGTTCTATCCACAGTGTTGCAAATGGCAAGATTTCATTTTTTTGATGGCTGAGTAGTATTCTACAGCAGGAGCATTTTCTAACAGGATTGGAGAAAATGGGATGATTTGTTTTCATGCAACAAATATTTTTGGGCTCTTGTTTCTGCAAGGCATATTGCTGGATGCTACATGAGGTAGTGTATTAGTTGGTTGACAAAGTACCACAGACTGGGTGGTTTAAACAATAGACACTTATCGTCTTATAGTTCTGGAGAAATCCATGATGTTAGCAGGGCTGATATTTCTGAAGTCTTTCTCCTTAGTATAGATGACTTAGATGGGTGTCTTCTCCCCCCTGCCCTCATATGATCTTTTTCCTGTGCACTTACATTTCTGTGTCCAAATTTTCTCTTCTTGTAAGGACACCAGTTATATTGGATTAATTACCTTTTTTTTTTTTTTTTTTACAGAAAAGATTTTATGTATGTGAGAGAGGGAAAAAGAGAGAGAAAGCATGAGTGAGGGGAGAGGGAGAAGCAGACACCACCACCCATCCCAGAGCAAGGAGCCCTTTGTGGGATACAATCCCAGGACCCTGGGATCATGACCTGAGCTAAAGGCAGATGCTTAACTGACTGAGCCACCCAGGTGCCCCAGTCACCTTTAAAAAAAAAGAACTTATCTTTAGGGGTGCCTGGATGGCTCAGTGGGTTAAAGCCTCTGCCTTCAGCTCGGGTCATGATCTCAGGGTGCTGGGATCAAGCCCCGCATGGGGCTTTCTGCTCAGCAGGGAGCCTGCTTCCCCCCTCTCTCTCTGCCTGCCTCTCTGCCTACTTGTGATCTCTCTCTCTCTGTCAAATAAAGAAATACAATCTTTAAAAATAAAAATAAATTAAAAAAGAACTTATCTTTAAATACAACTACATTCTGAGGTATTGAGAGTTAAGACTTCAATATATGTATTTTGGGGGGCACATGATTCAGTGCATTACAGGAAGAGAGTAAGAAAAAATACAGATTTCCCATCTCGTGAGATGCAAAGAAATAAACAGGAGATGATGATTCAGTGTGATAAATACTGTAACAGAAAGAAATACAGTGGTTTGGAAGGGAGTCTTCTAGTGGAAAATGATATCCAAGCTAACACTTGAAGTATGAGTAAGGGTTGGCCAGGCAAAGGGTAGTTAGAGGATGACGGTGGTAGAGGGGGAGGTTGTCAGCAGAATGTTGGGGGGAAGGAGAATGTTCTAGGCTGAGGGAACAGCCTACAAATGGCTCAGAAGGAAGGGAAAGAATAGGCAGTTTGAAAACTAAAAGTAGTAGTGTGGCTGGAGAAAAAGAATAAAAGCTATAGTGTGTGTGTGTGTGTGTGTGTGTGTGTTTTAAGATTTTATTTATTTATTTGACAGAGAGAGAGAGAGAATACAGGTAGGCAGAGCGGCAGGCAGAGGGAGAGGGAGAAGCAGGCTCTCTGTTGAGCAGGGAGCCCGATGTGGGGCTCGATCTCAGGACCCTGGGATCCTGATCTGAGCTGAAGGCAGCCACTTAATCGACGGAGCCACCCAGGTGCCCCTAAAAGCCATAGTGCTAATTGAGTGTTTGTTATATGCTAGGCACTATGCCAAGGAGTTTGCATACATTACCTCAGTTTATTCTCTCAACAGCTTTATGAAGGAGGTACTATTCCTATTCTGATGTTACAGATAAGAAACTGAAGCACAGAGAGGTCATGTAAATTGCTCAAGGTCACACATCTAAGTGAGTGACAGAATAGCCAATTAGTCTAACTTCAGAGATAGCAGGTTGAATTTCCAGGGCCAGGTTGGGTGAGGTTGTATGTCACTGGAAAAGGAGCAAAGGGATAATGAGTAAAGGGGGGAGATTTGAGAGGAGGTTGAAGAGAGCTAAAAAAGGAGCTTTGAGTAGTATGTGCTAGATCGGTAAGGACCCTGTCACCCAAGTAAGGAGTTGAGATTTTATTCTACAGGTGTTGGGGACCCAATGGAAGATTTAAAACAAGTGAATAAATTTCATATAGAAAGATCATTCTGAATTTTCTGTGATAAAGCGCTTTTGTATATGTGTGCATGAGGGATTGGGATGTGGGTAGGGTATGGCAGGAAGCCTGACAGTGTATTCAGGGAAATTAGATAAGAGTCTGGCAGAAATCCAAATGAGATCATTGGTGGTTGGTCAACTTGGGAATGGAACGCTATTGGTTGGATAGGGGTGGCAGTGGGTAAAAAGATACTCAGGTATCTGACTAGAGCCATTGATGGTGTCAGTCATGAAGATAAAGATCACAAGAAGAGAAATAGTTTTGGGAAGAGGGGAGATGACTTCATTTTGGGTTCTCTATGGGATAAGCAAGCAGAATTGTTGAGTATGTAATTGGATTTATACTTGTGAAGCTAAAGGAGAGAGATTTGGGCCAAAGATTTACGTTCAGGAGGCATCAGCATATAGATGGTAACTAAAGGCATTGAAAAAGATGAGATGACAAGAAAGAATGTTTAGAGTGAAAGAAGGGTGCAAGATAAAACGTTAGGAATGACAACACTTAAAAAATGGACAGGGAATAAATGGAGCAGCAAGAATTGTGCCATCAAGGGGATAAGATAAAGTAAGCTGAATCCGCGTAAGAGAGTATTTCAAGAAGGGATTTGTCTACATGGTTCAATGCTATTGAGAGTTAATTCAAAGAACCAAGCCACATCTATTGTATTTAGCAACAAAAAGGTGTGAGTGACCTTGGCAAGGGCAATCCAATGTAGTTGTGTGAGTGAAGTCATATCACATATGGTGTTAAATAATCACAAGATGGAGAATTAGAAACAGTTGAATGGGGGGCGCCTGGGTGGCTCAGTGGGTTAAGCCTCTGCCTTCAGCTCAGGTCATGATCTCAGGGTCCTGGGATCGAGCCCCACATCGGGTTATCTGCTCAGCAAGGAGGCTGCTTTCCCCTCTCTCTCTGCCTACTTGTGATCTCTCTCTCTCTCTGTCAAATAAATAAATCTTTGAAAAACAAAGAAATAGTTGAATGGGGCACCTGGTTTCAGAAGTTTGATTGTGAGAGACAATAGAGAGATAGGGTACTAGGGTAAAGTAGAGTTCTGTGTTATTTTAAGAGGAAGGTATGGGAAGAATCAATATAGAGAGAAAGAGGTTGAGGATATAGGAAATGGAGGGACAAATGATAGAGAAAGATCCTTGAGGTAAAAAAAGTGGGGAGGAACAACCTTTAACTTGAATGTAGGAAAGGTGCCTAAGAGATTATGCTAGACTATTACGTTGGTGGCTTCAGTGGGCCCTGTCGTTCTTGTGTAGTCCCTTCCCACATTCACTCTTAGCTTAGCTCTGTGATTTGTTTTGGCCAGTGGTACATTAGCAAGTGCGATGCAAACGGAGGCTTTATAAATATTTGTATATTGGGGCTTCTGCTCTTGGAATCTTTCCATTCCAAGCATAAAAAGCCATAACATAAAGAGGTCCAGCTATCTTGCTAGAAAGAAAGCAGAAAGAGAGCCATCTGATCAGCCCCCAAGCTGTTCTAGCCCTTCCATCTGAGGTGTCGAGCATGTGAGTGGAGCTATTTTGGATTTTCAGCCCCATTCAAGCCTCCAGATGGCTGCATCCAGCACTGCATGGAGAAGAACCACCCAGTGAAGTCCAGCCCAAATTGCAGAACTGTGAGCAAATAGTTGTTATTTTGGGGCATCTGGGTGGCTCAGCCATTAGGCATCTGCCTCTGGCTCAGGTCATGATCCCAGGGCCCTGGGATGAAGCCCTGAATCAGGCTCCTTGCTTGGTGGGAGACCTGCCTCTCCCTCTCCCACTCACCCTGCTTGTGTTCCCTCTCTCGCTGTGTCTCTCTGTCAAATAAATAAGAAAATCTTTAAAGAAACAACAACAACAAAACAAATAGTTGTTATTTTAAGCCACCAAATTTTAGGTTGATGCAATAGATAACTGAAATGGAGATCTATATGGGGGATTACGCCTCTGGTATAGCAAACTAATACACCAAACCTCCTGCAGACATTTATAAAGTCTGGAAAAAAAATACAAAAAACAACTACCTGTAAAGAGTGGACAAAAGCAGTGGGTTTGTTTTTTTTTTTTTAAGATTTTATTTATTTATTTGACAGAGAGAGAGAGATCACAAGTAGGCAGAGAGGCAGGCAGAGGCTTTAACCCACTGAGCCACCCAGGCGCCCCGAGCAGTAGGTTTTTGATGAATTGAAACTTGAGGGGCACCTGGGTGGCTCAGTTGCTTAAATGTCTGCCTTCTGCTCAGGTCATGATCCCAGGGTCCTGGGATCGAGTCCTGCATCGGGCTTCTTGCTCACCAGGGAATCTGCTTCTCCCTCTGCCTGCCGCTCCCCCTGCTATGCTCTCTCCCTCTCTCTCAGTCTGACAAATAAATAAAATCTTAAAAAAAAGAAAAGAAAGAAAGAAACTTGAAGGAAGAGACTGTGTCCGTGTGAGTTTCCTATTTATTTGCAGCTTTTCCCTGGCTGAGTTCAGGTCACAGTCCTTGCAGGGCAGATAGCAGCTAAAACACCAATAGAAAGCTATCCATCTTTCTGACGTGAAGAATAAGTGTGGGGCAAATAGGGGGCACACAGAGCATGAGGGAGGAATCCCAGAAAGGGAAGAGCTAGAGAACTTTTGTGTATAAATTTTGCCCAAGACTCCAGATGACTCCCAAACGAGGTATCAGACTGCAAGCAGTAAAAAAGCTAAAGATAAAAGAACAGAACAGAACTGGGACTTGAGCTGCCACCCGCCACAGGTGAGACAGAGTTTGCAGTTTGAGTCTAACCAAATTCATTACCTGCTACAACAAAATTGGCAATCCCGTTAAGAGAAATATAATAAAATCCAGAGTCTCTGCAACATTCTACAACAATCTCCAGGATACGATCTAAAATCCCTTGACATACAGAAAAATATTGGTCACTCTCAAGGGAAAGGCAATCTACAGAGGTCAACGATGAGATGACTCAGGTGTTGGAATTAAAAGGACTTTATTTTTATTTATTTATTTAAAAGATTTTTATTTATTTGTTTATTTGACAGAGAGAGACCAGCAAGAGAAGGAACACAAGGAGGGGGAGTGGGAGAGGGAGAGGCAGGCTTCCCACTGAGCAGGGAGCCCGATGCGGGGCTTGATCCCAGGATCCCGAGATCATGACCTGAGCCGAAGGCAGACACTTAATGACTGAGCCACCCAGGCACCCCTTATTTTATTTTTTTAAAGATTTTATTTATTTGTTCATGAGAGACAGACAGAGAGAGGGAAGCAGAGGGAGAGTCCAACGTGGGGCTGGATCCTGGGACCATGGGACCATGACCTGAGCCAAAGCAGACGCTTAACAGACTGAGCGACTCAGGGGACCCTAAAAGGACTTTAAAGCAACTGTTAACCTAGATCTGGATGGGATTTGTGAGAGAAGGAAGTCAGGGAGAAAGAGGGACAAACGGCCTAGTCAGACAAGCTCTTCCCTTCCTCTGTCAGGCTCACAGAAAACATTTGATTGTTCTTTCACTCTGGACAAGGGTAAGTATCTTTGCAAGGGTAAGTACACTTTGCAAGTATACTTGCAAGTAAAATTGCAAGTATCTTTGCAATTTTCTCGAGAAAGCTTCTATTAATAAAAAAATTACGGTCTCAAGGAATAGGAAAATGGATGCAATTTGAATGAGCATTATGCATTGGGAGGAGGGGAAATGCAAAGCGGCAGCAAGATACGGAATCTGAAGAACCAAACTATGTCCTAGTTCACAACTGTCAATCGGTTACATAATCTTAGGCATTTCATTTCACCTTTGTGAGCCTCAGATTTCTCACTTGCAAAATGGGGAAATTAATAACATTGCTCCAAAAGATTGTTGTACAGATCAACCACATGAATACGGGAGATGTTTATTTTGTGAAGTATTGTATGTTAGGTATGTTAGTTAAACACACCGCTCTAAATTTAGCGCAAGATATAATAAGGGTTTTTATTTGGAAGAATATTTAGGAATAACAAACAATAACATAAAAATAAAATAAGGGGCACCTGAGTGGCTCAGTCAGTTATGAGTCCGACTCTTGGTTTTGACTCAGGTTATGATCTCGGGGTCCTGGGATGGAGCCTCATGTCAGGCTCCACGCTGAGCACACATTGATCTACTTGAGATTTTCCCCCCTCTACGCCTCCCCCTGCTCATGCTCTCTATTTTTTTCTCTCTCTCAAGTAAATAAACAGATAAAATCTTTAAAATAAAGAAATAAATCGTACAAATATATAAAGAAATAAATTAAAATATTAAATTAACAATATTAAATTAACATTAACATCACTGTCAATATTATTAACCACATAATTAATAATATAAATTAATAATATTAAATATTATTAAGTAATAAATGAATAAATAAATAAATAAAATAACAGTGGTTTTGGCAGTGTTCCTTTTTCCATAGGCAGTGTTCCATAGGGAATGTTCCTTTTTCTTCAACTGTAAATCCAATTATAGAAATAAAATTTAGGTATTGAGAAATACAGTTAACTTTAAGTGTATTTTCTAAAGAAAATGCGTGTCTCTTTTGCATATAAAAAACGTCTGACTTTAAACCATTTCATGTATACTGTATTGTTTTCACACGTTCTGATATGGTGCCGTGATTTCAGTGTCTTCATATATTTCCTGATAAAATTTCAGCTTGTGAAAACATTACCTACCTATCCCTCTTCATCCATATTTAAAAACCATTCAGTGAGCAAAAGGAAGTGAATTTATTTTAAGTACAATTTTGCCAACTGTCTGCTTAATCTTAAGAACATACTTAATCCAAGAAATTTCTTTCACAAAGTGGTAAAATGTCAAGATTACTCATTGATATTTCTATAAGGATGTCCGCTTCTTGAACACTGAGATAATCCTGAGGAGTGGCGATAAAGTATGCTAAACCCCTACTTCTGTGGTATGGCCCAGACATCACTTACACATCCTTTTTATTGGCCCCAGACTGCAATAATATGAATGTCTGAAATTTTGCCACCAGAAAATGGCATAACATTTTGTCCCTTATTGAAATTAAACTATTTCTAAAAGGAGAATGTGTAAAATTTCCATCTTAATTTGTAGCTTGATATGAGTTAAATCTTTTCTTGAGAACATGGTGGGAGGAGGAAGAAAAAAACAAAGGTACCTCTCTTCTACAGCACAGAATCATGTATTTCAAAGCCTATTAAATACCATCAGTTGAGTGTCTAAAGGGCATCTCACACTTAAAATATCCAAAAAGAGAATTCTTAATTTTCTATCCTTCTCCATGGGTTTCTCCATATTATTAAATAGAAAGACTCTCTTCAATCTGTTTTTAACATCAATAAACTTGGAGATAGCCCACAATTAAGCCTTAAGCAAATCTTACTGGCTTTACATTTAAAATATATTTAAAAATCTATTTCCCACTATCTTCTCTATCCCTCCCTAATCTAGACCATAATTACTTCTTACCTGGACTATCTCAATGGCTTTCTAGTTAGTTTCTCTGTTCCAATCTTTGTCCTCATCCCAATCTATTTTCTGCACATCCAGCCAGAGTGATCTGTGAAAAAAAAAAAAATCATGACAGTCCTCTGCTCAAAATGCTCAAATGGCTTGCCATCTCACCCTGAGTAAAGTCAGAAGTTCTTACCATGGCTTTTCAGTAACAAGCGCAAAGCATCTAAGTTCACTTTAGTCTGTGAGATTCTAGATCCATACCCACAGATTTCATATGAAATCATGACAATCCTAGGGGATTTGGGCAAGGCATTCAAGGTCTCATACCTTAGAATTGACATAATGAGACGACACCCAGAACCTCCAAATTTTAACATTGGAAGGAGAATTTCCAGGGAGAGGGGAGAACTAAACAAACCCACTTGCCTCCCCCCCCCAATATGTTTATTTTATTTTTTCAGTGTTACAAGATTAATTGTTCATGCACCACACCCAGTGCTCCATGCCATACGTGCCCTCCTCAATACCCACCACCAGGCTCGCCCAACCCCCCACCCCCTCCCCTCCAAAACCTTCAGTTTGTTGCTCAGAGTCCACAGTCTCTCACAGTTCATCATCCCCTCTGATTTCCCCCCATCACCCTTCCCTTCCTCTCACAATGCCCTCCATGTTTTTCCTTATGCTCCACACATAAGTGAGACCATAAGATAATTGACTCTCTCTGCTTGATTATTTCACTCAGCATAATCTCTTCCAGTCCCGTCCATGTTGATATAAAAGTTGGATATTCATCCTTTCTGATGGAGGCATAATATTCCAT
>CM052800.1:139796330-139868203 GCA_028533885.1 Nasua narica | reverse complement strand
TCTGTTGAAGGGCATTTTGGTTCTTTCCACAGTTTGGTGATTGTGGCCATTGCTACTGTGAACATTGGCGTATATGTAGCCCTTCTTTGTACTGCATCCACTTCATTGGGATAAATACCCACTAGTGCAATTGCAGGGTCATAGGGTAGCTCTATTTTTAATTTCTTGAGGAATCTCCACACTGTTTTCCAAAGTGGCTGCACCAACTTGCATTCCCACCAACAGTGTAAGAGGGTTCCCTTTCTCCACACCCTCTCTAATATTTGTTGTTTACTGTCTTATTTGGCCATTCTAACTGGTGTAAGGTGGTATCTCAGTGTGGTTTTGATTTGAATCTCTCTGATGGCTAAAGATGATGAACCTTTTTTTCATGTGTCTGTTAGCCATTTGTATATCTCTTTGGAGAAGTGTCTGTTCATGTCTTCTGCCCATTTTTTGATGTGATTATCTGTTTTGTGAGTGTTGAGTTTGAGGAGTTCTTTATAGATTTCAGATATCAGACCTTTGTCTGTAGTGTCATTTGAGAATATCTTCTCCCATTCCGTGGGTTGCCCGTTTGTTTTGTTGAGTGTTTCCTTTGCTGTGCAGAAGCTTTTTATCTTGATGAAGTCCCAAAAGTTCATTTTTGCTTTTGTTTCCTTTGCCTTTGGAGACATGTCCTGAAAGAAGTTGCTGTGGCTGATGTCGAAGAGGTTACTGCCTATATTCTCCTCTAGGATTTTGATAGATTCCTGCCTCAAGTTGAGGTCTTTTTATCCATCTTGAGTTTAGCTTTGTGTATGGTGTAAATGAATGGTCAAGTTTCATTCTTCTACATTCTTCTACATACAACACCATTTATTGAAGAGACAATCTTTTTTCCACTGGATATTTTTTTCCTGCTTTGTCGAAGATTATTTGACCATAGAGTTGAGGGCCCATATCTGGGCTCTCTACTCTGTTCCATTGGTCTATGTGTCTGTTTTTGTGCCAGTACCATGCTGTCTTGGTGATCACAGCTTTGTAATATAGCTTGAAATCAGGCAACATGATGCTCCTAGCTTTGTTTTTCTTTTTCAACATTTCCTTGGTGATTCAGGGTCTTTTCTGGTTCCACACAATCTTAGGATTGTTTGTTCCAGCACTTTGAAAAATGCCAATGACGGGGCGCCTGGGTGGCTCAGTTGGTTGGGCAACTGCCTTGGCTCAGGTCATGATCTTGAAGTCCTGCAATCAAGTCCCGCATCGGGCTCCCTGCTCAGCAAGAAGTCTGCTTCTCCCTCTGACTTCTCCTCTCTCATGTTCTCTCTCTCTCTCTCTCTTTCAAATAAATAAATAAAATCTTAAAAAAATAAAAAAAATACGAAAAATGCCAATGGTATTTTGATTGGGTAGGGTCAAAAGTATAGATTGTTCTGGGCAATATAGACATTTTAACAATGTTTATTCTTCCAATACATGAGCATGGAATGTTTTTCTATATTTTTGTGTCTTCAATTTCTTTCCTGAGTGTTCTGTAGTTCCTAGAGTATAGATTGTTTACCCCTTTAGTTAGGTTTATACCAAGGTATCTTATGGTTTTTGGTGCTATCGTAAATGGAATCGATTCTCTAATTTCTCTTCTACAGTTTCATTGTTAGTGTATAAGAAAGCAACTGATTTCTGTGCATTGATTTTGTATCCTGTCACATTACTGAATTGCTGTATGAATTCTAGAAATCTGGGAGTGGAGTCTTTTGTGTTTTCCACATAAAGTAACATGTCATCTGTGAAGAGAGAGAATTTGACTTCTTCTTTGCCAATTTGAATACCTTTTATTTCTTTTTGTTGTCTGATTGCTGTCAGCAATAGATAGATAATCTAAGCAGAAGATCAACAAAGAAACAAGAGGTTTGAATGACACATTGAACCAAATGGACCTCAGAGATATATACAGAACATTCCATTCTAAAACAACAGAATACTCACTCCTCTTGAGTGCACATGGAACTGTCTCCAGAATAGACCACATACTGGGTCAAGAATCAGGTCTCAACTGATACCAAAGGACTGAGATTATTCCCTGCATATTCTCAGGCCACAATGCTTTAAAACTGGAACTCAATCACAAGAAAAAGTTTGGAAGAAATTCAAACACTTGGAAGCTAAAGATCATCCTGCTCAAGAAAGTTTGGGTCAACCAAGAAATTAAAGAAGAACTTAAACAACTCATGGAAGCCAATGAGAACAAAAACACATCAGTCCAAAACCTATGGGATATGGCATATGGCAAAGGTGGTCCTAAGGGGGAAATACGTTGTCATCTAAGCCTCACTCAAAAAATTAGAAAAATCCAGAATACATAAACTATCTTTACACCTTAAAGAACTAGAGAATCAACAACAAATTAAGCCTACCCTATGCACAAGAAGGGAAATAATTAAGATTAGAGCAGAGATCGATGAATTAGAAACTGGAAATACAGTAGAACACATCAACAAAACTAGAAGCTGGTTCTCTGAAAGAATTAATAAGATCGATAAACCACTGGTCAAACTTACCCAAAAGAAAAGAGAAAGGACCCAAATTAATAAAATTATGAATGAAAGGGGAGAGATCATGACTAACACCAAGGAAATAGAAACAATCATGAGAAATTATTATCAACTGCTATATGCCAATAAGTTAAGCAACCTAGAAGACATGGATGCATTCCTAGAAACCTGTAAACTTCCAAGATTGAAACAGGAAGAAATTGACAACCTGAATAGACCAATAACAAGATTGAAGCAGTGATCAAAAATCTCCCCAAAAAACAAGAGTACAAGACCTGATGGATTCCCTAGGAAATTCTACCAAACATTCAAAGAAGAAATAATACCTATTTTCCTGAAGCTGTTTAAAAAAATAGAATCAGAAGGAAAGCTTCCAGACTCTTTCTATGAGGCTAGCATTACCTTGATCCCAAAACCAGGCAAAGACCCCATCAAGAAGAATAATTTCAGACCAATATCCCTGATGAATATGGATGCCAAAATTCTCAACAAGATCCTAGCTAATAGGATCCAACAGTACATTAAAAGGATTATCTACCACGACCAGGCGGGATTTATCCCTGAGATGCAAGGGTGGTTCCACATTTGCAAATCAATCAATGTGATAGAACAAATTAATAAGAAAAGAGAGGAGAACTACATGGTCCTCTCAATTGATGCAGGAAAAGCATTTGACAAAATACAGCATCCTTTCCTGATTAAAACTCCTCAGAGTATAAGGATAGAGGGAACATTCCTCAATTTCATAAAATCCATCTGTGAAAAACCCACAGTGAATATCATTATCAATGGGGAAA
The DNA here is from genome assembly GCA_028533885.1 of Nasua narica. Lineage (NCBI taxonomy): Eukaryota > Metazoa > Chordata > Mammalia > Carnivora > Procyonidae > Nasua > Nasua narica. The sequence goes on along the minus strand of CM052800.1, from coordinate 139,864,893 downwards.
AGCTGAGAACCTTTCCCTTAAGATCAGGAACACAACAAGAATGCTCACTCTTGCCATTATTGTTCAATATAGTACTAGAAGTCCTAATTGTTATTTTTTTAAATTTTAGTAAATATTATTTCTAAAGCATTCATTTTCATTGTGTTTTCCTAAAAGTCTTTATTTAGGATAGGGACAGACTTAGAGAAAACTTAGCACTTGGCTGCCTGTGTAACTTAGATTTACCCATCACACCTCATTGAGGAAATCCCATCCTGTCATTCTGTAATATGGTAAGAATTCAGAAAGTTCTTGTATCATTTGGAGAACAAAGAAAAATGTAAGCTGTGTGGTCAGTAGTTAGCAAGCAAAGGAGAACGAGTGTGTTGTCAGATAAAAAGGCCATTTTGCTTTAGGACCATTAATAATTTAGTTTTAGTCTAAGATTTGTCTTTGCAATTTCCATGGAAAGCTCAGGGTTCTAAAAGGAGGATATTAGGCTAGATCCACTCTGGAGCAATTGTAAGGGAGGTTAAGTGTGGCTTAAGTACTATCTTACACCCCCTGGGGACTTCTCTTATTTTGACACTCCTCTTTCCTCTTCTTTCTCCCTACTCCACAATCTGATTCTCTACTACTCTGTACAGGCCCCAAACTCTAATGCTATCTTCTGGCTGTCCAGGACGTAGCATGATACATAGTCTATTCTTTGACCACTATGGTCACACTGTGTTTCTCACACTATGCCTTCTCCTGTCGACTATCAACATTGAAAGGAACCCATACTTTTCCATCATATTTTCTTTCTTCACATCCTGATAAGTGATTGCTGCTCAGTAGATAAGTTAACTAAATTAGTGAACGGTCAATAGTGGTTCTTAACATGACCTTAAAAATTTCATTTGCTTATTAATGGAAGTTTCCAGGAGTGGCAATGATTTAACTAAGGGACCAATTTCTCCAGTAATAGAGATATTTTGGCATCGCAGTTGGTGACAGATTTCTTTTTTCTGTATTATATCATCAATAACTTTAATTTTATTACATCACTTTCTAATTTAAATATGTATTACTCACTATGACCAGGTTTCTGTTGGTGTCGTTTGGTTTTGGTTTTATTAATTTTTATTTGATTTAATTTACATGCCATAAAATTTACCATTGAAAGTGTATAATTCTGTGGTTTTAAAAAATATATTTACCAGGTTTTGCAACATCACCACTATCTAATTCCAGAATGTTTTCATCATCCCAAAGGGAAAATATTTTTGAAAAGGAAAATCTTTCAATAGTATGTCTCAAAACATGCCTACTTTACTATATAAGACTGTGCTTAGAAAAGTAAGTAATTGGAATGCCCTTTAGGAGATTTAAAATTCTTTTGAGTAAGAGGAATATCCAAGGCAATCACACAATAATGTCTTCCTACAATTGGACTGATTACATTTACTAATTGAATCGATCACATTTACAATGAAGTTGATTACATTTACAAGAATATGATAATAAATGTTTTACAAGTATTTTGCTGTTAGGGAAAAGAAAGGAGGTGAGATAAAGGCAGTGTGGAGAAGGTATATCCTTTTCTTATCAACTTAAAATAATCAACATGTTCTTTACTTACAGGCTAGGTCATAGGAAAAGGGATTTGGTTGGTTGTATCATTTAGAATTCTCTTGTCTGCAAGCAGTAGAAACCAACCCTCGACAGCACTAAGAAGATAGACGTAGAATGGATTTGAGGGAATTTGAGAGATTTATTATTAAATCTCAAAATTTATTTGAGAGATATAGGCAGGGACACATACCTGTGGATTGGAACTAGAGCCTGAAGTATCATAATGAACCAAGGAAGTATTTTGTACTATTTCTCATCTACTATCTTCTTTCTAGTCACTGACCAACTTTCTGTTTCAAAAGCCACATGGCAGAAAACCTACCTGCCAAAAGATACCAGATTTTTATTAGCCTGTAGGTCCAACCACCTGGTGAGAAAATTTTCCAGTTCCCAAGGGTCGAGACTGGCCTAGTTTCTGACAGTTGGCCACAGCAGAATCAACTTGTTGGTGATCATTTAGATAAACTTCGGGGGTGAGAAAAGGAGGAACAAGTTCCCAGAATCAGAGAAATTTGGGCAATCGGATTTCAGTGTAGCAATCTTTGTGGTCTCACCCATCAGATGAAGTAAGATTGTTTTGGTTTAAAATTCCTGCAGTTGCCTACCCTTACCATCACTAGTCCCGAGAAAAGACATACACCCACTGCTTTGTTTGACGATTGATTTCGGTCAACACTTTCATTGCCAACGTCTTATGTCCAACTTGAAGAGAATGATGGAGCTTAATTATACATGGCAGAAAAATATACAACATGGAGTCTATTCAACTTCACCCTTCAATGCACCGCAATGAAGTCTGAAGAGGAAATAGCACTCAAGAGAAGATAACAAAAGCTCTGTTACTGACATAGTCTCAGATATCCTTTAGAGTTTTCCATCCCATCCTTTAAATAATGAAGAGCTACTGGGGGTTGAAGCCAAACGCTTCTGTCTCCGGCTATAAGGTCGAAGGAAACAGAACAAATCCCTTTGTAAACTGAGAAAAAAAACATTATTTCTGAGGTTCTAGAAATGGTACTTAAAAATAGGCTCCTGGATTGTCATGTTTTGGCTTAAAAAGGATTTTAAGAAGTATTCTATGAAAAGCAAATGACCAACAAAAATTTATTTGTGCAACCTCTTGTTAATAAAACAATAAAGAAAAAAAGCAAAAACCATTGGTTTGACCAGCAAGTTGGCAATAAATTTATGAAAACAATCATTGTTCATTGTTGATGAGCATGTGTTGAAATGGGCGCTGTCAGTTTCTGCTGATGGGTGAAAATGGACACAAACTTTATTTATTTGTTTATCTATTTATTTATTTTAAAAAGATTATTATTTATTTGACAGAGAGAGAGATCACAAGTGGGCAGAGAGGCAGGCAGAGAGAGAGGGAGGAAGCAGGCTCCCTGCTGAGCAGAGGGCCCGATGGGGGCTCGATCCCAGGACCCTGAGATCATGACCCGAGCCAAAGGCAGAGGCTTTAACTCACTGAGCCACCCAGATGCCCCTGGACACAAACTTTTAGAGGTAAATTTGTCTGTCTGTATCAAATGTTTGGGTTTAAACTTTTTAAAAAAGGAATTTATCTCAAAGCATGTATAAGCATGTATAAGCATGTTCCTTATGATATTTTTCAATAACAAAGATCAAAAAGAAGAAAAAAATTAAAATGTCAAGTAGGAGAGGATTCAATGGTAAGTAAATTAAGCCTTAATAACACAATAGAGTACCATGCAACTGTTTTAAATGATGCAAAGATATTAATATCACTCCAGTACTTATATTAGGGAGAATTGAAAACACTCAAATGTTTAATAGTAAGCTATTTGATAAATGCAGCATGATATACCCATAGTATGAAGTATGGAGAAAAGCTACAATATAAAGTGAAAAAAGTAGGATTCAGTTTGTCATCGCCACCTGCACATGTATATAGAAGAAAAAACTAAGGAATTGCCCTACCATTTTAATAGTGGTCATCTCCCACATATCAAATTATGTAATTTTTAAAATCACTTTTAATATTTTCTGGATTTTCTGTATAGATTTTTTGTATATAGATCATATGTATTGGCTTCATAATAAATATATTAAAATTGAAATGCTACCCCTCTAAGATTAGGTGGTCCTCTTTGATAATACTACTGATGGTATCTTTTTTTTTTTTCAAGATTTTATTTATTTATTGGAGGGAGAGAGAGAGAGAGAGAGAGAGAGAGAGAGTAAGCAGGGGGAGGGGTAGAGGGAGAAGCAGGCTTCCTGCTGAGCAGAGAGCCCAATGTCGATGTCGATGCCAGCCTCGATCCCAGGACCCTGTAATCATGACCTGAGCAGAAGGCAGACACTTAACTGACTGAGCCACCCAGGCATCCCATTACTTATGGTATCTTTCAGAAAGTATCAAAGACTATCTCCTAGTCCTCTCTGAGTCTGACTGAAAGTTGAGCTCTGAGGTTTCTTTGTTCCTGTTATCCTTACTTCTTTCTCTCAGAACCACAGTGACTGGTGTTCGGATGTAATCCAGTTTTGCACCCCCACACCCATGTTTCTGACCTTACATACTTCATGTCTATAATATTGGTGATTTATTAAGTACTTACAGAATGTCAGGCACTTGCTTTTGCAAGCATTATCTCATATACTTTTTTTTTTAAAGAAAGATTTATTTATTTATTTGAGAGAGAGAGAGAGCAGGCATGCAAGTGGGGGGAGGGGCACAGGGCGAGAGAATCTCAAGCCAGCTCCCTGCTGAGCACGGAGGCCGGCACCAGGCTTTATCTCACGACCCTGAGATCACAACCTGAGCTGAAATCACAAGTTGGATGCCTAATTAAGTGAGCCACCCAGGCACCCGTATCTAATACACTTTTTACAATAACACGATGACATAGCTATTTCTAAAGGGGAAAACTAGGGCTCCAAAGAGGTAAGTGATTTCCCTAAGGTCGTACAACTAGAGGGTGACAGGATCAGATCTCAACTCCAGCTGTTTTGACGTCAGAAACAGTGTGCCACTATCAACGATCTGGTCTGTCCCTACCATTTGACCTCAGCTTGCGCTTCTTCCAGACCCTTCACTTTGCCCCCCACTTCAGCCTTACATTTATCTACAATTTGCCTGGAGTTGCCAATCTTGGACTTGATTAGTAATTACCAGTTCCTTTTTGAGGCCAAACTTCTACTCTGAGTTTTTCCCTGTTCCTGTTTTTCATTTACCTCCAACTGTCCTCTGCATCATGGATTATTACTTCTGGGTTCTCTCTCTTAGCCTTTTGGAGACCACTATGCTCATCTATCTTTCCTGCCTTTTACTTCTTTTGATTGTTTCTTCTTAAAACTTTTTTTTGGGGGGGGCACCTAACATGACGTTATGCATGTAATACAAGTTCTTTAAATGTTTTTTTGATTGGGGCTCTTAGGTGGCTAAATCAGTTAAGCCTCAGACTCTTGGTTTCGGCTCAGGTCCTGATCTCAGGGTTGTGAGATCAAGTCCCACGATCAAGCTGAGCACAGAGACTACTTAAGACTCTCTCCCTCTCCCTCCAGCCCTCCTCCCAGCGCTCTCTTTGTTTCTCCCTCTCTAAAGTAAATAAATACAATTAAAAAAAAACTTTCTTCAATTAAATTCAGTTTTGTTTTCCTAATAATTGTCATTCCATTATTTTACTGTCTTTCAGAGTTGCTTTTTCCCTATGGCCTTACTAACCACCATTCCCTTCCAGCAATTTGCTATCCATCTTCCCATCTTCACTAAAATTATCCTTTTTCACAGCTCTTGGGTGGCTCAGTTGGTTAAATGTCTGACTCTTGATTTCGGCTCAGGTCAAGATCTCAGGGTTGTGGGATCGAGTCCCTCAATAGACTCTGAGTCCAGCAGGGAGTCTGTTTGGGATTCTCTCTCCCTCTCTTTGCCCCTCATTCCACCCTCTGTCTCTAAAATAAACAAGATCTTAAAAAAAATTACCCTTTCTCATCACCAATGGTTTCCTGGTTATTGAATAATTGAAATCTTTGTGTATATGTGTGTGTGTTCTCAACCTTTTTGATCTTTTTGTTATATCTAATAGCACTTCTATCTTTCTATTCTATCTTAGCCTAAGATCTGAGATGCTATTATTTTCACCTTCCCTTCTGTGGTTCTCTTTCTCTCTTTCTTCTTCAGGGACATTTCTCCTGTTCTTTAGTTAGGGCTATCTCTTAAACTTGGGCTTTAGCTTTGCTCCCTTTTGTAATCACATTTAGAATAAAATAATCCCAACACCTTACCTTTCTCTACTAATCTCTTCATAGCCATAATGAGTGCTTTTAAGCCAAGAATCCCTCCATTCAATAAGAAGCAGCAACAGCAAAGAGGATGTCTGCTGCGAAACCAGAGCTTATCAGGAATGTTGCATCCGGCCATACTTGCAGACTTGCAGATCTTGTTGGGTAGATTCATGATTCCTTTTTCTTCTTCCTACTTTGTCTGATGCTTTGCTTGCTGAAACCTTCACTATCTCCTTGTTCCCTTCTGTCTGGCTGGAGTTTCCCTTCTGCTACTACTGAGTAGACCTCTCCAGCATTTCTTATGCAATTCCCAATTCTCCTGGTTGTCAAGATCACCTAACAAAATAAATGGCCTTCTGGTCTAGCTGTCTAGCCATCGTTTCTTACTTTTCTCCAGATTTATACCACCAACTCCTTACAGGACATTTCCCTTGATCATTGACACCTGAAGCTTTAAGTATCAGTAACTGGCTGAGTCGTCTTTAGCCACCCTCTCAACGTTTCCACCAGTTACTTGCATTATGATCAGTCTGGCATACTTGGTATAAAATGTTGGTATATATCTTCTGATTCATTCTTCATTCACTGTCCAACTGGTTCTTTCTTCCAGGGTCTTGAGAATCTTCTAGTGCTTGATATTTCTGATGTTCATCATCTTTTCTGTCCAGCCCTACTCCCCTTGTTTCCAATACACCACTTTCCCATTTCCGCTGATGCCAGATTCTTCAATTTCCCGTAAGCACAGTTTTCATCACGGCATTTCCCTTTCCAGAGTTCTTCGGTGGCATTTGGTAGGCCAGATCATAACAGATAAAAACCCTCTAGCCAATCAAGACTGCTCATTCACTTCCTCTTTTCCATGCTTCCCCAAGCTTAATTTTATTATTTCCTGTTTCTATTCTGCTCCATCCCAAACTATCTATGTCTTTTCTCTCATACGACTACACAAATATTGTTTCAGAAAAGGTCAAACATGTTAATTATCTTGGCCTGAGCAATCATTGTGGGGACACTGGAGTCGGTAGTCAGGGATTTGCATCCCGGCTGTGCCATTCACTAAGGTGATCTTGGTGGAAGACACCCCTCTAAGTTGTTTCCCCACTCATAAAATAAGATCAATAGTACCAGTCTTAGATTTGTTGTGAGAAAACACCCCCCCCCCCCCGCCCCCTGAGGTAATCCAGGAGAAAATGTTTTTTAAACTGCTAGGCCATGTGCAAGAATAAGGAAAGCTTGGCGACATGGACAGTTCAATGTCCAGAGAGCTGCTGCTTTTTTTGATGTGATCTGATTTTGATTGGAGAAGCAGATATCAAACAATTTTCCTTTTTTTTTTTAAGATTTTATTTATTTATTTGACACAGAGAGAGAGAGAGACAGTGAAAAAGGGAACATAAGCAGAGGGAGTGGGAGAGAGACGAAGCAGACTTTCTGCCCAGCAGGGAGCCGGATGCGGGCCTCGATACCAGGACCCTGGGATCATGACCTGAGCTGAAGGCAGACGCTTAACGACTGAGCTACCCAGGCTCCTCATCAATTTCCTAATCTAAAAATTAAAAACTAAACTCTTGAATAAAAACAGCTGACTTGCAGATGTCACTCTGCTTGGTCCCTGGCTTTTACTTGAGAATCTGTTCTTTGCTCAGCATCTTGGTTCATCATGACAAGAAGATCTTGGCTTCTTAAGAGTTGGCAAGTAACACTCTTGTCTCTGAGGATATTTAAATCTTTCTTGGCTCTTGATCATTTCCTCTTGGGTGTTGAAATGAAATGATGCCTTCCAGCCTTTCTGAAATAGAGCTGTAAGAGAGACTCGTGATGCTCTCATTTTGACAAAATGGTCTTCATAAATCACAAATGTAACGGGCTGTGGTCGTACTTAAGAGCTCTTTGAGATCTCTTGAATCTCCTGCTTTAGGTTTAGAGTCCAACTATTTAGGTTATTTTTCCACCTCTCTCTTTTCTTTCTTAGTGTTAATTAACTGAAGATACTTCCCTGATTTTTTTTTTTCCTCTGTTATTTTCCCAGTGCTTGCATTTTTTCCTGGTAGTTTTGACAGACCATCTGTCAAATTTTGCTGGTTTCACAGCAGTTTCATGCTGTTTTCTCTCTTTTTCTCTCTCTTTTTAAAACTGCACAAATAATACACAAACAAATTCTCACTGCAACTGGTTCAAACAATACAGAAGTTTACAGAGAAACATATTGGGGTTCCTACTCACCCTGATCCCATTCCTCATTCCCTCCCTAGAGGTGACCACTAACTATTACACTTTGGTGGATATCTGTATTAGTCATGGTTCTCCAGAGAAACAGAACTGATAGGATAGATGTAGGTATAGATATAGATACAAGAGATTTATTATAGGAATTGGCTCACTCGGTTATGGAGGCCAAGATGTCCCACAATCTGCCATCTGCAGGCTGGAGAATCCAAAAAGCTGGTGATATAATTCAGTCCAAGTCTAAAGACCTGAGAAGGAAGTGAGGAGCAATGGCATTAACTCCCAGTCTGAGTCCGAAAGCCAAAGACCCAGGATCACCCATGTCTGAGGGCAGGAGAAGATGGATGTCTCTGCCCAAGCAGAGACTGAATTTGCCCTTCCCCTAACTTTGTGTTTTATTCACATCCTCACTGAGTCGTATGATGCCCACCTGCCCTGGTGAGGGTGATCTGCCTTAGTCAGTCTACAGACTCAAATGCTCATCTCTTCCAGAGACGCCCACACAAGGCACACCCAGAAATAATGTTTTACCAGCAATCTGGGCATGCCTTAGCCCCATCCAGTTGCCACATAAAATTAACTATGACAGTGTCCTTCACTTGTCTTTCTATACATGTAGATCATGGACATATGTATCTTTTACATAATGGGTCTATGATGCACTTTTAAAAGATTTAATAATCTTAAAGAAATTTTCATGTCATGACGCCATGTGTCGACCTCATTCTTTTTTTTTTTTTTAAAGATTTTATTTATTTATTTGAGAGACAGAGAACATGAGAGAGAGCAACAGAGGAGAGAAGCTTAGAGGAAGAAGCAGACTTCCCGCGGAGCCGGGAGCCCGATGTGGGACTCGATCCCGGAACTCGAGGATCATGACGTGAGCCGAAGGCAGTTGCTCAACTAACTGAGCCACCCAGGCGCCCTTTTTTTTTTTTTTTTAAGATTTTATTTATTTATTAGAGAGATAGAGAGAGAGCACAAGTAGGCAGAGCAGCAGGCAGAGGGAAAAGCATGCTCTCCATTGAGCAGAGAGCCTGATATGGGGCTTAATCCCTGGACCCTGAGATCATGACCTGAGCCAAAGGCAGACACTTAAATGACTAAGCAACCCAGGTGCCCCTACCTCATTCTTTTAATAGCTGTACAGAGCTCTATATGTGAATAGGTCATTATTCCTTTGTCCGTCCTCTGTTATTGAATATTATACAACATAGAAAACTGTCTCAATAAATACCCCTGAACTTACATGCATTTAAGTATATATATCTGTAGAATAAATTCCTAGAAGCAGGAGTAGAAGATTGATTCATTAGAATGTAAACTTGATTCTCATCAGGGATTTTTTTAAAATACATATTTCGTTCAACACTGAACACTGAAAGTCTAAATTACAGTGTAACTTATAGTAAGCACTCAAAAAAATATTTGTTGAATTGAATTGAAACAGAATCTGCATTTTTAATATGAGAGCCATTGTATTAAGAGAATCAGGAGAAAATCATGTTTACCTTCACAAATGATGAAAAAGCATTCGATAAAATGTAACCTACATTTCTGATTTCAAGGCAAGAAGTAAATAAAACCTTAACATACTAAGAATAAGAGAAAACTTCTTGGGGTGCCTGGGTGGCTTAGTGGGTTGTACCTCTGCCTTTGGTTCGGGTTGTGATCTCAGGATCCTGGAATCAAGCCCCGCATCGGGCTCTCTGCTCAGTGGAAAGCCTGCTTCCCCCTCTCTCTCCACCTGCCTCTCTGCCTACTTGTGATCTCTCTTTCCCTGTCAAATAAATAAATAAAATATTTTTTTAAAAAGAGAAAACTTAGTTTGATTAAAAAAAAATCAGAAAGCTATAACCAACACCATATTTCATGATAAAATAGTAGAAGTATTCTTGTTAAGGTCTGGAAACCAAAGTGGGGCCTGGTAATCACTTGCACTATTCAACATTTTAGTAGATAAGTCAGTAAGGCAAGAAGAATAAATCAGGTAGTATTACCAGAAAGGAAGAGACAAATCTGTTGTTATTTGCCAGGAAGATGGTTATCTCCCTAAAAAATTCAAGAGAAATCAACTTTAAAATAATTAGAGACAACTCGATTTTTTTTAAAGATTTTATTTATTTGACAGAGAGAGATCACAAGCTGGCGGAGAGGCAGGCAGAGAGAGAGGGAGGAAGCAGGCTCCCTGCTGAGCAGAGAGCCCCATGTGGGTCTCGATCCTAGGACCCCGAGATCATGACCTGAGCCAAAGGCAGAGGCTTTAACCCACTGAGCCACCCCGGAGCCCCTCCAATTTGATTATTTAATAAAGTGATCAGAGACAAGATACAAATACAAAAATTAACATTGTTCTTATATACCATTAATAGTGAATTGAAAATATAAGATTGAGAAGGATCTAAGAGGTCTCTAATGACTTTTTCCTCACTTGATTCCTGGCAACCACTTCCTCACAACCAAGATACCAATCTCAAAAAATATGTCCACCTCTGAAACTTTGCTTTCCAACACTCATTCTTCAAACATAACTCCCTAGTCTTTCAACTCAGCTGCTTAAATGACTTCCACTTTTCAACCTTTTATAGGGATCCAGTCCCTTGACCATAACACAGCCTCTCTCCCATCCTACCTCTCTCCTTGCTGGTCTAGATTCCATGGTTTTTTTGTTTTTTTTTATAGATTTCATTTAATTTTTTGTCAGAGAGAGAAAGAGAACGAGAGAGAGCACAAGCAGGGGGAGCAGCAGGCAGAGGGAGAGGGAGAAGCAGCCTCCCTGCTGAGCAGGGAGCCTAACGAGGGGCTCAATCCCAGAACTCTGGGATCATGACCTGCGCCTAGGGCAGATGCTTAACCCACTGAACCACCCAGGTGTCCCAATGGTCTTGTATTTTAATAGCTCACTGGTAGATAATCTCACCTCACTTTCTCCTCTCCCCACTGTGGGGTGGAGAGGGGGCATGTCAGAATAATTCTGATTGAAAGTCTCCTTTTACCACCTTGAACATTTGAGGACCGCACGATCCAGGTAAATGCTTTTACTTTAAATTCATGATCACAGACCTCATAGACATTTGGTTCTGCCTCTCAATCCCTCTGTGTTCCTTATTGGACATTTTCTCCCTCCTTGAGATGATTATATCTCCTATTCCACGTCCAAACTTTCTGCACTTATTCTTTTCCTGCGAACTCATTCTTGAGATAATGCTTTCCCCGACACTTCATTGTGAAAATAAATTCACTGAGAAAACAGAAACCATCAGTTTTTGAGCTCTTCATCTTCATGACACCAAACCTACAAGTCTGACTATTTGGACTCACATTTTTTTTTCTTCCATCTGGTTTCAGTGGAGTAAAATTCTCTCCTTCTATCACTAAGAAAATGATTGACATATACAGTAAAATAAAACTGAAGAAACTAATATTTCTTAGCTGCGAGATTTCCCTTTCCATGCTTCTAATTAAAATGGAAACCATCTTTTCCTTTCTTTTTTTTCTGTCTTTTTCTTTTAAACAAAAGTTTAGTGTAATTGGATTATTTGAATTATTTATTTCTATGGTAATTAGATAATTGTCATAGACTGCAGTATTCAGATATAAGAATGGAAGGTTTTAATCCAATGAGAACATGCATATGTTGCACTGAAACTTTTTAAAAATATATATATTTATTTATTTGAAAGAGAGAGAGACACACACACACACACAGAGCAGGGGGAGGGTCAGAGGGAGAGAAACTGAAACAGACTCCCCGCTGAGCTTAAAGCCCACTCAAGGCTCCATCCCAGGACGCTGAGATCATGACCTGAGCTGAAATCAAGAGTTGGATGCTCAACTAACTGAGCCACCCAAGGGCCCCACGGTAAAACTTTTTTTTAGTTACAATTTAATGGTTAAAAAATGTTTGTACTACAGATCTCTAGAGATGGGCCAAGTGTCTGGACATTGCATGTAATGTTATTAGGAGAATATCTAAAAGTTACTTGACTATGGAAACAGGATATAATTCAATGGGGTTTTTGTCTTTAAGAAATAGTTTTTATGGAATATAGCAGAATCAGCCAGAAATAAAGCAGAAGTTGTTCAAAATAAACTTTCTGGAAAATAATTCTCTATTCCTTTAACATAGTTTTCCAATGATTCTAGCTATAATTTAGTTTTGTTTTCAGATTATCTTTTGCCTGGTTTGGATCACTGCAGTTGAATAGCACTGAGATAATAGTTACATATCCAAGGACTTCTGAAATTGGAATTCAGCTCTAAGACACCCTTAAAATAAGGGAATATGCAAACAATGCATGAGCATAAGGGGAAAAAAAAGACCTAACTGGAAAATCAGTTCAAAAAGAGAAGGCTAGAGAGGCATTGTTAAAGAACAAACTTGGAGAACTAATAATTTCCCCATTGGATAAAAAAAATAAAAATAAAAAAATAAATTAAAAAAAATAATTTCCCCATTGGATGTTATTATCTTTAATTAAGTGTCCATTGATTTAGCTTATTAGACTGGGTTGGATTTGTGGTTGTGTTTCTGAGGGAGAATGGGGTTTCTTTTTTTTTTAATTTATTTTTATTTTTATTTGACAGAGAGAGAGATCACAAGTAGGCAGAGAGGCAGGCAGAGAGAGAGAAGGAAGAAGGCTCCTCGCTGAGCAGAGAGCCCAATGCGGAACTCGATCCCAGGACCCTGGGATAATGACCTGAGCTGAAGGCAGAGGCTTTAACCCACTGAGCCACCCAGGTGCCCAGGAGGATGGGGTTTCTTTGTGTATCAAAGATAGTTGGGGTTTCTGGTGCTACTGAGAAGGGGACAGAAAGAGTTCACTACACTTGCATATGTTGGAGGCAATTCCAGATACCTAGGTTGAGAATCCAAAGAAGAAATGAGGAGATTTCTAAGACTTTGACATTTTATGGGAAACACAATCAGTGTGACAAGCTACACTATGGCATGTTGAAATTAATGTGAAATAGAAAAACTCCATTAACTCAAGTGGAAAAAAAGCTCTCCTTTTTTAAAAAAAAAAAATTATTTATTTGACAGAGAGATCACAAGTAAGCAGAGAGACAGGCAGGGGGAGAAGCAGGCTCCCCACTGAGCAGAGAGCCCAATGCGGGGCTCAATCCCAGGACCCTGAGATCACGACCTGAGCCGAAGGCAGAGGCTTAACCCACTGAGCCACTCAGGCGCCCCTCTTTTTTTTTTTTTTTTAAGATTTTATTTATTTTGGGACACCTGGGTGGCTCAGTCAGTTAAGCCTCTGCTCAGGTCATGGACCCAGGACCTGGGATGGAGCCCCGCATTGGACTCCCAGCTCAGCGGGGAGCCTGCTTCTCCCTCTCCCACTGCTGCTCTCACTGCTTGTACTCTCTTTCTCTCTGTCAAATAAGTAAAATCTTTAAAAACAAAAACAAAAAGATTTTACTTATTTGTCAGAGAGAGAGAGTGCGAGCGAGGGCGCACACGAGCAGGGGGAGCAGCAGAGGGAGACGGAGAAGCAGGCTCCCCACTGAACACCGAGCCCTATGTGGGACTTGATCCTAGGTCCCTGGGCTCATGATTGGAGCTGAAGGCAGATGCTTAACCAACTGAGCCTAAGATGTCCCTAAAGTCTCCTAACAGGACAATACAGATGGGGCTAAATTCAACTAGAGATAAATTGAAAACACTAACATGAATTCATTGTTCTTTTTAAGGGATTATTGCTGTTACAGTATTTTAGGGAATGTCTTCTCTGATGTCATCCCATCTCCTTCCAACAGTCATGTAGAAGAATCTAATATACATTTTAGTGCCCAATTTTGTCTTTTTTTATCCTCTAATGTTTTGAGTTAAAAAGAACAAGGGCTTTTCCAAATATCTGATACAGTGTTTTGGGGCAGAAAAAATCAAGGTGAGCCTAGAACTTTTTTTTCCCCCCAGAAAGCAGATAGTTTCAGAGGCCTCTGTGTGTTAAATAGGTCAAGACACCAGCCTGAAGACAGGACTTTTAGTGACAACTTGAGCAAGGAGGGAAGCAGCAACTGCCATCAGTTGCCATGGCTCTTCATGTCCGTATTGTTCCCTAAGATTCTGAATTCTTACATTTCTTTTATTTTATTTTATCTTCAGTGCAGGAATTACCTCCAAGACATGCAGGTCCAGAAAAGCCTTCCTCAGGAAAAACCGCACAAATTCAAATGGCAGTATGATGATAGACAATTAAAGATTGAGATAAGCAAATTATTGTTTGCTTGATATTGATATATTGATATATGAGATAAGCAAATTATTGTTCCCAAAGTTTTTATTCTAGAACAATGCTTCTCTGGCCTTCTTTTTGTGAAGTGTTTTTTTTAAAATAAATATGCTACTATTTGCATATTCATCTATTTTAAGGCAGGTGTAAGACTGAATTCCAATTTCATAGACCAAGTTTGGTAGAGGAAACTTGACTCTCTGTTGATAGTTAAAAAATCAAAGTAGCACAAAGCATGCTAAAACACTTTTTACTGGGGTTATAGTTCCAATATTGTCTATAAAAACTAGTGAGGGTTGAGCAATTCACATCATGTGAGTTTTTATTTTTTATTTTTTTTTAAAGACTTTTTTAAATTATTCATTTTTAAATTTTTTAAATTTTTTTATTTTTTTAAAAGATCTAATTTATGTATTTGACAGAGAGAGAGAGATCACAGTAGGCAGAGAGGCAGGCAGAGAGAGGGGAAAGCAGGCTCCCTGCTGAGCAGAGAGCCCGATGTGGGGCTCGATCCCTGGACCCTGAGATCATGACCTGAGTTGAAGGCAGAGGCTTTAACCCACTGAGCCACCCAGGCACCCTAATTATTCATTTTTTTAAAGATTTTATTTATTTGACAGAGAGAGAGAGAGATTACAAGTAGGCAGAGAGGTAGGGAAGCAGGCTCCCAGAGAGCCTGAGACGCAGGGACTCGATTCCAGGCCCCTGAGATCATGACCTGAGCCGAAAGCAAGGCTTTAACCCACTGAGCCACCCATGTGCCCTGGATCATGTGAATTTTTTAAACTCCAGGTTAAAACTACAAACACAAGCTTCTTTTCTTAAGGGGATAAAAATGTATTAAGCTACACATAAAACAGACAGGATGTATTATAGAGAGAGGGACAATGCAAAATGTATGGAATGGAACAGAAAACTAGCTGACGCCCTTTTTTTTTTTTTTTAAATTAACGTATAATATTTTATTTGCCCTAGGGTACATGTCTGTGAATCATCAGATACCCTTTTTTTTTTTTTTTTTTGACAGAGAGATCACAAGTAGGCAGAAAGGCAGGCAGAGAGAGAGAGGAAAGCAGGCTCCCCGTTTAGCAGAGAGCCCGATGCGAGTCTCGATCCCAGGACCCTGAGATCATGACCCGAGCTGAAGGCAGAGGCTTTAACCCACTGAGCCACCCAGGCGCCCAGATACCCTTTTTTTAAGTTAAAATTTTATTTACTGTTAAGCCAAAGATCGGCCCTGACCAAAGTAATGTCAAACTCAAAGTAACTCCTGATGAGAAAAGTAAGACACTATTCAACTGAGAAAAATGTATTTGGAGAATGGAGAAGTAAATCTAAATAAGAGATAAGGAGACACAAAGTTCAAGATAATGTAGATCCAAAATAGATCCTTTTTTACAAGGACCTATTTAACAATTATGTCAAATAAATGAATTTAGGAATTGTTGATAAAAATGAGGAGTTAAATGATAGGGGTAGCACTGACAGTAAAATATGTGGGTAGAAATAGTATTTTAGAAATACGGATACTTTTTTATGTATGTATGTATGTATGTATGTATGTATTTATTATGTTAAAGATTTTATTTATTTATTTGACACAGAGAGACAACAGGTAGAACAGGAACACAAGCAGGGGGAGTGGGAGAGGGAAAACAGGCTTCCCGCTGAGAAGGGAGCCAGATGCGGGGCTCGATCCCAGGACCCCAGGATCATGACCTGAACCAAAGGAAGATGCTCAATGACTGAACCACCCAGACACCCCAAGGATATTTTTTTAAGGTTTTTTAAATTTTTATTTGTCAGCGAGAGAGAGAGGGCACAAGCAGGGGGAGCAGCAGGCTCCCCGTGGAGCAGGGAGGCTGATGCCAGACTAGATCCCAGGACGCTGGGATCATGACCTGAGCTGAAGGCAGTTGCTTAACCAGTTAAGCCACCCAGGGGACCCCAGAAATAAGGATACTTAACTATTGAGGAAAAACAGTGAGGAAATAAAAATAAAACCAGCATTCCTTGTAGAGAAGGAACCCTGGCCCAGTAGAAGCTTGGAGCCTCTTGGACTCTTTTGTGAGCTGATCCAGGCAGCCCTTGCGGAGGGAGCGCCAGGGAGCGCCTGGGGTGGAAGGAGGGGCAGTGTTACTTTGTAACTATCAGAGCTAAAACTAAAGAGAAGAGAATACCTAGTCTTGACAAGAATGAGGGAAATGATCTACATGCTAGTTTTTCCCAGCAAAGCTGCTTCTGTGTGAACATGATAAAATCAGATACACAAAAATGGTTTTTTTGATCAGTCTGGCTGCTGTATATGGTGGACATCGGAACAAGAGAGATTTAACGGCGCCAGTCTGCGTACGTGGGGATTGTTTTGATACATACAGTACGGTAATGAAAATGCGTTTTCTCTTCCTTACGATTTTCTTAACAACGTATTTTTTCCATGCTTTATTGTAAATATACAGCTTATAATACGTATACAAAATAATGGTTAATCAGCTGTTTCCGTTATCAGTAAGGCTTCTGGTCCACAGTAGGCTGTTAATGGTTAAGTTTTGGGAGGCAAAAGTTATACTCAGATTTTTGACTCCTTAGGGGGTCGGTGCTTCTAGTCCTCCTGTTGTGCAAGAGTCAAAGGTACTGCCATCTCCATACTGCAGAGCGGTCACATGAAAATAGTGTCTCGCTGCTCAAATACAATTACAACGAGTCTCAAAATATTAAGACTCAGCTCAACTTGATTCAGTCTTTTACATGTCTCATTTTTGTAACTAATATTACACACGTATTATTACATGAATATTAAATACCTAAGGGAAATGTGGAGCATGTGTTTATAAACAATTGGTGAATCAAATGTATTCTTAAAACCAGTATAAATTAACAACCATATTGGATTTTAGAAAATGTATTTTTCCCTCCCCATTATTTTGGGGGCTTTGATTTACCTGAATGATGTCCCAAGCCCTATGTTCTGCCTGTGAACACGATACATGGTCTGAGGCAGATGATTGAAAGCACAGGTGAAGGGTGAATTTCACTGCAATTAGTAGTCTCTGTTCTCAGAAGGAATGCAAGCCAAACATAATTGCTCCAATTCACTGGTCTCTGGCTAGATGTCTTGCATAAAAAATAATAACAGAAGGCAATTAAACATGAACAGACTGAATAAAATTGTGGTGTGTTAACCCTGAAAATGAACGCACCTAAATGTCATTCTCATGATTGCGTTGTTCTATAATCCGTCAGCTCTCAAAAGATGTTGCAGATGTGTGTCTTGGAGAAAAACTGCTTTAATTTCATAAAGAGAGATAAATCATCTATATATATAAAAATTCCAACAATACATTCATGAAATCGAAGCACCTTTTCATTCTTCTCCTTCTCCTAATAACATTATTTTTCCTTTTGTATTATTCTTGGTTGTTGTTCAAGTAAATTCAACAGAGATTTTGCTGTTTTTAATTATTACATAAGAAATTCACCTGTTTTGGGGAGCCTGGGTGGCTCAGTGGGTTAAAGCCTCTGCCTTCGGCTTAGGTCATGATCTCAGGGTCCTGGGATTGAGCCCCGCATCAGGCTCTCCACTCAGGGGGGAGCCTGCTTCCCCCTCTCTCTGCCTGGCTCTCTGCCTACTTGTGATCCCTCTCTCTGTGTCAAATAAATAAATAAAATCTTTAAAAAAAAAGAAATTCATCTTTTTTTTTAAAGATTTTATTTATTTATCGACAGAGAGAGACACAGCGAGAGAGGAAACACAAGCAGGGCGAGTGGGAGAGGGAGAAGCAGGCTTCTCACTGAGCAGGGACCCGATGTGAGGCTCAAATCCAGGACTCTGGGATCATGACCTGAGCTGAAGGCAGATGCTTAACAACTAGCCATCCAGGCACCCGTATTTTTTTATTTTTTTAAAGATTTTATTTATTTATTTATTTGTTTGTTTGTTTATTTATTTATTTATTAAGAGAGAGAGAGACAGGGTAAAAGAGAGAGTGCAGGAGACAGAGGGAGTCTCAAGCTCTGAGTCTTTGCTCTGAGCAAGAACCCAACAGGAGGCTTGATCTCATGACCCTGAGTTCAGGACCTGAGATCAGGACCTGAGCCGAAACCAAGGATCAGTGGCTTAACCAACTGTGCCATCTAGGCGACCCCATCTGGTTTTATTTTATTTTATTTTATCAATTTATTTATAAAGATTTTATTTATTTATTTTTGCTAGAGAGAGTAAGAACGAGCAGGAGTGGGGAGGAAAGGCAGAGGGAGAAGCAGACTCCCCAATGAGCAGGGAGCCAAATATGGGACTGCATCCCAGGACCCTGAGATCATGACCTGAGCCAAAGGCAGAGGCTTAACTGACTGAGCCACCCAGGTGCTCTCCTCCTCCACCTGGTTTTAAAAACCAGGAAAATAAGGATTGTAGACCCACGTCTCATGTTCATATATATTTTAACAATAAAGTACCTGGACTTCAGCTTGTTTTGTGAAAGTTAAGAGGCTCAGGATGTTGAAGGCTCAGAGGGACACAGATCAGTTCCAAGTATAGTCGGAAAACTGGGCAGAAGCCAGACAGAACTATGCTTTCCAACATATCCATAAACTCTACCTCTGTGTACCCCAGCCTGGTTAACTCTGTGCATACTTATTTCTAGACCCATCTAGATTCTCTTAAAATTTGTTTCTCCTAAAATGTAAGCATGGTGACTAAATTTCTTACTCTTCCAGTACATCTTTAAAATGGGACTAAAGGCAAATAAGATGAAAGAAAACATATTTCCAATCTTTTTGACTCTTATGGGGAATATTGGCACATAATTATGTGATACATACTTCAATTTTAAATGCTGTAAACAGGCAAGTCTCTCATTTTATTTTTTGATATAAAACTGAAATACACTTACATTTGCCACCACTGGTCTACTTCATATGGGTTCCCTTTCATAAATCTGCTTTATTGAACTGCTATGTATTGTCAACACACCAATAAAGATCCTAAAACACATGTTTTACTTGGATCATTTATAGAGTAACCATGTGCTTCAATATGACTGTCAAGATTGAAGTCAACTCAGTCTCAAAAATAGATGATTCTCTGTATGTTTATGATATTTCTCTTCCCAGGCAACATACGGAGAAATTAAGAGGTAAGAATAATAAGGGGGTAATGAGGTGCTCTAAATTTGGAAATACAATCTTTTTCCTTTCCATAGAGGATTTTGAGAGAGTGTGTTTCAGAAAGGAGCAAAGATCACCTGGAAGTTGAAGAGCTGCTATGAAGACATTACCTAGAGCTGCTTCATTTGCCACGTTGATGTGATTTCTCTCATTCTCCTGGGCTAGTTTCATCCTAATTCTTTATTTTTTATTTTTGGTAAAAGTAGATTTTCTCTTCAGTCACTAAAGTACCCAGTCATTGTTTTGAACTATCAGAGACTTGCTTTATAGGGATAATAATTCAAAAATTTTATTAAAAGTTTTTTGGTGGGTCATGTTGCCCAAATACATGATTAAAACCAGGTATTTTCAAAGGGTAAGCCATATTTTTTAATGATGTAAACACTTGAAATTTCTACTCCCTGGATTCTGAGCAAGTAAAAGCATATGGGGAATGCCTCACCTTAAGCATGTGTAATTAATCATTAGCCCATTTATGGTCATCATCACTCTACTTACAGGCATCTCGTATTTGTAGGAGATTTGTATCATGATGCAAACCCATCAGCTGTGGCCAGCCTATCTAAGGCAGACCAGAACTATTGGATATTGAATTTGGCCATCCTAAAAGGCTTAAAAAGTAACATTTTTCTAAAAAAAATCTAGGCTACATAATGGTTTTCTTAATGACCGTATGATCACTAAGCCTACATCTTTTTACTGCAACTCATTTAAAGTTGTTTGTTAGAAGTGGTTATAGTTTCTCTGAGGATTCAAAATGATGTTAAACACCTCTGACTCCTTTTAACACCACCGCCATCCTCCTTTTTCTCCCCAAGCTCACATTCCACTACATGTTTGCTTAACGTTTATGATATGCCAAGAACTATAAAAAAGACAAAATTTCTTCCCTTGAGATACCAACTTAAACTATTACCTTGCTTCTATTGTGAGTGTTTGAGGAGCATTTTTCCCATCACTTGTATATGTATTAGCAGGAAATAGAGGCTATGGTACCCTTTTGAGCATGGGAAATTTTTATGCAAATGTTAACAGACTGATTGCACTTGAATCTGGTAAGACATTAGCAAAATGGGACAATGGAGAGTGACAGGACCATGGAAGAAGGAGGAATCAGGACAAGCAACTGATGTCCAAGGAGTCCAAAAAGAGAAAAAGCAACCCTTAACAGCTGGGAGCTGCCAATTGGACCTTAGAGTTGATGGCACCCACATCCAGGCCAAGATGTCTTCCTCTTGAATATAAACAATGTCTTAGAGCACCAAGGTTGGATGAGGTCACTCTGTCTTGGTAATGAAGTGAAACAAAATACAAGACCATTGTGTAGTTGTTGGGTCTGAGCTTTACAAAAAGCAAGGTCACTGTGAAATCATAAAAATGATCAAATGTCCTCTTTCCCAGCGGAGTAACTCCTGGTTCTTTACCAATTGCAGTTTAGCTCCTCTTCATTTCTCTGGCCTTCTAGATAAAAATGATTGAGATACCCGATTGTGGAATTGCTCTTACTTCCCAACAGCACCCGACCTGTGACAAATGCTTGCTTTTTTGAACTCTCCCACAGAATGTCTAACACAAACCACATTTCCATAGCAAGTTCCTTCTAGCTCTTTCTTAATGAGATGTCCCCATTGTTCTTCCATGATGTGTGGTCTCCATGATTGCAATGAGTCCAGCCAATAAACCAAATTTGTTTGACTTACCGATGTGTTACTTGTGGTCTTTTGGCTGCAGTGCATGAACAAGAGGTAGGCCCATATTTAGAACTGCTGTATCTTTTCTTTTCAACTTTCAGAATCATCTGAGCCTGCTTTTAAAAATGCAGATGCCGGGGCTCAATCCTAGCTCACCTGAATCTCTTCAGAGGCCCAGGATCTGCACTTTTTTGTGATATTAGTCACTATACAGTACATCATTAGTTTCTGATGTAGCATTCCACGATTCATTGTTTGCATATAACACCCAGTGCTCCATGCAGTACGTGCCCTCCTTAATACCCATCACCAGGCTAACTCATCTCCCTACCTGCCTCCCCTCTAAAACCCTCAGTTTGATTCCTGGAATCCATAGTTTCTCATGGTTCATCTCCCCCTCTGATTTTCCTCCTTCATTTTTCCCTTCCTTCTCCTAACATCCTCCATGCTATTCCTTATGTTCCACATATGAGTGAAACCATATGATAATTGACTTTCTCCGCCTGACTTATTTCACTTAATAATTTCAGCTTAATCTCCTCCATTCCCATCCATGTTGATGCAAAAGCTGGGTATTCATCCTTTCTGATGACTGAATAATATTCCATTGTATATACAGGCCACATCTTCTTAATTCATTCCTCTGTTGAAGGGCATCTTGGCTCCTTCCACAAGTTTGGCTATTCAAAATGGATAGAGAGATAAAGAGTTTCCAGAAACTGAAAGAATATGTGACCACAAAGCCAGCTCTGTAAGAAATATTAAGGGAATTCTATAAAAGAAAAAAGACTCCAAGGGGTACCTGGGTGGGTCAGTGGGTTAAAGGCTCTGTCTTCAGCTCAGGTTGTGATCTCAGGGTCCTAGGATCGGGGCTCTACTCAGCAGGGAGCCTGCTTCCCACTCTCTCTCTGCCTGCCTCTCTACCTACTTGTGATGTCTCCCTCTCTGTCAAATAAATAATTAAAATCTTAAAAAAGAAGAAGAGGAAGAAAGACTCCAAGAGTACTAAGGTTCAGAAATTTACAGAGATAATCCATAGAAACAGGGACTGTACAGACAATAGGATGGCAATAAACACATATCTTTCAGTAGTAACCCTCAACATGAATGGCTTTAATGCTCCCATGAAAAGGCACAAGGTTGCAGTTTGGATACAAAGACAGGGCCCACCCATATGCTGTCCACAAGAGACTCATTTTAAACCTAAAGACACCTCCAGACTGAAAGTGAGGTGATGGAGAACCATTTTCATGCCAACAGACCTCAAAAAAAAAAGCTGGGATAGCAATTCTCATATCAGAAAAATTAGAATTTAAACCAAAGACGGTAATAAGAGATCCAGAGGGACACTATATCTTTCTTAAAGGTATAGAGGCTATGGTACCCTGCTTCTATTCAACAAGAAAATCTAACAATTGTAAATATCTATGCCCCCAACATGGGAGCAGCCAACTATATAACCCAGCTTTAACCAAAATAAAGAATCAGATGGACAACAATACATTAATAGTAGATTTTAACACCCAACTCGCAGCACTGGACAGATCATCTAAATAGAAGATCAACAAAAAAAGCAAGAGCTTTGAATGATACATTGGACCAGATGGACTTCATAAATATAAACAGAACATTCTACCCTAAAACAACAGAATACTCATTCTTCTCAAATGCACATGGAACTTTCTCCAAAATAGACCACATACTGGGTCACAAATCAGGTCTCAGCCAATACCAAAGGGCTGAGATTATTCCCTGCATAATATCAGACCACAATGCCTTGAAACTGGGACTCAATCACAAGAAAAAATTTGGAAGGAATTTAAACACTTGGAAGTTAAAGGGCATCCTGCTAAAGAATGAATGGGTCAATCAGGAAATTATAGAAGAACTTAAACAATTCATAGAAACCAATGAGAATGAGAACACAATGATCCAAAACCTATGGGATACTACAAAGGCGGTCCTAAGCGGGAAATACATTGCCATCCAAGCCTCTCTCAAAAAATTAGGAAAATCCCAAATGCACAAGCTAACCCTACACCTAAAGTAGCTGGAGAAAGAACAGCAAATAAAACTGAAACCAAACAGGAGAAGAGAAACAATAAATATTAGAGCAGAGATCAAAGAAAGAGAAACCAGAGATACAGTAGAACAGATGAATGAAAGTAGAAGCTGGTTTTTTGAAAGAATTAATAAGATTGATAAACCACTGGCCAAACTTATCCAAAAGAAAAGAGGAAGGACCCAGATTAATAAAATCATGAATGAAAGGGGAGAGATCACGACGAACACCAAGGAAATAGAAACTATTATTAGAAATTATTACCAGTAACTATATGTCAATAAATCAAGCAACCTGGAAGAAATGGATGCCTTCCTGGAAACTTATAAACTATAGAGACTGAAACAGGAAGAAATAGACAATCTGAATAGACCAATAAGCAGTAATAAAATTGAAGCAGTAATCAAAAACCTCCCAAAAAACAAAAGTCCAGGATCTGCATTTTAATAAGCTTCCCCGGTGAATCTCACATGTATGTGAGAATGTAAACTACTGCTTGATTTGTTTTCCACTGAAGAAGATGTCTCTCCAAGTAAAGCCAGAGTGACATGTTGCACCTTAAATAAATTTGTACCCAATTTATTGGGAGATTCCTTCCAAAAGTTGGCCAAGTTTAAAAATACATTTTAGGGGACGCCTGAGTGGCTCAGTCCTTTGAGCACCTGCCTTTGGCTCAGGTCATGATCCCATGGTCCTGGGATCAAGTCCCACATCAGACTCCTTGCTCAGCAGGGAGCCTGCTTCTCCCTCCGCCCGCCACTCCCCCTGCTTGTGCTCTCTCTCTCTCTCTCTCTGACAAATAAATAAATAAAATTTTTAAAAATGCATTTTAGTAAATATAGTTCATCCTCATTTTTCACAGATTCTGTACCCATGAATTCACCCGCTGGCTAAAATTTGTTTGTAAGCCCCAAATCAATACTCTTGGTACTTTCACGGTCATGAGAGGACATGTGCAGAGCCTGGAAAATTCCAGTTTGAGTAGTCTGATGCACACATTCGTGGCTGAGGCCGGAGAAGGCATCTCTGCCTCGATTCAGTTCTCATATTGGGAAAACAGGAGGATGGAGAAGGCAGGGGGCAGTGAAGGGCAAGAAGCTTCTGCTCTGGGGCCTGTTGGCCGAGTGTTGATCCCAAATCTGGCCTGTTAGGGAGGTAGCCTCAGGCAAGACGCCTCACCCTGTGAACCTTCCATTCCTGTGCTCTCTTTCTTTTTATCATGGAAAAATAGACATAACATAAAATTTATCATTTTAACCATTCAGTGGTATTAAGTGCACTCACAGTGTTCTGCAACCTTGACCACTACTCATTTCCAGAACTTTTTAATCATCCCAAACAGAAGCTCTGTATCCATTAAAGCAATAACACTCCATCCCCTTCTGCTATAAGCCCCTGGCAACCTTTATTTTACTCTCTGTTTCCAGGAACTCGTCTATTCTAGTCTTACCCAAGTGGAATTATAAGATAGGTCCTTTTGGACAACTTATGTCTGGTTTATTTCATTTAACATATTATTTTTAAGTTTTAACCATGTTGTAGCATGTATCAGAATTTCATGCTTTGTTACAGATGAATGATATTCCATTGTAGATATATACCACAGACTGTTCATCCATTCACGTGGACATTGGGATTATTTACATCTTTTGTTTAATGAAACACTACTATGAACACTCGTATGCAAGTATATGTTTGAGTCCCCGTTTTCAATTCTTTGGGATCTATGTCTAAGAGTGGAATTATTGAGTCATATGGTACTCCTGATGAGGGATGGAAGCAGAAAATGTTCACTTTTAGCCTAGAAGGCTTATCTATAGCCTGCATAGTTCTGATAAGGATCAAACACCTACTGGTTGCTACATTCTTTTTTTTTTTTTTTTAAGGTTTTATTTTAAGTAATCTCTACACCCAATGTGGACTCAAACTTATAACCCCAAGATCGAGAGTTGAATGCTCTACCAACTGAGCCAGCCAGGCACCCTTGATTGCCTTTAAGGGTCTCATGACTGCCTGCAAAGGTTACTAAACATAATATCCAACTGAAAGATAAGCACCAGAGAAATCTTGTGAAAGTAGCTTTACAAGTAGAAATTCAAAGAGGACATTTATAATCTAATACTCCCTGCACATCCCCTCCCCCTTGAGCACTAAGCATATAATCACCAGCTTCATATTATAACAAAAGTGCAGGTCATCTTACTCTATCCCTGGGCTACTTAAATAAACCTACTAAGTTGCACCATACAATGTCTCAAGAATTTTTTCTTATTGTTGCTCTCCCTGACCGCCACCACCCCCCCCCCCACCCGCCCGGCCCGGTGGCTTCTATGTTTAAGTTTTTGAGGAACCGTCAAACTGTTTTCCACAGCAGTTGCAACATTTTATATTCCCACCAGCAATGCACAAGGGTTCCAATTTCTGTCTACATTGTCATCAATACTTGTTAATTTCCTTTTTTTTTTTTTTTTTTAATAGCCATCCTAATGGATGCAGAGTGGTCATTTTCTTTTTTGTAAAATAAAAAAAGTAGAATCTACCAGGATGAATTGCTTTCCGATTTAAAGATTACAGTTGATGTGATATACAGGCATTCCTCCCTCCCCACCTTGCTTCTTGAAAGTTCACGTTATGTCGCTTCACTCTTATGAAAGACCTACAATAGTACCTGTTTCAGTTAACTGAAAGATAGCCAAACAGGATTTTGGCTTTCATGAAAGAGGTGAAGAGTGAAAGTAGTGGCCAGGGTTTGTTTTGTGGCTCATGCCTCTCACCTCTGCCCTCAGCCACTGCCAGAGCAGAGGTGAGAGGCATGGAGAACTATACTCAGCAACTCATCATCAAGCTGCCATAGCTTTGAATGGTCCGTGCACATCTGTGCTTTATCATGATTTATTAGCAAGATGTGTCCTAAAATATCAGAAAAGCTTTAAAGAGGTTATTTTGGGGGTCTGGGAATGCTAAAAAGTTTTCTATATAAATTAATAGTAATTGCTTCTCTGCTTTAGGTCATTTTGGCTTCTACCACCATTAGTACTACAATGAAAGTAGTTATATATGCCCCTTCCTGGGCCTGTGTGAGGATGTGTCAGGGGTCCATTCTTAGGAGGGAGACTGCAGGGTCACAGATTATACACATACTTAATTTGACTAAGTACTGCCTGAGTGCTCTTTGGACTGTGCACCAATCTATCTCCCGACCATTAGTGCATGAAGATGTCCTTAGTCCTACAGCCTCTTCAGATCCCCAGCAAGAAAGGAAGCTCGGATTTGGGTCTTGCCTTTTTATTTTCCCAACTGTGTCTTTTAAAGATCAAAGGTTTTAATTTAAGGTCCAATTTATCATTTGCAAAGATTTTCTCTTATGTTTTCTTCCAGAAATGTGGTCTTTTATATTAATTCAAGTTAATATTTGTTTTTAGTGTTTATGCTTCATTTTTTTCCCCACGTGATAGCCGAATTCCAACGTTTGTGGAAAAGACTACTCTTTTTCAATTAATTGGCCTTAACATCTTCTGATAATCGCTTGACCATATATGCATGGATTTATTTTTAGACTTTCTATTCTGTTCCATTAATCTGTATCTATATGTCTCTCCTACTTTAATACTATATTCTATTGATTAATGATATGTAAATAAAACTGGTAATTAGGTAATTTGTGAAATAAGCAGTCTTTTACCGTATTTTAAAGACTTTATTTATTTATTTGAGAGAGAGAGAGAGAGCACAGAGGGAAAAGCAGACTCCTTCCTGAGCAAGAAGCCCATTGTGGGGCTCGATTCCAGGACCCTGGGATCATGACCTGAGCCAAAGGCAGACACTCAACCAACTGAGACACCTAGGCGCCCCTGCAGTCTTCTTTTACATGGGCCTCAAACATGAGCCTGTGCTTGTCCCTATTGCGGGGCTTCACCGAGTTCAGTGAGGTTAGGAATGTGTGAGAGAAGGGTTGGTAGAACTGACATTGTTGGTGGGCTGACCCAACCTGAACCGTAGTTTTAATCTTCCCAGCCAGTCTCCTCCATGTATGGATGTCCAGGTAACCCACTTCTGGTTAGTGAGATATATTTCAGCTCTCGTATCTGTCACACAAATATTTATCTTATGAGAAAAGCTTGGCAAGGAAGTGATAATAGGCCAGTACAAACTCATCAACACTGTATAAAAGATTTAAAATTTTTGCTCACTAATAGTGGATAAGTAGTGACATCCTCATCCTGGAAGACATATTTCGTAACATTTTCCCCCTCTGGGATATTTGTTATCATAATAAATGCTCCAGCTAGCCTTTATTAGTTTGATTACCAGAAACCCTATCTCCCGTTTTTATTTAAATAATAGATTCCAAGTATATCGGACAAGGACCCTACATAATAATTATACTACTACTACTACTGGAAAAGTTAGCAGTATGTACTGTACTGTTTATAAAAAAAACCAGACATTTTTCCATGGTTGTTTTTTCTTGAAGCATATCTGTAACACAGATGCCCAGTCCTAACAACAATTAGATAATAAAAACGCTTTAAAATGGCATTTCGAAAATTAAGTCTATGTTGCTCGAAGACATATGGCTGCACCACATTGATTGCAGGTGAGCGCCAACACGGAGGTAGAATTTTTCCTGTGTGAGAATTGAAATCAGAGCTACTGCACCCCACAGTACTATAATTTCCACATTAGTCAGTGTTCATTAACATACGCTATTGAATTGGGAATTAAGTGTTAAACACAGACTTGATTACATTTTCCTAAAAGATCCCTAGACCAGACTCTGACTGACTGATTGCAGGAAACAACATGACCCTTTAGACAACAGCAGCAACCAAAGCATAACTTGGGTCTTGTTTGGTGACTCACATGAGTTGATGTAGTTTGTCTTTCGGGGTTTACAGTTAGGACCAGGTGCTCATGATGGTTCTGAGGTGTGATAACAGGAACTGTAGCTTTCCCAAGAAGGTTGTAAAGCCTGGAGAACATGTTGATGGATGAGAGTGCCCTCTGTGACAAACACATCATGAATCTCCTATACTCCTCCCTCCTTTCACCCTTCATAGATCCTTCCTACTTGCTCATCTACCTGCCAACGTACTCCCAGAAAGTCATCATTATCTTTGTGGTAAGAGCTGAAGACGTGGAAAGACAGGTGAATTTGTGCAAATATATTTTATATTTATATCTTTTAAATGTAAAGACCTTTGTCAGCAAAATTTTGTAGACCAGGGAAATTAAACTGTTGTTCACTAGTACATGTCTATGATTGGTAGTTGGGAACCTTATACATTTCTCAGTCTGTGTTAGTTAAGAGATTTAGTGTGTTCTTTGTTTCTCTCTGGGAAAGCTTCAGTTTTTAACAGAGGTTTTCAATTCTTAAGCTAGCCTTTGGAAAGAGAAAAAGAGAAGTAAATAATTGCTTTCCATGTGCGGCTTCAATATTTTTTCCTCATAAAATTAAAAAAAATTTTTTTTACTTATTTTTATTTTTTAGAGAGAGAGGGAGCATGTGCAGGTGGGGAGAGGGGAAAAAGGAGAGGAAGAGAGAGAATCTTAAGCAGGATCTACGCATAGCTTGGAGCCAGATGTGGGGCTTGATCTCACAACCCTGTGATTATAACCTGAGCCAAAATCAAGATTTGGATGCTTAACTGACTGAGCCACCCAAGCACTACTCATATGATTAAAAAAATAATAATAACAGCCTTATTGGGCTAAAATTCACATATCATGAAATTCAGCCTTTTAAAGTATATAATTTAGTGATATATAGTATATTCACAGAATTGTTTAACTATCTCCACCAGCTAACTTTAGAACATTTTCATCATCCTAAAAAGAAACTTTGAACCCATTAGTAGTCACTCCACATTTCCCACCACTCCCAGCCCCTGGTAACCACTAACCCATTTCTGTCCCTTTGGATTTGCCTATTACAGATGTTTCATATAAATAGAATCTTCCATTATGTGGCCTTTTGTGGTTAAATTATTTCTTTAGCAAAATATTTTTGGATTTTCATCTACTTTGTAGCATGTATCAGTACTTCATTTCTTTTCATTGCTGAATAATTTTCCGGTGTATGGCTATACAACATTTTGTTTATCCAGCTGTCAATTAGTGGACATTTGGGTTGTTTCCAGTTTTTGGCTATTATGAATAATGTTATGGACATTTGTGTATACATTTTTGGGCCATATGTTCTCTACGTTTAAAAAGTTTTTATGTCTCTTTTCTTCGTTCATTTGTTCATTTGTTTTGGTTCTTAAATTTCTCATAGGAATAAAACCATATGATATTTGTCTTTCTCTGACTGACTAATTTCACTTAGGATTATACTCTTTAGATCCATGTTGTTGCAAATGGCAAGATTTCAATCTTTTTTATGGCTGGGTACTTTCATTCTTTCAAAAGAATAAAATCTTTTTTTTTTTAAGATTTTATTTATTTAAGAGAGAGAGAGCATGAGAGGGGAGAAGGTTAGAGGGAGAAACAGACTCCCCGTGGAGCTGGGAGCCTGATGCGGGACTCGATCCCGGGACTCCAGGAGTCCCAGTGACCTGAGCCAAAGGCAGTCGCTTAACCAACTGAGCCCCCAGGTACCCCAAAAGAATGAAATCTTGCCATATGCAACAAATGGATGGATCTAGAGGGTACAGTATATTTATCATTCCTTCTCTATCCATTCATCTATCAATGGACATCTGGGCTGCTTCCATATCTTGGCTATTGTAAATAATGGTGCTATAAACACAAGGTGCATATATCTTTTCAAATGACTCTTTTCCTATTCTTTGAGTAAATACTCAGTAGTAGAATTACTGCCTCATATGGTAATTCTATTTTTAATTTGTTAAGGAAACTCTATATTGTTTTTAAGGTAGCTGCACCAGGTTGCGTTCCCACCAACAGTGCAAGCAGATTCTTTTTTTCCCATATCCTTGCCAATATCTGTCGTTTCTTGTGCTGTTGATTTTACACTCTGACAGGTATGAGATGATATCTCAATGTTGTTTTGATTGACATTTCCTTGATAATGAGTGATGTTGAACATCTTTTCATGTGTCTGTTGGCCATCTGAATGTCTTCTTTGGAGAAATGTCTGTTCATGTTTTCTGCTCATTTTTTAATTGGATTTTTTGGAGTTTTTTTGGTCTTGAGTTGTATAAGTTCTTTATATATTTTGGATACTAACCCCTTATCGAATATATTATTTGCAGACATCATCTCCCATTCAGTAGGTTGTCTTTTGTTTTGATGATCATTTCCTTTGCTGTGGAGAAAGTAGCCCAGGTTCCTTCTTTTGCATGTTGCTATCCAGTTTTCCCAACACTGTTTATTAAAGAAACTCTCTTTTTCCCACTTCTTGCCTCCTTTGTCCAAGATTAATTGACCATACAATCATGGGTTTATGTCTCTACTCTCTAGTCTGTTTTGTTGATCTATGTGTCTTTTTATGTGCCAGTACTGAACTATTTTGATTACCACAGCTTTGTAGTGTATCTTAAATCTGGGATTATGATATCTCTAATCTCATTCTTCTTTTTCAAGATTGTTTTGGCTATTCTGGGTCTTTTGTGTTCCATATAAATTTTAGGATTATTTATTTTAGTTCTGTGAAAAATGTCGGTGGTATTCTTTTTTTTTTTTAAGATTTTATTTATTTGATAGAGAGATAGAGAGCACAAGTAGGCAGAGCAGCAGGCAGAGGAAGAAGCAGGCTCTCTGCTGAGCAGGCAGCTCGATGTGGGACTCAGTCCCAGGACCCTGGGATCATGACCTGAGCCAAAGGCAACTTAACTGACTGAGCCACCGAGGATCCCCTGTTGGTGGTATTCTGACAAGGATTGTATTAAATCTGTAGATTGCTTTGGATTGTATGGACATTTTAGCAATATTTGTTTTCCCAGTGTATGAACACAGAATATCTTTCCATTTGTTTATTTCATCTTCATTTTCTTTCATCAATGTTTTTAGTTTTCAGAATATAGATCTCTCATCTTCTTGGTTAAGTTTAATCCAGGGTAGAGATGCCTGGGTGGCTCAGTCAGTTAAGTATCTGCCTTCAGCCTAGGTCATGATCCCAGGGTCCTGAGATTGAGTCACAGATCGGGCTCCTTGCTCAGTTGGGAGTCTGCTTCTTCTTCTGCCTGCTGCTTCCCCTGCTTGTGTGTGCTCTCTCTCTCTCTGACAAATAAATAAATTTTTAAAAAGTTTATTTTGGGGTATTTTATTCTTTTTTAAAAACTTTTTAAAAAAATTTTTTTAAAGACTTTATTTATTTATTTATTTGAGAGAGGGAGAGAGAGAGTGTGAGTGTACTAGTGGAGGGAGAGGCCACCTAGACACCCCTGGAGGTATTCTATTCTTTTTGGTGCAATTGAAAATGGGATTATTTTCTCAATTTCTCTCTCTGTTACTTCATTAACAGTATATAGAAATGCTTTGGATTTCTGTATTTTGATTTTGTATGCTGTGACTTTACTGAATTCATTTATCAGTTTTATACATTTTTTGGTGGAGTCTTAAAGGTTTTCTATATCATGTCATCTGCAAATAGTGAAATTTTTACTTCTGGTTTACCAATTTGCATGCTTTTATTTCTGTTTCTTACTTGATTGATGTGGCTAGGACTTTCAGTACTATGTTGAATACAAATGGTGAGAGTGGACATCCTTGTCTTGTCCCTGAACCTTAGGAACTCAGTTTTTTACCGCTGAGCATGATGTTATCTGTGGGTTTTTCATATATGGCCTTTATTATGCTGAGGTATATTCCCTCTAAACCTATTTTGTTCAGAATTTTTATCATGAATGGATGTCACACTTTGTCAAATATTTTTTCTGCGTCTTTGAAATGATTATATGGTTTTTGCCCTTTCTCTTGTCAATGTGATGTATCACATTGATTGATTTACATATATTGAGCCATACTTGCATCTCAGGAATAAATCCCACTTGATTATGGTGGATGATTTCTTTTGAGTGTATTGTTTGGTTCTGTTTGCTAATATTTTGTTGAGGATTTTTGCATCTATGTTCATCAGAGATGCTGGCCTGTAGTTCTCTTTTTTTGTGGTGACTTCAACTGGTTTTTATATTAGGGTAATGCTGGATTCATAGAATGAATTTGGAAGCTTTCTTTCCTCTTCTATTTTTTTGGAATAATTTGAAGATAGGTATTAACTCTTCTTTAAATACTTGGTAGAATTCACTTGTGGAGCCATCTAGTCCTGAGCTTTTGTTCTCTGGAAGTTCTTTGATTACCAATTCAATTTTATTGCTGATAATCAGCCTATCCAAATTTTCTACTTCTTTCTGATTCTGTTTTGGGAAGATATCTAGAAACTTACTCATTTTTTTCTATATAATTTTTCATGATATTCTCTTACAATCCTTTGTATTTCTGTGGTGTTGGTTATTTCTGCTCTTTCATTTCTAAGTTTGTTTAGTATTTCCATTTTATAAAACATTGGATTTGATTTTATTTTATTTTAAGTTTGTTTATTTTGTCTATTAATCTCTACACACAATGTGGAGCTAAAACTCATGACCCTGAGATCAAGAGTTGGTGCCCTTCCAACTGGTGCTCTAGCTAGGTACCCCAAGCATAGTATATTAAACTAATTGACTTTGAAGTTAGTACCTGAAGTAGAACAACAAGAAAATGGTGAGATTGTTAGGATATATTATTTACAGTCAAATTATTAATGTAAAAGTAATCTTGCATATTTTGAACAAAATGCAAAAGTATATTAAAAGACTGATACTCTATGACCAAGTGGGATTTATTCCAGAAATGCAAATGAGGTTTGTAGTTTTAAAAAACTATTAATATATTTCACCATATTAATAAGTCAAAGGGAAGAAAGTGTGTGACCATCTTGATTGATGCCAAAAATGCATTTAATAAAATTTAATATGCATTTCCAATGAAAACACTCAGTAAGATGGAATTAGATGAATATTTCCTTAACTCATTATTGTCTGTAGTAAAATAGAGATGCCACTAGTATATTAAAATGAGGAAACCAATAAGAACTGGAATGGAAGCAGAAAAATTGCCATTTTTGGAGGTTATTTTAAATTACATGTACAAAATTAATAGTTGGCTTATATAGAAAAAATCGCTAGTCATAAAATATAGTGGCAGGCAACATATCAATTTTAATAGCAACAAAAATTTAAATTACATAAGAAAACCTTAATAAGAAGTGCTATATGAAGAAAATAATTAAACTTTATTGAGATCTGTTTAACTCCAAATATAATGTTGATCACTATGCCAGGTTAATATATATTAATTTATAGATAAAGGTAGCATTTCAAATTAGTGGTAAAGAAAGGTCATTTGGTAAGGGTTTGGGACAATAAATTAGTCATCCATCGGGGGGCAGGGAACAGATCAAGATTTTTAACTCCTTACAGGGTAAATACCTTCTAGATGGTCACATATATAAGTGAGATAGATAACTCAGAAGTACTAGAGGGAAAAAATGGATAAATGTATTTGCCTTTGAGATATGGCAGACTTTTTAGAACTATGTCACAAAAATTCAGAAACCAAAAAGGATAAGATTGATAACTGTGACTTTTTAAACTTTTGTGTTACAGACAACCCGACAAAAAATGAACTTAACAATTCACACTGTAAGGAAGGGAGAGAGAGAGATGACAAGTTAGGAAAATGTTTCATAACATGACACATAACAAAGTGCTAAAAAAAATGTACATATATGGGGGAAACAGAAAGATGACAAAAGAACATGAACAGGAAATTTACAAAAAGAAGGAATCAAAAAGAAAAAAAAAAAGGAATCCAAATAACCAATAAGCATAGGCATAGGAGATGTTTAATCTTATTAGGAATCAAATACTAGCTGGTAACATATCAATGAAATACCATTTTTTTGGTCAAAAATATTGAAGCAGTTAATAACATTCAGAATCCTGTATGGTTTCAGGAAATGCATACTTTCAAGTCCTATTGGTGGGAATACCAATTGGTACAATATTTCTAGAAGATAGTTTGGCAATATGCATCAAAATGACCTGAAAGCCCACACATAGGAATTTATCCAAAAGAAATAAATGAGTAAGTGAGAATAGATGTAACGACAGAATACTCATGTGGTTCTGTTTATAATGGTAGAAATTCAGAAACAGCCTAGAGAAGTTGTGTCAAGATGACACATAGATTCGACAGAGCACCCGGTAGCCTGTCGGTTGAAAGGCACACTGGCCACCACCCCAGTGATCCCTCCACACTCTCCCTGCCATGCGCTCTGAGCCTAGTGCCCAGCTAAGGCATGTCCCCCCGGATCAGGCCGTTGGCCTCCTTGTGGTCATCTGCAGGAACTTGGGCAGGGATGGTGACAAGAACACCCTGAGCAACTAGGATCTGATAGAGCTGATCCAGAAAGAGCTCACCTTTGGCTGGAAGCTGAGATTGCAAAGCTGATGGATGCCTTGGATGGGAACAAGGGCGAAGTGGTGAACTTCCAGAAAGACGTCACATTTCTGGGGGTCTTGACTTTGATCTGCAGTGATGCTCTCAAGGGCTGAAACTAAATCAGGAAGGTGGAGACCCTCGATAGGGCCTGCCTAAGTCAAATCCAGGGGTGGGTAACTGTTCAATAAGTATCTTTTTTTGGTTAAAAAAGAAAAAAAAATACACTGCAACCTGTAAAACAAGAACATAGTTCTTTATTGATGGATATGGAAAGATCTCAGGGACAAATGATGGACTGAAAAGAAGAAGCATGTTTCAGAGGAGTGCATGTAGTATGTGATTTCATTTTTGTAACATTGCATTAATCTACAAATGCATAGAAATGCTTTGAGAAAGTTCTGGAGGATGTTCACCACACTGTCAGACGTTTACTCTAATGATGCAATTTTAGGTATATTTTTACCTTCTTCTTTGTACTTTTCTGTCGTGTCAGAATTCTATTCATTGTGAGAATATATCATATCCTAAAATCAGCAAGCTAGTTTTAAAAATTGTCCCTATCCTCCTGGGTGGCTCAGTCAGTTGAGCATCTAACTCTTGGTTTCAGCTCAGGTCATGATCTCATTCAATGAGAGATCGAACCCCTGCAGCAGGCTCCACGCTCAGCACGGAGTTTGCCTAGGATTCTCCTCTCCCTCTGCCCTCCCACTCATGCATTCTCTCTCTCTCTCTCTCTCTCTAGCTAAATGAATAAATAAATAAAATCTTTAAAAATAAAAATAAATAAAATAAAAATTGACCCTACCCAAAAAATTTTTAAAAATTGACTCTAAATGTAGCTTCTTTTGGGATGGCAATGCATGTATTAGCTGGCTGGCACAGGTATGGGAGAAGCAATTATGTTAAGGATGTTTCTCCCCTAAAACACCCTCAGTCCTAAAGAAAAATGCAAAAAAAAAAAAAAAAAAAAAAGCTCAGTGACTAGAGGAGATATGGAGAGGTACTTAGTACACTAGAAACAAGGTGGTTCCTACAGCGTAGGCTAACTCCATAAATAATAACGTGGCTTCAAAGAGTTCATGTTGTATCCATGCATCCTTTTTAAACATTCTACCACCAAAATATTACACTTATACTCAAAAGTGGCATTCATTATTCAGAAACTTGAATATCTTCAATTTGCACATATTCCTGTGGTGAAAATGACATACAACAAGGGCATGAAAAGCATCACTGTATAGCACTATTGACTCCCGTGAAGGAAACATTTGTTGCCAGAGGCCAAAAAAATATTATCAGGGTAAGGCCACATACATTGCACACCATTGCCAGAAACCTATTTCTGGCCACGAAGCAAGATTGGGAATTGAACTATCAAATATATTCAAGAGGGTATTATGTTTCAGGGGAATGGAATGGATTTAGCCTTCCCTTCCCTGACCTGAAGCCTTTCTGAACACCAGCAACTATTAGCCAAGATCTCCATAATATTGAAAAAAACAAATGTGGGCTTTATATTTTTTCTTTTTATGTTTTTATTTTAATTCCAGTATAGTCAACACACAGTGTGATATTAGTTTCAGGTGTACAATATAGTGACTGATCAATTCCATATGACATCTGGTTCTCATCACAAGTGTACTCCTTAATAACCACCCCCATTTAGCCCATCCTCCCACCCACCTCCCCTCTGGGAACCATCAGTTCTCTATAGTTGAGAGTTTGTTTCTTGGTTTGCCTTTCTCTCTCTCTCTCTCTCTCTCTCTCTCCCCCTCACCCTCTCCCTCTCTTCCCCTTTTGCTCATTTGCTTTGTTTCTTAAGTTGCACATATGAGTATGATCACATAGTTTTTGTCTTTCTCTGATTGACCAATTTGCTTAGCACAATACTCTCTAGCTTCATCTATGTCACCTCAAATGGCAAGATTTCAATCTTTTTTATGGCTACTCCACTGTATATATACCACATCTTCTTTATCCATTCGTCAATTGATGGACATTATTCCTATTTCCATAGTTAGGTTATTGTAGACAATGCCGCTGTAAACATAGTGGTGCACGTATCCCTTCGAATTCTTGTTTTTGTATTCTTTGGTAAATACTTAGTAGTGCACTTGCTGAATCATAGGATAGTTCTGTTTTTGACTCTTAACCTCGATACTGTTTTCTAGAGTTTGGCTGCACCAGTTTGCATCCCCACCAACAGTACAAGAGGATTCCCCTTTCTCCGCATCCTTGACAACCCCTGTTGTTTCTTGTGTTGTTGATTTTAGACATTCTGATAGGTATGAGGTGATTTCTCATTGTAGTTTTGATTTGCATGTCCCTGATGATCAGTGATTTTGAGCATCTTTTCATGTGTCTGCTGGCCATCTGGATGTCTTTGGAGAAATGTCTGTTCATGTCTTCTGCCCACTTTTTAATTGAATTATTTGTTTTTTTGGGTGTTGAGTTTATAAGTTCTTTATATATTTTGGAGACTAAACTTTTTTTAGATTAGATATGTTATTGGTAAATATCTTCTTCCATTCCATGGGTTGCCTTTTAGTTTTGTTGATTGTTTCCTTCACTGTTCAGAAGGCTTTTATTTTGATTTTGATCTCAATAGTTTATTTTTGCTTTTGTTTCCCTTGCCACAGGAGACATATCTAGAAATAAGTTGCTGCATGAATGTCAAAGAAATTACTGCCTGTGTTCTCTTCTAGGATTTTTATGGTTTCAGGTCTCACATTTAGGTCTCTAATCCCTTTTGAGTTTATTTTTGTGTGTGGTGTAAGAAAGTGGTCCAGTTTCATTCTTCTGCATGTTGCTGTCCAGTTTTCCCAGCACACTTGTTGAAGAGACTGTCTTTTTCCCATTGAATATTCTTTCCTACTTTGTTGAAGATTAATTGACCATATAGTTGTGGGTTTATCTCTGGATTTGCTATTCTGTTCTATTTATTGATCTATGTGTTTATTTCTGTGCCCTATCAAAATACCAACAGCATTTTTATCAGAGCTAGAACAAACAATCCTAGAACCACAAAAGGCTCTGAAGAGCCAAAGCAACCCTGAAAGGGAAAAGCAAAGCTCAAGGCATCACAATTCTGGACTTCAAGTTATATTACAAAGCTATAGTGATCAAAACAGTATGGTACTGGCACAAAAATAGACAGAGATCAATAAAACAGAATGGGCTTTATATTTGTTACAAATTTTCACATATACTTATCTAGAGTTTTGTTTTTTTCATGTAATGATGCCAATAGGCACCCCCTAAATAAGCTTATATTCTTGAAGAAGCTTCCTTGACATTGTATATATTGAGTCAAATTTTATATTCTACTGCAACTTGATTGAGAAATTTTAGACCCTGCTGCCTTGAATTCTATTTCCAGTTCTAGCAGTAGTACAAGGTTTAGTTTGGACAACCATCTTTATTTCTAGAAGATTTGGTCAGCCCAATTTAAAGAGACAGAGAAAGAAAACATTGCCTTATACCACACGGGGGCAGTAAGGGTTAATGAGAGAATATCAATAAACCATTTTTTAAAGATTTTATTTATTTATTTGAGATAGAGAGAGAATGAGAGAGTGAGCATGAGAGGGGGAAGGTCAGAGGGAGAAGCAGACCCCCTGCCGAGCAGGGAGCCCTATGCAGGACTCCATCCTGGAACTCCAGGATCATGACCTGAGCTTAAGGCAGTTGCTCAAGCAACTGAGCCACCCAAATGCCCTCAATAAACCATTTCTTAGGAAAAGGGGAAAAACGCTATGGATGTGCTTATTACATGTTGAAAACTAAAAGGAATAAAAGAAAGCATATGTAAATTTTAATATTTTCAGTCTTTCACATTCATAGACAAAGTCTACTTTAGTGCCTTGCTAAGAAAGGTAAACAAACAAAACCCCCAAAACCTTCAGCTTTAGAGACCAAAGTTCCCAAGGTCAGAGAAATGCTAACAGAAGACAAGCTTACCGCATTGTTCCAATGTTGTTCTGCCTTATCTAATTGTTAATCACTAACTTCTGGATCTCGCTCTCTTTTTATTTTTAGGAATGTGCTTAGGCCAATTCAGTATAAAACTGAATAAAAACTGAAAAGCAGAACCATGTATTTTGGAAAAGGGATTGAAAATAGAAAACTCATTTGGATTAATGAAACAGCTCTCTAAATTCTATTTAGCAAAACAAAGATTATCATGGGTTGCTTGTCGTTATTGGTTGCAAAATCTTTAAAGTCAGTGAAGGTTCTAGTACCAACTGTAGAATCTCATGGAAATCAAAATATTTCCCCCAGGACCAATTCATTCATTGTTTGTAGCCCCAACTCTTAGTTTGGTGCAATTTGGAATATCTACGATAGAATGGCCTACTCTTTAGAATTTATTTTTCAGCTTTGGCAGATTTACTAACCAAGCTCCCAGGAGTAGTCCAGTTGGAGTAGTGATTCTTAAAGAGGGCGAGTACAGAGTCAACCCCAGCCCCTCCACTCCTCACTCAGGGATATGTGAGACTCTTCAGTGTATGTGAGTGGAAAATAATTCAATATTATAATTTTGGCAGAAACACTGATTTTGTAATAAAACTACAGGAGGTAAAACTCTGGAAAAAATTAGGTGCATAGGTCAAAAAAGCTTGAGAAGCACTGGTAAAAACTGAAAACTCTTGTGAAGGAAAGAGGGCTAAAAAGAGCTGGTCATTTAGCTTGGAGCTTAAGAAAATTTTCTTGGCAAAAGAGGTGACAGAGGGATGGGGAGGATCATGCAGTACCGAATGTTCCAGTTTCCTCCCCCATCCCATGCTTGTCTAGTTCATGAGCAAGCTGTGAATTTGGAAAGGCTTAATCTGTGGCTTGATTAGTTGGAAAAAAAGGCTGAGTTCGGTCAAAATCTTTGGTACTGCATTTCTGAAATAAAACAGATAAAATTAACCCTTGCCAAAAGTCAATTCCAAAAGGTTGAAGTGTTTGATTGGGTCCAAAGATGATTGAGAAAATAAACAGGGGAAGATTTAATAGTGAGAAAGAGGGAAGGAAAGAGGGAGAGAGAACAAGAGCATGCATGAGCACACTTGGGAACAAAGGCAGAGAGAGAAAATTAAGAAAACTTTATTTGATTTTTAAGTTTAGAAAGAAGTGCAGGATCACTAACAATAAATCATCATAAAATCGAATGTATATTATTTAAAAATGCTATTTACTACAATGCGCAGGGATTAAACATTGTAAGGTAATAAGTCTATTACTGCCAGAAACTGAAATTACAAATAATAATCAAAAGCATATGTCATTTGGAGGCAAATAGCATTGCAGAAACACACATTTTCCTACTTTCACCATTTACTGCACAATAATTACACTGAGCCGTTAGAGAAATGCATTCCCTGGAGAACAAACAGGGACATTACACCTGTATTCCTTGGAGGAAGATTTATTTTAAGATAAAGGCAGAGTAGTCAGTTCTGGAGAGTAATACTCATATTTTTTTTGTGTTTCCCACAGCCCTTCTCTTCAGGCTGCTGTGGTATTGCAGTCGGGTCAGGGTGGTACAGACGGGTCACGATGCAAAGAGGTTTGTCTGCGCTGACTGATTCGGGTTAAAATATCCAAAGTAATTCTCCATTTGCTATCCCTCCTAAAATGCTTTGTTAAGAGTCATCGGTAGGTGGGTAAAATTGCTTAACATGGGAAAAATCCTGATTCGGAAAAATTATCTAAAAGACTCAGGTGACTTAAGGTCTGATTTATAAAGTTCTTTTTGAGATCTACAGGTTTGTATTTTAAAGCTCTCCTGGAGTGTGGGCTAATTCCCACAAAACTTCCAAGGAGAACTTCTTTTGAACCCGTTTTAACCAACA
Organism: Nasua narica; assembly: GCA_028533885.1. Classification (NCBI taxonomy): domain Eukaryota; kingdom Metazoa; phylum Chordata; class Mammalia; order Carnivora; family Procyonidae; genus Nasua; species Nasua narica. The sequence continues at coordinate 139,824,374 of CM052800.1, read as the reverse complement.
GAAGATAATCATTTTTCATTTGTTCATCATTCATATGCACATTTGCTGCCATGGAGCTTCAAGAATGCTTGAGAGGACTTTCTGAGGATGGCTAATGGTTCCCTCTAGGTTGTTTTTCATTAATAACTTACTTAGCAGCCACTTTCTTCAGAAAAAATATGAAAGTTGTGATCTTGCCTCACAAGCTACCTCATCTTTTTTTTTTTTTTTAAGATTTTCTTTTTTTTTATCTGAAAGAGAGCGTGGGAGGGAGAGGCAGAGAGAATCTGAAGCAGGCTCCATGTCGAGTGCAGAGCTTGGCAAGGGGCTCAATCTCACAATCGTGAGATCATGATCTGAGCTGAAACCAAGAGTCAAACCCTTAACCAACTGAGCCACTGAGGCGCCATGAACTATCTCATCTTCTTCAGTACTAGGTTTATTGAGTGAGATATTACTAGAATCCTCATCATTACTTTTAACACACAAGAATGGTAATTGTGTCATACGTATAAAGCTTGTGGAAAACAGTCCAGACGGCAGTTCCTTCTGGTTTGATCTTAGCTATTTCTAGAACATTCATTTCAACATTAAACAAGATTCTGGAAAATTTTGCAGGTTTTTTGTTAACTTTGCTAATGAGTACTTACCTACATCTTTTTCCATGTAAGCAATGTGTTGGGAGACGGTGTAGACAACGGTAAGAATACAAAACATTATTTGGAAGTGATAATGAGAATAAACTAGGGCCTATTAAGGTTGGAAGGTGAAGCAGAATTGTCCAGAAACCTCCAGGCTAAAGCAGCTACCCCAGAGACCTGATGAGTGTGCAAATTAATGTCACAGGCCACGTGAAACTGTGGGGTGGTTTATATGCAGCATAATTATGGCAATGGCTAACAAATACACTTATTTATATAAGCTATGATTGTTTCATTATTAACTTAAAGAGGATAAATGGGAGGAAGCAGAGAAAGACAAAAGTTAGCATAGAAGAGAAGGGGAATGGGAAAGATCTTCATCAAGATACAAGCAATATTATTGTGATGAATCACATGCTAGAATAAGATGAATTGGGAGGAAACTTTCCAGATCCTCAAATCCACATTCTAGAGAGGAAGCTATGGGATCTCAGGGAGGTGGAGTTACAAGCTCACGTTACGGCAGAAGCACGTAGTTGTCTTTCCCCATCTATCATCCCTGCTATGGAAGTCCTACTCATCCTTCAAGCCACCCCCTCTGTTATCCCTTCCTTGTTTACTTAACTAAAAATGGGCTCTTTCTGGGTGCCTGAGTGGCTCAGTTGTTTAAGCGCCCGACTCTTGATTTTGGCTCAGGTCATAATCTCAGGGTCCTGAGATCAAGCCCTGTGTGGGGCTCTGTGCTGGGTGTGGAACCTGCTTAAGAGTCTCTCTTTCCCTCTCCCTCTGTGCCTCCCCTTGCCCCCCATGTTCTCTTTCTCCCTCTAGAAAAATAAATAAAATAAAAATAAAAATAAAAATGGGCTTTCACTTCTGAATTTCTACAGATTCCTGAACTCTAGCTGAATTTTAAAGAATAACAGTTTCATGTAGTTTTTCTTTTATTTGTCCTGGGTCACTATCCTCTCCTGTCCTGGGCTACTTCTCAGCAAAGGCCTGAGTGAGCTTGAGGAGAGAGAGGTTTACATAGAAGGGTCCCTCCGATATACATGCAGGCTGGGAAGGATGTTCTGTATAGAGTGTTCTCTCACTGAAGGAAAAGGAACAGGAAAAAAAAAAAAAAAGAATGAAATGTGCCCTAGCTTCATCCCTTTTTCCTTCTTTTCAGTAAAGGACCTTCATAAATTCTACTTGTTTTATTTCTCCCTGTTCCTATGAATCTAGGCACTAGATTATTGAAAGTTTCTCCTCAAAGCATTCTACGAGCTCCATGCTGTGATTCAAAAAGAGAAGAAAGCAAGCGAGCAAGCAAGATTAATTCTAGGGACCTGTGGTAGCCAGAAGCCAGATGGTTTCAGTTTTCCTCTGCTTTCTCCTCAAGACAGCTAGTAGGGTAATAACAGGTACAACTGAAACCAGGGGGTGTGAAACTGCTAGGTGTTGCAGACGCAGACAGAGAAGGCAGAAGTACGGTAACTCCCGGATGATGTAAAAGTCCGAAAGAGTAGATTTAGAACTTCTGCTATTATTATTATGCCAAGACAGAACTCATTATGAAATTCTGTTAAAAGAGAAGATTCCTACAGCAGGAATTAACAGCTTGGAGAAAGAGATGTTTTCTCCTGTCACTGAGCTCTTGTGAGTTAGAAACCCTGAGGAGTGAGTCACTTGAAAACATCCCGACAGATAACATATTGTTAATCTGTCTTTTCTTCTCCCAGGAAATCAGATGTGAGAGACTCGAATTAAAAAATAAAGTCCACCAGCCATCAAATATCTGGAGAAACTAGTGGTAGGAAACAGTAAGAGACCAAAGTGAAATAAAGCAAAGAAGCAGATCCAATTCCAAGAAATAGGGAGAGTGTATTGTAGTTGCTATAAAGTTCTAGAAAGCAACATGGATGGTTACGTTATCATCTCTTTGAGGGCAGAAGTCGTGTTTTATACAGTCGTGAATTCCCTGTAGCCCTCAGCAGCAGAGGGTAGGTGCTCAATTAAGGTTTGTTTCATTAGAAATGTGGAGGCGTACTTGGTATAGAACAAGCAAGCATGTGTCTGTGTTCTCTCTCATATTAAGTATTTCTGAGTCTCTGCCAATCTTTTCTGTTCTTTGCACCTCACTAAATTGGTGACAAGAGAGCAGATGCCCTCAATCTTTTGTACTGCTCCAAGCTTGAGTCTCACTGTAATTCTTTCTTTCTTTCCTTTCTGGTGAGTGACAAAATGGTGTCTTCTCTGATAAACAGTGTGTGTCTCCATTGCATCGAAAGATAACAAATCAAAAGGTCCCAATTTTTCATGCCAAGACACTAGTATTGGTTGGAATTTGGTCCTAGAGTTTAACAATTTCATTCCCAGATCTCCGGGGCATGGAGGACTGGGGGAGTATCCCTCTGACTGAAGTACTTTAACCTCCTATTCCCCAATTGTTCTCTCTGGGTTTCACCCTAGAGAGAGCAGATTTTAATTTTAATTTTTTTTCAATAAGGTTTTCTTGACCATAAAAGCGATATATTTTTTGTTAAACGTGATGGTAGAGAACTGAATGGAGAAAAAAGGAAGGGTTCCAACCCTTTGCCATCTTATCATTTATCCATTCACCTCAGGTCGCAACCTTGTCTTGTCTTGACCTGAAGAGATTCATATCGATTATGTCGGTGCCCTTGTTGGAAAAAAACAAAGACTGTGTTTTCGAAATGATTCTGTCTACAAGCTTTCCAATCATTCATTTTATAGTTTTGACAAAACACTGGTCAGGGGCGGTACAGGATTTTTAAAATCAGCACGCCCTTGTGTGGTACAGACTGCCAAATGTACACCTTGTATTATTCTTCATACATCCTGGATTCCTGGGGAGAGGGTGTATGATGTGGGCGTGTTTCGTGTGCTTGATATCTATAAATACACTTAGAGGCTGCTCAAAGCTGCTCACTGTAATTTCAGCACATCCACTATTCCCCGTTTTTGCCTACACCCGCACCCTCACTAAAAAGGAGTAAAACTGAATTTATTTCTGCTATGGTGAGCATGACTCCAGACGATTTGTTACAAAAGCAGATCTCATTTTGTAGGGGTACCTCCCCCTAGAGATGCAAAATTAACTTCTGGTTTGTCTGCGGCAACGTGTGGAACCCTCCGTTTTCACTCCATTCCCTTGTCCTTCTTCTGGGTTGACTTCTAGTGCACACATCTGTTTATGCCGCCACCAGCCTTCTGCGGTTTGGTCCAGGGTTCATTTCCTCCCAGCTTGTGACTCTGACTCCATTTCCTGGTCAAAGCTTTTCTCTCTTCTTTTTTTCAGGAAGCCCAACCCACAAGTCCATACCTGTCGTTACGGTCTGCACGGACCTAGAGGATGAACCCTGACAGTGTTCAAGACCCATCACATCCGCATCAACTCACCCCTCTTGTCTCACCCACGGCTTTTCCTCGTGTAGAGCTTAGTGGTTATGGGCACAGTCCCTGAAGTCGGACTTGGCTCAGATCTTAGCCTTGCCTCATACTAGGTATGGGTTACTTAATACATTTAAAAAAATTATTTATTTTGAGAGAGAGAGAGAGAGAGAGAGCGCATGCCAGTGGGGGAAGGGAAGAAGTAGAGAATCTCAAGCAGACTCTCCACTGAGCAGGGAGCCCAATGCAGGGCTGGATCCCAGGACCCTGAGATCAGGACCTGAGCCAAAACCAAGAGTCAGACATTCAACCCACCAAGCCATCCAAATGCCCCTGGGTTATTTAACACCTTGTTGGGCTTCAGTTTTCTCATCTAAAACACAGGGACATTAACAGTACCTGCCTTGCAGGGTTTTTATAAAGACTGTGGTGGATTGTTGAAGTAATGGCAAACCCAATATGTCACATACATCGGAACCCAGGCTCCTGTGCTCTTGTGAAGTCCCTCTCAGGCCACATGGCCTGCTTTGGCCAACGACAGAAGCAGAGGCTTGATGAGCGATTGCATGTGCAGTTCTTGCACTGTCTCGCTTGCTGCTTTTTTGAACCCAGCCATCGCCTGAAGAAGCTTGAGCTAGTCCACTGGTGGTGAGAGCGGTGTCCCAGCAGCCCCACCGCCTCAGTTAACTGTTAGACCTGTGAATGAGGCCATTTGGCCCTGGCCAAGCTGGCGAACTTGCCAAATGATTGCAAACATGTGAGTGATTCTGGCTGCCATGGCATGGAGCACACATGAAATCCCCCAGCTAAATCCAAATGGCTAATGCACAGCATCTTGGGCAAATGGTGATGGGATCATTAAATTTGGGGGTGGTTTATTATGTATCAATAGTTTGATACAAAGACAAATGATTTCTCCTGTAGTATGAGAAATTGACTTACGCAACTGTGGGGGCTAGCTGGCAAGTTCCAAGTCCACAGGACAGGCTGACAGGAAGGGCAGGTTGGAACTTGCCAACGCAGAGTTAAAGTTGCAGCCCATGGGAAGAATTTCTCATTCGGTAGAGAAACCTCAGTTCTATGCCTGAGGTCATTCAACTGATCGAATCAAGCCTACCTAGATTACCCAGGACAACCTTCACAGCAACACCTAGATCTATGTTTGAGTGCGTAACTAAGGGCTATAGCCTAACCAAGTTGCACATAAAATTGACCATCATAACATCTAACATTCTGTATCATTTTCTAATTAGCTCTGTCTATTGTCTCTCTGTCTCCCCCTGGCAAAATAGAAGTTCCACGAGGGCTAAAGGCCTCTATTTTGCTTCTTGATGTATTCCATAGTAAATATTCAATTCATATTTGTGGAATTAAGTCACTTGTTGAATTAAATAGCAACACATCCTCAGGAAGTCTTCTCTGATTACCCAATGTCCCCACAACAGACACCCACATGCCCTACGTCAGGTGCTGCTCTTCTTCTCACCTACGCCTTTAGTGAGCTAAATCCACCCCCTCCAATCAGATGAACCTAATCTCCTCACAGGAGATTCAACAAAGCCCCAGAAATAACCAAACATCTTATGATTTATTTACTTAACTCTTTGCTCACATTCACCCTGTATTTTGCATCTATTTCTTTAGCTGTCTTCTAGTTCTCTCCCCTACTCTATTCTGAATGGTTGGGATAAGTAAAAGGAAGGCTTGTTACAATAAAGTTTACATATATAAAAAATAATTGATGCAGAGGCAGCCTTGAGTTGTTTGGGTTGTCGTCACGTGGAGAAACAGTCTTTCAATTTAGCAGGGTGCATCTATCATTTTACCAGCATTTTTAAGCACCAGATATGTCAGACATTGTGTCAAATATTAAGACCTCAGAGATAGAAGTCAAGGTCTCTGCCTTCAAGTTGTTTATAGCCTAGTGCAGGATTATGAAGTGATGTCCTGGGGCCCTAATCTAGCCTCATAATTAGTTCAAATCACACATTGTCGGACTATGTTGTGTTTGATATTTAAATCAGTTGTCAATATTGGAAAATTAGAAGATTTCACATAGAAATAAGGAATTCTGGTTTTCCTTATCAGAGGATCCAGTAACGTGACCTGTATTTTTCTATGGCACAAGTGGCTCAGATCTGAGGGCTAGCTAGCTGCTTCCTCTCACTGGGCATGAGCTGGCCATCTCCAGTCCCCATCCTCTCTACTGCTATGTATTGCCTCCCCAACGTAATGGTCAGATGCCTCTGCCTTCAGCTCGGGTCATGATCTCAAGGTTCTGGGATCGAGCCCCACATGGGGCTCTTCTGTTCGGTAGGGAGCCTGCTTCCCCCTCTCTCTCTCTGCCTGCCTTTCTGCCTACTTGTGATCTCTCTCTCTCTGTCAAATAAATAAATAAAAATCTAAAAAAAAAAAAAGATTGAGTTGTGTTTTCTTTAGGACTCTAACTGGCTGAAGAACTTTTTGTCATCTAAAAGTGATGGGCCTTTTCCACACTTCACCTTTTTCACACTTCACCTTCACGATGAACACATACTGAGAAAGACAATGGAAGATAAAAGTTGCATTTTCCACCCAATCAAAAAGGCTATTGTTTGCTCAAATTCCTAGTTACACACAGAGATGCTTTCTTACTCTCTCTGTCACCCCCACGCACCCCTTTTTTTCCTTTTACCTACATAGGAACATACTATACACAGATTCTGTGATTTTCTTTTTCTGTCAACAGTATGTCATCTTTTTATGACATTAAGTAGTCTTGTAATATATCACTTTTAATGGTCTCATAAGAGGCCACTACATGGTGGCATTCTAATAATATTTGGCCACTCACCCGTTGGCCAGTTTAAGTTTCTAATTTATTGTTATAGAAATAAATCACATTAAATATTCTGGAAACTCGCCCATGTGCACATATGATTACTTCTTTAGGATAAATTCCTTGAAATGAAACTCTTGTGTCACAGGACGTAGGTATTTTTGAAACCTTTTGGTACAAGTGTAAGGCTTACTTAATCAATGTCCTTCCTTCTAAAACCTTCCAACGTGGCCATTTCTACTTCAGCTAGATAAGTCTCAATAAAGTAATACTTGCATATCTTACTCAGTTGTTAAAAAGCCTCAGTCTTCTAGCTTATTAGACCAATTTATAAAGCACCCCACACCCAGGCCCTTGGGGGTTCCTCTGGCAAAACACTTTGTCTTACCTGTCCAATCTCACCTACTCATCAATTCTGGTTAGGGTATACCTATAATTCTTGCCAGGTCCACCGTTTGGTTTTTTGTTTTTTTGTTTTTTCCTCCCTATGTGAAGAGACTATTCCTTTTTCTTCTCTATTGATGTAAATCTTACATGTCTCCCAAAGCCCAAATCAAATTAGACTGTCCCAAAAAAGTGTTTCTCGGGTAATCCAACCCATATTATCTTTACACTCTTGAATCATATTCCCCTATAATTTTAGGTATGTATATTTCATTTCCTCAGGATAGTTGAGTTGTTCGCAGGCAGGTTATTTTTTGAATCTGTCTCCAAGGTAAACACAGTGCTAGGTACTAAGTCTTGAAAAGGATTGTAAAAGTGTGGAACGAGTTATTAGAGAAAGTTCTGAAATATACCCTGAATGCCAGTAAGAATCGGTTATGCTCCCATATGAAATTGAAGTGGCTTATCGAAGCCACTTATCGAAGTGGCTTCAGGCATACTTTTCTAATACTATGATTATAATTAGTTACTGATAAAATACAAATAATTTTCAGCTAGTGTTTTGAATACCTCTACTGCAAAAATTATTTTGTATGGAATTGAGTATAAGAAAAAAAAATCTTGCAATGATAATTTAATCACCACAATTACCAAAGCAGTTAGAGGTGGTCAATGATATGGATTTTGAAAACAACATTAGTGAGATTTCATTGTATAAAGATATTTTTATTCAAGGCTTATAACATAAAATAGAACCAACAAATTTAAAAATTACCCTAGATACTGAACATTAAAAAAAACAACTTTAGTTCATTTAAAAATACATAAATTATTTTCATTCCACCCCCCCAAAGTATGGTACTTCAGTTTCCAAAAATATTACACATTCAAATAAACTGTAATTATGAACATATATAGATAGCTTCCCACAGTTAGAACTTTAAAAATGGATTGTGCTAAATAAAATGCATGTTGCTGCAATATTTAAATATACTTTAAAGTAAATCATTATAAGTAGGCACGTAATTACTATGGTTTTAGGAAGATTTAACCGGGAACATAAACACAAGAGAATAAAATTTGAAATTTCAGCAGCTTTTGACCAACATAAAAATGAACGGCTGTCTACCATAACTCAGCTCTTCTAGATCTTCCTCATACCCTGAGTTTTTAAAGAGAAAGCTTTTTTAAAAGCTGGAATGAAAAATTATGGAGAGAAAAAATTGCAGGTTAAAACAAGAGTTATAAAAAAAAACCAAATTGAGAATCAAGAAAAATACTAAGGGTTTCCGGTAATGTGAATCCATTTTTTTAAAAAAAATTTTTTTACTGGGGAAGTACTTGACTCTTGTTCCTTAAGGATTAGAGTAAAAATAAGATTTCCAAAAGACTGTGTACATTTTGGTGAGAGGGAAGGGGAAAAGATTGTCTGTGGTACTGAGACCCAATGGAGTTATCTATCTGGCAAGGTACTATTTAATCTAATGCACTAGCCAAGCTTCTGATGTTCAGAATTTTCCCTGAAATTAGTATCAGTTAAAATCTTGGATGTATTGGCAACTGGCAGCCAAGCTTTCCCTTCCTGGGTTCCCCACAGCTACAGCAAATTGGCAGTAAGACTTCCTTAGCAGCTGCTAATGGGCTGAGAGCACTGTACAGCATGATTCCATTATGTACAACAAATACAAACACGTGTGTTTCCATATGTACCACGTTATGTCTATAACTGCATAGAAAAGTGTTTGAAAGGACATTCAGAAAATGGTGAATGTGTGTTACTTCTGGGAAGGGGATTGGGGGAGAGGTCAGTGGGAAGTTTCACTTTACGGTCTGAATCTTTACTGTAAGAATGCAATCATGTGTTATCTGTCTAATGAAAAAATCAACAATTAAGAAGTTAACAAGTAACAACACAGGGATGTCAACCTATGGATAGAACAATGTGGAGAACATGCAGGAGAGTTTACGCCTTGTAATAAAGTTGCAGAAATGTACCACAGAAAGTTGCATTACCTGTTTCTTCAGGGTACAGTAACTCTCTGAGTGATTGTGTCTTTGTACCAAGTGGCCTCATCCTGGCTTATCTATAACTTCCCGCTGGACATTGCGCTTGGATATCTTACTATCACTGCAAACTCTTAGGCCTAAAGCCATGCCGGTTGTCATTTATTGCATGTGATTTTCTTCTTTTTTACCAATTCTATCACCACAGGGGGTGCCTGGTGGCTCAGTCAGTTGGGTGTCTGCCTTCAGCTCAGGTCATGATCCTAGGGTCCTGGGATAGAACCCCAGGCTGGGCTCCCTACTCAGCGGAGAGCCTGCTGCTCCCTCTCCCTCTGCCTGCTGCTCCCTCTGCTTGTATGCTCGTTCTCTCTCTCTCACTCTCTCTCTGCGTCAAATAAATAAATAAAATCTTAAAAAAAATTCTGTCACCATACTCCTTTTTTAATCAATATCAAACCCCCCAGGGTATTTGACAAGTTCATATTCCTTTGCCTTCATGTCAAATTAGTCAACAAGTCATGCTTATTCCAATCTCTCCATTCGGCCTTTCCTTGTCATTACTAGCACACTACTCTACTTCAAGCTTCACCATCACATGACTCTTTTTTTTTTTTTTTTAAAGATTTTATTTATTCATTTAACAGAGAGAGAACACAAGCAGGCAGAGAGGCAGGCAGAGGCAGAGAGAGGAGCAGGCTCCCTGCGGAGCCAGGAGCCCGATGCGGGACTCGATCCCAAGACGCCGGGATCATGACCTGAGCCAAAGGCAGTTGCCCAACCAACTGAGCCACCCAGGCGTCCCCATCACATGACTCTTATGATTAGATAGCTTCCCAACTGATCTTCCTGTTTCTAGTCTCTTCCATCTGTTATTAATTTTGCACACCAGTGCCAGATTAAAAATTTTTTTTAACTTTTTTTAAAGATTTTATTTATTTATTTGACATAGAGAGAGATCACAAGTAGGCAGAGAGGCAGGCAGAGGGAGAGGGAGAAGCAGGCTCCCCGTTGAGCAGAGAGCCCAAGTAGGGCTCTATTCCAGGACCCTGAGATCATGACCTGAGCCAAAGGCAGAGGCTTTAACCCATTGAGCCACCCGGGCACCCCTCAGATTAAAATTCTTACAGTAGAGTTTGTACTCTACTACCTGGCCAGACATACACACACACGGAGATGGACAGACATGCTCCTCTAATGCCTATATACTTATTTCACATAAAGCCTAAAGTCTATTCACGGATCTCTAGAATCTGACCTTCAGATTAATATCTTGGCTTTATTTCTTATCACCCCAGTCTTTGAATCATTTGTTGTCTAAAATCCTTCTTTCTGGGGCACTTGGGTGGCTCAGTTGGTTAAATGTCTGCCTTTGGCTCAGGTGATGATCCTAGGGTCCTGAGATTAAACCCCAAGTTGGGCTCCCTGCTCACCGGAGAGCCTGTTTCTCCCTCTCTCTCTCTGCCTGCTGCTCTGCCTACTTGAGCTCTCTATCCCTCTGTCAAATAAATAAAAATATTTAAAAGAATAATTTAAAAAACCCTCCCTTTCCTGCCCAGGAACATATTCTCTTTTCCTACTATGTGCCTTTCTCTTTCTTAAGTTCTCAAGTCAGTACTCATCTTATTTGTGAAGACCTTATTGCCTGGTACTTTTATTTAATTTGATTTAATATACTGGGTTATTTCTTGTGTCTGAAGTTAATTACAAGTTTCTTTTTTTTATTAGAGAAAATAATTTTAATTTGAATTACTTACACTTGTATTAATGTATGAATTTGGTATACAGCATACATTAAAATTATTTTTTTATTTATTTTTAATTTTTTATTAACATATAATGTATTATTTGCCCCAGGGTACATGTCTGTGAATCATCAGGCTTACACATTTCACAGCATTTGCCATAGCACATACCCTCCCCAATGTCCATATCCCTACCCCCCCACATCCCAGCAACGCTTAGTTTGTTTTGTGAGTTTAGGAGTCTCTTATCTTTTGTCTCCTTCCCCATCCCATCTTGTTTCATTTCTCTTCCCCACCCCCCACCCCCTGCCTTGATTACAAGTTTCTTAAAGGCATAATTCTTGCCTTCAACTTTTTTTTTTAAGATTTTATTTATTTGTCAGAGAGAGAGCAAACACAAGCAGGGGGAGCAGCAGAGGGAGAGGGAGAAGCTGGCTTCCTGCTGAGCAGGGAGCCTGATGTGGGCTCCATCCCAGGACCCTGGGATTATGACCTGAGTGGGAGGCACTTAACCGACTGAGCCAACCCCCGCCCCCGCACCGCCACCCACCAACTCCCAACCTATCACAGTGTATTCATCAAATAAGTCATTTAATAAATGTTGCTGGCTGACTGATGGAATCAAAATAAGTTTCTCTTTGCCTTCCTTATTTCTGGGGAGCATTGATTTTATGCTTCTAAAAGTAAAAAAGAAGAAAAGTTAATATATAAATGTTGTACACAAGTGTTAAAATGCACATTGCATGAATCTGAGTTAGAATATATATTCCTGGAGGTAAATGTTTTGGTTGGTGAATATAGTAAATCGTGCCAATTTGTTCATTCAATAATATGTGTTGCATGCATACTATGTGCCAGAACTTTTCTAAGGCTGCATGGGGGTAGGGGGACCAAACAGACTAAAATCTATGCCTTCATGGAGCTTACATTGCAAGGGGGAAGACAGACAATAAATGAAATAAACATGTAAAACACCTACTTTGTTAAACTGTGATTTATAAATAAGTGCTTTGGGGGAAAAACAAATCAAAAAGGAGTTTAGAGAGTATTGAGAGTACAACTGCAACTTAAAATAGAGTGGTCAGTGTTTTCCCTATCTGGCATTAAAAAATTGATATAATACCTAAGTATAATACAATTAACATTTGCTTGAATCAGTTTGCCTCTGAAAGTATGACTAGGAATATTTTTCTTATGATTTAATTTTAGTTGGCTTTTAACAAAGACTTCAAAATGGCAGATTAGGTTCATTTTTAGTTCAGCGAAGAATAGTTCTCATACATATGCAGCCTGCATTCAATTCTATTTCTTGGGTTGGATTATTACCAAGATCTTAACAAGGAAAATGAAGAAATATGGATGCCTAAGGAATTGACTAACCATTTACATCGTGCATTAAACATGCTTCTCTGCATCCAGAAGCGGACTGGAACCAGATTAAGAACTAGAAAGGATTTCTTGGCAAAGGATCCTGACTCACAAAAATAATTCCAAGACTTGGGCTGAGCTCCAATTTTAGGATTCATGTGGAAATTCAAGACTTATCTTTCATATTACCATGTGAACGATTTGAACAAATAATACAAACTCCCAGAGGTTTTGTTCTCAAAAAAGTCTAAAGTCCAAGAATATTTTTCATCTCTTCTATCAGTATTGTCCTTTATTTAAGTAAAGCATTCCTTTCCCAGTGTTATACAGTCCCTTAATGAAAAAGACACATTTCAACATCACACTTTGTTATCAAAAATACTGTGATTAAAATAATATAGAAGGCATTGAAATGTATTCTAGGAGAAAGGAGAGTAGGGACTAGGGTATAAAATATTATTTGGCTAAAATAATACCAAGAAGTTACCCCATTATATTAAAGCTATTATATTAAAATGTAATCCACTAATCAATCATTCTGTTAACTCGTAGTAGATAATTTCTAAGTTTTATTAGGGATGAAGAAAGGACATTGGAGATGAGTAGCTGGGGACGGTCAGAGTGATAGATGTGTTGATGCCAAAAAGAAAAAATGGAACAGAATGGGGAAAATGAGAATGCCAACAACAAATTTATTTCACAGTTTGGTTTGGGTCCATGCTATGAACAGCAGCTGTGATGGACAAGCAGAAGCTGTGGGTAGAAGTTTGCGTGAATGTGCACACACACACACGCAAACTTGAGATGAATGACAGCACGCTAATAATGCTTCCTGTAACTTGTCAAGAATTTTTACTTGATCTTTCTTCCCCCCAGCGTTGCTGACTCTGTAGAAAGATGCTTAGTTTTAGATAATTCTCTAATGAGGTATTACATCACTAGACTATATAAATAGCTACCATATAACCATACAAGTAAAAATAGATTAAGTAGATTTCCTTTTCTTAAAAAAAAAGCACAGAGAAACTGCTTACCTGATATACATTAGTGTGAAGTCTATTTTTGGATACTTCCTGTACCAAGTCCAACAGATTTCCAATTAAACTTTGCAGCAAACAATTTGCTTTCATTTCTCCAGGAGCCTCCCAAACAGGATAATGGGCAGGTGTGCTGTGCTAAAAGTAGGGTTGGTATCTTAAAGACTGTGAAAACAAGGAAGCATTTGCAGAGTAAACTGGAGTCATAAAAATGAAGGATTCCTTCCATTAAGGATTTTCTATTGGTCTGGAGCAGAGGACTCACATCACCCCATTTAACACCACAAAGCACATCATAAATACCTTTAATGTATCGATGAATCCATTTGCTAAACAGCAAAATCTTGCAAAGATATTTTGAAATGCCTCATAATATATCATGTACACTAAGCTGCTTCCAAATCAGAAGAATAAAAGTAAAAACCCTAATTTAAAATTAGAAAAACAACTCAAGTAATGCATTTCAAATTACCTCTTGAGGATAGAAAATAAGATTTTTTTTTTTGCAGGTTTCCATCTTCTTTAAATGTGCATTTTTGAATAAGTGATGCTTTTCATACCTGCTATATTTACTCTGAAAAGAATTACAAAAACAAGATCTTCCAACTTTATACTCTTTGGTGAAATGAAGTCTTTTCTTTAGATGAACAATTCTCAGTTCCCAGATTTTTGCCATGTGATGTGTTTACCAGGTCATGTCATTAGTCTCCTGCAACATCTGATTTCAGCTCAATCTGAGTAATTTTTGTCACCAGCTACTGTCATGGATGTATTCCTCTGCGTGGTTCCCTCTTCTCCTCCTCTTCCTCCTCCTCCTCCTCCTCCTCCTCTTCCTCCTTGGCTGCATCTTTTTTACAAGTGATATATTCAGGTTACTCACATTAGCTTTAGATTGTAGTTACTAATATGGCTAAGGACTTGTTTTATTTCAACAGTATAACAAATGAACTTTTGTGACATCCCTCTGTGGGGTGTGAAGAACTAATCTAAAGAATAATCAGGAGATGAGTGGAGCTAATAACCCATGCAGGGAGAGCTCAAACACCTTTTTTGCATATCCAGTCAGCTCCATACCAAGGAAAATGGAAATGAGAAGTCTTTGGTGGCCTTGGGTAGCTACTCTTAATCCTTTGTGTCCTTTAGTTGAGAAAATGGTGAAACTGACATACAAATAAAGATGTATTCAGAGTTTTTTCCCCACAAATGGATGTGTTCCTCCTGTCAAGCATTGTTGTTTACTTTTCTTGTGAATGGTAAGGCAGGGCTGGGTCTTCAGGTTGCATCTGGCCAAGGGCCAGCTTTGTGAAGTTACTTGGCCCATGCAAAGATGAAAATGGAAACTGGTCTCATAAATTGCTACTGATCTTAGGCAGGTCTGCTTATGTCTGAAAGCCAAGGATTCCATCATTGTCTTTTCAGAGAACAACAAAAGCTCAGTATAGATTAATTAACATTTTCAAATTGCTTCAAGTTTCTTAGATGAGATGTTGAGTTGTGGGTTTAGTTCTTCTACTTTTTTTGCAAGGAATGGGCTCCAGGGCAGAGATTTGGATTAGAAATACGGACTGCCTTCAAATCTACCCAGTGCCCACCATGCTAGGATACTAGAGCTTGTGGTCTGACATTTGACTCTCAGTGAGGTTGAGCTACATGAGGGTTAAAAGGTACTCTTTCCCAGGCCATTTGTAAAATCTACAAATTTAGAAATAGATGAAAAAGAAAAGGTTTGAGTAGATACTTAGCATTCTAAATGACCTGGATCCCTTAAGGAGCAGAGAATTCTAACAGATAAAATTAATCCAGGAGAGGATGTGAAAGATGCTATGGTTTGGAGTTGTGTACCTATTTGTCAGAATGACACATCTTCGTTTGGGTGGGAATATACACAAACAATAGAAGACTTTTTTTTTTTCCTTGAAAGAGTTCCTGAAATGGCTGATGAAACACCTCTGCTCACTCACCTTGCATGCAGAAGAAAGAAGTCAGGCCAAAGTTTTGATCAAACCTATGTTAGCGTGTATCTCTTGGATCCAGCACTTAATCTCAGCTCAGTCAGGTATGACTGATAGTCATGGAAGTGTGTAGAAATAATAATAGCAATGACCATTTATTAAGTGCTTCCATTATACACTTAGTGTTATATGCTTTAGATAATTTCATTTCATTCTTACAATGACCTGATAAAGTAGGAAGATTTTTTGGAACCTGAAAAACCATCAAGAACTCATTATGTATGGGGCATCTGGGTAGCTCAGTTGGTTAGGTGTCTGCCTTCTGCTCAAGTCATGGTCCTGGGGTCCTGGGATCAAGCCCTGCAATGGGCTCCCTGTTCAGCAGGAAGCCTGTTTCTCCCTCACCCACTCTCCCTGCTTGTGTTCCTTCTCTCTCTCTCTCTCATAAATAAATAAAATCTTAAAAAAAACCCCTCATTATGTATGTCTTATTCATGGTGAATCAATAATGCCATCACATATGGAGAGGTTAGCCCATGCTAAGGCATACTAAAATATTGCCTTTTTGAGGAACACTTCACTAGGCCACCAAGACACTTCTGGTCCTCCTCCTACCCCACCCACTGCACGTTCTCTGTCTCCTTTACTGAATTCTCTTTATCTTACTATCTTAATGTTGGAGTGCACGAGGGCTCATTTCTTGGTCCTCTTCCATAGCTACATGATGTAGTGGATCTCAGCCAGTTTCATGACTTTAAATAACATCTGTATGTGACAAACTCCACAGTTATGTCCACTTTAGATATACTTATCTAATTATCTACACCTATCTTCACATGGATGTTTAATAGAAACTTCCACCTTAATCATGTCTAAATCAGAGTTTACAAATACTTCCCTCCCCTGACTAAATCTGTTTCTTTCTATCTCTCCAATCTAAGTAAATATCAAGTCCATTTACCCAAAAGCCCAGATCAAAACCCTGGGGATCATCTTTGACTCTATTCTTTTTCTTATACTCATATCTAACCTATCAGCAATTCCTGTGTGCTTTATCTTCTAAATAGAATCAGAATCTGCCCACTTCTCTCCATCACTCTGACTTTAGTCCAGGCCATCCTTTATTTTTCATTCCAGCTGGGCTAAACTCCTGATTTGCTCTCTTACTTCCCCACACATACTGCTCATAAAGCAACCAGTCATCTTTTGAAAAAACAAACTTTTTTTATTATGGGCCTTTATAAACATACACATATACATAAATGATGACCATTGTCATGGATCTATCACTCAGGATCAAAAATTAACATTTTGCCTATCTTTTAATCTTTTTTCTTCAATTCCCTACCCTTTCTTTCTTTTTCTTTTTTTTTTTTTTTTTGTGTGTGTGGAATATTTTAAAATAAATACCAGCAAAGCTGTCCTTTTAATTATCAGATTAATCTGCTCATAGCTTCACAGTTGCTCCTCTCCTTGGTAAAAGCCAGATCTTCTATGATGGCCTACAGCGCCTGTGTGATCTGTCAGTAGTCCCCACACATCTCCTCGGACTGTCTCCTGTCCTCACTCTGCTTCAGCCACTCCGAGGTTCTCAAAACTTAGCGCATCAGCATGGTCTGGAAGTCCTGTTACAGCACAGACTCCTAGGCTCCGCCCCCCTAGAATTTCTGGTTCAGTAGACCTGAAGTGGGCCTCCCGAATTCGCATTTCTAACCAACTGCCAGACGCTACTGTTGCCCAGCGGGCATATTTGGGTGACCACCTGCTACACTGTTCTCCTTCCTGTTCCTCAATAAGGCAGGCAAGATTTTGCACAGGAGTCTCTGCCTTACTCTTCCCTGGCCCTGAGCACTCTTTGCTTTCCTGAAGATTGATTTTATTCCATGGACTCTGTTTAAATGATATCATCTGAGGGGCCTTTTCTGGCTATTCCTAAAATAGCATCCCACTTCCTCACTCTGATTTTCTTCATAGCACGCATCCTTCGTTTGTTGTTAGCCCGTCTAGATTGACAGTTCCATGAGCAAGGAGACCTGGTTTCGCTCTCTCATCACATCCCTTACCAAAATCTTGTCTAGTAGGTGCTCACTTCACCTGTCCAACGAACGGATCGTACACTGAGAAGGGAGGCCCGGGTCCTTGCTTGGGACACTGGACAGGCAAATTCATTTCTTCCTGCCTCAGTTTCACCATTTGCGAAGGAAGTAGTTGGTTAATGCCTACCCTACCCATCTGTCTCAGCATAGATAGGCTCAAATCAAGAGAATGATGTGAACACGCCTGCGAAGCAGAGCAGTAAGTGAAGAGAGAGTGCTGACGTGCTGTGCTTTCGGGTGTCCTTTCCCCGTACAGACAACACCCCCTTCTATTTTCTAGTCATCCCCCGCCCCCCGCCCGGGTGACCCACAGCCCCAGCTGCGGGTGGCCGCCGCCCCCGTCCCGCCCCGCTACCGGCTGGCGCCCGCCCGCCTCCGCCAGCAGCAGCAGCAGCAGCAGCAGCAGCAGCAGCAGCAGCAGCAGCAGCAGCAGCAGCAGCAGCAGCACCAGCAGCAGCAGCAGCACCAGCAGCAGCAGCAGCACCAGCAGCAGCACCCCCCTCCGCAGCGGCAGCACCCTCAGCAGCGGTGCACCTTCAACAGCAGCAGCGGCAGGAGCAGGAGCAGGAGGAAGGGGAGGCGCAGAGGGAGGGGTCCTCGGCCGCCGCGGGAGGCCGCATCGCCGTCCCGTCACGGCGTCGGCGCGGCCGGGGCCGAACCCGGAAGTGGCCGAGCCCGCGCGCCCGCCCGTCCCGCCGCCGCCGCCGCCCCGCACTCGGGCGAGCGCGGGAGCCGCGGAGGCAGACGGAGCGCGCCCGGCCGAGCGGGCCATGGCCGCGGGGGCCGCCGCCGCAGGTGGTGGCGCGCGGTGAGGCGAGCGCGGCGCCCCCTCTGGGGCGAATGGAACGTGGCTCGGCGGGCGGGCAGTGCCGGCGTCCGCGGCTGGAATGGTGCTGGCGGCGGCGGTCGGTGCCTGCGTTCTGAAGCCAGAGAGGAGCCACAATGGAGACGCCGCCGCTGCCTCCCGCGTGAGTGAGCGGGCGGGCGGGCTGGCTGTGCTGCTGCGGATAAGCGCGCCGCTGCGGCGCGTGTCGCCGGCCGCGGGGGCTGCTCGGGGACGGCCGCCCGGTGCCCGCCGGCTGCCGGGAGCCGCCGGGAGCCTCCGGGGAGCGGACGCCGGGGGCGGCGGGAGGTGGGAGCTGCGGGGCGTGACGAGGCGCGGTTCCCGCAGTCCTGAGGCGGACGCGGACGGAAACTCAGCCTGGCCAGGCAGTGACTTAAAACCCTGTCCGGGATTTCCAGGGAAGGGTCTTCCCGATCCCAGGCGAATAAAAGATTCGGTTCGGGGCTGGGCTTGGGGACTCTGCCCGTCCTGTGTACGCCTCCCTGGAAAGCATGGGCTGCTGGTGCCCAGCTTGCCATCCCCTTTCTGAGGGATTGAGATGTGCTGCACGGGAGTCCTTTGAAAAAGAAACTAGAAAGTACCAGACACCAGTGTCTAAATAAATTGGTCTTAGGTTGCTTACTTCTCTGAATTTCTAGCAAAATTAATATCCGAGGAGCTTTTACATCACTCTAAACGAGCCACGGCTCTTCAGGGCATGTGACCTCTTTTACCTGGCACTGCAGAAAATTATATCCAGAAGCCAGAGCATCTTCTGTTTCCTTGGTACCCTGGGCAAATTAGTAGTGTAGCGACCTGCCAGGCACAGGTGTCTTTTTCCTTGGTACCCAGATACATTCAAGATACCTGCAATAAAACTACTCTCCAGAAATAATAACAGTTGAACAATTATTGCGAAAGAGATCGAAGATTTGCATTATTCGGTACAATATTATTTTTTGGAAAGTATTTAGTAAAAGTGGGCTATAAAATCCCCAGGAGTTTTGAAAATTTCAATTTTGATTTGCCTTCCTTAGGTTAACCTTTATGAAGGAGCAAGAGCCCTTTGAATCTGACTTTTCAGACCGCAAGCAAACCTCATTCTGAGAATGGTGTACCTT
Organism: Nasua narica; assembly: GCA_028533885.1. Lineage (NCBI taxonomy): Eukaryota > Metazoa > Chordata > Mammalia > Carnivora > Procyonidae > Nasua > Nasua narica. The sequence continues at coordinate 139,805,016 of CM052800.1, read as the reverse complement.
TTCATAGGAGCTTATTCATGGAGCCTTATCGTTTTTCACTTAGATTTGGCCAGCTTCACTCCATGGCAGTTGTACCGCACCAGCCTCTTGTGGTTATTTGGAAGAATTCCAGCCAAAATATGGATATTTGGCTTAGGCTGAATAATTTTTTGATGTCGAGTCCTTTTAGGAGAGCTAATAGGATCCTAGAACTACAATTTCTAAAAGTGCCTTACGGAATTTTTAGCTTGAGTGGAACAGGTCACCGGGATCTGAGGAGTAGACTGTAAGACTGATGAATTGACCCTCCTGGGCTGATAGAAGCAAGGGCTCAGTTGCTTCCTGATCACTGTGGCTTTGAGGGCTTTGTGGGCATTGTTTTCTGGTCATGTTCTTCAGTAGCTTTGGGAAAGCTCCTGAACCCCTAGGAAACATGATGGTGGATTGTTACCATCAGCAGCGTGAATACAGCACCAGTACACGGGTTCTGTCCAGGCTCAGAGTCAGTTAAGGCAAGAAATGCTACCTGTATATAGATAGCACATAATATATAGAATATACCATGGAGGCACGTTATCTGTGGTAAATCTGTCCCCTTTATATCCATTTTCTGCAGTCCCATTTTACTTTTGGAGCAGAGGAAACTACAGGAAAAAACAGGGGCTCTTAGAATGCAGGTGAAAAAAGGGTGTGGACAATAAGCCTCTGGAGGGAGGGAGTAGAGACATAGAAAATGATTTAAATAGACTTGATTGAAAATGAAGTTGATGTGTGCATGCAAATATTGATAAACAGAACCTAGGACAGATCAATTAATCATAATTTTGGTATCTAGCACAATTCTTTGGTATTGAGACTCCATCAGTAATGCTGGAACAATGGCAGGCTGAGATGTGATGGAAAGCTAGGAATGCCCGAAGGGATCAAAGAACTGTTAAAACTTCTTTTAATCATGGATGGCTGAAGTTGGTGAGACTTTTTCATTGTGCTTGTGTGTTTAATAATAAATACAAACAGAGTTCGTTTTCATTTGGTCCATGTAGAATTAATCCTCAGTTCAGAGTTAGAATCAGAATAGTTTTCCTTCCTACCCCTTGGCCTCTTTGCCTTCACTCCCATTAGCTTACTTTTTCTTTCCACACTAAGTCATGGGGTGCTGTGTTTGAGAATTGTGAAACAGTGTCTTTGAGGAAGGAGCTTTATTGGGCCTCGTTGGGCTAAAGCTTGGTGGATGGAGGCAGTGGAAGTTATTGGGAGGACTCAACCTTTCATAAGGTTGGATTTTTAGCTTGAGCTTTAAGGCAAGGAAAGATGTTTGATGTGGGCTTAGTAAGCCTTGGGTGATGTGGTTGGAAGCAGGGACCCAGATCCTCTTTGGGCGAGTGTCTGTTTGTTAATTCATTAATTTGGCAAATATTTGAATGCCTCTCTCTGCCTGGCACTGTGTAGGAGCTTATGCTGGTGCTTCTGCTCTAACAGCCGGTTTCACATTATTTTCAAATCCCACCTTGCTGCCCTTTGGCCTGTTAGCACATTGTCTTAGAGGGGTGGGGTTTCCCTAGTTCCTTTGGGATAGGCTTTATTGAAATTAGGTTTTGATCTCTTGTACTCTTCCACTGTTTGCCTCCAAGTTCTCCTCATCCTTTTTGATTCTCATGTTGACACTGGGTTTAATATCTCTGCTTATTATTTTTTGCATCCTGTATGTGGTATTTAGATTGTCTTGCATTTTGTAATCTGGGTGATATGAAGATGATGGGATGTTTGCTTCTGATTGAACCTGAAGGTGTGTGAGTAAAAACTAGATGTAGGGTAGTAAAGGAAATTCAGGTGGTAAACTGAGATGTGCAGCCCAGACCTTAAGAATGTTTCACACATTCTAGCTTTTGATATTTTTGCAAAGAGTTTTCATAATTACTAAGTTGAGGGAAGACCGAGGTATACAATGGAGTGCATTCCTTCGACCATCCCTCACCCAACAGTTTCTTAGCCCTCATTTTCTTACTGGCTCCTCTTTCACAAGTTGGTTTTTTCTCTACAAGCCTTACATTTTTTCCTTTCCTTCATAAAACTAAGCAAATATGCCTCAGATACAACCATATTTTGGACCAGTGATTCCATATCACCGGAGACTCTTGGCATTGGAGTTGTTCAAGCGTAGGCAAAGAACATCTCGTTGACCATGTTCTAAGGGATTTAGACAGCAGAAGATGGGTTGAATTAGAACAGAGGCTTTCAGAAATTTGGATTTTACTGACCTGTGAAGTTAAAAGGAAAAAAACAGGTCCAACACAGAATTACTAAGTTTTTTGTTTTGCCTAACAGAAAAAAAATCTATAAAATAATAATTATCAATAATTATCTTTTGGTAAGAGAAAGGACATTTTAGTGTCCCTTTACAAATACAAAGAAGGACATTATCTCAGACTATAGGATAGTCCTTAAATGGAATTAATTTAGTTTTATGAAAACTTACTTCTTTATTTTTGTCACAGACCAGTAAAAAGTTCACTGAAGCCTGACGTTTGTGATCCACTGACCAGATGACCTTTAATGGTCTTTCTGCTGTTAAGATTCAATTACTGTGAATTTGGAACCTTGACACAGGTTACCCCCATATTCATTGGTTTGTCTTCTATAGCACATTGGAATGTATTCTTGTTTTTGTATAACTAGACATGAATGTAAGTTGGACATCTGTCAGATCATAGGTGAATCTCCTCAGTGACAAAGATGTTTAAAATATTTAGGAGCAGGAATGGCTGACAAGATAATGTTGAGAGAAGACATGGATCAGTGTGTGTTGAAGGAAGTGTTATATAAGGAAAATTCTGAAGTGTATTTGGGAACTTGAGAAGTGGATTCTCGAAATAGGTAACATGTCTACAGTAGTCTTAAAATTTTCTGATGCTGGGAAAACACTCGTCCCCCTCCCACTAAATAGCCTTAAACCTTGTTTCTAGTCTGTACTTCCCAATGCACCCAGTAGGCATTCAGTAAATATTAGTAAGTGTGCTTTCATGAAGGTGACTGACTGTAAATTTACTCACCTGTGGCTGTTACGGATCTGCATCAGGAATGTTTATGAAAACAGTTGAACTTCTTAAGATCAGATGAGGGTTCTTTCCAGGTGATACAGAGAATGGAAATTGCTTTTCAGATGCTCTTCTATAGAATTCTTCCAAATTCCAAATGTATTTATTGTTTATAGTAAGGGACTTCAGGATTTTCATTCATATTTATTGGGTGCTGACTATGACCAGGCTTTGGGGATATCTCAGAAAATAAAGACCTTTTCCTTGTGGTTGAAACTGATAGTGAACAAATATATAATACAATTACTGTAGTGCATGGGTCAGTATATTTTGTGTTATGCGCTTTACTGTTTTACATTTCAGACTATTGGCATTTGCTGAAGTATTTTTTTGACCAGTTCTTTTCACTGATCCTGCCTTGAAGAATAAGTTCTTGCTTTCCAGGACACTTTTTCTTGGTTTCCTTCTGTAGTTTTCAGGTTCCTATATGTGATTTACTTTATCTCATTTAATCTTGTCAACACCCTGGTGGTGTAGGTCTCTATTGTCTTTTTTCAGATGGTTAATTTTCATAGCTTATCAAGTAGAGGAGAAGTTGAGACTCGTTGATCACTTTTTCCGTTTTTTTTTTTAAAGAATTATTTTTTATTTATTTGAGACAGAGAGAGAGAGAGCATGAGAGGGGAGAGGTCAGAGGGAGAAGCAGGCTCCCCGCAGAGCAGGGAGCCCGATGTGGGACTCGATCCCGGGACTCCAGGATCACGACCTGAGCCGAAGGCAGTTGCTCAACCAACTGAGCCACCCAGGCGCCCCACTTTTTCCCTGTTTTACAGGCTTCTCTTCTGTTACTGTTTGTTGGATGCTCCTCACAAATGCAGGTCTTGGCCAGTTCTTTTTAATCAACTATTAATCACTAAGTTGTGGCTCCATCTATATCTTAAGCCTGGGCTCTAGATCTGTGCTTCGGTCCTGAATTTTCAGCTTCTTACAGAACATCTGCTTTTAGCTTGTATCTTACGTTCAACATGCCTAAAACTGAGTTCTCAAACTGACTTCGCTTTATAACATCTGCGCCTATTCAATAGAATAATGATTCTTCTGGTCCTAGATGCCCAAACCCGTGGAAGGGTCTCTGATTTCTCTCTCTCTCTGTCTCTCACTCTCCTCTCTCTCCCTCCCTCTCTCTCTTTCTCTCTCTCGTCATCTTCCACATCTTATCAGCTTCCGGGAACTGTAGAGTCCTGGTTTTAGGTGTCCAATCTGACTACTACCATTCTGATGAAGAGATTTTATCCCTTGATACCTGCATTTTTTTCTGCTACCTTTTCTCCTATTAACCTCTATGTCTTCTTTCCCCACCTTTTAGTCCACCTACTGTTTTGACCCCAACAACATCTTTGAGTCACATCAAATGACTTACCAAACCAGTTATCTCAACCCAGTGATCAGAACCCTCTATTATTTTGGCCTAATCTTACAGTATGTTCAAAATTATTTGCTTTTGACCTCCTAGAGTGAACTCTGCCTTATCACATAGCCCTTTCCTATCCTGTCCCCAGTTAAACAACTTGGAATTCTTCCAGGACCCACTTGGAACCCTGTCTTCCTCCAGAATCTTCCCTATTTACTCCAATTCATTTCAGCCGCTCTTTGCATTCCTACAGTATCAGTAACCCATTATCTTGCACTTGTGTACTGACTTGTGCCGTTCCCTAGTGGTTTCAAATGTGCCTCGCCAGTTAGATGGTAACTGGAGAAGTTTCCCGCATTCAGCCTCCTGTATATTCTTCACTCTGCTTAATGTTAGGGCATGCGGTTGGCATCTAAGCAGTGCTTACCTACTTGATTTATTAATAGTGGTGGTTGTCTGGAGTATTGCTAATAAGTTTTGATTGATTGTTGCAATTAAAAATGAGGAAGGCCATTAAAATCCATAAAAATAGATCTCTACATTCAGTTTAGTTCCTAACCTCAACATTTTTCTTCTTAACTCTGTATTTACATTTATACACCACTTAGTGCTTGTACAGCTCCTTGAGACAAGTAGGTGAGGTGTTATTATCTTTGACTTTCCTTTTACATTTCATATGAGACATATTTGTGGAATAACAAAACCTTATTTTATAAGTAAACAGTCTGAAGCCCAGAGAGGCCAAGCGACTATTCCCAAGGTTACTTGGTTAGTATTGGGTGTAGGCAGACTACAGTTCAGGTCTTCCAGCTGATTCTGGTCCTTTTTTAGTGCCTTTTCATTCAAGTGCTAGAAAATGTAACCTAGTCAGCTGAATTGTCAAATCAAGTTGCTGCCCTCTCTTACTAGCAAAGTGCTGGTAATACTAGGGAAAGTGGCGAAAGAAAGGCCAGAAATAGGAGTTGATAAAAGGCACGGGAGCGTTTGAAATGGATCATCAACTTTCTTTTCCCGATTTTAGCACATCATAAATATCCCACTCTGACAGTGCTTTGTTAACTGTTTATAACGTATTCTTTAAAATAAGATTGATCTTGCATAAGACATTACTTTTACTCTGGTCCCTTTCCTGGTAATTGTCACTGCCAGGGACAAAAAGTGCCTGATTGTGCACTGTTTGTCATGTAGGTGGGAGGGAGAGAGGGAGAGAGAGCTGAATTGAACCAAAGCAGAGCTTTTTACAGCTCTATTGTTCTTCTGTCGGAGAACAATTATATCCTAACTTCCATCAACCTCTCCGCTTCAGACACCCAACCACCTCCTCCTGCCAGTGCTTCCCCACATACTTAACATAAAGCCGCACCACAAATCCTAGGGGGAGAAGAGGGGACATATGTGATCTCTCCCTCCGTCCTCCAGTAGGTTCAGTGCTCTGCTTTCATTGCTAATTTACTTTAGTAAAGTTGGGCCTTTCCAGCTTTTTCAGCTCAGAGAAAGCTGAAACATAACTTTTGGCAATATATACAAATTCTATATTGATGTATTTACCTTTTATTCTGTCACCATGCAAAGTTATTACGGTATTGTTGACTATATTCCCTATGCTGTACCTCTCATCCTCATGACTTATTTTATAACTGGAAGTTTGTACTTGAAGTCTTAAGCCCCTTCACCTGTTTCACACCCCCCCCCCCAACCTTCTCTCTAGCTACCACTAGATTGTTCTCTGTGAGTCTGTGTCTCTTTGGTTGTTGTTTGTTTAGATTCCACATGTAAGTGAAATCATGTGGTATTTGTTTTTGACCTTTTCCCCTTAGCATAATACTATAGGTTCATCCATTTCTTTGCAAATGGCAAGATTTCAAAGGCATTATTATGATGTTTTGTAAGGTGTTCCCTGACTAGATGGCATGATTTTTTCTTTGCTGTTTGTGTTTGTCTCACAGATGCTTCCTATTCAGTTCCTAAGGGTCTTCATACTGAAGGTTTAATCCAAGTTCTTACATGTCAGGAGGGCAGATGTTAATGTTTTTTTAAGCTGTATTTATTTGGTAATATGACCATATATTTGCAGATTATAGTTAGTCTGCTGGCTCTGTACCTAATAAAAGTTTAAATTCCAAACACTTGAAGAGAATTTGCAGAGATTATCTCATTGTCTTTAGCTAATTGCAAAAACTAAAACCACAACACTGCCACAAACCAAAACATGTTTCCAGTAGAGAAAGCCCTCTATTTTTACAACCTCTAAGTAGTATGGTGGTTATTTGGGTGAGATGAAGGATATGAGAGTATTTCACTGGGAAACTGTAGAGTTACATAACAAATACTAGTTAAAATACTGGTTATCGTTGAATCTCTACTTCTGATACCTTGGCTTTGTGAATGGGAGCAATGTTAGTATGATAATCAGCTTCTGAATGCAAGTTTAGCTAGGAAGACAGCAGAGGAAATAGGAGAGATGTTATAAGGTAATGAGAAACTTCAGAGCAGTACAGCATGGATGGTGACTTTGAAAACAACAGCTGCTGACGTGAACTTGGCAGAAGTTTGTGAGTAATGGTGGGTGACTCATTGCAAGCAAGGGAGTCCTGCAGCTTTTGAGGTGAACAGGCAGAGGGGAGAATGAGATGGTGGCCACCCAGGGGCTAAGTATTTGTGTCCTGAATGTGAAAATGTCTGGTTCCCTGTTAAATTTTGCAGCTGCATTGTTCACATGAATTGTAGCATTGTTGCCACCAGAATACCTTAAAAACATGAACAACTCATATTTTCTAAAGTGTTTGTTCTCAATCTGAGATGATTGTCCCAGGGTGGGAGGTAAGTGGGTGGTGGGACATATTACGTCACCTTTTTTTTTTAATTTTAAATTATACATAGTTGCCTTTCACCCCTACTCCTGGAGAAGCTGTCATTCTGATATATCTAGTCCTATAAAAAGAGCTTGCCTGAATCTTCATGCGAAAAGGGATGGTTGTGTGCAGTTTGAAAAAATTGCTTGGGTCATTCTTGGAAAAAATTGTGGAAAAAATTGCTTGGGTAATTCAAAACAGGGTCTTGTCCCCTGTCTTTGAGAATCACTGTTCGAGAACAAATACTATATATCTAAAGAAACTACCCCTCATTTCTAAAATGGCCTCAGAACCAACCTCTGTGTGGTTACGTATCTTGACTCTTTGAGGGAGACAGCCCTGTTAAAGTCTTTTACTTTTTCTCTGAGAACTCATTTACTGTCAGTAGTGTGTTTTGGGGCAGAGTTAGAGTTACCTAGTTACCTAGTCAGAGAGGCCAGTTCTCAGAATGAGAAGCTCCTCTGGTAAAGGCTAGCTCCTTGCTTTAGAAGGGAAGTGGGGAGAAGGTATAACTATACTTAACTAGTAAACTTAAAGGGTAAACCTTCACCTCCCACTTACCTGCTTCCTAGTATTGTTAATTTTCCATACCTGTAGTTTTAGGCATGCTGTGTCATTTTTTTACTCAGTTCTGCTTCAGAATAAGAGACTAACACAAAACCATATAGGAAGTGGAAAATTATGGAAAGGACTTTAATGTCGAAAATGTGGCCCTGTGCAGCAGGGTGCTGTATTTCTAAGTAGCTCCTAGTACAGAGAATACTTTAAAAAAATTCAGTGATATTTCTTACTTATTCCTTTAAGCCTTTGAATAAAGTCTTTTCTTTGTAGAGTTTTTGAAGTGTGTCAGGAAAAGCAGGAGCTGAAAATACCTTTAAGAATGCACCAATAAAAATATTGATTATTGTATGGTAGCTGTCTTAAAGTTAATTCTCTACTGCAGGAAGTTTTAATTCATAATTTCTTAAGCAAATATAAACACTCTTGATTCTTATATAATGATATTCCTTCTAAGGCTGAGTTGCTTTTGCTTCCATTCTGAGCATTGAAAAGCCTTCTATGATAGTTTTGCCAGTCCTCAGTATTATATTTCCCCATGTTGTAAACTCTTTAAGTTCTTAAACTAGAAGCAGATGTAAATCTTAACTTGCTGTACATGTGGACATTCAGTGTTACGTGGTCAGAAAGTTTGCAGAGGTTACATATCTACATAATTTCCTTTGTCCTACTATTTTCTTTTTGAAAGGATGGTGAGAAATAACATTATGAGAGTATGTCTTATACTATAAAATGTTTCCCAGTCTCCTCTGCCAGATCTGAATGTTCTTTCATCTTTGGCTCCTAGACTTACTCGCTCTTTTTCTCAGGCTGAGTGTAACTCATCTCTGTCTACACACACACACACACAC
>CM052800.1:139771159-139795830 GCA_028533885.1 Nasua narica | reverse complement strand
CAACCAGTGAATTGCTGATTGTTATAATACGTGACATGGGGGAAATTTGCAAAGGATGATTTCGGCCTAAGAGAAGAGACTGTGCGAATTCAGCCCTCAATGCTGTTTGTAGTAGTTCTTGTGGTGGAGACATTGGCCTATGAGGAACTGGGAGAACGCCTCTCATGTTTCTTTTAATAACTATCACGTTCCAGTCCTGCAATATTAGTCATCACAGCCTTTCAGAAAACCTCTTGCCATGCTGATTTGCCTTTTGTGTATATGTTCAGCTCCTACAGGATTGCATTCAAAGAGTTGTATTTGGCAGACTTACTAAATGCCTAATATTCGTGTAGTTTTATTTTTGGGAAGGAGAATGGGGGAAGAGAGCATAGGGATACCTTGGTATGCATAGCCTCATTTATATTCCATTGAAAAAATACTTATTTTAGGAAAGGCAGTTTGGAAATAAAGTTGATTAAAATAAGTTGCCCTTTCTGTAACAAGTATTTTTCGGTGAAATACACAATATTGTGAAATACACAATAAATCCACAAGATAAGCTCTCAAAGTGTTCTCTCCTCTGTTTTGTTTATCTTTGTGTACACTTGGTTAGGTCTTTCTTATAAGCACTATTCACCTTAGGGAAGGAAGTGGTATGATGGACGTATGTGGTGTTCTTGTTGAAGTTAAGCTAAAATTTTAAATTGCCCCAACTGGGAGCCTGCTCTGAGTATATCTGTTTTGAGAGATTTGACAGTGGGGATAGAACTTTCTGTAGTTCAGAAGTTTGTTGTTGTAAGTATATTGTCTTATTAGACCTAGAATCAAATGTCTGGTCAGGGAACCTCTCTTTTAGGAAGTGTCTGTTTTATTAATAAAAAAATACAATTTTAGGATAGTAGGTGTCTTTGTGTTTGATTTTGGGATTGCATGTTTTGATGTAGAATCAGGGTGCCGTAGAATGTTGAGGTTCAGCCGTCTTAATCAGTTGGTGCCAAAACAGGACCATACCCTGGTTTTCCTGATTCCTAGTTTAGGGCCCCTTCTGTGATACTGGATAGTCTCCTATTACACAAATTAAAAAAATATAACAGCTGTTTGAAGTGAAGGTTGAACTTTGAGTCAGAATGAGGGAATGACTCAATTTGAAGCATTAACTCCAAAAAAGGTATAATTATTGCAGTGTTATGTAAGTAATGGGACTTTAATTTTTGGCTTTCAAGGGTTTCCCTGATTTATTTTCTTCTTTCTTTCTTTCTTTCTTTCTTTCTTTCTTTCTTTCTTTCTTTCTTTCTCTCTTTCTCTCTTTCTCTCTTTCTCTCTTTCTCTCTTTCTCTCTCTCTCTCTCTATCTTTCTCTCTCTCTCTTCCTTCCTTCCTTCCTTCCTTCCTTCCTTCCTTCCCTCCTTCCTTCCTTCCTTCCCTCCTTCCCTTTCCTTCCTTCCTTCCTTCCTTCCTCTCTTTTTGGTGTTGCTGTGTTTTTTGTTTAGGTTTTTAAACTTTGGTTTTGAGTTTAGGCATTTGCTTTTATTTATGGCAAGATTGGGGAATAATTGGAGCCAAATGAATTTCCTTGTGTATTTTTTTAAAGGACAAATAAAAGGAGAATATATATCTTATCACAATCATGCTTTTAATTCAACTTGTTGTTGCTATTGAGTAATTTAACTTGTTTCTAGAGTTTCCAGTCAAATTTTATAAACATTATGTATCTGGGAATAGAGAAAATAAAGTCAAAGGCTGTTATAAGGTAGCTTTTTAAATTTGGGGGCATCATGGGGTACCTGGGTGACTCTTTTGTTTAAGCATCTGACTCTTGGTTTCAGCTCAGGTCATGATCTCAGGGTTGTGAGATCAAGCCCCACATGGAGCTGCACACTGGGTGTGGAGTCTGCTTAAGATTCTCTCTCCCTCTTCCTCCCCCGCCACTTGCTCACGCTCTCTTAAAACACACACACACACACACAAATACAAAAACTGTTTTAATTTGAGGGCATCATGATGAAAAGCTATGGGCCCTTTCCCAAGTAGAGTGCACATAGCCATTTATGCACAGAGTTTTGCATACAATTTTAAGAGAATTCACATATTTTGTCTTTCCCCCCCCCTCACTCTCCCACTGTTAAGAATACTTAGCTGTGAGTGTGTGTGTGTGTGTGTGTGTGTGTGTATGAAGAGTTTTTACATGAGTTTATTTTCAGCTATGTGCTAGATATTTTACATGTATCTCATTTGATATTCATCACCTTATTAGATAGGTATTCCTCCATTTTGCAATTAAGGAAGCTCAAGAAGGCTGAGTAATTAGTTCAGTATCACACAGCAGCTGCTAAGTTGTCATTAACTAGTGTTGCTTAAAAAGAGAGTTTAGAAATTTGAAAATTAAAATACCTTTATAACCAAAAATATTTTTTTCATTATCCAAAAATTATTGGAGGTTTAACTCTTCATTTACGGATCAGTATTTTTGGAGAATCATAAAGCAACTTGAATTTTTCAAAACAGTTGCTTCATTGCTAAATTTGTGGTTTTGTTTACATACATTTTGACTTCTCAGCTTTTGCGTATTTGTTTTGGCTTGCTGAAAGTAGCTAAGAATTTTTTTCACTTGATCTAAGTGTGAAAAACAAAGGTAAGAATCTTAATAGTGCCAATGTAAGTAAATACTCTTATTTCCAAATTAATATTATGAGTGTTCATCTACAAGTTCTGTCTACATTAGAACTTTTCTCATTTCAGAAGAATTTAGAAACCTTCTGATAATGGTGAATGGATAGGTTTTAAACCATTCCAAAAATTTATATGTTACCTAAATTGAAATTATTTGGGATAGAAAATCTCATCCTTTTAGAAGAGAAACAGAAAAAAAAAAAAAAAAAAGAAGAGAAACAGAATTTAATTTCAAGAAGTTAAAATTAATTTTTGGCAATGAACACACCAGAGTGTTTTACACAATCTCAGTACAGTAGAAAATTCAACATAGTATGTCCAGTTTGTTGAAGGTATAGGGCAGGTTATTTTTGTTTCAGACCAGAAGTGCTAGCAGTATATTGTATAATTGTATGTATTATATATGTGTATGTTGTATAATTGTATATGTTGTTTTACCAGTGAGGCGTTCCTAAAAAGAAGGCATCAGAGGAAAGGGGCATCCACAGTAGGAGACCTGTCGACATGGTTGACCACTTAATCAACAGAAGCCTGTTAAAGTGGAGAAACCATCAAATAAGAATACATGTATATCCCAAGTATTTTATTTTAACCTATAACATGCAACTGTACAATCGTATGCCAATCTTTTGTGGTAAAACTAGTATTGTTGGAGAGCCATGTGCTGTGCTGTTTAGCACATATGACATCATAATGATGGATCATCTCTAGTTTTCTGGTTTTTAAAAAAGTGCAGCAAGAATTGAGACACTTGAAAAAAAATCTCAGTGCAAAGTCATCTTTGAATTACACAGTTCCTCTTTCCTTCCCCCTTGTGTAATTTGAGAAACTTTTTTTTTTTTTTTGCAGTAACACGTTGATCCAGTCATTCTAAAGCAATCAACTTAGTTTTCATAGAAATAGCTCTCTTTTTACACTTATATCTCATTGGATTATATATGTTTATTTAAATTATGTAATTTCAGTAACAAGTGCAAGTGTCATAAACAGATTTGGGAGTGAAACCAAAATGTATGCGTTGGTAAAATGCAACTGAGCTGGAGAGGCAGAAGTGTGCAAGCGAATGAGAGTACAGGGGGCATGGGAGAGTTGGCTAGTCAGGTGAGCAGGTGGAGCAGAGGTCGGTAAGCCAGCGCGTTTGCTGTGTGTATTTCTGCATTGTGTAGATAAACACTGAAGTGAGATTCCTATTCAGTGGATATTTATTTTACAATGGATATCGAAGACACCCTATCAGTTAAGCAAACTAAGTCGTCTTCTGCTGAGTCTTCCGTTCTGTGCTTGGTCCCGATGCTACCAAAAATGAACAAGGAACAAAGTGCAGTAAATAGAGTATAGACGATGGCTGCGCTGTTGAAATACCGTGGGACTTTGTCCAAAGTTCCTAACTTCTATGAGCTTTATTTTCTTGTCTGAAATAGGGGAATAAATTCTGTTCTTTCTTATGTAGGAGCTTGTGAAACAGCCCTCATTAGATAACTGGTTTATGTATAGGTGAGACATGCTGGATCCTCACTATAAGCATAGTTGGGATTGAGGCTTGGGCCAGAAATGAATGGGGCCACGAGTAGGGACGAATAGGGGCACCAATCTGGGAGAGCAAGCGCTCAATAAGTATTTTTTTAATTTATTTTAAATTTTTATTTATTTTTAAGAGATTTATTTATTTATTTGACAGAGAGGGAGCACAAGCAGGGGGAGCAGGAGAGGTAGAAGGAGAAGCAGGCTCCCTACTGAGCAGGGAGCCCAATGCAGGACTCGATCCCAGGACCCTGGGATCATGACCTGAGCTGAAGGCAGACACTTAACCGACTGAGCCACCCAGGCACCCCAATAAGTATTTTTTAAAATTGAGGGCAGCATGTAATCAGAATGAAAGTGCTCCAGGACGAGTGACGGATTCAGGTCTGAATGAGGTGCTGCAGGAGGCATGGCAGCAGGAAGTCTCATGGTGGTGGTGGTGGTGGTTCGTGCTGTTAGGCTGATGGCAGTGTCTTTGATCCAGGAAGAGCTGCCCTGAGTGAACAGTGAGTTAAGTCTATAGCCCCAAGCTCGCTTGTTGGGAGAGAGACTTGGTAAGTGCCAGGCAACTGTAATACCATAGCTATGTGAAGTTGGGACTGTGGACACCAAATCCAGGCTCTGAGGCCCTGCTCAGTTGGGTGGGGCTTTAGGGCTCACAGTGTAGCTTGGTAAGCATGAGGATGCTTTGGGGAGCACACCACATTTAAAGCAGCAAGATTAATGACAGACTAGAAACACTGGTTGGGCGCTTGATAAACTTCACAGTCTTGGTCCAGATTAGTTTAGGACTGAGTCGTACTGAACTTGAAGATCTAACCTAAGACTTTTAACATCTTCAGCTAGATGAGGATAGATCAGGTACGGATTAATAACCATTTCACTGCTTCTTTATTCATGGCTTGCTCTTCCCGTTTCTTACTTCTAAAGGTCTCGAGCTTGCCCACTTTTCCATTGCCAGTGTTGATCCTTATGAGTTCCAGTTTTCGGTGGTAGTTCATAAAAACGTTATGGGTCATCTATTTTATCTGTATCTATTTTATGCCAGGCAGTGTTCCAGCTATTGGTGATGCAGTATCAAGAAAGACAAACAAGGGCCTTGTCCTAAGAGCCTTGATAGCCTGTTACTCTACAGGGTAATAGGTGTTTTTAGTGACTGGACGGATGTGTACATTATCCAGTGTGCATCATTCCCAGGACCTAGGTCTTCTAATCAGAGGATTGTTTGGTAAGCATGAAATCATAGAGAAGGGACGTTACTTCAAATGGATTAGGAGGGCCCTAATGAACTGTCATCATTCTACTGTAAAACACATAGCTAGTGACCAGGAAATTGATCAAGTGCCATCACATCCAATGCCTCTTTCCCCTGCATGGTACTGACAAGTAATTGTCAAACTGACAACTAATTTCTCTTTAGAGGACCCATTTCTGAACTTTTTATTATCTGGTAGTTGTCTTTTCTACTTCCAGGCCCTTGAGGCTTTAAGGACTCTATCAGCCATCGTGGCCAGAATTCTTTATTATTTTTTTTTTTTTAGAGATTTTATTTATTTATTTGAGAGACAGAGAAAGTGAGAGAGAGCATGAGAGGAGAGAAGGTTAGAGGAAGAAGCAGACTCCCCGTGGAGCTGGAAGCCCGATGTGGGACTCGATCCTGGAACTCAAGGATCATGACCTGAGCCGAAGGCAGTTGCTCAACCAACTAAGCCACCCAGGCGCCCGTGGCCAGAATTTTTAATTAGAGGGTAGGGCCCCAGTATTTTGAATTCTCATTTGTCTCCATATAGAGATTGAATAATAAGAACTATTTTGCACTTCTATTAAAAATGATTTCTTCTGACAAACTGTAAGTATGCACTTGGTTATGCTTTAACCTTAATTACAGTCACATTCCAGATCTGCCCCTTAGTTATCTTGATTGAATGACCATTTTCCATTCTCAGCCACACAAATAGAAGTTGCTAATGTACCATAGGAGTTCAGTAGCAGGCTTATCTTTGGGGTGAGCAAAAATGTCTACTGATGGGGCGCCTGGGTGGCTCAGTGGGCTAAGCCTCTGCCTTTGGCTCAGGACATGATCTCGGGGTCCTGGGATCCAGCCCCGCATTGGGCTCTCTGCTCAGCCGGGAGCCTGCTTCATCCTCTCTCTCTGCCTGCCTCTCTGCCTACTTGTAATCTCTCTGTCAAATAAATAAATAAAATCTTTAAAAAAAAAGTCTATTGAGCAGTTTTGTAAATGTTTTTGGTTTAAATCATTTAAATCAAGTATATAACACTATATTTATGCTACTGTTGAACAACTCAGAAAATAATAAGGAACCCCTTTAGATTAACTCTCTGCTAGAAAACTTTCATGGGCTATTCGACTCTGGCTAATTATTGTATTAGAATTCAGAGCTCAAGTCTTGAATTTAATCATTGACTTCAAGAATGGCTTGAGTAAGACACTAACCTGTTTTTTAGCTATTATAAATAAAGCTGATAATGCTTTGACACCTTACAGAAATGCTGTGATATATGAAATATGCCAGTTAAAGTTTATAAAAATATTAAAATCCTCTATAAATGTTGAACAGAAATAAGAAATGGGCAGCAATAAAAAGTCTCATGATCATGAGGAAGAGGAAGAACCCACTGAGATTGTTTGGGATCACTGGGTAAAAAAAAAATGGCTCATATAACCTTTCCCTCATTTTTTATATTCTAATCTGGATATGTATTTGTGACCAAAACATAAATCTTAATTTGTTGGAGATTTCTCTCCACCCAGCGGGACTTAGGTATTTGGGTTAGTGTGGAGACAGCACCCTGGGATGATTGCAGTATCAGTTTGTAACACCCTCTTCCATTGGTCTGACAGGCAGTGGTTCAAGAAAAAGTGCTCTTTTTCTGAGCACAGGTTTTGGAAGCCTTATTGTTTTTCCATTTTCATGTTCTGTTTGTCTTATGAGATAGAAAGTAAGTTCTTTGTGAGTGACTAAAAGAGTTTGGCAGATGATGTGCTTAAAACACAGGTTAAAACTTTAAAAAAACTACATAAAAATGTGTTGAGTCAGGGACACCTGGGTGGCTCAATGGTTTAAACCTGCCTTCGGCTCAGGTCGTGATCTCAGGGTCCTGGGATCCAGCCCTGCATTGGGCTCTCTGCTCAGCAGGGAGCCTGCTTCCCCCTCTCCTGCCTGCCTCTCTGCCTACTTGTGATCTCTTCTCTCTGTCAAATAAATAAATAAAATCTTAAAAAAAATGTGTTGAATCAAACTGTCAGGATTAGTGGTTTATGGCATAGCAGTGGGAAATCCTATCTTAGAAGTGAATTTATCTGATATTCTAATACTCAGAAAACTGTTAAACTAATATCACTTTACCAGAATTATGATAATTTTAGTTTATTATTATCCAGAGGCACAAAATGGCGAATTTCTTTTATATTAATAATTACTACAAATTTAAAAATTATTTACAATTGAGTTTTGGTGCTAATTGCATTTTGTTATATTTTAAGTCTGAACTTGGTAATCCTCATAATTTTATATATTTATTTATTTATTTATTTATTTATTTATTTTAAAAGATTTTATTTATTTGACAGAGATCACAAGTAGGTAGAGAGGCAGGCAGAGAGGGAGGGGAGAAGCAGGCTTCCTGCTGAGCAGAGAGCCTGATGCGGGGCGCGATTCCAGGACCCTGAGATCATGACCTAAGCCAAAGACAGAGGCTCTAAACCTCTGAGCCACCCAGGCGCCCGATAATCCTCGTAATTTTAATGAGAATATTTGACTAGCTAGAATATCTGTTTTCTAGGCTGGGACCCGGGGGCAGGATTTCAGTCTCTGGGAGAACTGGTCCATGCCCACTAGGGAAGGATCCTAGTTAGAGGCAGGTGGGCTAGAGCTGGGCCTAGGAAACAAAGCACTGAAATGCCCCAGGTCGCTTTAGCATTGACATGAAGTTGACCAGGTTGAGCTTCTTATAGTTAGAACCGAGAGATGTTCTCTCTGATTAGAGACGGTTGGATCCAGATCCAGTGCTTCCAGCTATAGAGCTGACAGATTCGAGGGCAGGGAGCCAAGCTGTTGTTAAAAAGACCCTGTTTCTTTGCACCGCTTTCTTTACTTATGTCCATTATGTTTTAGAAAAGCTAAGTCATGTGGAAATGTTCAGTTATGTGTTTTTTCTGTCTCTGTCAACATTGTTTTAGTAACCAAGTTCCTCGACACCAAAAGAACCTGATGTCTGTTAAGTTTTTCTATATAATCATAGGTTAGAGCTAGCTGTGTATCCATCTCATTTTATAATATTGTATGTTACTGCAAATATTTTAGACATACTAGTTTTTTAAGACCACTATTAGACTTCATTGTCATTGATTATAATATTTCATCATGTGAGTTTAACATAATTCATCTAATTGTTGCCATATTGCTAAATCTGTAGTTGTTTCTGGTTTTTTCTCTACTCTTATAAATAATGCTCAAGTAAAATTTATGGATGTAGCCTGTTCTAGTTTTTGAACTCTCTTCTCAGGGTAAATGTTCAGTAGCATGCTTTTAACAACAAAGGCTTTAAACTTTTATATTTTTTGGTAGCTCTTGGTGAATATTGCGTATTTCTTTTCTAAGAGAGTTGACTAGTTTACAGTGAAGGCAAAAACGTGATGGGGCCAGGGCTTCCTATCCCTTGGACTGAATATATGTGGTTGAAAATATCAATAGTCGGGCACCTGGGTGGCTCAGTAGGCTAAGCGTCTGCCTTCGGCTCAGGTCATGATCCTAAAGTGTTGGGATGAGTCCTGAATAGGGCTTCCTGCTCAGCAGGGAACTTGCTTCTCTCTCTCCCCTTCCCCCTGCTTATGCTCTCTCTCTGTCTCACTCTCTTTCATAAATAAATAAATAAATCTTTAAAAAGAATATCCATAGTCATAAAATGCTGTTTCATTATTTTAATTTATATTTATTTAATACGTAGTGGGATATCAAATATATTTCCCATTTTTGTATGCAGTGTTTGTTCTTTTTTGAATTGTCCCTGATTATATCTTTTACTTTGGGAATATTTGATCAAAAAAGAAAGCAACCTTATGCTTATTGTAAATGATTTGGCATGGAACATCGTCTTGTGAGGGAGAAAAGAAATCCTGGCATTCTCTTGTTATGGGATTGAATGTTCAATTCAATCCAAGAAGAAACCTTGATTTAGAGCTAATGTGCTCCTTTTCCATGCAGGCCAACTTATTTTTTTTTTTCAATAACTCTATAAAGGTAGGTGCTATGTTTTTTATACATTTGAGCCGCTGTTGAATAAGTGAGAGATTTTAGAGAAAACTTAGGTTACAAAGAATGGAAAAAGCAGCTGTATTTGAAAAGATAGCAGCGGAGGGGTAGTTTTCAGCCTGTGGGAAAGCCACATTGCCCACATCTTTCCTCTTTCTATACTACTTCTGCCTTTCTGCTTCATTTATTATACCATTGGAAATGACCTCACTTACAGATGTATTCTGCTTAAGAGGCAGCCTTTCTTAAAACTTTAAGTATCTCTGGAAGGGATTTGTCCTTGAAGGTGATGCATTATTAGCCATTAGTATGAATTAATAATAAGATGGCTTTCCTTTTGACTCTGCTAGCCATAGCTATCCCGAGGGATGGAGCTTGGGACGGGCGGGTGTTGGGAGGAGGGAGGTGAGGTAAATACATTTAGAGGACGAAACACTTATCAGGAAAGGCCAATCTGTGTGGGGAATCATAGCTGGGGCACAGAGCAGAGGCCAGCTCCTGGTGGTTGGGGTTTAGTGTTTTGAGATGTGGAAGTGTGAATGAGGTGGCAGGATGCCAAGGTCAAACACTTCCTATTTCAAAACTCTGCACCCAGCCAGGCCTACATCCCAGAAAGAGGAAGGAAACTTTCTTTCTCCTTCTTTCCTGCACCCAATGCCCTATAAGGTTGCAGCAGTCAAGTGGTAATATTATATTCACTGATACTGTGATTTATAATTATTTTTAATACTATTTTATGACTAAATGAGTATCAAGAAGCCAATTGAAAAAATAAACTTGTGAAACATGACTTATTTATAATTTGGAGACTAACTGCAGATTTTATTTTTAAAGATTTTATTTATTTATTTGACAGAGAGATAGAGAGCACAAGTAGGCAAAGCAGCAGGCAGAGGGAGAGGAAGAAGCAGGCTCCCCACTGAGCAGGGAGCCTGATGCGGGACTCAATCCCAGGGACCCTGGGATCACGACCTGAGCCGAAGATCAGCTGCTTCACCAACTGAGCTACCTAGGTGCCCTAAATGCAGATTTTAGAGAATGTATATAGTACTGAAAGTTATAGGTTATATTTCATAATGAGGTGGTTTTGTGTTTTTGTTTTGTTTTGTTTTGTTTTTGTTTTTGTTTTTTTGTAGTCCAAAGCATACAGCTTCGTTAAGTTTGAAAATAGTTTCTTCCCTCTCCTCATGCCCTTTGAACAGCTGTTTCTCTGTTTTCAGGTCATTCCTGGCACACAAGGCCCTTGATCTTTATTTTATTTTTAAAAGATCTCTTTATTTATTTGAGTAAGAGAGAGAGCATGTGTGCGTGAGAGAGGGGGGAGGAGCATCGGGAGAGGGAGAGCGAATCTCAGGCAGACTTGCTGTTTGAGTGCAGAGCCTGATGTGGGGCTTGATCCCGTGACCCTGAGATCATGACCTAGGCTGAAGTCAAGAGTCAGATGCTTAACTGACTGGGCCACCCAGGTGTCCCCCTTGCTCCTTGAACAAACAGGTGCTTCTGATATGAATAAAAAATGGCTGGGAAATTAATAAAAACCTTACTGTAAAGTTAATAGCGACTGAGCTGTTTCATGTTTGCGTGTTTTCATGGACATCTGGAAATCTTGTGTATGGAACAGTCAGACCCCTTGGTAGTCTTTTCTAATAAACGCACTGCTAATGGCTCAGGATTTAAAAGACTTACTACATAAATTATTTCCCCCTGTGGAGTAAGTGCCCAAGCTGAAAATAAATTGCGAATCCTAATAGCCAAGCAGAAGGAGTGTACTTGTCTAAGCGAAACATCTCATGTGTAATTTGGCTTGTCAAACAAAGTGAAGTAGGATGAAAGCATCTTACTTAAACTGTGCAGCTGGTGTAAGAGTGTCACACGGGTGCTAATTGTTTGTCTCGGGTGTCTCCCATGTCTAGTGTTGCACTTGTTTTCTCGTGCAAACAGTGGTAGCTTTCCCCCTGCTTCTTTGTTCATTGCAGAAAATGTCTCCACAGTGTAAAATGTTTCGGCTTCTTTTGTCTCCATATTTTGGAAATCAGCACATCTAGGTGAAAATAAATTTTTCCTGTTCACCACAATGATTGATTTAAAGTTGTATGTTTAATTAGCTGGTCATGTTCTTTTACCGCATGTTTTTCCCAGCACTTAAAGATAATGCTTTTCACATTAACAAGAGGAAGAATATGTAGAACCTAAGTAACATTCTACAGAACGCTAGTTTGATGGTCATAGGCCTTTGAGACTCATGGTACTCAGAGGACAGGCCAAACTGAAGCCGTGCCTGGCGAGTGGTGGGTGATAATCACCGAATAAATAGCTGCCTTTACCACTGCTGCCTTGGCTAGAATTCTAGAGACCCAGAAGTGCATTCTTTTACTTGCTTTTCAACAGGACCATCTGAGGAGGCTTATAAAATGTGTCTCAGAACTATCTGCTTGGGAATCAAGAGGGGAAGCATTTACCTATCATATTTTTTTGGACCATTCTCCATAGGTCAGGGCTGGCCCCACAGGCATTGTTTCCCCTGTGCTTCCAGATGGTGCAGCTGTGAGTCCCCAGTGCATTCCCTGGCTGGGACACCAGAGAGAGGTATGGTAAGAGGCGGGGGTGAGGCACTGTTAAGGTACATTTTCACGGACGTGATCAACGTCTACGTGGACTTGGTTGCTGCAGTGGTGGCTTGAGCAAGAGGAAGAGCTGAGGAGATTTGCAGCAGGACACAAATGTCCCATATAGACACATTCTAGAAATAGAATTTGTATTTCTGGGTCAAAGGACATCCAAAATTGTATCTCTTTTAAAATACAGATACCCAGGAGAGTACATTCAGGTTGATTAATTTATTATGCATCTAGATATTCTTCTAGTATCTGAGGCTACGATGTGGGTAAGATAGATGTGACCACAGGCCCAGAGCATGTATTCTTCTGCAGGGAGAGAGAGTGTAAACATGGGAGCAGGTACATAAAATCATTTCTGACAATAGTAAGTGTCACAAAGCAGATGAAGCCGGTGTGATGCTGCTAGTAGTGACCTGAAAGAGACTGAAAGATCATGGTGAGAACACCAGGGTCTGAGTGGAGAAGCTCAGGGTTGATAGAATAGGACTAAAGGGGAATGAGGAAGAGGCTGCTGGAAGGAGAGGGAGGGCTGGACTCCAAGACGTGCTGCCAGCTGTATATTTTGTCTCAGGCCTCAATATAATCAGGAGAGATATTTCAGTTTTTGGAGTGTGGCCCTCCCTCAGTATATATATATACTGTATGGGAATTAATCACTTTTTGATTCTTGGACTGTATCATTAACATTTGTATTATATAACAAACATAACTGCTTTTTCTTTGATGTTTTGGAATATACTTTAGATCTTAGAGTGCCTTAGGGTTATTTTCATCAATCTCAGCGTTAATGTGGAAAATGGAGCAAATGGAAATTTTCCATTAGGTCATAATGCTATGTGACTGGAGGTTTATTGTGTCAATATAATTCCGCTTCATATAAGAAGCGGCACTGTTCAACTGCACCTTTGCTCTAGGGAGCTCGGAAAAATTAGTTTTTAAGGCATAAATTTGTTCTTCAGACCTCTTAATTACAATGCCCAAGATATTTTTGTGACCTAAATAGCAAATTAAGAAGCCACCTCTTTACATTGCTAGGTGTTTCCCACATTTGTTACTAATGGTAGAGTTTGTGCACTCTGTAGAAAATATGCTATGGGATCGTGATAGCCCCAGATTAAAGCATGTCCTCCCTTTTCAGTGATAGGCAAAAACCATATGAATCAGATGAGATCACATATTGAAAGATTAGAATAGTGAATGGGATCTCCCAAATCTGAGGTTTCTGAAGTTTAGTAATTTGTGTGTCACCTTCTTGATTTTGCTATATTCTATATTGCTGGCACTATTAAATATTTGATGCTTTCCTCTACATTGACTCAATTCTTGCTAAAATAAATTCACTTAAAAAAGAGCTTATATTATTGAAATAAATAGAGGGTAACTTTAAAAACCTACTCCTAAGTACTGACGTAAGAATGTTTATCTGGGCACCATCGAAAAGCATTATACTTACTCCAGTTAATGCTGCTGTCATAGCAGACTCTACCTGTCCATACCAGGTGTGTGATCTTGGGCAAGTTACCCAACTTCTCCAAGCCTCTGTATTCACTTGTGTGTAATGGGGATAATGAGATATTATTGCCTGCCAAGGGCTTAGCACAGTGCCTGATGTAGTAATTGCTCATTACTCATTAAGTGGAAGCAAGAACATTACAAGAATGTATTGTCGAGGTGATTGTTGTTTTTATTACTCTTGCTGAAAAGAGAAGTACTAGAAATTTAGAAATTGGACAGACACTTCCATTCTGCACCTATGAAGAAGGCTCAAGGTAGTGGAAAGAATTGTAGACCAAAGAGTCGGCAACTTTGATGATCTCCTTAGCTTTCCTCTGACCAGCTGTACCACTTGGTCTAGTCTTTGGGCCTCTTCTAGGATTTGGTTTCTTTATCAGACAGATGAGAAGGTTTGATTTGATTTGATCCCAAGGCATCCAGGTCATAGGCTGCCAACTCTTTGAGTGGTTCTGATTGTGGGATATAGTTCATCTGAAATTAGGAGCGCTTTTTATTTTGTTTTGTTTTTGCTGGCTATCTAATAGACAAAGTAATCTAGAAGGTTGGTGTGCCCCAGGCTGCTTTCCTGTTTTCGTCATGAGTAACTAACTGATGGTCACTATTAGTCATATTAGTAAGCCAGGGCCAATTATTCATTGTTTTTGAAGCTGTATGTAATTCATAATTAATGAGCTATTGAAATTTAGTCCTAGTAAAATTGCATCATAAAACGGAGGCATATTTAAAAGATTTACTGACAGAAAGATATTATGAATAAACTTGTTTTATGCATTT
Organism: Nasua narica; assembly: GCA_028533885.1. Lineage (NCBI taxonomy): Eukaryota > Metazoa > Chordata > Mammalia > Carnivora > Procyonidae > Nasua > Nasua narica. The sequence continues at coordinate 139,781,478 of CM052800.1, read as the reverse complement.
GATTAACACTTAAGGAATATTTAATATATTTTGTTTGCCAAGCATGGAACCCCTTGACTCATCATTGCCATCAATTAAAAACTATATGTGAATTTCTAGCTACATGGCCTACAATTGAAATAACTTTTCTGTCCCTGGCATACATATTCCACAGTTTTATGAATTTCATTCTCCTGATAAGGTTGATCTGGGCCTGGTAGTGATGAAGTTGAAGGTAAGGAAGCAAAATAAAAATTTTAAAAGCCTGCTGTAGCTACTTTTTTAGATATATGTAAGTGAGGACATACATATGTATGTTAGCATAGTATGAATCAATTACTAATTTTTTTCGCTTAAGAATATATCTTATAAACTGTCCCATTCATATAGCTTCCTCATCATTTTGAATGACTGCAGAGCATTCCATTGAGTGGAAGGGATATAAGTGTTTAATCAGTCTCCTTGCAATGGACATTTAGGCTTTTTCCTAACTTCGGCTATTACCCTCGGTAGTGCTCTAATGAATGTCTTTTGGGTGTGAGATTTTGTGCATTTGTTAGTGTATCTGTGGGTTAAATTGCTGGGTCGGAGGATACGTGCATTTGTAATTTTGATTGAAATGGGCAAATTGGTTTTCATGAATGTTGAGCCAGTATACACTCCTACCAACAGTGCATGAGTGAGTCTGTTGCTGCTCAACTGCTTTTTTCCCTGCAAGGCTCCTGTCTTTCTATATTACCACCAGTTTGAATACTACTTTCTTATACTGTATTGTCTCTGGGAAAATGCTGATTAGATGGGTGATCGTTAGTATTTGTGCAGATTTCACAGGGATTAAATCTTACACTGAAGACCACTTTCTTAACTGTATGTGTTTGCTGAATTAAATGGCAGCAGTGTTAAGCATCTTGGAATGTATTTTACGTTGCTTCAGAGCACAATTATACCAGTGTAGAAGAACCTCCAATTTGCAAATTATCAACAACTAAAGGTTTCCATGGAGATCATTCTCATAATATAATGAAACACACTATTCATATTGTACGAAAGGTTTGGCTATAAACAGCATTATTTGCATTTTGTTTTTCTTAAATTCAGGAGGAAAAAGGCTGCTAGATACTGTTTCAGTGTTTTTAGAGAAAACTAATATTAGTTGGGGAAGTTGCACTAAAAACACATGAAAATTATTCTCTCTGTCCTTGATTCTGGCCATTTGATTGTGTACTTGTGGGTTAGCTACACATGCAGCCTCTAGATTGGGAGGTAAAACTTCTGCGGTTCCTTTAAACAAGTAGCTAGTTTGTGTTATAGAACGACATGAACATACTCTTTCTTTTCCACATTAAGGATTTTTACATAGATAGAGAAAACTTATAAGAGATATCCCAAACTACTATTTGTTTTCTCTTTTTCTCCTTGAGCTGTAGCTTGTCATATATGAGAGTCAATTCCTGAAGGAACTTAGGTTTTATTTATTTTTTTATGCTAATGTGATCTTTTCTAAAATTGACCATTGTTCTAATAGTTGAGGTTTATTTTTTCTTTTGGCTTTTATAAAAGAGCAGCAGTTTTCCTCTTTAATTTGCCTTTCAAATGTGGTACTTAACATAGCTTGATACCAATTTGCTTAACAAGAAAAAATGTTTCTATTATTGGCCTATCTGTAAAGCAGTTGTGGTATTGGATATAGTGTTTGTAGTGAAGATACTGGTTAAATCCCATAGAAAAACTCATAATTAATATAAAATCTCGGGACGCCTGCCTTCAGCTCAGGTCATGATCCCAGCATCCTCCTTGCTCGGCGGGGAGCCTGCTTCTCTCTCTGCCTTTGCCTGCCTTTCTGCCTGCTTGTGTTCTCTCTCTGTTAAAATGGATAAAATAAAATATTTTAATATAAAATCTCTTGGAGTTATTCAAATACAAATACAAATTAAAAAGCTAATATTAGGCAATTACCTTTTGTGTTTTCCTTTTTAGTATATATATTACATTTTAGAGAAACTGTCTGATTGTACTGAGGCTATTGAATTTAAAATTGTTCTTTCCCCTAAGGAAAGTAGTTTGTTGTGTTATTCAGACATTGAAGAGCAAAATGAGGCTTTGTTGTGGTATGTATTACTTTGGATTCATGCCTTCCTCACAAATCACTGAAGGTCGTGACTGCTTGAATTGAAGGGGAAAAAAACCATTTTCACTGAACCATAGCACCCCTAGCATCCTAATAATTTTTGTTTTGAAAATTCAGAGGTACCTTTTGTTTATGCTTATAAAAAAGAACCATTAATCTGATACCTGATATCTCTTATATTTTTATGACCAAGAAGGGATCTTTGAAAGAATCTATAGAAATTATGGGGAATGTGGGTCATCGCCCTTTTTGCAAATTGTTCTATTACTTTCCTTGGAGTGTTCCATGGGTCTGTGGAGTATTTGGATCTGGATGCAGATCCTAAGTTTTGGCTGCATGTGTTGTGATCTGTATAGGAGTGGTAAGGAGTAAGTGTTCCTCGGCCCACCTGCCTAACGGGACTGACTTACATGTTGCAGGTACTTCTCCCAGCAGCTGGTCTGTTACAGTTACAGGATGTGAAGAAGACCTGCTGTGAATTTTTGGAATCTCAGCTTCACCCTGTCAACTGCTTAGGAATTCGAGCTTTTGCTGATATGCATGCATGCACAGATCTCCTGAACAAAGCCAACACCTATGCAGGCAAGTGGAATAGACCTTGGCTGAGTTTGAGATGCAGGAATCTGGAACTCTTGAGTTCTGATATGAATCTGTAGAGATTACTGGAAAGTTGTGTCATGTTTCTGGATCTGGATTTTACAAAAATACATTTAAAATCTTATAATATGTCACTGCATAACTGAAGCATGTTTATAAAATTCTGAACTTAAAAAAAAAACCCTCTATAAATTGGTATTGTGCCTAAAGAACAGAATAGCTAATTCTATGCAAATATTGAATCCCTGTCTTTTTTGAGAAAATATTTGCATATGAAATTCAGTCATTTAATCTCTGGGGCTTTGTACAGCCTTTTCTTAAACCCAGGAGAACAATTTTCTGGCTTAAAAATTTTCAAGGTGCTGAAGTCTAGTCTAGTGGAAAACAAGATCTGAAATATAGGCATCTTTCTCCGTAGACACTAGTTCCCAGAACCTCCTGCTGGCACCCTCTTCCTGTGGCAGAAGGCAGCCCATTGTTGTCTTCAAGGAAGTCATCACTTTGGTTACTGTATAGGACCCTCTGATCCCCTATCCTTCCAGTTGAGGGGGAGAGTTTCTTGTTATTGTTTTGGATATAGCTAAAGTACACAAAAGTAACTTATAACTTATTTTGCTCTGAATTTATAAGCATTTAAAAAATACATGTTAAAGGTGATCGTTAGGAAGTTTCTAATTTTTTAAACCATCTTTGGGACGATAAGCCTGGTGGAAGTTATAACTCACCATCTCTGTCCTGTATTTGTGAGATTCAGTAAGAACCATTACTATAGAACCTTCCATGACCACTGCCCTTTAATATGCTTTAGAACCCCAACTTCCTCCAGCCTTCAGATGCAAGAGCCACTTGTCTAAACTCTGCTCCACAGTGCTTACTCTGATGAGTAAGGGACACTGTAGCACATTGACCTGGATAAGTGTGTGAGTATGTGTAGACAGGTGCATGCACAAAGCCCTGGAGAGGAGTAATGCTAGCATCCCTATTGTATTTATCAAAGAAATAATCATAAGTGGTTAGTTGGAGAAAAAATGCAGTGCTGCAGTGATACATAATATGTCTAGTAAATTTGAATTTTATAGATTTCTTTGGGGTGGCCTGATTGGTCTGACTCCCCTTTATAAAATTCTTTCAGTGGGAAAATGTGATCTGAATTTCAGAAAGCTAATTTACAGATGAACTTTTAGCACACAACCCTTCTGTAAGTTGGGGAATGCCTATAATATGTAATGATATTCATGTAATCCTTCTGAGTGGGATGAGACATTTTAAGAAAAACCAAAGACAAATTTGGATTCACTGATGTTGTTCCGCTGTTCTTCAGCTAAATAGCAAATTTTCCTTCTAAATCCGTAAGATCCATTAACTCTAGACATAATGTGCCTGTTATAAGTGATTTATATTGGGAGAATGAAGGAGGCTTGTATATTTTTTGATGATTTTTTCTGCATGAAACAATCACTGTTGAACATAATCTTTCTTGAGTAGCTAGTTGTCTCATATGACTTGATACACGTTATTGGCTTTTAAGAGATAGGGAAAGGGACCGGAGACAGAATGAGTAAAGCAGGACTCATGCAAAAGATGTCCACACATTATTCCCATGCTGTACTGGAACTCTTAGTTCTGTTCCTGTCAGAACCAACTCATGTCCTGTGTGCTTAGAAGATTTTTATTAGATTTAATGATTTCTTTCTCTTATTTAAAATCTTAAATTTAGTGTGGTATACTACAAAATATGAACAGTTATTCACCAGAATTCGAACACCTCTATATTTTAGTTTGTAGAGTCCTTCTTCATAATTATGAAAAGAATTTTTTGTGGACAGTTTATTGTCATTTTCAGCAAAATTATAAGAAAAACTAATTATTAATTTTTTAAAAAGATTTATTTATTTATTTTAAAGAGAGAAAGCACAGGGAAGGGGAGAGGGAGAGGCAGACTCCCTGCTGAGCTCGGAGTCCGAAGCCCGACTTGGGGCTCGATCCCCCGACCCATGAGATCATGACCTGAGCTGAAAACCAAGAATTGTAGGCTCAACAGACTGAGCCAGCCACCCAGGCTGCTTAATTTTTAATGCACTGTATTTTATTTTATTTTTTTAAAAAGATTTATTTATTTTAGAGAAAGAGAGAGAGGGTGGGGAAGGACAGAGGAAGAGGGAGAGACAGAATCTCAAGCAGACTCTGTGCTGAGTGTGGGGCCCAACTCGGGGTTCAGTCTCACGACCCTGAGATCATGACCTGAGCTGAAACCAAGAGTCAGACATTTAACTAAGTGAGCCACCTAGGCGCCACTATTGCACTATATTTTAAATCAAAATCTAGTCTTAAAGGATATATTGCTTTTATACCATTGTTTTTGAATCTTCTATTTGCTTGAGTTTATAAGTAACATTTTACAACATCTTTTATTATGAAAAATCACAATACATGTGAAAATAGAATAGTACTCTTCATCAAACATTAAGAGTTGTCAATTTATGGGAAATCTTGTTTCAACTATATACCCCTCTGTTATTAACTATCCCCCTCCTCTGTTATTATTTTTTACATGTAAACTTTTTAATGAAATCATATATATGTATATAAAAGTGCACAGTGGCAAGTCTACATCTTGATGAATTTTTGCATCCTTTTGTATTATTTGAAGTAATTCTGTCATATTATTTCATATCTATTTCATTCCTATAATTTTAAAGAAATAAAATCGCAGTGACCAACTTCATATAATGAAACTATTTCCATATACTCTGGTATATTAATAAAAAACTTTCTAGACTAAATAATTCAGAATAATACTAAAAAATAGTTGTTATTCTTAGTGAAAATATCTGATTGGTGTTTATATCTTACACAAATAGGAGGTGGGAAGATAATGGTCTTTTTTTCTCCTGCGAACAAATAATTGTCCAGTCCTTCCTTTCTTTCTTTTTGCAGTTCAGGCACTTTATGCATCCAGAAAATCTACCCAACTCCTAAATTACTTTCAAATTCAAATCATAGAGCATGTGGAAAGGTCTGGGAGAGTGAAGGGGGACAGTAGCAATTGAGAAAGTTAATACCTTACTTTTTCATTTTCCTGTCCTAGACAGTGGGCTTGTGACAGGCATTTCTAGGCAAAAAAGAAAGAGAGAAAGGAAAGAATACAGAGCAATAGAAGGGTTCGTACGTACATGCTTACAGACATGGAAAGAAGAAGGGAGGAGAGAGGGGAGCCAATGGAGAGAAAGGATGGGAAAGGAAAGAAGGCTTGTTTAACCTCAGGGTACTTTCTGATCCCAAGCATGCCTGCCACTTCAGAGACGGGAGCATTCCTATTTAAAAACTCACCAGAGATTCTGGACATAAGATCTGCCTCATTCCTTTCTCTTGCAGAGTGGAAATGAGTTCTCTGGTGTTCATTATAATTGAATTAAATTGTACAGGTACAATGAAAGAATTAAGGTGCTCCGTGGAAATCTCTTCTATGAACTTGTGCTTATTTTTCATAATACCACATTTTTAAAGAAAGTAAAAATGTGAGAAACCAGTGGGCAGGGTAGAAAGTCTGAGCGGGGATGGTGTAAATCCCTGCTGCTTGTATCCTGTTGCACTCCGTGGCTGTGGCAGCGTGATGCTGGCAGTCACAGCCGGTCATGCTGGCCCAGGCGCCTCACCGGGGCCTGTCGCCACATGTTCTTCAAATCTGCCACTGCTGAGGGTGACTAGCCCAGCCAGGTTAAATGATCTGCGTGTTGAGGCATGGAGTGCTGGACTATAATCAGCCTTTGTTATGCTCGTGAATGATTATTTTCTTAGCTAAAAAGCTAGATGAAATTATTTTTGCTTCATGCCTAAAAAAGAAAATTGTCACACCTAATTCCAGATTGTACAGACTTGTTTGGATAGTGCTGGCTTGTGGATGCTTTTACTTCCCATGTGTTTTGAGTGGTGTCCATATTTTAACAGTTTCCCAAATCATGAGTACCTTTGTTTTAAGCATTTTCTCCAGGATAAAAATATGGAGGAGATAAAAACCGAATTTGGGGCGCCTGGGTGGCTCAGTGGGTTAAAGCCTCTGCCTTCAGCTCGGGTCATGATCTCAGGGTCCTGGGACTGAGCCCAGCATTGGGCTCTCTGCTCAGCGGGGAGCCTGCTTCCCCCTCTCTCTCTGCCTGCCTCTCTGCCTGCTTGTGATCTCTCTCTCTCTGTCAAATAAATAAATAAAATCTTAAAAAAAAAAAAAGTTAAAAATCGAACTTACTGGTTTCCATGCATTTTAATAGTCCCAGACTGTTTTGGAAGTTAGATTTTAATTTTAATTTGAAATATGAATTTTATTTAGCATTCTGTGTTGACAAACAAAAGTTGCCAGTTGGGGAATTGTAAGAACTTCAAACAAATTTAAGGGAAACAACAGTTTTAGATTCTTTTTTTTTTTTTTTTTTTTGTAAGAATTACATATATTTACATTGTGGATATCTGGGATACACTCACACAAATTACTGCCCAAATCCAAAGACCACCCAATCTGGGAACCTCTGTCAACGGTCTGAGCCAGCATTTCAGATAGAAGATAAGCTGTATCCAGCTGGAGTGGCTTTGGAAAGTCCACTCTAAAATGAAATAACCTGTTGCTGTCACTGTCTTCCTCCCCAGCTTTCTTCTTGGGGCGAAGCACCATCCTGTGACTCCCCAAGGAGCCTCACTGTTTAGTTCTCCACGAGGCTCTCGGGGGTCCAGGCTACGGGAAGGACTCTTCAGCTTGGGCGTAGACAGGTGTTCCCACGCATAGCGCCTGTTCTCGGACGGCTTGTGTGTGACGTTGTCCTTCATGCCTTTCTGGCTCCTCTTGTGAACAGTTTTAGATTCTTAATCATTCCTTCATCTCACCACTCCCGACACTAAAAATTTGAGAAGCTACTTACTATCAGTTCTTAGTGATCTTTGGGGAGATTTGCAGTATCATTTTCAAGCCAGTGTTCTGGCTGAGTTCTGGGATTGGTCAACACTCAGCATTCCCCAGTACCAGGAAAACGTGCAGTCTTCTCTAGTTCCTGACATACTTTCAATTTCTGTCTCGTCCTCCTCTTGCTCTTCACCCTGTTGTCTATTTACATCCTGGCCTGAACTGCCCTACTTTTAGCCTTTCTATCATGCTTGCAAAATGACCACACTTTTTTATATGCCCAGCTGTTTTCATGCATGTCCCCTCTCTCTTTGTCTTAAATGAAACTTTGCTTTCCCTCCAAACATGAGTGTTGAGGGTAAATTTCTTTAGGGGACACCCCCTCCTCGACTTGCTGGGAAGGTGGGTGAAGGGGTATGACTTCAGACTGTTGTTCTGTCCCTGTCACCTTCCTCCATTCTGCCCTGGCTGGCTGGAGGCCTGCAGCATTCTCTCTGAAGCCTGATTTCTCTCTAGACCTCCACGTCTGCTTCTGTCTTTGACACCTAAATTGTCTCCTCCCTTTCTACTTCCTCTCTTGTGCCATCAGCAATCTCAGGATCTATCCTGTTGGCTGCCTTGAGATTCCCTGTTCATAGTTACTTGTGGCCACCATCTTTCCTCCATAAACAGACCTGCCACCTTAGACCTCGATTCCAGGGCGTGTTGAACCTTGTTTGTATTTTGAATGCCTTGTTGGCATTTGCAACAGCTCTGTGCTGACTCTATTCCTGCCTCCTCTTGCTCCTGTATTTCTCCATAAATCTGCTCTCTGATTCCACTTACCTGGCAATCTCTTGGCCCTTTAGCCTAGTCTCAATGGCCAGTCGTTTCAAAACTACCCTCTTTGTGTGCCTGCCTTTACCCAGGCTGCTGTGGGTGATAAAGAGGCTCAGAGCAATTTAACCCCTGCTTACAAGGAGTTTCTAGGCCAATAATATTCCACTCATAGCCAGATTCACTATGTCTAGATTATGCCTTATTCTCTATAAAAGTAGTTCCCATAACATTTTATTTATTTTTGCAATCAGTTTGCTTCAATCATTTGCCCACCATTCTGTAATTTAGGCTAGGAATCACTGCTTGGGGTAAATATCTGTCAAAATAAGCTCATGATTTTGAAAGCTGCCCTTTTGAAAGAAACTTGGGTTGAGAGAGTGGTTTTAATAGTAGCATTTCTAGCCTTGACTGTGTGATATGCATACTAAAGACTAGGTACTGATTATCTAGGGGTCTTTGCAGTGTTAATTTATTGATACAGAAGATTCTTCCTTTGGAGAACCATGAAAGCATTTGATGTATGAATTCATGTCGACTTAATTGATGCTTCTTACAAAAATTAATCATTTTTATGTTTTTATATGCGTTATGGTCCTCATTTGTGTCCTAGTAAGCGACATGCAATCTCTCTGCTCTGCTTTGGGTTGATAGTTTTTCTCATTCAGATGAGTTAGCTGTTTCTAGGTTTCACCAAAGCTGTCTGTGGTAATGGAGCTGCTGGAGATATATATGTAATTTTTTTTTCCTAGAGACTAATAGTACTCAGAATGAAAGAATCACAGAGTATTAGCACTTGTAGGGACCTTAGCGGTTATCTCATCTAACATTTATGTTATTAATTGGGATATTGAAGACTAGGAAGATTTTTATTTTCCCAAAAACACTTTGTCTCTCAGGGCTAAGCTGTTTGTGGGTCTAAAATATGTTATTATCCATGCACTCTCCTTCATTTCTCAGATGGAATTCTGCACTAGGTGGAATATAGAGGAATTACAGGGATTCTTCATGGCACTTAATTCTGATAAAAAAACGTGTTTGGTGTTGGGAAATCAAACATAAAGGATACTTTGTAACTTATCACAGGGTGTAAAACTGAACAAACAAAACTTTACACTTTTATTTTTTATTTCAAAAGACTTAATTTAGAATGAGGGACCAGAGCTAATGAGGCCAATAGACTTAGTGTGACAAATCCTAAGGATTGTCTTTCATTTCTTGTTAATCTTATTTTAGTTGCAGAAGGGAAGCAAACAGGAAAGTTCAGCTGTCCTGGAGAGTGAAGAGAATCATATATGAGGAAGAATGTATATGTATATCATATATATACAATAAATGCATTTAATGTGTATTGCACATTCATGATATAGTCTGTATTACTGGAAGTTATGCCCTCCTGCAGTTGTGGGATGTCTAGGGAAAAGGAACTGACTATTGAATGTTAGCATGACTAGTTTGGGTTTACTCAGCAGCAGTGGTAAACTAGTAAGGGCAAGTTACTAAAGTCACAGTGAAAACTCTGTGCTATAAACAGAGTAATTTGTCAACATGTGAGTGAAAGGATTAGAAACAATAGTTGAGGTTGGTAAGGAAGAACCATGGAAATGAAGATAGCCAGTCTGGGGATATGGGAACTAACCGAACTCTGACATGATCTGCTCTTCAGTGTTGCGCTTCAAGTATCTTAGGGGTACATTTTAGTGTGTGTGCATTTATTGCCAGGGTGCAGTAGCTGTTAATTTGGGTACCTTGCTGAGATGCAGTAAGCTGGGTAAGAATTCATTCTGTGAAAATGAAGAATTTCTTATCTTGGCTTTGTGACAGGTATTAAGCTTGTATTAGCCAAACCAATCCAAAAACGTTAGGGTTTTAGCTGGGAGTGTATTCAGTAACCATTCTGTAACTGTGTCT
>CM052800.1:139718386-139770659 GCA_028533885.1 Nasua narica | reverse complement strand
GTTCACGTTTTTTTGGCTGTGTCTTCTTAGGCAAGGGGAAACAAAAGCAAAAATGAACTACTGGAAGTACATCAAACTGAAAACTTTTACACAGTGAGAGAAACCGTAAAACAAAGAAAAAAAAATGAAAAGGTAATCTGAATGGGAAAAGATTTGACAAATAATGTATCCTATAAGGGGTTAATATCCAAAATATATAAAGAACTCATACAGTTCAACAACAAACAAACAACAACAACAACAACAAAAACCCACCCAAATAATTTGATTAAGAAATGGGCAGAAGACCTGAATAGGCATTTTTCCAAAGAAAGCATACAGGCAGCCAACAGACACATGGAAAGATGCTCAGCATTGCTAATCAGGGAAATGCAAATCAAAACCATAATAACATATCATCTCACACCAGTCACAATGGCTAGTATCAAAAAAGACAAGAAATAAAAGACAAGTGTTGACAAGGACATGAAGAAAAGGTTTCTTGAATGCACTGTTGGTGGGAATGTAAGTTGATGCAGCCACTATGGAAAACAGTATGGAGGTTTCTCAAAAAGTTTAAGATAGAAATATTATATGATCCAGTAATTCTATTTTGGATATTTACCTAAAAGAAACCAAAGCCTCTAATTTGAAAAGATATATGCATCTTTACATTTACTGTGGCATTATTTATAATAGTTAAGATATGGAGGCAGTCCAAATATCTATTGATAGATAAATGAGTAAAGAACAAGTAGTATATATGTACAGTGAATGTTAGCCATAGGAAAGAATGAAATCTTGCCATTCACAACAAATGATTCATTTTTAAAGTTGTAAAGTCATTGATTATACAAATAGTTTTTCCCCCCTTTGGAGGAGTAGGTATATTTGCGAAATCAAAGAAAGTTTTTAAGAATTTTTCTAGTTTTACCAGTTTCTGGAAGGGGGTTGAAGGTATAAAATAGTATGCTTTGGTCCCCAGATAAACTACCACAGAATTCAAAACTGTCTATATTATAAATCAATTCTGTTTTTTTAAATGATGGTTATATGTTCAGACTGACCAGCATTAAAATTTCTTTGTTTAAAGTTTTCAAATAAAGCTGGTTTCCCTTCTTATTCCATTATGTTTTGGACTCCTCTAATGTTTTACATAATACATTCAAGCGTGTGAATATATAATACCATGTACTTTATCTGACTTATGTACTCAAAAGGTTTTACGGATTTAAATACTGATAGTCTTATTAGCATATAAGGAATACATGTTTAATTCTAAAATACCACCAACAGAAGGGATTCAGCTGAGCATATGATAAGGCAGCTTTCCTACCTGTGCAGCTACTTTGTTACTGAAATAGAGAGCACTTCCCCAGGTGAGATTGTTTGGGTTTTGTTAGCTCTTGCCTTGAGGAGATGCAGTTGTTCTCATTCTTAGGTTAGATTAAGAAAAACCGCTTCCTTTTGAAACAGTTTGAAGCTGGATAATGGAATGTTGGTTTTAATGGGTTTTATTTTTAACCTCCAAACAGAGCAGCATTTTGCAGATGTTGTACTTAGTGAAGAATTTCTCAATCTCGGCATTGAACAAGTGTGCAGCTTAATCTCAAGTGACAAACTTACCATTTCCTCAGAAGAGAAGGTAATTAAATTTTTCTTTTCTAGTATATTGTGAAGGAGTACTTTTCCTTTCTTTCACTTTGTTTTGTAACTTTGTAATCCTATATGTGTAATGACAGCCAGTGATCTTTGATGTGGAAGTTATTAGAAACGCAAGTAGTTAACTTGTTGATTGTCTGCAAATTACTGTTTCTTCACTCCATAGGAAGTCCCTGAATTGCTAGACATTAGAGTTTTGTACTTGACCCCCATGGCAAGAACTAGCACACATTAAACTGTTTGAAACAAGTCCTTTGGGAGCTCTGTTTCTTCCCACAGCTAGATGCCTATAAAAATTGTGATGTAAAGTAATTTCACTAACATGTGAGTTGGAAGAAGTTACCAGGGATAACAAAGTAATAGCTTGTTCTAGACTGAACATTCTTTTTTTAAAGATTTTATTTATTTGAGAAAGAGAGCATGAGAGTGGGGGAAAGGGCAGAGGGAGATGGAGAAGCAGACTCCCTGCTGAGCAGGGAGCCTGACTCTGACATTCGATCCCAGGACCCTGGAATCATGACCTGAGCCAGGGGCAGACGCGAAGCTGACTGAGCCAGCGAGGTGCCCTAGACTGAACATTCTTGACCATACTCTTCCTTTAGATTGGTCTCCTGCTACTCCTACCCCACCCTTCCCAGTGCTTCCCTTCTCCCTCCCAGAGTGCTGTGCAGCTGCTTTGTCTGGCTGTAGCTTCCCTCTCTCCACATTTTGAGCTGCCTTTGCCAGCCAACTGCACCTTTTTTTTTTTTTTTTTTTTTAAGATTTGTTTATTTATTTGAGAGAGAGAGAGAGGGAGAGAGGGCATGAGCAGGAGGGGCAGAGAGAGAGAGGGAGAGAAGATCTCAAGCAGACTCTGTGCTGATGAAGCCTGATATGGGGCTTGATCTCACAGCCCTGAGATCATGATCTCAGCTGAAATCCAAGAGTAGGCTGCTTAACCTGAGCCACCCAGGCGCCCCTGACTTTCTCTTCTGCTCTTAATGGGTTTTATTTTGGGGTCAGTGTTATATTCTTTGGGAATCAGGGCGCAAAAGCTTGCGAACAAACAGAGTTTGTAGAAACTGAAACTTTTTTTCCTTTTTTGTGCTTTGCATTTAAAGTTGTATGAAATTTAGCTTTTATTCTTCAAAGATATCTAACCTGTCTGGGCATAAAAAGACACATTTACTATTATATTTACTATATGAAAAAATATGTGCAAAGTGGTTGTTAGATGTATAATCTTAGCACTTTAGAAATATAAAGAAGAGGAAGACATTACTAGTCATATTAAGAGACATGTATTGAGTGCCTACTGAGTACCAGACACTGCCATAGCATCACAGACACAGAAGTTCTAACAAAATAGAAATCTTTACTCCGCAGACTAGAGGGACATACAGTGGAGGTAAATAAATAATTGTGGAATGCTGTGAAGGGTACTCTAGGAGGATTTCATCATTCCTGGGGTGCGGATGGCAGTTCAGCCTGTCTCACATGTAGGATCTAAGTTCTAAAAAATGAGTATGCGTTCGCTGGGGAAGTCTGGATGGGTGGGAATGGGAGGGGCATTCCAGGTAGAGGTAGAATATGTGAACGTAAAAAAGGTGTGAAAGAATAATTGCATTACGTTGGTTCTGTATGGTTAGAGTTTAGAATATGTTTGGCAGAGTGGTAGGAGATAAGACCGGAAGATGACATAAAATACCTTCTCAGCCATATTAAGGAACCTCGACTTCATCCTAGTGATGGAGAACCTTTAAACGGTTTTAAGGGTAGGACAATGTCATGGTAATACCTACGTGGTAGAAATGTCATGAAAGCCGTTCTGATTTTCTCCTGCTGCATAACAAGCCACCCCGAAGTGTAGTGACATAAAACAAGAACTGTTTTATTATACTCAAAATTCTGAGGGCCGAATTCATTCAGGGCATTTGGGAACAGCTTATCTCTGCTCTGTAGGGTCTGGGGCTTCTGCTGGCTTGGCCTGAAATGTCTCGAGATACCAGCCTGATACCAGATGAGCCATCCTGCAGCCTCAGTCTGTCTGCACGTGGTATCTTACATCTCCAGAAGTCCACAATGGCTCCTTCATTCACTTGTCTGGCTCCTGGGCTGGAGTTTGGGCTCCACCTCTGTCCTCTTCCCCCCCGGCCCCTCCAGGCCCTCCCTCTGTGTGGCTAGTGTGGGTTCCTCGTCCCATGGTGATCTTAACTAATCAGACTTCTTGCATGACATCTGTCTTCCCCCAAATGAGCATTTCAGGAGACCCCAGTGAAAAACTGAAAAGCTTCAGAAGTCACGCAGCACTGCTTCTACTGCGTATTGTTTTGGTTACACAGGGCCAACTTTGGTTCCCTGTGGCAAGTTTACTACAGAAGGTGTGGATCCTCAGAGATGTGGTTTTTTTAGAGGACCATTTTGGAGGCCAGCTGTCACAGTGGTGGTGTCCCGAATGAACCAAAAGTAGGGGGAGGGTCAGATAGGAGGATGTTGAAGTCGTATCAGTGGCAATAGGATCTGGTGTAGGTTGGTTGAAACAGGAAGAGGAGAGAGAGCAGAGCTGAGAAATAGTAGATAGAATTGACAGGATTCTTTTTATTTCTAGCACCCAACACATAGAGGTACTTGGGAGGCACTTGCTGACCGAATGAATTAAAGAGGCATGTTAATTATATTGTAGATGATTTTTAGTTTCTTGCTCTATCCTTGTATCAACCGAAGTTTTTTTGTTTCTAATAATCCACTTACCTATCATCAGGCATTTTCTACAAGCCTTTAAAAATTACTGGGTTATATATTCATCGGCCTGGAAGGAAATCATATAGCCAAATACAGTCTTCATATTAGCTTATTAGCTTTTTCGTAGGTACATGTTGTTAAGTTGTAATGCCCTTGTCATTTCTTTGTTTAAAGAAAATTCAAAAATATTAGATTTTAATATATTCCATTGTGAGAAAAGAGGAGTTCATCTCTTCTGCACACCCTTGATTTAGAAGTGTACAGTTAACATTTATGTGTAAATCTAAAGAAAAAGCCCCCAAAATAGTTGTTTATAAGGGCGTGTGATTTTCATTCCATAGAATAACTTTGCTTTATTATTTTGGGTGCTTTATTCCAAAGAGACTTGAGATTTAAATCTAGGTAAGTAGAACCAGATTCATACTAGGAGGGTTATCAATAGTGAACTAGATCACGTATTATCAGATTATCACAGCTACCACTTAAGTTCAAGAAGATTAGATAACATATTTGGTGAAATGCTTAGTAAATACCAAATTAAAAAAAAAAAACTTGATAAGTAAAAGTACTAAAGGTGCTTACTAAATTAAAAGTAGAACTACCCTATGATCCAGCAATTCCACTTCTGGGTATATCCGAAGGAAATGGAAACAGAATCTTGAAGAGACATTTGCACTCCCACGTGCATTGGTTTATTGCAGCATTATTCACAAGAGCCAAAATGTAGAAACAACCTAGTGTCCATCAGTGGATGAATGGATAAAGATATCACATGCGCACGTGCGCGCACGCACACACACACAAACACACACACACACTGGAATATTATTCAGTCACGAGAAAGGAGGAAATAACTGCCATTTGTGACAACATGTGTGGACCTTGAGGGCATTATGCTAAGTGAAAGAAGTCAGAAAAAAGACAAATGCTGTATATCACTTAACATGTGGAATCTAAATAAACTGAACTCATAGAAACAAAGTACAGTGGTGGTTACGTGAGGTTGGGGATGGGAGAAATGAGATGTTGGTGAAAGGGTACAAACTTCTGGTTATAAGATGAGTAAGTTTCTGGGGAATGTATAGTATGGTGATTATAGTTAACAAAACTGTATTATATACTTGAAAGTGGCTAAGAGAGTAGATCTTAAATGTTCTCACCACAAAAAAGAAGTGGTAATTATGTGACATGATGAAGGTATTAGCTGAAGTTACGATGGTCATCATTTTGCAATATATAAATATATCAAATGAACATCTTAAACTTAACACAGTGTTATCTGTCAATTATACTTCAGTGAAGCTAGAAAAAAATTAAGTACTTACTAAATACCAAATTAAAAGAAAGAATAGCTTTTTAAGTATAGCACACAGGTCAGGATTTTGGAAAATTCGAGCTATGTATTAAACTTGGATGTCTTGGCCGGAACTGAATAAAATATAATCTCATCATACTTCATTCACATGCCTTGGTCCATAACTCATTACTTATTTTTCTTTTCCCCATATTTTCTGCAAGGTATTTGAAGCAGTAATAGCTTGGGTAAACCATGACAAAGATGTAAGGCAAGAATTTATGGCTCGGCTGATGGAACATGTGCGGTTACCTTTGCTTCCTCGGGAATATTTAGTTCAGGTAAAAGCATATGCAGAACACATGAATACACATAGCACTTTGTCCCTGGGCTGACAGCATGCAGCTGCCTGTCACACAGTTGTACGACCTGCAGAGGACAGAGCCACAGGGCACAGGACAGAGGACAGTAAAGGCACCTGCAGTCCATGGCAACTGCTACTTCTTTGGCCACTCCCCATTCTTAGAAATTTGCTTCCCCCAATTTTTGATGCGGGCAAGCAGATACTAGAGCTTATCCAGGCAGTATTTATGATCATTTACACATAAATAAATGCACCCGTGGCTCTCTGTCCCTGCTCCGCATCTTCTTTGCTTTCCTTTTGAGCTTCTTCTGATTGCCCTGCAGAAAGGGAATTTTGACATTTGACCCAAATACTATTTAATTCTACATCATAGTTTTACAGTGGCATGCATTTGGTTTTGGTCTTTATTTCTAATCTGAGGAAACTCAGGTTATTTGAAATAAGTAGAAATAAATGGATTTTAGCAGACTATGAAAATTTGCAATTTTTTTTATTATTGGCATCGTGCTATGAACATTTCAACATTTTTATAATTGAAACCACTTAAGGAAACATTCTTTATTAAGAAATTCAGTCTGAGCATTTTAGGATTTCTTGAAGCCTTATTTTTTGTGATCTGCGTAGTCATTGGCACTCCACTGTTAAGAAAATGAACAGAAAAATCTGTCCTGCATTTGAGATCAGGAATAGCAGGGACAAGATTTATTTGTGGTGTAGGCATGTTGATATAGGTATTTTGAATCACTCTCTTGGATATTTTATTTGCTTTCTTGTATTTGAAAAGTATCTTTAATTTTATTAGTATTGCCTACTCCACCTGAAGAACTCATCATCTAAATTTTTTTCTTACTCTTTGGCTTGATGTTTAAAGATAAGATATAGGTGAATATACCCAGAAAAAAAGAGAGAGAAATAGATGAATATAGTATTATCTAAAGATCATTTTATAGGTGATGTCGAGGTATATAATTTTGATTGCAGTTCTTGTTACTTACATGTGTTTTTCTCTGAAGACCAGATACTTGAGCATTTTTTGGTTTCATTTATTTTTCTCTTAGTGATATTTATAAACTTTTCTTTGTAAGGAAAAGACTGAACCAGAGAGGATAGTTATTACTTTTCTCCCTCTTTTTTATTTGTTTCTTTGCCAGTTTTATTGTGAAATAGTTGTCCCCATCATGGGATATTTCTTATTTCTTCTTACAGAGGGTTGAAGAGGAAGCATTGGTCAAGAATAGCAGTGCTTGCAAAGATTACCTCATTGAAGCTATGAAGTATCATTTGCTGCCGACAGAGCAGCGTATATTAATGAAGAGTGTCCGGACACGACTGAGGACACCCATGAACCTTCCCAAAGTAGGATCTATTGTTCACACTTGTTGCTACTTCACCTGAAGGGCCCATAGTGAGGCTGTTAATATTTTTATTCATCCAGATTTCCATGTGCCTGACAATTCACTGTAGTGTCTATAATTAGCTTCTCTGTTGGGTGTGGAGGGTGGGGATTGTTTGGTTCATTTAATCTTTATAAACCGCATGATGTCACTGTTCTGGAACTGAAAGCAGCTGATTCTTGCCCCTTCTGAGTTTTATTAGCTTTAGTTATAGTAGAAAGGAAAATCAGAGTGGGTAGAAAGATTTGTCTGTAAGCTGTGTGTTCAGGTAATAACTGAAAACTGAGCAGTTTCACAGAATTACATAGTAGAGCTTGTTTGGTTTGTTTCCTTCCTCTTCCCTGTCGTATAGGTCTGACGTTCACTCACGCATTATCTGTAGTCATTTCAGTGTAGGTCTCCCCTCTGTTGTCCCAGATCACCAGTGTTCACATTTCCCTTGTGTGAGAGTTCATGTTCTACTTTCATCTTTTTAGTTGAAGCCATTTATGTTTTACTGGTTTAATTTCCTGGCAGAATAACCCTGCATTTCTGTTTGCAATTTCTTGTGCCCTTTTTCCATCTTCATGGTACTAAAAAGCCAGCACTTTATGCATCATTTTGTATATGGTCTAATCAGAATGATCCATAATGTAAGGCTTTTATTTATGTATTTATTTTTAGCTCTTGTATGAGTGTGGGGGAATGAGAGATTAAGAAATAAGAATCTGTTACCCATTGTTTTCTTACATCATCATTAGTTATCACTCTATCCTTTCCATTAAATTTTGTCTTTTAAATTCTTTCACTTAATGCACTTAGTGTTTTTTTCAAGTTTATTTTTGGAGTGTACATTTTTAATTTCTTCAGATCTATGTTGGCATTATTTTTCTGTTCTGCCCAGTGTTAATATTAGTTCTCAATTTAGAACCAACTGTGTATTTTGCAAGTATGCTATTTACTCCTTTGTCTAGATCATTAGTAAATGTTTTAATTTAGAATGGACTTCAGCGCTCTTCCTGGTGACACCTTGCTAGAAATACCCACTAACTGACAAAATCTATTTGTAGAAAATTTCAGCCCATAGGATTATGTTTATTATCTAAGCCAAAAATAAGTAATTTGGCCTGTAACATCCAGTGAGATTCAGGATCAAATAGATTTAAGTTTGGCATGATTTTTTTTTTTTTAAACATCCCTCTATGTGTTACTCATCATTTTGTCATTTCCTAGAGGTTTCAGATGCTTTTCTCAAAATATCCTAAATTTTTACTCAGAATTATTATCACTTAAGAGGTATTTACAAGGCATTCACTTCCTACCCTGTTTTGAAAATTGGTATTTGCCGTTTTTAAATTTTCTGATCTCTCCTCAGTTCTCCAAGATTTTTCAAAAATAATTGTAAGTGGCTCAGTAAGTACATTAGCTAGTTCCCTTAACACTTTAGTATGCATGCCATCCGGGTCTGCTGATTTTATAAATGTTTACATTTTCCAAATACCCTTTTACCTGCTTTTATAAATAGACATCTTTATAAGTCTACATCACTTCATATTTGTCCATATTATTTGATGTCAGTTTTTGTTCTAAAAAAAAAAGATTTATAAAAAGTGTTCATAGTCCTAGCCCTTTTAATTACCATTTCTTTTTATGCTAGTTTTTTTAGTAGCATCCTTCTAAGTAGTTTATTTTAATACTTTTTAAAATATTCCATATTTGTAAAAGTTTCTTCTTCTGGCATCTTTAGCTTTGCTGTCTTTAAATATGCTGCAGTGACCTTTAGAGTGAAAACTAACTCTCTTCCAATTTCTGGAATAAACATGTCACTTTAGGAAACTTTCTGAAGAGTTCTTGGTAAAATCCTATAGAGTATTTTATTTTCTTTTTTGTAGAGTTGTGATCATCTGTTCAGTTATATTGTTTCTTGGCTTTTCTGGTTGTGGCTTTGGAGTGGCCCTTCCAACTCTATTAATACTTGTGGATTTCTCAGTTCTTTAGCTTTTATACTGTCTGTCAAGGTTCTCATTCATTCTGCTCTCTCAGGTGGGTAGGGGGGAGGGGCAGCAGACATGGCAGATGGCAGTGTGCTCCACTGATGCTTTGACTTTGCATTTGCATGATCCTTTCTCAAGATTTATTTATCTACCCATATTTTTGAAAAGATGCTTGTATTGTATGCTCTTTCAGCAACACCATTTGCTATTTTAGGGTGGTTATATTCAAGATTAATTCTGAGTAGGTAAGTAAGAATGAAGCAAAGATTAATTTCTCATGCTTACATATTTCGTAATAATGATGCATTTTATCACAGTAATGATAAATAGACAAAATGTGGTAGTGGTGCTAAAGAAAACTTTTGTAATATTCAATATTTCTACCATGACAGTGACTTGTACTTTTATATTAGGCTCTGATTCTGTGGCCTCATACAGATTTGCATGAATGATTCTTATTATATCTTGGACATTAGTTTTGCATCTTCAGTAAACAATATTGGGATTGTGTAAGGCGCTCTTGAATTTGGACATCATATATGAGAAACTATGTTTGCTCCTGTACCTTGTTGCCTTTTCACTTCGGAATCTGTATTTTTACAAATGCTACCATATTATTTCTGTGTATGTATTTTTCTACATTTTACTCAGGATATCTTTTGAGATTTCCAATTGGAAAATTATGAAACTTGATTTTTCAGGAGGCATTTTCTAACTAATATTTAATAGGTGAAGAAAACGAAAAAAAAAAGTTTAATGCACATTTTAGGGTGGTCGCTTGAGTTTGTTTAACTCTCTATCCCTTGCCTTCCTTAAATGTATCACCTTGAACTTTTCCATACAAAAAAATCTCCAGTTTTCTTTTACATTAGCATAATTAGTTTGGTGTTTCTCAATGAGATCAGATGCCTTTTACAAATAACTGGGGTGTCAGAGTCATTATCTCCTCTTTTGATGGTTAGTAGCACAGTGGTTTTTAATGCAGTCTCTTGATCTCATACAAATATCCCTGCTCTCTTGTGTTCCCATTATCCATTCTTTGTCCCTGTTCTCTCCAATTCCTGGAGTCCCAAATCCTTACCTCATTCTACTGTTCTTGGGTGATCTCAGGACAGATAATACTGCCGTTCTCTGTATTCAGTAGTGCATTTCCCTTCTGTCGTCATTGTGATGTGCAGAAGGGAACCACTGCATGGAAAGCATGAGATTCAAAGTTTGAGAATCATGAAATCTAATAAATCAGTATTGTTTCTCAGGGATCTTTTGAAAACTATTCCCTCCAGAGATTTGTTCTTTAAGTGATCTTTGGAGATGTTAACCAAACTTTTTTTAACTATTGCCTAACTGCTAGGCAGTGTTGAGTTGAAATGCTGATCGATCTTACATAAATAGCTGGATATGGGATTGATCTTTTTGTCTGTTCTACCTCTATGATTTTACAACCTTGCCTTTCTTCTCCCCCTCTCCTTTATTCCCCTTGGGTGAAAGCGGGGAGAGTATTGCAGATTTTCCTAATTCTTCCTTTTACTTATTTGCATCAACATTAGAATGACACATCTGAAAAAAATTATGTTAGTGGTCTATGCTCAGTCTTCTTTTTTAAGACCTTTAAAATTTCTTCTACTCCCCAGTTAATAAATTACTAAAAGAGGCTTCTTTTTGGAAACTTGGGATTTACTCTGATTCAGGAATCATGTTTTCGCTGTACCCATCTTTCTGTAGTTCTAAAGACAGGTAGGTCATTGCTTCGTTGAGGTTACAGACCTCCCCTTTTTGTATGTATGAGTCATTCCATCTTCTTTTGTTTTGATTTTTTATTTCCTTTGAACATCTGTTTTCTCCTATTATCACATCATCTTTCCCCTCAGGTCCTTGCCATTCTTTAAAGTTTTTCATGTGTGATATCATTAACTTTTATGTTCTTCCGATTTGATGGCTGTGTTTTCAGTATTGCCAAAGAGTGCCCCTGTGTACTCGGTAAAAGACAAACCCAGTGACAGCTAAATTCCATCTGTCTCTCAAGGTTCCACCTCCTCCAGGAAGCTTTCACTGAATTATGGCAACATTGCATTTTTTGATCAGCATTAGCGATTAATGTCTATACTAATTTTGGTGATACATAATGGTATATTGTTCTTGAATTACTTCATGGGTCTTGTTTCCTCAGTGAGATCTATAAGCTCTTGGGAGGTAGAGACCATGTCTTGTATTTCTTATGTGTATGACACCTAGCACAGTTCTGGACAAATACAGATGATAGGCACTTAGTAAATAGTTGGATTGAGTTGAAGAGATTTGTAGACCTTGTTTATTCTTAACACTAGCCTACTGTACATTCATTCATTATAATTTCTAGTACCTCCATTATCTGTCCTTTAGGTTGGTTTATTTGTGTGGCATCAAGGGAGGTCTCTACTTGGGATCTAGGAATGTATGCTCTCTTGTGAACTTCAGTTCAATTACTCCCCCTTTTTCAATAGTTTTTATTTTCCTTTTTTCATGTTTCTTTTAATACCTTACGGCCCTTTTCATTTCACCTACCTACTAACATAGATTCACTTCTGTCTGTTCTCCTGGATTGTGGAGACCTAATCCCTGGTCATTACGAAGCCAGGGTCTAGTTTATAGCAAGCCCTATGACCTATTGCAGCCTTGCCAGTGCTGACTGCCTGCTGTTTTTTGGCTTTAATACTGCTTTTGCTTGAAGGATCAGAAACTTATTCTAGTTTCTGAAATCCTTATTTTTGACTAAATGTGCTAGATAATAGAATTGTAGTTCTAACATGTGGCCCCTTTGTTGATGTTTATTAAGCGTTGATTAGGTGGTTGTTTTTCCCCAGCTCACCCTACCATTTTCATCCTAACACTCTCCACATCAGTGTCTTTGTAAGACATTTTAAATCCCTCTATTTGCAATAGTTGTTTATTCAAGTGCTTACATTTCTGCCCTTCCAGTTGATGGTGGTAGTTGGGGGCCAAGCACCAAAGGCTATCCGAAGTGTGGAATGCTATGACTTTAAAGAAGAGCGATGGCATCAAGTAGCAGAATTACCTTCCAGGAGATGTAGGGCAGGTAAGCATGATGCATTATGGTCATTTCTCTGCTGCTGCATCATTGGGAGCTTCTCTTTCAGGCCTTATTTTATTAATTAGAAAAGTCTTTACTAGAAAAGCTTTGATTAAAATAAATGTGTCATTAATGCCCCAAGACATTGTTAGGATAGCCACTCAGTCTTCATCTTTACGTACCTTTCTGATTCTCTAGTGGAAGGTAGCATAGCTAGCAATTTGCTGGATATTTTCCTGGTTACCTTTACACAGATTTTGAGAAATAATTCTTTAGGTTGGGGCCCTTCATTCTAAGAAATTCCTGACTTTGTTATAACCCACAGTTAGTTGCCTTATTCCAGCCATGCATCTTATAAACATATGTTGAAATAGACCTTATTTAGCCAAAACTGCAAGCGGAAAGGCAGTTGTAAACCCTAAGGGTTCTTCCTGGTACTCAAACTCCATAATTCATGGCTCCCATAGCATAATGGAAGGTAGTACTTTAGCAGTATATCTTGGTGATGATTAGATATCAGCATATTTACCTCATTCTTTAAGAGCTGTTTAATATTTGGGGGTGGGTCTGGATGTAGTATAGTCTTTGCTAATTTTTGTTGAACATTAGAATTGTTTTTAATCTTATGTTATAAACAGTGCTACAATGAGTCCCTTACACATACATCATTATGCACATGGGCCAATATATTTTAGTGGGGTAAAACTCTAGAACTTAATTACTGATTCAAAGGGTATCCTAAGAGGAAACACCAATTATTACTACTGCAAATAGTAAAATATGCAGGTGCCCATTTCACTACATTCCCAATAACACCTTGTGATTAAATGTATTGAGTTTTGCCACTCTGGTAGATGGAAAATGTTACCTTATATTACCCTGTACTTCTTTTATTATGAGGAAAGTTCAGTGTCTTTCTGAATTATCAGTTTATGATTTTTGCCATTTTTATTTATTTCATTGTTTCGACAGATAATATGGTAAGGAAAATATCATTTTTGTCTGTCATGACCTGCAGTGTGAATATTTATTTCTATTAACCTTTTTTTTTATTTTACTTATGTTATTTTCACCACATAAAATTTTTGCTATTTTATGAAATCCTGTACAGCAAAGTTTGCCTTTGACTTACGAATTTATTGTGTAGAGGGGCACCTGGGTGGCTCAGTGGGTTAAAGCCTCTGCCTTCAGCTCAGGTCATGATCTCAGGGTCCTGGGATCAAGCCCCACATTGGGCTCTCTGCTCAGTGGGGAGCCTGCTTCCTCTTCTCTCTCCGCCTGCCTTTCTGCCTACTTGTGATCTCTTTCTCTCTGTCAAATAAATAAATAAAATCTTTAAAAAAAAAAAAGAATTTATTGTGTAGAAAAGCCTTATTCAAAACTATTTGTGTGTGTATACATGTTTTTTATTTTAGTTAAAAAGTTATTTTTAGGGCCCCTGGGTGGCGCAGTTGGTTGAGCAACTGCCTTCAGCTCAGGTCATGATCCCGGAGTCCCGGGATCGAGTCCCACATCGGGCTCCCAGCTCCATGGGGAGTCCGCTTCTCACTCTGACCTTCTCCCTTCTCATGCTCTCTCTCACTCTCTCTTTCCTAATAAATAAATAAATAAAATCTTTAAAAAAAAATTAAAAAAAAAAAAGTTATTTTTAAACTTTTTATGTTGACATAATCTTAAACTTAAGAGAAGAGTTGCAAAGATACTACAGAGTGTTCTGATATATTCATTCCTTAATATTAATATCTTACACAACTGTGATACAATTTTCAAAACTAAGAAATTAGCATTGGTACATTACTATTTAAACTACAGACCTCATATTTCATGAGTTTTTTTCATTAATGTCGTTACTCTGTTTTAGAATCTCGTACTGCATTTGTCATATTTTCTTAGTCTCTTCTATCTTTGATAGCTCTGTAGTCTTTCCTTATCTTTCATGCCCTTGATTCTTTGGTCAAGTGTTCTGAAGAAAGTCTCTCAGTTTGATATTTTCTTATGATTAGATGGAGGTTATCATGATTATCTCTAGTAATGTTAACTTCAGTCACTTGGTTAAGGTGGTGTCTGCTAGGTTTCTCCCCTAAAACAAAATTATATTTTTAAAATACTAATTTTTCTAGTATTTTCAGAATTTTAATTTTTATATTCACATCAGAAACATCTAGACTTTATTTCGTTATAAGAATTAAGAGGTAGAATTGTTTTTTTTTTTAATGGTAGCCAGTTCGAAGATTTTTTATTGGCTAATTCAGCTGTTTCCATTCATTTGAAATGCTGCCTTTATTATATACTAAGTTTCTACATTTATTTGGATTTATTCTGAATATTCTGTTCTGTTCCATTGACTAATCTTGTCTATTTATGCATCAAAACAGAGCAGTTATCATTATAATGACTGTGCTTTATAATTTAAGATACAATGGGACTAGTTACATGACTGGTGATAGGACTTGCATCTTCTTCAGTAGATTTTTCACATTTCCTTCATATGGTTCTATATGTTTCTTGGCAAGGTTATTCTTAGATATTTTGTCTTTATTGTTACTCTTAGAGTCTTCCCTGATATTTATAACTGGTCTCTTACTTCGTATCTGATTCCCAATTCAGTTTCCTTTGTATCGCACCATAACTCATTAGACTGGGTCCGTTCCGAAGCATAATGTGCCTGCCCACCCACTTGAGACTGAGTTGATACCCTTTAACTGTGGAATTCGGGCCAAATTACTCAAACTTCTGGGTGCTTCCCTGTAACTTTAGGGAGTATCCGTTCTTTCAGTTCACCCCCTCTTCACCCAGAGTGTTTGGACTCTGTATTGTTTTCTGCCTTGTCACCTGAAAGACCCTAGCACTTGGTAAGCATAATATATATCTCTGAGAGATGACAGATTTTTGTTTTGTTCGTAGAGAAAAGAAAACATTGCAGTGGTCCAAGTTCCCACAGTGACATTCCCCAGTGTTTCTCATGATTCACACTGCCTGCTCTAGTCACTGCTCACTGGCTGCCCAGGCTTCCCAGGAGAAATACTACGTTTTCTTTATCGAGGGCACTCAGGAAATCCAAGGGTTACTCTTCATCATTCATTACTTCTCTGCCTCCTTAAATTGTCTGTTGCCCACAGCTCTCCTCAAACACTTGAGATTCACCAGAAAGTAGCTTGAGTATTCATTTCATCGAACCAGGGACTGAAAAGTCATTCCTTTCCCTGAAAGAGAGCTGCCAACACAGGCAGTTTCATTTGAACTGTAAAGAGTCTTCATTTTTTGAAAGTCTTCAATGTTTTTGAAGCCATAGGAAGGACTGCACATCTGTACATATTTTGGGAGCTGGGGGATCAAGCACCAGAGGGTAAGACAGTCGGGGGGTGTGGTATATGCCTTGCCTGAGGACATCATTTGAGACATTGAACTGGTCAACACTTTGGACTGCTGATTCCTGGTCTCCCAGCTGGATTCAGAGAACTGGGAGGCACAGTGCCGGCCCCCAAGTTGAGCAGTGACAGAAGCACGACAGAATTGAAGACCAATAAAACTTGGAACAGTGTATAGTGATGATAATGCAGACTGTGGAAGATTTACTAACCTCAAATGCACTATCTAGGTGTGATTCGCTCTGGGGGGTTCAGGAGCTAGAGATAGTCCCTTCAGGTTAAAGTGGGTCAAGAGAATATGGAACTTTCACTGGGACTTGAAACTTGAAAGCAGAGTGGAGGGAGAGGGGCTGCTCAGGTCAGGACAATCACAGGAAAAAGCTTAGAGAAGTGAAAAGGTGATTAAACCTACACCTAGCAATTTGGCTTCTCCATCCAGGGATTCCCTAACCTCTCATTAGCCCAGGGTCAGCAAACTTCTTACGGGACCAGAGAATAAGTATTTCAGGCTTTGTGGGTTATACGGTCTCTGTCACAACTCAACTGCCACTGCAGTGCGAAAGCAGTCCTAGGCACTACCTAAATGAACGGGTGGGGCTGTGTTCTGGTGAGACTTTATTTATGGGTGCAGAAATTTGAATTTCGTGTAATTTTTTCTGTGTCACAAAATATTCTTTTTCTTTTGGTTGTTTCTCACCAATTAAAAAAAGTAAAAACCATTTCTGGCTCATAGGCTCTAAAAAAATAATCACAACCCCTGATTTAGCTCATTAACATGATAAACCAGAAGTACGTTATGCAGATTGAGTATAAACATACAGAGTAGAAGATCCAAAGTTGAAAGCTGTGGGAGCTGTATACAGGTTTAAGTAGTTGGCAAATATTGCCTCAGTATTTAAGTCTGTAAATAAATATTTGAAAAAGCCAAGAGTCAAAATAATACCTCAGCCCACACCATTGCATTTTTAATAATCTTTCAAAGGAGGACAATTTAGTGGTTAGATATTCTTTCTAATGAATAGAGTTCTATTTAGTCGATGTTCTCCTAAGAGCAGTTTGTATTGTGACAACAGCTGTTGACTTACTGGAATGCAGCCTTTAGATAGTGTCGTCGTCTGGTTAGGTATTCATCATTAACTGCTGGATTTCTTTTGCAGGGATGGTCTACATGGCTGGGCTCGTTTTTGCTGTAGGTGGCTTTAATGGCTCCTTGAGAGTCCGCACTGTAGATTCCTATGACCCTGTGAAAGATCAGTGGACCAGCGTTGCAAACATGCGGGACCGCAGAAGCACCTTGGGGGCTGCTGTCCTGAATGGACTGTTATATGCCGTGGGAGGCTTTGATGGCAGCACAGGTAACTTCCTTTTGGTCTTTTCTATGTTGCATTAGAATTAACGTAGCACTCATGTTTAGGGAATAAACTGTGGCAAAATTAGGAGACATTTGGGTGTTTTAACAGGTATTATAAAGGTAAGTTTAAAAGCTCCCATTAAGAGTTCTTTTAAGGGGTGCCTGGGTTGTTCAGTCGGTTAAGCATCTGCCTTGGGCTCAGGTTATGATCCCGGGGTCCTGGGATCGAGTCTTGCATTGGCCTTCCTACTCAGTGGGGAGTCTGCTTCTCTCTCTCTCTCAGATAAATAAATCTTTTTTTTTTTTTAAAGATTTTATTTATTTATTTGAGAGACAGAGAAAGTGAGAGAGCGTGAGAGGAGAGAAGGCTAGAAGAAGAAGCAGACTCCCCGTGGAGCCGGTAGCCCGATGTGGGACTCGATCCTGGAACTCAAGGATCATGACCTGAGTAGAAGGCAGTCGCTCAACCAACTGAGCCACCCAGGCGCCCGATAAAAAAATCTTTTTAAAAAAGAGTTAAGGGGCGCCTGGGTGGCTCAGTTGGTTAAGCGACTGCCTTCAGCTCAGGTCATGATCCCGGAGTTCCGGAATCGAGTCCCACATCTGGCTCCCAGCTCCACAGGGAGTCTGCTTCTCACTCTGACCTTCTCCCCTCTCATGCTCTCTCTCACTGTCTCTATCTCAAGTAAATAAATAAAATCTTTAAAAAAAAAGAAAAAAGAAAAAAAGAGTTAAATAGTGGAAGAGTACTAAGTATATAAATTTTCTTCTTTATGCATATCACGTCAGTCCTCTTACCATGTTTAAAAAGCTAAGAAGTGTCAGTAGCTTGGATAGGAGCCCTTGGGAGGAGAGGCTAGTCCTATGTATCATGTAATTGGTGTTTACATTCCACCATTTTCCTCTTTTAATTTAGCCCAATTTAACATACCTGAAGTACTTTTTCCCTAATAATATATATAAAGGAACAGTTACCTCATTTTTTGTTGTTGTTAGAGGAGGAAATAAAGAGCATTGTGCTTTTTTACAGGTTTATCATCGGTGGAAGCATATAATATAAAGTCTAATGAGTGGTTTCACGTGGCTCCAATGAACACAAGGAGGAGCAGCGTGGGTGTCGGTGTTGTCGGAGGTGGGTGCTGACAGTTGTTTCAGGTGAACCTTTCCAGGCACGTATGGCTTTTTGATCGCTACAGGTGATTTTTCCAATAATCTAAACACCAGTTTTCTAAATGGGCAAGCACACGGTCATTCAAATAAGGAGAGGAAGAGCCACTGTAAAATTTTATTATTTTTAAAAAATTAGCTTGTGTATATAAACTAAACTGTGGAAGTTCTCATTCTCCCATCCTTCTTTTCTCCCTCTGTCCTCTTCTTCACCCCATTCTTCTCTCTCTGTCTCTCTCTCTGTTTGTAACCCATATAAAACTGTTAACTGATCTTAATTCAGTTATTTAGGGAGCAAATCAGATGACATATATGCAAAATTTTATTGCTAGAGAAAGGCTGTTTCACATTTAAGAGGATGGGCTGCCACAATTATCTATTTATATCCTACCTTATCCACCAAAAGAGCTTAAGAAAGGTTATAACTATTGTTTTTTGGTGTGATTTTTTTTAATCTGCTTGGGCAGATTTGTGGGTTCTCACTCCTTCCCCACTATTGGTATAATTCTTTGTATTAACTTTTTTTAAAACAGCTTTATTGCGGTATAATTCACATACCATACAATTCACCCATTTAAAGCATACAATTCAATGTGCACACATAACCACAATTCACTTTAGAGCATTTTTACTCCCAATAAAGAAGTAGCCCCACTTCCCTTAGCTGTCACCTCCATCTCCCCAGACCTCAGCAGCCACTAATCTACTTTGTCTATATATGAATTTCCCATTTTTGGACATTTCATATTAATGAAATAATACAGTATGTGCTCTTTTGTGACTGGCTTCTTTGATTTAAAATAATGTTTCTGGTGTTCATCTGTGTTGTAGCATTTACCAGTACCTCATTTCTTTTTATCACCCAATAATATTCCACTGTACACTGGTGCTAATTTTTGATTTAACGTTTTTCCCATTTTACTAAGATTGCCCAGATACTTGTTTCCCACGATGTTGTTCACTTACCAAATAACGTTATCCAAAGATGCAATGAATACACTTTATTATTCACATTTATTGATAAAAATATTAAATTATTATCATCAGATATGTCCTGCAGAGCTTCATAATGTAGTTTGGTAACTCCTTCATCACCGTTAGGCAATATCTTTATAGTTTATAAAAATAATAAAAGAGAGACTGCTACTGTAGAGGAAAATACTTTATACCTTGAAAAAATAGCTTTTTATGACTTTGGCTTTCTTTGTGATTCCATGTTTAGGTTTGCTCTATGCTGTCGGGGGGTATGACGGAGCTTCACGTCAATGTCTTAGCACAGTAGAATGCTATAATGCTACAACAAATGAGTGGACCTATATAGCAGAAATGAGCACCAGACGGAGCGGAGCCGGTACGTAGGAAACTCATTTAGATTAAAGCAAAAAATGATGGAAAAGAATTAATAAACAAGTGAAATGATTCACTGGCTTCTCTTTATATTACCAGAAAATATATTGTATTTACTGATTTTAATGACACTGTTAAATGTCTTTTGAATTAGGCAGGTAGGTGGATAGCTATATTTAAATATCACTTTGTAAAATTTAAATATCACTTTGTAAAATTCCCAAGTGCTATATTAAAGGCTTCTTGTATCAATTATTTATATTGTTTGGCATTCTTTGAGTTTTTGTTCTTAGTTCTTACTGAACTTCATAATCAAGTCTCTTTATATCCATTTCTTACAAGTTTTGTGCTTTAATACTGGTTTGCTTTTACTGTGAAAGTTGTTTTTGGAAGGATTATGTTAAGGAACTCCCCTTTTTATGTTTCACCTTCATATTATTTTTATTCTATTTGACATGCCTTTTTTAAAATAGTAGTTCTTATTAAGATGCTCATTTGTCAAATCAATTCATTTCTATTTCTTGTGTGTTTTACTATTGACTTACTTTTACAAGTCATTTGAATAAACCCTAGTATGTTATAAATTTCTTGTCACTTTTACTCTACCGTAGTTTGGTTCTTTGTGTTTTATAGGTGTTGGTGTGTTAAACAACTTACTGTATGCTGTTGGGGGTCATGATGGCCCTTTAGTACGAAAAAGTGTTGAAGTGTATGATCCCACCAACAATACATGGAGACAGGTTGCAGATATGAACATGTGCAGAAGAAATGCAGGTATCTGTCCAGCTTATAATTATGGAATTTATATTGATTTGTATTCACAGTTTTACTAGTATTGCTGTATATTTTCATTCTTCTTTAACTGATTTGGGTTTTCTAGTAGCTCTTTAAAAACAGAAACTTATGTAGTAATCTATATAGTGAATGCCTAGCATGGTGGCTACTTTTTGGTGATAATGTAGACTAAATTAGAAGAGAGCCCTCTATAGTTGATGCTTAAATTCATTCATTCTTAGCACAGATATTTTTGAGTGCATACCATGTATTGTGTACTGGAGTTCTCAGTTCTCAAGATTTTAGTCTGGTTGAGTATATGAGGTTCTGAAGCTTGAAGAAGCTAACCCTAATTTAATGATTTCTAAAATTGGAAAAACTAAAACATCAACAATTACTTATCAACAATAAGTAATTTTTTTAAAGATTTATTTATTTGAGAGAGAGAGAGAGAGAGAGCACGAGCAAGGGGAGAGGCAGAGAGGGAGAGGGAGAGAAATCCTCAAGCAGACTCCCGGCTGAGCATGGAGTCTGACGTAGGGCTCGATCCCAGGACCCTGAGATCATGACCTGAGCCAAAGGCAAGAGGCTTTAACCCACTGAGCCACCCACGCGCCCCAATCTCTCTTTATTTTTAAAAAATTTCTAATTAAGTTGATGTGATTATGAGGAGAGACTAAGTATATGGGACTGCAAGCACCTTTCCCTTCATCCCGTCAATTGTATTTGGTGAGGTACTAAAAATCTCTTGGCCACAGATGGCTACACCATGGTCCAGAACCATGGTAAGACCCACAAATCTGGGCCCTAAGTAGAATAAGTGCTTGACCCCAGTATGTATTAGGTTAGAAAAGCCACAGTAATATGTGCATGTGCCTTGCTGGATTAGGAAATTTATTTGCATTCTGAGCTTTCATTATTTTCTTAAACACTGGAATAGTCTGGTTTTTTTCCTCTCTACCTATGTTTTATTGTTTTCAAATAAAAATCAGCTCATTTCTTCTAGCTAGAAAAATAAGGCAGGAATTTGTATATGTAGAACTATCATCTTGCTCTTGCTTTTTAAACAGTTGAACTACTTTAAAATGATATGTTTGCTTCTTGTCAAGAAATTAGAATAACAAAACTGAGCTTGAGTAGAGAAGATCCATTCAATTTGCACAGAAGATGCTTTTGGCACGGGTTGTGATCTCAGGGTCTTGGGATTGAGCCCCACACTGAGCCCCACATCGGGCTCCCTGTTCCCTCTGCCACTCCCCCTGTTTGTGCTCTCACTCTCTAATAAAATCTTTTTTAAAAAAAAGATACTATTGGTAATGTACTTTTAAATGTTGTATGGAGATTTGGACTCATTACTTTGTTATGTTAAAAATCTACAAACATCTGTTAATTATGTCAGCAAAACCATCTACAAAACTACAGAAGCCGGTGTGTGGGCACTATCCTTCTGGACATTGTGATGGTCTCTGGTACCAGTTAGTTCTGAACCTTGTTTAAAATTATTAAAAATATGCTTTTAAAGTATATATTAAAATAAAGAGCTTTTACAAGTTTACTTTTTAACTCAATTTTCTTTGTAAAAATTTATACTTAAAAAACAGTTGCATAAGTATGCAAAAAAGTATGCAAGAGGGATCCTTGTTCATTGCAACATAACTGATAAGAGCAAAAAAACTGAAAATAACTTAGTGTCTATCAGCAAAAGACAGTCACATTATGGTATTACAAATAGAATACTATGCAGGCATTAAACATTATGTAGATCTATATTTATTAACTTAGGGAAACATCCAAGGTATGTTGTTTGGGAGTGGGTGAGTAATAGTGTGTGTAGTATAAGCAACTTTAAGGTTAAAGAAAGAAGTGTCTAAGTACATATGCAGTAGATAAGAGTCAGCAAGAGTGGCGATCAGAATTTCAGTGGTCATTATTCTAATTAGTACAGAATTATAGGTGATCCTTTTTTATATATACTTTTCTAGATATTTTGAATTTTTGCAAAAAAAATGAGTTATTCTAGTAATAATGAAATAAATAATGCTTTTCTCTCCTTTTATAGGAGATAATCATTAAGTATTATTTCTGAATTCAGAATCATTTTAATCTTCTACCAGTATATATTTTTCTTTTGGATTTCCTAAGAAGCTGACTTTGGGAGAGTTAACTAAACTTTTTGAACTTCAATATTTTTTTTTAAATAAGATTCTTCTTCTTTTTTTTTAAAGATTTTATTTATTTATTTATTTATTTGACAGAGAGAGAGAGATAACAAATAGGCAGAGAGGCAGGCAGAGAGAGAGAGGGAAGCAGGCTCCCTGCTGAGCAGAGAGTCGGATGCGGGGCTCAATCCCAGGACCCTGAGACTGTGACCTGAGCCGACGGCTTTAACCCACTGAGCCACCCAGGTGCCCTGACCTTTAATTTTTTTAACAAAGTAAGAATTAAAATAGTTTCTGATCTATAAAGTAAGGTTACTATGAAGATTAATTGAAGCAGTGCTCATATAAAACAACTACTGCATAAGTGGAATGAATAGGAGCTCAGAAGTAGTATTAGAGGGGCGCCTGGGTGGCTCAGTGGGTTAAAGCCTCTGCCTTTGGCTCAGGTCATGATCTCAGGGTGCTGGGATCGAGCCCCGCATTGGGCTCTCTGCTCGGCAGGGAGCCTGCTTCTTGCTCTCTCTCTGCCTGCCTCTCTGCCTACTTGTGATCTCTCTCTCCCTGTCAAATGAATGAAATCTTTAAAAAAAAAAAAAAGTAGTATTAGACTGTGGATGCAAAGGGAATTGTTTTCATGTTCACTTCTCTTCATGCCCCTTTTCAAGGAAATAAGTGTCTCTGGATCACCTTACCAAATACATAAAGCAATATTTATATTTACCCAAATTTCTAAAATAATTGTTTTTTCTCTGCATAATTTTTTTAAAGGAGTTTGTGCAGTTAATGGTCTGTTATATGTAGTTGGCGGGGATGATGGTTCCTGTAATTTGGC
Source organism: Nasua narica (assembly GCA_028533885.1). Taxonomy (NCBI): domain Eukaryota; kingdom Metazoa; phylum Chordata; class Mammalia; order Carnivora; family Procyonidae; genus Nasua; species Nasua narica. Next base: position 139,747,207 of record CM052800.1, on the reverse strand, counting down.
ATCTGTAGAATATTATAATCCAACGACAGATAAATGGACAGTTGTGTCATCTTGTATGAGCACAGGGAGAAGTTACGCAGGTAATAACTGTCTAATTTTCTTACAGTCTTCTATTAGATGAAAAAATATATCATCATGATTTTTATATTAAGAATATTCTAAGAAGAATTTTCTCAAAGTATATTTCTTATTCTCAAAATAATTACTGTTGGATGTATATATTCTAAAATAAAGCACTGGTATTGTTTTGTCATTCTACAGTTATTTGAATTCAAAATCCCAAACCTTTCTAGTGCAGAATCTTAAAATAAAACTTAATATGGCTAAAATCTGTATGTAATAGATGGAGTTCACTATGTGGCAAAGCTTTCATTACTCAGATAGCCAAGAAATATGGCCACTACATCTCTCCTGTCAGGGTGCCATGTGATAGTACTATAGTGAGACTGTGGAGTAATTTTTCTTACTTAAGCATAGCACTGGGTGAATTATAAAATACCATTTTTGGTCCATTCTCTTAGTAAAAGAAATAATAATTATCTTTAATGAATATAATGATGAGTCTTTAAAGTTGTGTGTTACATGTTGTTCTGATGGTAGATACGTATGTATATTGCCTTAAATTCTAATATTCATTCTAATATTTACCCAAGAGTGGAGAGAAAAGAGTTTATACTAATTAGCCATCACTGTTGTTTATGTATCATCCAAGACAACACCTAATAGAAGAACTATATATAGTAGGCTCTCAGAATTACATGGCTCAAAATTAGGTGAAATTTTTTAACAACTTTTTATTGAGATATAACTGACAGAATAGTGTATATTTAAAGTGTAAAATTTTATTAGTTTTGACATACATATATATCCATGAACCCATCATCACAATCGAGATAATGACAATATCTATCACCCCCAAAAGTTTCTTGTGTCCCTTTGAATATTAGGTGGATTTTGATATTTCCTAAGAAAAATTATTTTCCCTTAATTATAACCATAAAGAGCAAAAGAGTAGTTCTGGATTAAGTAGTCTGATGTAGTTCTGGTTCATAACTGAGTAGAGATTTCACTGTCATTTAGATTAAATAATAGTGAGGAAAGAGATCTTGAAACACCATGATTCGTTCAGTCCCTATTGTTTCGGTAATAAAGACTTCACTCTTTTCTCAGAGCTACAGAATGTTGTGACTTCTACTTTCTTTCTTTCTTTGCTCAGGAGTCACAGTTATTGATAAACCATTATGAGCCAGAAGGACATTTTTGGCGTATTTACACATGAGAAGCAGGCTTCACCAAGTATTTCTGAAGCGACTCAGAGTCTAGCACTTCTCCACTTGTGGCTGCTCTTTAAGTCTCAGCAGAAGATCAGATCGGCTGCCTTAATAGGCCTCAGATACTGAAGATTATTTTTGGTAGAAGCACTGCATAGGGTTTTTCTGCAATGAGCAGCAGCTGACTGAATTTTAATAAGAAACCAGGACTACAGTACTTATTCTGTAGTCTTTAGACAACAGTTGCTTTCTTAAAGACTAGTTCTTACCAACCTCGAATGACTATGGATTATTTTGTGAAGGATGATAAAGTAATGTGTGTTCTTGTAAAATTAAATTTTATCTTTATTCCTTCTCTTGAAAATCTGTATACACAGGAACTGAAAATCTTTGAACAGGTATTAAAATCTGTGTAAGTATACAAACTAGCTGAGGGATAAAACTGTTTGCTTTTATAAAATATCTTTGATTACATGAGTATAATAAATTGTGTGCATATAAATGTGTGTCTATATGCTTTCCTTTAAATATGTTTGAAAAGATGTTTGAAACTTGATTATACTATTTATAATTGGCACAGTACTTTGACTTATGCCAGTACTACATTGTAAAACAGAGTTGTATTTTTTGATATTTAACAATGCTTAACACTTTAAAATGCCACTTCTGAGGAATGAACATGGTGTAACACACTTGAATATGTGTGATGCCAAACTTTTTTAAATAAAATATAAATTATGCTTATTTATTATTTCCTTTAGTTTAATCTTGGTCATGTTTTGGTGTGTATTTTTAATTTTTTTCTTAAAGTAACACTTTGGCATGAACATTACTGCAGGTTTTTGATGAATATAATGAATGTATGGAATTCAACTGAATTTGCATGGTCTTAAGAATTTTTTCTGTGTGTATAAATTTAGCTGCTATTAACAGAAGAGAGAACTTTCTGTGAGTAGCCATGTGTGTTGATCAAATACAGTTTTTCTGAGATCTTCAATTAATCTCACTTTAAAATGACCAAAACATGTCTTTCTTGAATATCTTTGAATAAAAGTTTGTATATTATTTGTTTCACATTGTCCTTGATTTTTATCTATTTAGTTTCATATTAAGAAAGTTGCCTGTTTTGTTTTTCTGTTCTTTTTTAAAATTTGCATTTTCTAACTTCACAAATCAGCATTTTTAACTTGTTGCCAAAGGAATGTAAAAGTCAGGTCTGTTATCAATAACTGAAGTCACTGAAAATTGTGATCCAAGAAAAAGTTATATCAGCCATCAAGGAAAAGTCTACCAAGTATTGGCGAAATTTCAAGTTTTTATATTCCTCTGTTCCTATTATGAGCACAAGATGACAATAAAATAGCAAAGGACCAAAAAGTAAGTCAAAGAAAAAATACCTACTCTGGAGCAACTGAGAAATAAATTGTGGTTTTGAAACTAAATCAAAGGAATTGAAGGAATAGGAGTGGAGGAGTGGGATGGACAGCTTAGGTTGTGGACCCCTGAGAGGGCGCAGATGGGAGGGGAGGGGAATGAGAAGGGGAAGGTGTGATGGGATATGGTGGCTATGCCTCAGAAGAGAATTTAAAAGGTACAGAAGTTGAGCAAGAGCAAGAATTATATCTATGATAAAATTCCCATTTAGTTTAATACAGAGTACTAAAATTTAAACATAGAACCATATTTAATACTTATTTGAACTTTTAATTATAAATGGTAACAAAAGGAATTTAATCAGAAAAAGAAAAAGCCTCTGCTTACCTTACGACTGAAAGAATGAATTTCTGCATTAGTGTGGCTCCAAGCACATCCACTATCAACAAACATGTTGAAGATTTAATGAACTTGGAGCACTATTAGCTGTTTTCGGCAGCATCAAGGAAAATGTGTATCATTATCCTACCTGGTCACTTCCAAACACTAAAATTCCATGAAACCTCTGTGAATTATCAATTAAAGTTTTATTTAAAAAATAAATTAAGCTTTTCTTAAAATGTATTAAAGTAACAAAGTCTTAGATACTTAGCATGTCAAGTACCTCTTTGTTTTTACTTCTTTCTAAGTTTTAATAGCTAGACTATAGTTTGCCAAGGTTTGTCAGTAGGTAGATTCATAACTATGTCTTCGAAGGCTCTGGATATACCGTGCTCCCCCAAACCCCTCTGTCTTTCCAGTTTGGAATGCCCCCCTTTTAAAAAAGGCATATAAAAGCATTCCTGGCTTATTCTATTATTGTACAAGAAAGAGAGTTCACAAGTTAAGGCAGAGAAGTGTTTCAGAAACCCTGCCAAGAAATCAGCACCAGGTTTGAGCAGGGTTCAAGCCTAGATTTGGGTACCTGCATTGTAATGCAACTCTGCTGCCTGCTTTGCTTGGATCTGTGCCTTGTTGGCCAAAAGTACTGGTGGCTACGGTTAAGGTAGATGATGTGTATAGTGCTAGAAGACTGACTTCCCTTCCTTTCCCTTGTGCACTCTGGCATAGGATTCCTGGTTTTTAATTATCCTCCCTTATGGCATGAGGACCTGGGTGTTTATAATCTCTGCAGCTGATGGGTTATGAAATTTCTCCTTTAATAGATATAAGGACAGCGTATTACACAGTGATGTGCTAAACAAGCTTGCCTCTTGTTTCAGTTTGGTCTGAGCAAATGGCCTCCTACTGACTTGTATGGCAGCCAGAGCTTCATTTTGGAGAGGAGGTTACACTTCGAATCACACTTCGAATCAAGACTCTGAGATTCCAACCTGGCTTCATGACTCCGAGGAAGAAAGCAGTGTGTGTATTGGAAAATCCAGGGGCATAAGAATTAGAAGGCTCTGAATTTGCATCCCCTCTCTATTAGCTGCTAGCTGTGACTTTGATATGTTACTTAACCTCTGCCCCTTATCTTCTTGCTCTAAAATGGCAACAGTAGTGTCTGTGTCACAAGGTTATTGTGGAATTTGAAAGAAATGATGTATGTGAATATGCCTGGAATACAGAGGACCCTCAATAAATTACCACTTTTGTTAACCTTCTCTGAACCTCCCATTTATTGTAGGGAAATCAGTGAGTTGAGCTGCCTTATGTGTATTTCCTTTCAGCTCTAAATGTCCAAGATTTAAAATAGTAATTTGATCCCTCCTATACGTAGACCTGTTCTGATTTAGAAAATACATCTACTGTGTAGGATTCCAAGTCTGAAATGATAACCAACATTTACTTAGCACTTCCTATATTCCAGGTACTATGCACATGGCCCTACATTCATTATTATTTACCATCATAACAAACTCTTCACGGAGGTATGAGATAAAACTGAGAAGTTAGCTCACTACTAATGGACAAAGCCTGGTAAATCTGACCCATGGTGCCTGTTCTTAACAGTACTGGAGAAGCGCTGCAGGTTTGGGCAGATGCAGTCACACCCACAACCTCAGCCAATAAGAGAGGGAGCCCTGGAGCTGGTGAGGGGCTGGGCCATGGTACTCCTACACAGGCCAGTCACTGGCCTCTGGCTGCCCCCTGGAAAGGGGTGTGCCAGTGGGGAGAGGTGGCTCTCTTTGCCAACACTCAGTAGCCGAGCGCTTGCTTCAGTCTTGAATCAGGGAACCTGAGTGGTGCACCACAGCGTCCACTCCAGGACTCCATTCACCTTCCTTCACAGGCCTCCTAAAGATAGGACTCTGACCACCCAAAGAACAGCCATTTCTTTTCATTTGATTTGACCCTACTGTCATACTTTACAGAGATGTCTTTGTCAGACATGGGATAGACGGGAGAGGAGAGGTCACTGAACCTAATGAGAGGCACCCCTCAAGAGGGAACTTCCACAAGCAGATGATATCTGAATTGATAGGTGATGGGTAGCGGAGGAGAGGGCTGATGATTTCAGGCAGAAAAACCAGTTAGAGCATAGCCCTGAGAGACAACAGCATCCTGTTCTCCCGAAACGACTAAAAAGGAAGTACTTTCGACTAGGCCAAATGGTGCCTTTGTGCGAACTTTTAGGAGACACTCTTGGGTTTAAATTCGTATATCATTACACCATCTGTACAGCTACCCTTATTCCCTTGTACACAAGTGTTTTAGTGTTGAGAGACGGCAGAGATAAAACCAGGGCAGTAGACAAGTTGCAAGTGTGTCAAATTCTCTGTGCTCCAACCCCCCACCCCGGGTCTTCCGGAGCCCCCTGTTCCCCTGGGGGTTACACCACCTGGGCGTTCTCGGAGCCCACGCACTACTGGCCAGGTCAAGGCCTTAACCCCCGTCAGAGGGACAGCCATCCGCCATCGGTTATGGCAAATCATTTTCTAAACTTTTCCTAACTTCGGCTTTTCTCATCTGCAAAATGAGGATAATGTTCGCTAACTCTCTAGATGATCGCAGAAGATATACTGCATTGGAAATTCTCCATCTTCCCTATATATAGGGGCTTATTAAAGGGTACTGGGACTGGGGAAACAAGGAAGAATGGTCTAAATCCAAGGTACACTAGAGAAAAGGCGGAACTATCTGTAAACACAAAACAGTCAAAACTGCACTATACCATTCTCTCCCCAGGTTTTGGCGAAGCGACTGCTACACAAATCACACCTTAAAGTCGCGGGGAGGATGGCCTAGTAGCCTCTTACCCCGACAGCGCCGGCGCGGCAGGAACTAGGAAGGAAGGAACCCCGGTTGCCAAGGAAACTCCCCGCGGCGGCCCCCACGTAGTGGCCGTCCGTGTCCGCCCCCGTCACGCCGTCACACGTCCTCGCGCTTCCCCGCCTCCAGGCGCGCTGCGGCGCTGGCTACTGGCTAGGCGTCTCGGTCTCACTATCCTCACTCCATCCGCGGAGCCAATGGCTGGGATCGCCAGGGGTTCGTTCACTCGAGTCACACGATGCCAGCAACCTCAAGGACCAATCACAGCGCTGAGAAGGCGGGTTGGGAGCCCTCACAAGCCAATAACGGCAAAGGAAGCCGGCCTCGCGCTCTTGGCTCCACCTCCGACGCGGGGAGGCAAGTTCCAAGGCTGCTACACCTGGCGGAGTCTGGGTGACGGTGGCCCGCAGATCCCGCGCGGTCTTCCAGGTGAGGGGGCTGGAAGAGAGGCCGGTAGATCAGGAAGAGGGAGCGGCTGCCTCCGGCCAGCTGCTGGGTGGTGTGGAGGGGAGCGGGGTCCGGCGTGGATGCGCGCTCGGGGCGCCAGTGTCGCATGTGAGGACGGCAGGAAAGGGAACAGGTGAAAGCGGTGTGAATTCTTAAATGATGGAATTGGGCTAGGCCATGTTTCTTGCCCTTTAAGAGTTTTATAGTCCTCGAAGACGGGAGATATTAGGAGATAGTTAACAGCATGGGGTGAAAGAGTGATGACAAAAGTTTTACAAAAACGGAAGCACTACCGGGGGTATAAGTTCTGTTGTGTGTGTGCAGTGGTGGTGGTGTGGTTGGGAAAGCGTCTGAGAGGAGGTTATTGAAGGGTGAATAGGAGTTGGATAGGGTGGCATTACCGGCAAGGGAATGCTGTGTCCGTTACACGTGAAATATAAGAGTATGGGGAGATGGGAGATAAGAGATGAAGGGTAGAGAAAGGCCTGGCAGGGTCTGTTTTGCATCGCTGGGGGCCTTGGTCTTTGCCTTTAAGGGAGGCACTCCCTTGAAATTTGTATAAAGAGGGGGGTTAACTCACCTGTGTAGATAATATCTTGGCATTGTATCGTTTCAGGAGCAGTAAATGAGAGAATTTTGCAGTCCGGGCTCAACTAAGGTACAGGGCCAAAGGACAGACACAGGCTGACTGTCCTAGGACAGCTAAACTTCAGGGTTTCTCGGAGAATCCACAGATAACTGATTTTTTTTTTTTTTTTCCGGAGGAGAGAGTAGGCTTTCTGTTAAGTTGCACAAGGTTGGGGAAAGGAAAAGAAAATTCAGTTTTTATTTCCCCTCACCTCTCTTTAATTCCTAGTTTTGCTTTTGTTCATTTGGCAAATGTGTATCCACTTTACTTTCTTGTGTTGGAAGAGTAAACTCCTGACTTAATTAAACCAAGGATCTCTAAATTGGGCAAGAGTTTGAAGGCTTAACTTAGGCAGGAGAGACAGGAGAGACTTAGAACATTCTGTCCGAAATGACTCAATAGGTGATGGTGCAATTCATCAAATTAGAGATTAAAGAAGGTAGAGTATTTGGGCAGGGTTGCAGGGAGTAGTTGGCTGAACTTTTGGACACATTGAGTTTGATGGATTCTGAACTGTCTGATTGGAGATGGCCAGTAGAGTTTTAGATAATCAGAACCTGGAGTTTAGGAGAGAGGGCAAGGGATAGAAAGGTTTTGGATGTCAGTGTATTTTTAAAACGGGAAATAGTTACCATCACTTTATGTACTCTGCAATAGTTAGAAAGGAGTAAGGAAAGCATTCTTGGGAAACTAGCCTCGTTTTTCAAGTCTTCTGTTCTCAAAAGCAGTAGCACAGACATACTAATCAGAAAGTGCTGTCTTCTTTCTTGTCTCCTGGTTGAGTATTTGGATCTGATGTGCCCTCTATTCAAAACATTCCCTGTTCTTCCCATCCACCCTATTTTACTCTCTTTTAATCAGGTCACCTCCCCCTTATGCTCCAGGTCTCTGGCTTTAAGAACTCTTTCCTTGTCCTCTGTGTTCTAGCACTATATATTTCCAACCCGTTCTTGTTCTTATCACTTAATTTTGTGATAGTCTGATTATTGCTTTGCATTCCTCATTAGAGTTTGTATTTTGAAGTCAGGGGTGAGGACAGCGGCTAGCACAGTAGCTGCACATAGTAGCACAAATTAAATCAGAGTGAATACATGTGAATCCCAAGAACTAAGGAAGGAGAGGATTTTAAGGAGAGAAGGATCAGATCTTCAGATTGGTCAAATAAAATAAACAAAAAAGAATGTTGGTTTTGGCAGCTAGGAGATCCTTAGTGATTGTATTAGTAAGAGTAAATTCAGTGCAGTGATGAGAATGGAAAGCAGATTGTAATAGCTGGAGAGTCCATGGGAAATGTGAAAATGAAGACAATGTGTATAGAATTATCTTTAAGGAGCCTTGGAAAACCTGTAGGGATTATTCCCTTCTTTTTTTTTTTTTTTTAAAGATTTTATTTATTTATTTGAGAGACAGAGAAAGTGAGAGAGAGCATGAGAGGAGAGAAGGTTAGAGGAAGAAGCAGACTCCCCGTGGAGCTGGGAGCCCGATGTGGGACTCGATCCCGGAACTTAAGGATCATGACCTGAGCCGAAGGCAGTTGCTCAACCAACTGAGCCACCCAGGCGCCCTGGGATTATTCCCTTCTAACTATAATATTTCTTGTGTGCTTTATTATTTCTGATTACAGTAGAGCATAAGGGATGAGTGCATAGGCTCCCCCACTTAGTATTTTTGTAACTTGGGTTATAAAAGTTGTTTACTCTTTCTAAACCTGAGTTTTTCAATTATAAAGGAGATAATAAAATTACCTACTTCATGAAGGTATGCTAAGGATTAAAGCCTTTAATATTTAGAGAGAGCATACAGAACTCTTAAAACACAGTTCCTGGCGTGTAAGAAGTGCTCAAAATTATTAGCTTCTTGTGGCTACTTTGTGTCGGGTCCTATGTTAAGTACTTCACATGCATCAGGTCTTGGACCCATTAGAACTATTGTTTTTCTTTTTTCAGCTTTATGAAGGTGTAATGGACAGGTAAAACTGTAAGATATTTAAATGTATATTGTGGTGATTTAATGTATATGTACATTGTGAAAAGGTCCCCATGATCTAGTTACAATAGTAATAGTTATTCTGTACATTTTGCAGATGATAAAATTGAGGCTCAGAGAGGTTATATAACTTGCTTAAGGTCACACAGCTAGTAAGTGGTGTTGGTTCATCACCAAATTTGGGAATGACCTCATGCAAAATGAGAATTGGAATGACTGTTTTACCTTGCAAATTAGAAGACTGAAGATATGTTGTTGTGAGCAGGAGCTATATTGCAAGGAGTTGAGGGGGTTGTGTGGGTAAAAGCAAACCAGGGGGAAGACTTTTTGTTGATTTCTCTCTAGAGAAAGAAATTGGTTCAAAGAAAAGGAAGAGGGACAGTGGTTTGGGGAAGAAGGGATACAGGTTAGGAAAACTTTTCACTAGAAATGAAGACTTGAGTATATTTTTAAACTTGAGGGGATAGACTTAGTGAAGGGGGGAAAAACAAAGGATGAGAAAGGATTAGTGACAGACAAGTTCTCAGGTAAGATAAAAGCATTAAGACTAGTTACTCTCAGAGAGGGTGAGTGAGAAAAGAGAAAAGAGAAATTTTGAGGCCCAGGATGTAGCCATCCATAGTATAAGTCATTTGAGAGGGAGTAGGACAAAAAAATGACAATGCACAGTGAATTCTGAGATCTAAAGAAGCTGGCTAAGCTTCCCAATATCCTCCATGAGGATTGGGTCAGAGGTCAATATGGGAAGTGAGGCATTTTAAGCACTATTAAGAGTGCTTCTGAGGGGCGCCTGGGTGGCTCAGTGGGTTAAAGCCTCTGTTTTCAGCTCAGGTCATGATCTCAGGGTCCTGGAATCAAGCCAGGTCAGGCTCTCTGCTCAGCAGGGAGCCTGCTTCCCCCTCTCTCTGCCTGCTTGTGATGATCTCTCTCTCTCTCTGTCAAATAAATAAATAAAAATCTTAAAAAAAAAAAAGAGTGCTTCTGAGGCTTAAAATAATTTTGTTTTTAAGGGTGCCTGGTTGGCTCAGTCAGTTAAGCGACTGCCTTCTGCTCGAGTCGTGATCCCAGTGTCCTGGGATCTAGTCCCACAACGGGCTTCCAATGCTGCTTCTCCCTCTCCTTCTGCCCCTTTTTACTCTCTCTTGTGCACTCCCTCTCTCTAATAAATAAATAAAATCTTAAAATAATTTTGTTTTTAAAATAGTCTGTCATAATTCATAAATTAGGAACAACAGTGAACATTTTTAGGAAAGTGATGTTCTTTGTAAACTTTTTTGATTTGGTAATGTACTATGCTTGTTTATTTAAAGCATACTCGTGAGAAAATTATAATTGTATGAAGGTGTAAAATGGAAAGTAAAATTTTTCTCCTCCATAACCGAACACCCCACCCACTGGGTGTACATATATGCAAATGCAGGTATCTATTACTTCTTGATCTCTTTTCCCTTAAGTCCTCACTTTCAATTGTTGCCTGAATAGCCTTCCATACATTTTTCTGTGTGTGTGTGTGTGTGTGTCCATCTGTCCATAGACATGAAAGTGCACAATATATAACCTTTCCACACAAACAAGGAGAGGGGGACTCTTATGTGCATTATTATGCAACTTGCTGTTTCACTTAACATTGTATCTTGGACATCTTTCTATGTAGAACATAAAGATTTTCCTGTTCTTTTAAATGGCTGTGTAATTGTTTATGGAAGGACCTAGGGTTTATTTAACTCCTTTCTTGTTAATGGCCAAGACTGTTGTTTTTCCTTTTTTTTTTGTTTTGGCTGCTATAAGCAAATGCTTCTTTGTGAGTGAGAAAATTGCTGGGTCAAAAGGTATATTCATTTTGAATTGTGACAGATCTTGTGAATTTTTCTTCAAAGGCCTACCAATCCCTCCATCAACAATGTATAATGGTGCTTGTTTCCCCAAATTGTTACCCTTACCAGTACTGTCTCCTGAACACCGAAACTTTTATAGACTTTTGTTTTAGGGTGTATTTCTTTATTTGAGTCAAACTGAGCTGTTTATTTGTTTAGTGAACATTCGTATTGACTTTTCTGTGAACCCCTTGGGAAAGGCCTTTGTCGTCTTTCTATTGGGTTTTTAGTCTTTTCTTAAAGCACACTTTGCAGCTTTTTGTCGTAAGTTTTGGAAATATTTTTCCGATTTGCCATTTGATCTTTGACTTTATTTATAATTATCTATTTATTCCCTAATCACAAGTATTTAATTTTTATGTAGTCTTATTTGGCAGACTTTTTCTTTATAGGTTTTTTGACTTTTTTTGTGTTTTTTGTTTTGTTTTGTTTTGTTTTTTTGGTTTTAAGTGACACTTGAACTCCACTATTGCTGATTGAAAGTACAAGTTTTTCTATGGAGACCGCATTGAAAAGTCTCTTTAAAGATAGATTGACATTCTTTCTCCACTGTTCTTTTAGATACTGCTCTTGAAAGTTAACAGGTCGCTTTTACTTTTTATTTTTAAAAGATTTTATTTATTTATTTATTTGTTTGAGAGAGAGAGTGCCATGCACGTGGGCAGGTAAGGGAGGGGCAGTAGCAGGGAGGTCAGGGAGGGGTAAAGAATCTCAAGTAGACTCTGCCCTGTGGAGCAGAGGGCAGGCTAGATCTCCTGACCCTGAGATCATGGCCTTCGCGGAAGCTAAGAGTCTGATGCTTAACTGACTCAGCTACCCAGGTGCCCCAACAGGTGGCTGGCTGGCTTATTTATTTATGTAAATCCAACTAATTAACATATAACTATTGTTTGTGTCAGGGCTACAGGTCTGTGATTCATCAGTCTTATATAATACCCCATGTTCATTACATCACATACTGTCCCCAATATCTATCACCCAGTTACCCCATTCCCTACCCTCTCCCCTCCAGCAAACGTCAGTTTGTTTCCTAAGATTAAGAGTCTCTTAAATCAGTATCTACAAATGGTCATGGTGATGATATTCATTAGACTTTTTTTTAATCACGTTTAGGATCTGAGAATTGGTACTTTAGTATTTGTTGTTTTTAAAATTATCAGAAGATGAATTTAAAAAATTATTTTCTGGGAATTTCATTATTTGGCTTACTTGGTTTGCTTGCTTGCTTGCTTATTTATTTATTTATATGCTTTTTCAGAATTCTAAGGCTTTCTGCAGAGATTTGAAAAATGGCAACAAATGAAAGTATCAGCATCTTTAGTTCAGCATCCTTGGCTGTGGAGTATGTAGATTCACTTTTACCTGAGAACCCTCTACAAGAACCATTGAAAAATGCTTGGAACTATATGTTGGATAATTATACAAAGTTCCAGATTGCAACATGGGGATCCTTGATAGTTCATGAGGTCCTTTATTTCTTGTTCTGTTTACCTGGATTTTTGTTTCAGTTTATACCTTACATGAAAAAGTACAAAATTCAAAAGGTGAGTGTGATGGACTTGCAATGGAATGTTATCATTGATGTTGAATATTTTAAAAGTAAATGTAACTTTGTTTTGAGAGAACCTAGATCAGGGTCATGTGGTAGAAATAGAAGGAACATATGTAATTTTGCAGTTTCTGATAGAATACATAAAAAGATATAAAGACATAGGGAAATTAATCTTAATATTTACTACAATAAATTGAAACTTATTTCAACAAGTAATCAGAATTTAAAAGTACTTAATAGGATAGTTTATGTTCATATGCTCACAAAAAAAATCTTTGAAATCGGGTGTTTTACATTAATTTTAGCCCATCTAAGTTTAGACTAGCCATATTTAAAGTGTTCATTAGCCACGTATTTCTAGTTCCTGCCATATTGGACAGCCCTAGGTCATTATTGATAATGTCTCAAGAATAATTTGTTAAATGGTGCTTCTAGTATATGTGACATTTATCTAATTTGGGTTTATAATCTTTAAACTAGCCGGAAAGAGAAGTTATGGGCATTTGTAGATACTGTGCAATTCACTCCAACTCCTGATGTCTCCACCACTAAGTGGATGTTTAATATCATAAGATCTTAATTAGGGCTATTAAAAGTTTTGTTTTTTCCTTAAATATATAATGGTGGTTCTGCAGGATTCCTGTCATCCCAAATGAGGAAGTCATGATGCTCCCAGATTCTAGATATTTGCTTCAGTGCACTCAATTCCTTGAGATTCCCACCGTGTGTGACGAGGTATCAAGGTAGACGCGGTGCCTCTTCTCAGTTGTAGTCACTGGGAAAACAGTGAGCTCTGGCACTGTGAGCACTAGAGCTTGACGGGGGACCCAGAACATCCCGACTAGCTTAGCAGAGGTGATTTATCAGCACTCAGCAAACCCTTGGTCGTGTCTAATACTTGCTGTTTACTTTTCTAAAATGTCATGCCAAACGAAAACTCAGGGGCACATGGTGTTGGTAAAAAGTGGACATCTTGAGAGTGTTCACCTGTGGAGACTGATTTGTACTCACCAAGTACGCACTGGGTGGCAGTCATGCATGTTTTCTCCCATCAGTCTCCTGGCCCCGTTGTCTCTCCCAGGGAGTCTCACTCTAGGTGCTCACTCAAGTGCTGTTGTTGATCTTCTCTGGGGATAGTGCACGGGGTCACGCCACTAGACTAAGCAAAAGGAAAAAGGGAGGAAATAAAGAGGGACATGCCCAAAGGGGGGTATCCTGTTACCTTAAATTAAGGACGAAAGTTCCAAAAGTTTTTTATAACAGGGCCTGCTTTGAAAGGCAGAGTTCAGTTTGGATGTCTAAGTTCTCATGCATGTTTAGGGTGATTCTGGCTGCAGCGTGTCACCCTGTATTTGTTTATAGGGCTGATAGGTGGCGTGTCTGACCGGGCCACAGTATCCTTGTCCTTCTCCCCTCTGCCCTTGACTCACTGGTCAGAGGTGGGAACTTTCCCAGAAAGAGGAAGGCTTTTTTCAGTTAAGGTTTTATGCATGACTTTAAAATAAACTGTGGCAAAAGATAGTACAAATAGTTGTTGGTTACAGGTAGTTGTTTATAAACAAATTGAAAGACTGGGTAGTATGGCTTCACATTGCCTTGTCTTTCTTTGAGTTTCACAACCGTTAAAAATCCGTGGTTTGAGCTTTTTTAATATGAAAATTGTGATGGTAAATCAGTACAAGTTTTCACAAATCAAGGGGGTTTAAAGACAGCAAAATTAGTAAAATTAATTACAAGTTTATGCATTTTGAAGGAAGATAGCCTGAAGCACCTGAGGGTACAAGGCAGAAGTTGCGGTGGTGATGAGGATAGCAGCTTTATTTATTTATTTTGAGAGAGAGCACATTGGGGGGGTAGGGAAGAGGCAGAGGGAGTAGCAAGCTCACTACTGAGCAGGGAGCCCAATGTGGGGGCTCGGACCCAGGACCCTTAGATCAGGGTCTGAGCCGAAGGCAGATGCTTAACCGACTGAGCCACCCACATGTCCCTAAAACCGTTTTTTCTGAAGTCTATTGTCCTGGTAGTATTCCTTCGTATTAAGATGCAGTTACATATAAAGTAAAATATGATAAACCTGATATTCCACTAGGTATTAGTATTTCATTATTCACTATCTTTTAAACTAATGTGCCCTTTAAACAGTATGACATGATTTTTTAGTCATAATGGATTAATTTTTGTGTTAATTTCTACAGCTAAATGAGTATCAGATTCAAGCTAGGATATTAAAAGTCTGTTAAACATAGTTTCTAGGGAGAAATTGCCCAAGCTGGGTTTATTTTGTCCTCAGTCACAGACTAGAGGTTTGGAGTAGTGAGGTCAGATAATCTCAGAGTAGAGATAGCCAATGACGAATTATCTTGTCTAATCCCTTCATTTTATTATTGAGGAAACTGAGTTGTGAGCGTCACAGAGCCAGTTAACTAGTTAGTGAAGGCCCTGAGATTGGAGACTGGCTCTCTAGACTGGTTGTCAGTTGACTGCTTCTCCTTTTTTTTTCTGTTAGGGAAGAGAACTCAGAATTTTCAGAACAACAAGAAAAAAGAGAATTTTATTTTATTTATTTGTTTTTTTAAAAGATTTTATTTATTTATTTGATACAGAGAGAGAGATCACAAGTAGGCAGAGAGACAGGCAGAGAGAGGGGGAAGCAGGCTCCCTGCTGAGCAGAGAGCCCGATGTGGGGCTCGATCCCAGGACCCTGAGATCATGTCCTGAGCTGAAGGCAGAGGCTTTAACCCACTGAGCCACCCAGGTGCCCCAGAAAAAGAGAATTTTAAGTCCAGAACTGGAGACCTAGCTTTTAGTTAGTCCCAGTTCTAATCACTGCCTGTGTGATCTTGGGCAAGGTAGTTGACCTCTTTGGGCTTCTGCTAAGGAGCAGTAGTTTCCATACTTGGAATATTATGGTTTAGTTAAAAAAATGTCACTGGCAGATGTCTAAATGTTTAAGGACATATAAAACAGAGCAATACTATTATTTATTATCACCATCTTTTTGTAAAACCAAAAATACTTTTTCTTATCTAACTGGCGCCATTTAAAGATTTTCTTATTTATTTATTTGGTGGGGGAGAGAGAGAGAGAGCGAGCTTGTGCACACACGCTCTCAAACAGGAGCAGAGGAGCGGGGAGGGGCCGAGGGAGAGGGAGAAGCAGATTCCCCCCTAAGGAGAGAGCCAGTCCCAGGAGGATCATGACCTGAACCCAAGGCAGATGCTTAACCAACCATGCCACTCAGGCGCCCCTAACTGCAGCCCTTTAAATCGAATAAATTTAATTTTTTTATATGGCTTGCTAAGCAAGTCAATATCCTGATGAGGTTTTTCGAACATTTACTTCATTGGTCTTTTCTCGTTTTGGCTTTCATCTCTGAACACTGTTACATGTGGGCAGTAGCTGTCCATTCTTTGGGAACCACTGGACCCATTTCTGAAGTTTTTCTAGCTCAGAGACTTTATAATTCTGTCATCAAATGGGAACAAAAATATGCTGATTTCTGGGAACGAGCACTGCTGAATGGCTGGCAGCATGGATTTCCCTTTGTGCGGCCTGCAGGACTGCCGCAACACTTGGGAGAACCCCCCTGTGAGCTGAGCGTCACACGTTTCTGCTCTGAGATTCCTGGGCGACAGAAGGGAAGGATGTGGGCCGCAAAGACTGGACAGGTGCTCGCTCTGTAGTTACGCCTGGGTTTGTCTCTATACAGTTTCATCACCTATTTAAACTAGTGATCACAGTTGTGAAGAATTTAGAAGAGGAGTAGGCTGTGATTCCTGGGCCTCAGTTTCTGTCACACAGTCGCTGTAATACAAAATTCACATCATGAGATTAAATAAATGATGTAGAATTAAGGTCACCTAGAAACAGTACAGAAATAACCAGGAATTCACTCTAAGTTTCAAGTCAAACTACTGATACAGAGGCTAATACTAAATATTGTGATTTTTCTCCATAGGATAAACCGGAAACGTGGGAAAACCAGTGGAAATGTTTTAAAGTACTTCTCTTTAATCACTTTTGTATCCAGCTTCCTTTGATCTGTGGAACTTATTATTTTACAGAGTATTTTAATATACCTTATGACTGGGAAAGAATGCCCAGATGGTATGTAGATAAAGATTTGGTTTTGATACTCAGACATGGTTTGTCATCCCATTAAAATAATCCTTCATGTTTATCTTTCTTCGTTTGTTTGTTCTAAACTTTAGAAATAAATAAAATGTCAAAAAGTAAGCCATAATAGAAACTTAAAACATTCTCATTTTTCTTTCTGAGTTTTAATGTAATATTTTATTAGAAAGTTTGTTTATTTATTTATTTGTGGAAAGTGATTTCTTACATCAGAAGTTTTGGCAGCATCTTTTATATGATTTTATACAGATACACCCACTTATACCAAGAAAAACTATATTACATTTTAAGTCTGAAATGAATAAAAAGAAAAGAGAGTAATTGTGAGGTTTGTAAAAGTTGTGTCCATATAGACACAAATATATATTACCTGAGCACTAGTAGTTGTGTTCAAATAATATTTGTATTCAACTATCTGCTCTTGATATAACCCGAATACAGAAATACCAATTATATAGGTGTATGCTTTTTCTTTGTAATATATATAAAAATTTTTGTGGATGTGTTTGTGTATAAAATATATTTTGCCCGTTGCACTTATATCCCTCTCTTTGGTGGAAAAAAGTGATGATTTTACTAGTGATTATCTCAGTTCAAGTCCCTCATCAATATCACTCTTTTCCTAGAAGTTTTGGATTTTGTTTCTTTTCTTTTTTTTTTTTTTTAAAGATTTTATTTATTTATTTGAGAGACAGAGAAAGTGAGACAGAGCATGAGAGGAGAGAAGGTTAGAGGAAGAAGCAGACTTCCCGTGGAGCTGGGAGCCTGATGTGGGACTCGATCCCAGAACTCAAGGATCATGACCTGAGCCAAAGGCAGTCGCTCAACCAACTGAGCCACCCAGGCACCCCTGGATTTTGTTTCTTAACGTTGATTTTATACATGTGAAATTTTTTTCAGTTTTTTTTTTTTTAAAGTAGGCTCCAAGCCCAACATTCAGCTTGAACTCATGACCCTTAAGTCAAGAATTGCATGTTCTACCTACTAAGCCAGCCAGACGCCCCTGTGCATATGAATGTTTAGAAAATGAGCTAGTGGTCTCCTTCAGTTGCTATTATAAAGCCCCTTTGTACGTAGTAGTTGTGGGAGTTTGCTGATCTGTGTATCCAGGTCAGTCAAGCTGGTTAGTGGGTATTTGGTTTCATGTAATTCCTTAAACCGTGATCCCAAGTAAAAGCTTAAGATTGTTTAAGTAGAAGTTATTTTATACTCATTACAGTATTTTCATCCTAAAGGTACCTGCTTTTGGCAAGATGCTTTGGCTGTGCGGTGATTGAGGATACCTGGCACTATTTCCTGCATAGGCTCTTACATCACAAAAGAATATATAAATATATTCATAAAGTTCATCATGAGTTTCAGGTATTTTAGAATTATTTTTTATACATTTTTTTCTGTTAGAGGCAGAATGCTTTTTTAAAATTTTCTGAGGTTTTAAAAAAACTGTAAGTGATGTTTTTATTTCTTTCTCTTTGGCATGAACACGTTAAGAATATCGCGCACACACACAAACACACACACACACACACACACACACGACCAGTTCTATAAATGTTCAAGAAAAGTGTTACATGAAATAGTTCAGTCTCTCATTTGGGGCCAGACCCGATCTCCTGTCACAGATGGTACGTGGCAGATTAATAGAGACCATAGTGATGTTAAGGTCATTTAAATTGGACCCCAAAACAATGAACCGTTCATGTTTAAATTGCTGTAACAATTACTGACTTGTTTAATGAACACGTTTCCACCTCATCCTGGCTCCCACAAAAATCTATTTTATCAGAACTGCTTTGATGTACCTTTATCAAACTGGCTATATCAATATGTTCTGCATTGGCCCTGATTACGTGGAATGCTAAATCAAGTATCCCTTTGTTGGCAGAACAAATCCAGAAGCATACACCACAATTAGAATTTAAGTCAGTTGTTTAATATCTTTATCTTAAACCATCAAAGGCAGTTACTAAGATTCTATTAAGGACATCCCTAGACCTTTCGATGTTTGGTAGGAACAAAAACATGTGGTTTTTTTTTGTTGTTTTTTTCAAAAACATGTTTTTATTGAGAATTACTGTTTTCTGTTTATATATGTATGGCTAGATATATTGTCATTACTTATGGAAACAATCTAATTTTATGAAACTGTATGTATAAATTAGAATATATGTATCTGTCATGGTTCTCCAGAGAAACAAAATCAATAGAAGACACACATACACACATTTATTTTCAGGAACTGGCTCATGTGATTGTGGGGCTTGGCAAGTCTGAAATGCATAGGACAGACCCTGACTGGAAATTCAAGCAGGGTGTCTCTATACTGCAGTCATGAGAATTCTTTCTTCCTCATGAAATCTCAGTCTTTGCTTTTAAGGCCTTCAGCTAGTTGAGTAAAGCCCACTGCATTATGGAGGGTAACCCCCTTTCGCAGAGTCTAATGATTGATTGATTGATTGATTTAGATTTTATTTATTTATTTGACAGAGAGAGAGAGATCACAAGCAGGCAGAGAGGCAGGCAGAGAGAGAGGGGGAAGCAGGCTCCTTGCTGAGCAGGGAGCCCAATGCGGGGCTCGATCCCAGGACCCTGAGATCATGACCGGAGCCGAAGGCAGAGGCTTTAACCCATTGAGCCACCCAGGCGCCCCAGAGTCTAACGATTTAAATGTTGGTCACATCTATAAAACACCTTCATAGCGATGTCCAGACGGGTGTTGACCGAACACGCAGTTGGGTACTGTAAGCCTAGCTACGCTGACACATGAAATTAACAGTCACAATATATTTAGGAGTTCTTATCTATTTGTTTTAGGCTCCATTTGGAATGGAAGCTGAATATGCACATCCCTTGGAAACTCTGATTCTTGGAACTGGATTTTTCATTGGAATCGTGCTTTTATGTGATCACGTCATTCTCCTTTGGGCATGGGTGACTATTCGTTTGATAGAAACAATTGATGTCCATAGGTGGGTTGTGGTTTCTATTCAGGTGTAAGATATCAAAATAGAGAATGTCTTTGTTTTCAGGGTCATAAGATCGTCTTTATTTCTAAGCAGACTAATAGGATAGATTAAATTTATAAAGGATAGCTCCTTCCTTCATTCTTTCCTTCCACTGTTGTCTTCTCCCTCCTGGCCTCTCAGCTTCCTGAGGAAGAGAGGGTGGGTGATTCAGAGCTGTACAATTGTGGCTGTCAGATTCTAGATTTGTTGTTGGAAATACAGGAGGATACTCTAAAATAGAGTTGCTACATAGCGATTCTCAGGTTTAACCTTCTTAGGGCTTGATACTCATTTAATTTGACTTTTCCTAAAGGACATATACTGTATTGGGCATTAGAACCTGTGGTGAGGAAGCTCCTCTAAAACAGAAAAGAAAAATAATTCTTGAAAGTCTGTGTCCAAAGATTCATTACTATAACCCCTCATTTCATCCCCCGTTGTTTAATAATTAAGTTCCTTAGATCTTTGAAGGTTTTTATTTTAATTTCTTAAAATGGTTTCTAGAATATGTACCATTTTTCTGTGAGTTTTTGTCTGGTGTCAGCCTGTCAGAAACAAAGTGACTTAGGTAAAGTGGAATGTTATTTGAATTAGTTAACAGGCATATTACTATTAATGAAAATGTCAGTTATTTGAAGTGTATTTATTTCTTTAATAATCGTTATCATTTTTATTTCAGTGGTTATGACATTCCTCTCAACCCTTTGAATCTGATCCCTTTCTATGCTGGTTCTCGACATCATGATTTCCACCACATGAACTTCATCGGAAACTACTCTTCAACGTTTACCTGGTGGGATAGAATTTTCGGAACAGACTCTCAGTTTATTGCCTACAATGAAAAGATGAAGAAGACTGAGAAAAAGACTGAATAAGTATCTTACCTAAACCTTCCTGAAGATACACGCTTTTCCTGAATTGAAGCAAGTAGCTAACATGGCTTCTGCGGAGCAGAGATAAATATGTGTCTTGGCTGCTAAGTGATACAGAGAACATTAACAACCTTTAATTATCTTCCTAGTGGGAACTTCTTCTACTTTACATAAAAGTTCTGTATGTGTAGAAATAAGTAAATAAATATTTAAGTACGATTTTTCATGAGGAAGTGGTAAAGGCCATGTGCTAACCTTACAGAAAGGTTTTAAGTAATGGAAGAAATATTAATCTGTGTCTTTCCCCCAGTAATACCATAAGCCTGAAGTTGAAATTGGTCTTTAAAATCTTTTAAATATATAGTGGCCATTTCAGAAACTCTTAGTAGGGTGTTGGCCTCATATTGAACTTTTTCAAGACATTTTTTAGAATTGCCTAAACATCGAAGTATCATGGGTTGAACCATATCAGCGGAGTAGGAGTGAAGCTGCCGAAGCAGGAATAGCCAGCTCCGAAAACTTCACTCTTGTCCTGAGCCGGCCAGTTTGGAGTGATTCTCTTTCTTTGAGAAGTCCTTTGGGATCGCACTGTACTACAGGTGTCTATAAATTAAGGCATTTCTGAATTGTTGTAAGTGGAATATTTTAGTCTAAAGGCTTTCGGGTTACTTGAATTTTTTAAAAAAATTGAGCTTTATTTCTGCTTTTTACCCTTTCATTTTTGTATATCAAGTTTTCCTCATACTCAAAACTGTATCTTGAAATGTGAACTGACTTGCTGTATTTGCACTATGAACTATTGAAATAAATGTCATTTTTTTGTCTGATTATCTGGTTTCCAATTTTGAACATCGGTTGTTTTATTTTATTCTTATAAAGGAAAGTACAGAGATCATTAAATTATTAAGTTTTGTAATAAAAGGAATAATTCTACTTTTTTTTTTTAAGTGCTTCATTTGCTGAACTTTTTGGGCAGTTTCAACATGTATTTATCAGGCTATGATATTGGGGAATTCCATTGACCTAGTATTGAGACAGCTCTTTTCTCTGGTTAGAAGATGTATGCTTTCTGTACAGAGGGAAGAATAGAGTGAAACTTTTTAAGGCTTATTTAAATCTGGTATCTAGATTCTTACTCAAAGAGTTGATAATAGTGTATGATAGTACCAAATTGTTATTTATAATATGGAGCCATTTTCCCGTAAGTTTCTTTCCCTTCTTTTGAAAACATATAGTGAAGAGATTCAAATAAGGATTCAGAAAGTTAAACTGAGAATATTCTTCTAGATCATGTTTTCTAAATTGAACCTAGTCCATATGATTCTTTCCATTTTCCTTTTCTGTCCCTTCCCCTCCTCTCGGTGTGGGTTTAATATGTTTGCTCTTCATTCTCAAACTGATTTGGGGGCTGTGCTTAAAATCTTGCTGTTCAATTATAAGATAATCTATAGAAACTTTAATCTCTACCTTTTGTTCTCTAATATTCATGGAATGCACAGACACTTGCATTAGTGTGACTAATAAAGGTGACTCTCAGTACTTGGGGGGAGGGTGACCTCTACTGTTAGAAATGGTACTAAACAACTTGGTAAGCCAAATTCCTTCTTTCACACTAGTTAACTCACTGAGGGCTTACTGTTATACTCTGAATTCCAGAGCCTTTTTTTAAAAAAATATTTATTTGTTTTAGAGAGAGGGATTGCAGTCTTGCAGGGGGAGGGATCAGGAGAGAAGCAGACTCCCTGCTGAGTGTGGAGCCTGATATGGGGCTCAATCTCAGGACCCTGAGATCATGACCTGAACTGAAATCAAGGGTTGGTTGCTTGACTGACTGAGCCACCCAGACACCCCACTCCTATGAGCTTTTAATGCATAATCTCATTTAAGTCTCTGAGGCAAATACCATTTTCTCCATTTATATGTGAGGGATTTGTCTGAGCGGTTAAGTTACTCAAGATCACAGGACCAGCCTTTTGACATCAGAAGCCAGGCTTGCAGCTACTATGTTCACTACGATGGAGACTTACATCTTCTAGAAAAATCTCGGGATAGGTTTCTGAATTTTTCCCTCATTATGTCCAGTCTTCTGTGAGGAGAAATTTCTAAACCAGTAGCTACACAGAAAGTAAGGTTCATGCACAACACTTCAGTGTTGTGTTAACAAATTTTAATACAATTATTAATTTGATACAAATTTTAATGCAATTTACTGACCAGAACTCTTTTAAAATTACCCGGGTTGGCTTCTATCTCTCTTCTGTTTGTACTTGACAAAAATAAAACATGAAGACTAGAGTGCAAATGCAACACACAGCTCTGATTCTACTCTAGAAAATGCAAAATATTCTGTTGGATTATCTATTGGACTTTACCGAAGTGGAAATTGGAAAGCTTCAGGTTAATACTGTAGCTAAAATGATTAGCAGAGTATGTTAGAGTTATATCTATCATGTCACAGTTAATTAGTATTTTGCTCTTGTACGTATCCTGGCTAAAGACATTTAGGCCTTTAGGGCGCCTGGGTGGCTCAGTTGGTTGAGCAACTGCCTTCGGCTCAGGTCGTGATCCTTGAGTTCCGGAATCGAGTCCCACATCGGGCTCCCAGCTCCATGGGAAGTCTGCTTCTTCTGGCCTTCTCTCCTTTCATGCTCTCTCTCGCTTTCTCTGTCTCTCAAATAAATGAATGGAATCTTAAAAAAAAAAGACATTTAGGCCTTTAGAAAAGCCTGGGTTTGCAGTATGTCCCGAGACCCCCTGTCCCGCAGCTCCCAGTTCTGCTCTCACAGAAAGCCTCAGGCTATGAAATCCATATTCAAGTTCCCCCCGCCCCCCCACGGGAGAAAGACTCTAAACCATTCAGAAGCGGTGGTCAGACGGTTGTATATTCATCTCTGAGGATTTAGATCCTAATCCGTTCTTCCGAAAGATGATAATCTCTGCCAATATTCTGAAGAGTGAAGTGCCTTTGGTCGCATGAATGCCAGGTGACTGACTGTCCAATGCTGACATTCTTACCTAAAGTCACCGACGACCATGCGAAATGTCTTTAGGATGTGTACTTGGAGGGTTGTCGAGTTCCACGTGTCAAAAGGAAGGGGATGTGGGACGCTAAAATCCCAATATCTGAAACTAGCTTCAACCTACTAAGAAAATCACAAAACTCAGGGACAGATGCATGCTCACTGTGTCCAGAACGGAAAGGGCCAGGGGTGCAGAAGAAGAGTAGGGGGTAAGTAACCACCGGAGCTGCTTGCTCCTGGGAGACTGAAGCCAACACGTAGGGACAGTAGCAGGAGAGACAAAGCCACAGACGCTATGACAGCAGCTCTCACTGGGCTCCAGGTAACCGACGCACTTCCTGGAGAGCCTTTTCCCCTCTTCCTCGGAACCCATCCCCTCGTCTATGAAATGGGGCTAATAGCAACTCATAGAGGTTTTGTGAGGATTAAGTAAAATGCTCCATGGGAATTACGTGTTGCCATATGCAATAAATGTCAGCTATTCTGTTAAAAATTCCCTACACTCCCTATTCTTTTTTTTTTTTTTTTTTTAAGATTCTATTCATTTATTTGAGAGAGAGCGAGAGATCACAAGTAGGCAGAGAGGCAGGCAGAGAGAGGGGGAAAGCAGGCTTCCTGCTGAGCAGAGAGCCCAACGCGGGGCTCTATCCCAGGACCCTGAGATCAGACCGGAGCCAAACGCAGAGGCTCAATCCACAGAGCCACCCAGGCGCCCCCCCTACACTCTCTATTCTTAAGGACCTAGCTCAAGCCTTACCCCACCACCCCCACCTTCCTATTCCTAGAAGGCCTTATTCTTGCTTCAGGTGACAGCAATCTCTCACCGCCCTCCCCAGGCCAGGCTTGGCAACACTCCCCTCTATCACTATTTAGCACACCCTACCCTGGATTGCCACCCCTTTTTAGCCAAAGATACCTATTTTGCACCATTTTCTTCCCTTCTTCTGTGCCATTGCTCATGCTAATCTCTCAGCCTGAAACAGCGGCTCAGTGAGCGGCATTTATATGGTTAAAGGCATGCAGGTCATGAGTGGCTAAGCTGCCTGCAGAGCCGGGATTTTCCTCTTCTCTGCGTTTCACCTGCATCCTTTGTACATCTGGCATGATGCCTCCTATGGGATAGTTCGAGAAACATCTACCGATGAATAAAAGGGGAGAGCCTGTAATAGCATCTTAATGTAGGATTTGGCGATTGTGCTGCCATTGTAACAGTCAATTTAGAAAGTCTTAAGTAATAACAGCAAATGGTGGGGAGAGCGGAGGGCAAAAGAGGGGTTCTTGAAGTTCACACCAGAGATGGAACCGTGCGTCAGGGCTGCGTGGGTCAGCTGAGGTCTGGCCGCACTATCATGCTCTGGCAGCTTCGAGTCTGACTTCATTGATGCAGATTCCTACGGGGTATGCAGCTTGATATGTTCCAGGGGCGTGCATGTCTGTTGAACTTGACAAAAGACAATGTCCACCTAATAAAGAACATTTACAATTTTGTTTATCCTTTTGGCAGATTTGAGTGAAACTTCTTGTACTCCGTGAAGATTCAGTGAGTTTTCCTTTGCTATAAAATCATTGTCTGCTAGGAATAGAAGAAGGAGGAAGTAAGAAGAGCAGAGTCACTGTTGGCACAGAGAGCAGCCGTCTGAACTACTTGGCTCTGACACTTTGGTGTGAGGAAGCGAGATTGCCCTGCTAAGAAGAGAACTGAATCCCAGGAGAGAGGAGGAGCTAGTTCAGGTGCCTAATAGCTTTAAATGCACTTTGAAATTTCCAAGTTCCTGAGGAGAGAAAGAATTTGCAAATGTGATCGTGAAATCATTTTATTTATTTATTTATTTATTTATTTATTTATTTATTTATTTATTTATTTATTTATTTTAAAAAATATTTTATTTATTTATTTGACAAAGAGGAGAGATCACAAGTAGGCAGAGAGGCAGGCAGAGAGAGGGGGGGAGAAGCAGGCTCCTGGCTGAGCCGAGAGCCCAATGCAGGGCTCGATTCCAGGATCCTGAGATCATGACCTGAGCCAAAGGCAGAGGCTTTAACCCACTGAGCCACCCAGGCGCCCCAATAATTAAATCATTTCAGATAATCAGGCAGCAAGCGAGTCATTTCAGACTTTGTCTTTTTCTGTAGGTTGGGCTCAGTGTCTCCAGAGAAGTCTGTTCCAAACTCTGTCTGGGGAAGAATATACCCCGGTGCCCAGATTCATTCTGGAAGGTGCCCTTTCACAGAATCCCTCCGCTCTTGGCCTCATGATCACCTCATCCTGGCTCTCCTCAGTATCTGGAGATGCTTGAGTCTCCTCTGCTCAATTTCTACTCATTTTCTCCAAAATAGTAAACCTACTCTCTCAGGCCTCAGATTAGACACCACTTGTGAAAACTGTCTAACCTCCTCTCTTCAGGTCTGACGTAGGTACTTCTCTATTGACTGTTGACTTCTCCTACCATGGAACTTAGCGCACTGGATGCAAATGGCAATGTGCTGGTCTGTATCTCCCAACAGACTTACACTCAGGGATTGTCATAGTGGTTATCTCATCCAGAGTCGACTTCCCACTTCCTACAGGGAGTCTGGGTGTTCGTCGGAAACCTAATTAAAGTTAAAATATAACTATTTTGGACTGAAGCCAGAATAGGCTGACAAAAGCCTTCTAAAAAATGATTTCATTGTAAATATTTATTAAGTGGATGAATATTTAATCAATAATTATTGACCCGTATCAGGAATACCTGTAAGTATATAAACGTTTCAAAAAAGTGAAAACATTTGACAGTGACCTGATAGATTGAGAGAGAGTGAGAGACATAGAGAATGGCTATGTTTAAAACTCAGGAAAATGCATTCTGTGAGACCAGAATACCAAAATTAGACAATCACATCACAACAAAGAAAAACTACAGAGCAATATCACTTACGAGTGTAGATGTGGAAATCTGTAAGAAAATATTAGCAAACCAAATCCGGTATGATATAAAGAATGATTATTTATACATGATCAAATGGCATTTATCTCAGAAATGTAAAGTTAGTCTTGTTGTCGTTGTGTTTTTGTTATATAAGTTTCAGGTGTACAGCTTTATGATTCAACACCTGTTGAATACTCTACATAGTGATCCCACCACAGGTCTAGTTACCACCCATCACCATACAGTTAACCTCCTTCACCCATTTCACCCACGCCCTGACTCCTTTTCCCTCTTAGTAAATACTAGTCTGCTCTTTGTAAGTTTGTTTTTGTTTTACTTGGTTTGTTCGTTTTCCTTTTGAGATTCCGCATATCAGTGAAATCATGTGGTATTTGTCATTCTCTGATCTATTTCACTTAGCATAATTCCCTCCAGTCCGTCCGTATTATTGCAAATGGCAAGATTTCTCTTTTTTGGGGACTGAGTTATATTCCACTGTATAATTATATTGTGTCTTCTTTATCCATTCATCTACCAATGGACACTTAGGTTCTTTCTATGACTTAGCTAGTGTAAATAATGCTGCAATGAATGTAGGACCACATATATCTTTCCGAATTAATGTTTTCATATTCTTCAGATAAATACCCAGAATTGGAATAGCTGGGTCATATGATAGTGCCAGTCCTAAATTTTTGAAGAATCTCCATAGTGCTTGCCGTCATGGCTGCACCAATTTACAACGGTGTGTGAAGGTTCCCTTTTCTCCACATCCTTTCCAACACTTGTTATGTCTTATCTTTTTGATAACAGTCATTCTAACGGATGTTAGGAGATATCTCACTGTCTTTTTTTTTTTTTTCTCACTGCCCTTTTGATTTGCACATTCTAACGGATGTTAGGAGATATCTCACTGTCTTTTTTTTTTTTTTCTTACTGCCCTTTTGATTTGCATTTCCCTGATTAGTGATGTTGGACATCTTTTCCTGTGTCTATTGGCCAACTCTTTGTCTTCCTTGGAGAGATGTCCGTTCAGGTCCTATGCCCATTTTTTAAATCAGAGTCTTTATTTTTGTTGTTGTTGTTGAGTTGTATGAGTTTCTTATATATTTTGTATATTAATCCCTTATAGGATATAAGATTTAGAAATATCTTCCCCCATTCCGTAGGTTGTCTTTTTGTTTTGATAATGGGTTTCCTTTGCTGTGCCGAAGCTTTTTAGTTTGCTGTAGTCCCATTTGCTTGTTTGCATTTGTTTCCCTTGCCTCTGGAGTCAGATCCATAAAGTCATTGTTAAGACTGATGTCAAGGAGCTTACCGCCTATGTTTTCTTCTAAAACATGGCTTCAGGTCTTACATTCAAGTCCTTAATCTATTTTTTATTTTAGTTTCTTAAGTCTTTAATTTTTATGTGCGGTACAAAATAGTGATCTAGTTTCATTCTTTTGCCTGTGGCGGTCCAGTTTCCAATTGCCATTATTGAAAAGACTGTCTTTTCTCTGTTGTATGTTCTTGGCTCCTTTGTCATATATTAATTGTCCATCTATGTGTGGGTTTATTTCTGGGCTCTCAGTTTTGTTCCATTGATCTATGTATCTGTTTTTATATCAATACCACGCTGTTTTGATTACTATAGCTTTATAGTATAACTAGAAATCAGGGATATTGATACCTCAAGCTTTGTTCTTCTTTCTCAAGATAGCTTTGGCTATTCAGGATCTTTTGTAGTTCCATACAAGTTTTAGAATTTGTTCTAGTTCTATGAAAGATACCATTGTTTTGTATTGAAACTGTAGATTAACCTAGGTAATATGGACATTTTAACAATATTAATTCTTCTAATCCACAAGCACAGAATATCTTCCCATTTATTTGATCTTTTTCAGTTTCTTTCATCAGTGTCTTGTAATTTTCAGGGTATAGGTCCCTCATAGTTGAGTACAATATTAGCTGTAGGATTTTTTAAAATTAACATGTAATGTATTATTTGCTCCAGGGGCACATGTCTGTGAATCATCAGGCTTACATATTTCACAGCACTTACCATAGCACGTACCCTCCCCCATGTCCATAACCCAGCCACCCTCTGCCTATTTCCCCTATCCCCCAGTCACCCCCAGTTTGTTTCCTGAGTTTAGGAGTCTCTTATGGTTTGTCTCCCATTTTGTTTCATTTCCCCCCCAACTCCCCCCATGAACCCCCACCCTGCCTCTCAAGAATTTGAAGAATTTGAGTAGCTATAGGATTTTAATATATAACCTTTATTATGTTGAGGTATATTCCCTCTATACCCACTTTGCTGTGAGTTTTCATCATGAATGGACGTTGACTCTGTCAAATGCTTTATCTGCATATATTGAGATAATTATGTTGTTTTATCTTTTATTTTTTTAATGTGATATATTATGTTGATCGATTTGCAGATGTTGAACCCCGCTTGTATCCCTAGAATAAATCCCATGTGATTGTGGTATATAATCCTTTTAATGTATGG
>CM052800.1:139701065-139717886 GCA_028533885.1 Nasua narica | reverse complement strand
GCTTGTGGTCCAAGCGCCCCGAGGAGAGGCCCCGAGCCAGGCCCGCGAAGGTGGAGCGAACCCAGAAACGGTCAGAAGGGTTCTTGCCTGACCGGAAGGTGGAGAAGAAGAAAGAACTTTCCGTGGAAGAGAAGATGCAGAAGCTACACAGCGAGATCAAGTTCGCCCTGAAAGTTGACAATCCGGACGTGAAGAGGTGTCTGAATGCACTAGAGGAGCTAGGGACCCTACAGGTGACCTCACAGATTCTCCAGAAGAACACAGATGTGGTGGCCACGTTGAAGAAGATCCGCCGTCACGAGGCCAACAAGGAGGTGATGGAGAAGGCAGCGGAGGTCTACACCCGGCTCAAGTCTCGGGTCCTGGGACCAAAGATCGAGGCCATCCAGAAGGCGACCAGAGCCGGGGTGGAGAAGGAGAGGGCTGAGGTGGAGAAGGCAGAGGAGGCGCTGGCCGGAGAGGAGGCTCCCACGAAGAGGGCGGAGGTCGAGGCGAGCGCTGATCTCTCAGCCCCAGTGAATGGCGAGGCCACGTCCCAGAAAGGGGAGAGCGCGGAAGACAAGGAGCAGGAGGAAGGACAGAATTCCGAGGAGGGGCCAGGGTGTGGCTCCTCCAAAGAGCCATTACACAACGACAGCGCGCGGGAGGACCCGGAGCTGGACGCGCCCGGGAAGGAGCGGCAGGAGCGCGCGAGAGTGCGAATGGACTCGGAGTCACTGGAAGAGGAGGACAGCTGAGCCCTGGCGGCCAGGCCCACTCGTCGCAGGTAGATGCCCCAGGCCTGCCCCGGCCCTCGCCCGCCACCCGCGGAGCAGAGACCTGTTGGGGAAGCACTGTGCTGTCCCTTTGTATCTGTTCCCTGGGTTGTTTTTCTGCCTAACTTCTGTGATTTCCAACCGACATGAAATAACTATAAAGGGTTTTTTAATGAAAAAAAAAAAAGGGCTTGGACCACAGCATTGACTATGAAGATAAATCACAGGGATAATTTTAGAAGATCGGAATGCAAGATCTGTCAGCTGTCCGATATAGTTGTCCCTGGCCACAAGTGGCTACTGAGCATTTTCCATGTGGCTAGTCTGAATTGCTCTGATGGGCGTGATGTAAATCACACAACTGATGGGAAGACTTAGTATGGGAAAATATTTCATTAATAGATTCTAAATTGATTGCAAGCTGAGATAATAATATTGGGGGTGTATTGGGTTAAGGAAGCAAAATTTACTATTAAAATTAATTTCGCCTGTTCCTTCTTACTTTTTAAAAACATGGCTGCTAGAAAATTGAAAATTACACATATGGTTCACGTTACATGTTTTTGGACAATGCTGCTGTGAGGTCGGTAATACTGGGGTGGCCTCTAGGATACAGAGAAATTGGTACAAGGTGGAATTGTAGAAAACCATTGATAAACCCTTTGGACCACCTTCAATTTGAGTCGGTAATTTGCTATTTAGGTGGTGATAGTTGTAGATGGAGAACTGTCAGCCCTGTTTTAAGGGGCCCGTTGAGAATGCATTTGGTTAGGACTTGTCTGCTTTGGTTCACATCTCCCTCCTTACCCAACATAATTGGAACATTTAGTGGGTTGGTTAATGGGGGAAAAATCAGTTAAAGAAAGAAACCATAAAAAATGAAGCATACAAGCACAGTTTGAACAGTCTATTTAAATTTAAGATATAAGCCTATGCTCATCCAATTGGTTGGTTCTTGGTTGTTTTAGGAACAAGGCCTTTGCACATTAATGCTTTTTCCACTGTTACAGCGGTTAACAATGTCAGATTCTTTTTTTTTTTTTTAATTAATTAATTTATTTATTTGACACAGAGAGAAACAGTGAGAGAGGGAACACAAGCACGGGAAGTGGGAGAGGGAGAAGCAGGCTTCCCATTGAGCAGGGAGCCCAATGTGGGGCTCAATCCCAGGACCCTGGGATCATGACCTGAGCCAAAGGCAGATGCCCAATGACTGAGCCACCCAGGCGCCTCAACAATGTCAGATTCTTTATGGTAAAGTGACAGGTTTGGGGACAAATCTAAGAGCAGAAGTTTTAGAGATTTTTGTAAGTTTTCCTCAGCTCTTCACTGTTTCCTCATCTGTGCCTAATTCCACTTTGGAAACTCAAGTGCATCCAAAGCTTTCAGCTTTTTTCTACTTTTGTGTTTTATCTGTTTGCATCTTCAATCAAGAACGCAACCACATGTGGAAGTGGCATGAACATTCTGGTGGCACAGCTGACTGACCTTGATATGCATACAAGCCAGTGGGAAGAGAACTGTGAGAAAGGTGAGGAATGAGTGATGAGGGAAAGAGAAGTGAGACCAACCCCCGCCCTCGCCAGGGACATGGTGCACCCCTAGAGTGCATCAAGTGTGAACAGAGAGATGGTTGAGTGGAGGCGAGCTGACAGAATTTCCTCAGTGCTAACAAGGAAAGCCAGACTTTGGTGTTTGGAGTTCAGAAGGTTGGAGGAAGGATTCTGAAGCAGGCATGCCTGGATGGGACGCTCCAGTGGCCAGCAACAGGGTACTCTGATGGCAGTTTGTCCCAGCAAAGAGTGCAGGGGAGCAGAGGAGTTCTGTTTATGGAGTGCTTTTCCTGTGCCCAGCCCCTTGCTTGTCTTATTTCATGGAATGCTCATAGTGTCAGGTGACGTCATGGAGCAGTTGTCCAAAATAAGCGGTCTAGATTAGAATACTCTTCTGTCCCATTTCAAAAGCAGTCTCTGGAACGAGGGTTCCTCCAGTCATACTGTGCATCAGAATCACCGTGAGAGGGTAGGGGTGGGGTGAGGAGAGCTTATTCAAATGAAGATTTCCAAGCCCTGTCCCCAGAAAATTGGATCCAATTGGTCTGGAATGTGGCCGTGCTTACCAGGTGATTCTGATATAGAAGGTGCATGAAAACTGAGTAACATTATAATATTGCCTCTGTGGGGGACTGTAGAGGAGGGCCAGCCATAAACAGATGGCGTACTGCTGAGTGAAAAATGGAGACTACAAACAGGTATAGTGGTTTCTTGGAGGCAGCTCAGACCCACTTGCAAGAGCCAATTATTAAAATGGAAGAAATTTCATGAGGCACTTAAACACAACTGTTCTTGATAAAAAATAAATGATATAAACTTATAATTGAATAGATTATATGAAGAACCAAAGCAATAAATACTCAAATTCCTCATTTCTTAATGACGTTGCCACATTATTATCCTGTCTGTTCTTGAGGTTATTTGTGTCTATTGTATCTGTGGGGGGCAGATGCTGTGTGTGCGAGTTATCTGGTGCTGTGTAACAGATGACCCCAAGACCAGCAGCTTAAAACCACGAACATTTATTCCCAGACAGTTTCTGCTGGCTGGGGATCTGGTTGCTGCTTTGCTGGGCCGTCCTGGCTCAGGGTGTCTGATGAGGCTGTAGTCACGCTGTCAGAGATGTCACCATGTCAAGGTTTGGCCCGGCTGAAGGATGTGCCTCTAAGCTAATTCACACAGTCAATGGCAGGTCTTAGTAGTTCACAGGCTGATGGCCTGAGGTCAGTCCCTCTCAGGCTATTTGACAGAGGCCTCCCCTCGGGTCCTTGCTGTGTTCACGCCTCTACAACCTGACCCAGAATGAATGGCAGGAGAAGCTGGTGGGGGAGGGGAGACAAAGGTGGAAGCTGAAGTCTTTGTATAACCTAATTTGGGCAGATATATCGCTTCTGCTGTATTCTGTTTATTAGGAGTGAGTCCCTAAGTCCTGCCTACATTCATGTGGTAGGGAATTCAGTTCCACCCCCTGAAAGGGAGGAGAATAAAGAATTTATACACACCAGGGGCGCCTGAGCTGCTCAGTGGATTAAGCGTCTGCCTTCGGCTCAGATCATGATCCGAGGGTCCTGACATCGAGCCCCGTGTTGGGCTCCCTGCTCAGCGGGAGTCTGCTTCTCCCTGTCTCTCTCTGCTGCTCCCCCTGCTTGTGTGCTTGTGCTCTCTCTGTCAAATAAATAAATAAAATCTTAAAAAAAAAAAAGAATTTGTACACACCACCACACCATATAAAGTCGTGCTAATGCTTATCTCTTCTCAGCACCCTTACTCTGTGATGTCGCAACGATAATTTGAAATCAGCATGGTGGGAACATTTACACCATGGAAGTCAGCAAACACTCTAAATCAGGTTCTCCAGCCCCATTCCCAGCCCTCGTGGTAAACATTTACCAGCACACCACGGGATGGATATAGAGCGATGTGCTCATAGACCTGATGTGAGGAGATGGGTTTTATTTTTTTAATTTTTTTAAAGATTTTATTTATTTATTTGAGAGACAGAGAAAGTGAGAGAAAGCATGAGAGGAGAGAAGGTTAGAGGAAGAAGCAGACTCCCTGTGGAGCTGGGAGCCTGATGTGGGACTTGATCCCGGAACTCAAGGATCTTGACCTGAGCCGAAGGCAGTTGCTCAACCAACTGACCACCCAGGCGCCCAGGAGATGGGTTTTAGATGGGGCTTTGGAAGGGAAAATAAAAGGTTCGGAATGTAGGACGAGATAGTTTCTAAATTTGAAAAGAGTAGAAATGATACAGGGAATGGAGGCTTGGGGAGCTTAAATATGCCCATACAGATGTCCAGAAATGACATGAAAAAGGATCTCTCTCTTTCCTGCATGTATACAATTTTAAATGTATGTTCATACTAGATTGAACTCTGGGGACACAAAATCAAATGTGTTAGAGACTTAGCATGCAGGATCTTCTACCTAGCAATCAGGATGAATATGCAACCATTTATATAATTGTCTATGAAGCCACAAGCAAGTAATATACACTCCAGTGAGGATGACCTACACCTAAAATAGCCCAGAAATTCAAAGACCAACTTTTTACTCCTTTAAACTGATTCTTTGGTGTATGTGGTATGCCCCTAAATAAGCAAGGAGCTCTACCATCTATTAGATGAGCAGGAATTCTTTTTTTTTTTCTAAAACAAAACCTTCCAGAAGCATTTTATTTTATTTTATTTTATTTTATTTTATTTTATTTTATTTTATTTTATTTTAAAGATCTCACCCATTTGAGAGAGAGCAGAAGAAGGCGGGAGGGGCAGAGGGAGAGGCTGACTTCTTGCCCAGTAGGGAGCTCAATGTGGAACTCAATCCCAGGACCCCAGGATCACGACCTGAAGGCAGACACTCAACACACTGAGCCACCCAGGCGCCCAGGAATCATAATATTTTAGATCTGCAAATGACCTTAGAAAACATGTAGGACAGTATTTCTTGAAGTGTGTTTGTCAGTCAAACATCAAAATCAGAAATACCTGGTTTTGTTGTTAAAACCTGGAACCTCATTAATACGTGGAACACATCTCAGAACTCTTGCATTGATGGAGTCTTGGGAAGTTACACATTTCACAAACTCTCTCCATGGTTCTGCTGCACTCAAATGAGTAATCCAGTCAAAGCCATTTGTTTTTTTTTTTTTTTTAAAGATTTTATTTATTTATTTGGGAGACAGAGAAAGTGAGACAGAGCATGAGAGAAGGTTATAGGAAGAAGCAGACTCCCCGTGGAGCTAGGATCCCAATGTGGGACTTGATCCCAGAACTCAAGGATCATGACCTGAGCCGAAGGCAGTTACTCAACCAACTGAGCCACCCAGGCGCCCAAAGCCATTTGTTTTATACATAAAGGAAACAAACTTCTGAGATGCAAAGAGATTCCCCCTTAAGTGAGTCTACATAGCTATTAAGAATCCATCCACTTAAAAAAAAAGGAAAAGCAACCCATAAAATTGAATTTGGGAAAAAATAGAAAGCACACCCTTTGTTTAAAGAGATAGCTGAAGGGCAATACAGGACTTCAATTGAGATTATGTTGTTCATGTGTGTAGTTACTAGTCCATATGCCCCACCTAGCCACAAATTAGTGTGGTTACCTTAAATTGCTAACATGAAAATCTTAACGTTCCACTTCTGAAGCTCTTGGTTTTAACTACTCTGTTTTCTTTTTCTAGGTTTCCCAAGGTTGCTCTTTCGGGCACGATTTTAGAAATGTAATTATAACTCTGGTTTTATACTTCTGGACTATGTAATCAAACACAGACTGGTCATAGTGGAAAATAGACAATTCTTAGCCTTGCAGCATTGACAAGGAATGTGGCCAGATTAAAATCTGAGTGGAATGTCTTCCTAGTGGCAACTTCCTCCCTACCCACCCCCCCCAGCTCCCAAAATCCAAAAAAGATGCTGTAGGAAATGTAGACAGAGGGGTGTGGAAACAGTTTTTCCAGAAACATTTTTCTTTTGATCCAATAAAATCATTTAAACGCCCTTTTCCAGGAGAAAGCTTTCATTCAGTTTCATGCATTGTTAGACAGGTGGAGAAAGAGCAAGTTAAGAAAGAAAAAAAGGCTAAGAGGAAAAATTACCCTCACCGTGTCCAGTGGATTATTTATTTATTTGCACTAGTCTTAAATCCAAATGGCAACCTCGTCAGAGTAACATCTGTTCCAGAGTTGCTCCAGGAATATAAATCTTGTCTAAAGGCTGGGCATTAAGCCGATTATATATTTTTACAATAACTTTAGGAGTGTTATGGAGCCATTATCTCTCATGATTGGAGTTTTCTTTCTATAGCAGGACTTAATCTTTTTATTTTTAAATTTTTTCTTGGAAAAGGTTTTCCAGCCCCAATCAAGCATTCAGATGACTGCGGTCCTGGCCAACGTCCTGGCTAAGATCTAATAAGAAGCTCTAAGCCAGAACCACCCAGATAAACTTCTCCTGAAACATTTAATCCTAATTCAAACTAAATCCTTTGTCCAGTGCACACCCAGTGTTGTATTTTGTTTTTCCGAGGGTTGCTCCAGAGTGGGGTTGGCACAGGCACTGCCAAATGACTGCCTTATCGCTTTTTGCTTTTTGGTTTTTTCCCTGAAAGAATCCAGGAATGTGCATTTAATACAATTAAAGACAGTATCTGCAAAATGATAGGATTCATTTTTTATTCTCTTAAACCTCCAAATCAAAGTGCACAGTGTTCTGTTTTCCAGCCAGACCTTGCAATAAATGCAAACCCAACTCTTGGGTTTCTGTTTGGATTATCAATACAGTCATTAAAGATACAGCATAAGGAAAGGGCAAGGGGCTGCCAATACTTTCTTTCTTTTTTTATGTTTTCTGGAATATTCTCTAATTATTGGTGCATCAAGATGGAAACCCTGGTCGGCTGAGAACAGATGTTACTTTAAAAGCCTCCCCCAGCAAACCAAGAGTTTTTTTCCACACGCAGTGTCACGGGTTTCTCAATGACAACAACGTTCCCCGACGCAGCAGCCCTTAGCTGTCACTTCACCTGCGGCGTCCCCGGGGCCATCTGGCTTTTGACGTGGTTGCTAGCCAAGCGCGCAAGCTGCCTTGCCGAATCCCTCCCGAATCCGCGCGCGCGCGCCGGCCCCCTCCTCGCAGTGGTTTGTTCTGCAGCTCCCCTGGGCTGGGCGGCCAGTCGTGCGGCCCGCCGCGCCGCTGCTTCGCCCCTGTCCTCTGGGTGGCCCCCGCGCGCGGCGGGCGCTCAGTGTGCCCGCGGGAGGTGAGGAGTGCGGAGGCTGCTGCGGCTCTCGGCGCCCCCCGCCGCGCCAGCCGGCAAGAGTCCCCGAGCCCAGACAAAAGAGGCCGCGGGCGCAGGAAGGCACGGGCGGCGGCGGCGCGGCGCGATGGCCGCGCGAGGAGGCCGTGCGCTGCTGGCGCTGTGCGGGGCACTGGTCGCCTGCGGGTGGCTGCTGGGCGCCGGAGCGCAGGAGCCCGGGGCGCCCGCGGCGGGCATGAGGCGGCGCCGGCGGCTGCAGCAGGAGGACGGCATCTCCTTCGAGTACCACCGTTACCCCGAGCTGCGCGAGGCACTGGTGTCCGTGTGGCTGCAGTGCACCGCCATCAGCAGGATCTACACGGTGGGGCGCAGCTTCGAGGGCCGGGAGCTCCTGGTCATCGAGCTGTCGGACAACCCCGGTGTCCATGAGCCTGGTAAGGGCGCTGCACCCCGCCATCTCTTGGGGCGTCTCGGAGGGCCGCAGAGGCTCGGACGGGTGGCCGTGGGGGGCAGGAGGAAAAAATGGTGGGCCCACGGGTGCCTTTTGGGAAAGGGCGCCTGGGGTGGAAGGTGACAAGTGGAGGGAAGGATGCAGCTGGACATGAACCTGACCTAGAACGTTGCGGGTTGCCGGGTCCCCCATCTCTGCGGTCCTTCCTGCCCCGCCACCTCCAGCCCTTAGGTCACCTCTCGGTGAGCATGGGCCCAGGAGGCGGGAGGGCTGGAGGTAGGAGCGCGGAGCACGCAAATCCGCACGCCAGCAAAACCCGGCGGTCACTCTCACTTTGCTGTATCAAAGACCAGAGAGAAGAACTGAGAGTCCTCAGAGAGGAGATCGACCTTCCTTGCAGACAGGAGCAGAAAGATAAGGTGCAGAAGCCAGGGCTTAGACGAAAGGAGGAAGAGTCCTTTCTCATTTGTTTCCTCCTTTCCAGAGGACAAGCTTATTGGGTCCTGCGGGCTCTGCGTACCCATCCCTACCTGGATGTGAGCTCTGCGTACCCATCCCTACCTGGATGTGCGTATTAGGTGGGCGCGCTGCTGTGGGGGCTCCAGGAGTGTGAGAGACAGCGGGAGCACTGGGTGGTGGTGTGTGCAGACACACAGGGCTTCCTCCCGGGGTGGAAAAGTGGCTTCTGACAGACATTGGCCTTCTGAAACTGCGTCTAAGGCCTAAGGAAAAAAGGAATATCCTATTTTCTCTGCTTTAGCCGGTTGAGATGAGTAGTTTGTGACCAGGTTTTTATTTCAACTGATGTTCCCCTATAGCCATCTTATGCATCTTCCTTCTGCATATGCAAGGCACGTTTTTTTATTGACGTTAAATGTCATTCATTTAAAAATTCATTAAAATTCATTTAATTCATTAAAAAATCCCCAGTGTTCTTGGGGATTTTTTTCATTATGCTCCTGTTCTTTGGAAATGATGTAACTCTTGAAATGATATAAGGCGGGGTCTTCTGATAGTAAAGGTACTGTGAAAATCAATCTGGGCTAATACCATTAACATAGGATGCTTGACTTTTTTTTTTAATGACAAAGAAAACCAGAAAATAGGCAAAAAATTCTCAGTGTAGGGCTAGAATAGTTTTATAATGATATTTAGGAATCAAACTGAAAAATATTAACATAAATGATCAATAGAGACCCTTTGGTCTTCAAATGCAGAGTGTATGGGTTGATCAATAATAAATCTTCAAACAGGAAACTTTTCTTACCTTCAACTAATATGAGGGAAGGGGTATAAACTTGCTGTCAAAACCCTAAAATGAGATCCTAGAAAACATTTTATGTAGTGAGGGTCTAGCAGGACTCAACATGTATACTTAGAAAGTTTGAAGATTAGTTTCATACTGTTCTCCAAAGATAGAGAAAAATTAAAAATCTGATGATTCCATTTCGATTATTTCAAAAACCCAAAAGCCATGACAGCCTAGGCACAGATGAAGGTAATCTAAATATTTGTGATTCTCCTATTGCTGCTTGCTTAAAACTTTTGTTATTCTACTCTGAGAGATTGCTTCTCAGAATGTGTTACACTGTTTCTTCAAGATTATATGAAAGCTACTGTTAACTTTTTTTGTCGTTTTGTTTCAAGTTAAATACAGTTCTAAAGTGATATTACTGTTAGACTGCAATATGCTTTTGAAGATGAAAACAATAGTTCTTTTACTTCAAAACTTGGAATGCATAGTCTTTTAAGATTTGCAGGTTTTTCTTTTGGATTGCAAACTCTATGAGGGGGGACTGTGCCTCCAGCATCTGGCCTGAATCAGACACACCGCAGGCGCTCAATACACATTATGGAAAAAAAGAAATCGGTCACTAGTTGAATAAAACAGTGTTTTAAAACAAAATGTTTTATTCCTCATAAAGACAACCCCTCGATTTAATTGATCTTACAAAAGTGAACTCAAATGTTTTACATTATGTGCTTTATAATTCCTTTGTTAAATGAAGGGAACTTTAAGTTCATGGTTACTTAATAACAAAATACAAATATCTATTCATTGTATTTTTATTATTATTATTTTTAAGTAGGCTCCACTCAATATGGGGCCTGAACTTATGACTTCAAGATCAAGAGTTGCATACTCCACTGACTGAGCCAGCCAGGCACCCCATCCATTGCATTTTTATTTATTTTTTATTTATTTTATTATTATTATTATTTAAAGATTGTATTTGTTTATTTGACAGAGAGAGAGGGATCACAAGTAGGCAGAGGCAGGCAGAGAGAGACAGGGAAGCAGGCTCCTGGCTGAGCAGAGAGCCCCACATGGGGCTCGATCCTGAGATGAAGACCCGAGCCAAAGGCAGAGACTTTAACCCACTGAGCTACCCAGGCGCCCCTATTTATTTGTTTATTTATTTATTTATTTATTTAGAGTTTTTATTTATTTGAGAGGGAGAGAGAGAATGAGAGAAAGCATGAGCAGAGGGGCAGAGGAAGAGGGATAAACAGACTTCCTGATGAGCAGGGAGCACTATGTGGGGCTCGATCTCAGGACCCAGGACCCCAGGATCATGACCTGAGCTGAACGCAGACACTTAACCTACTGAGCCAGCCAGGTGCCCCTATCCATTTTATTTTTTAAAGGTAGAAATAAGCTATTATGAACCAACACTAAAAAGCCACAAGGGTGATTTTTCTGTCTTAACTATTTTTCACCTTGTAAGTTAAGTATCTGTTTTTTGCTTGTTTGTTTGAAAGAATATTTCTGATTAAGCTAGTAGGAAATAATATTTGCCCTAACAAAATCATTTACTTGATTAAAACTTTGACCAACTTGCCCATATTCATTTTACCTTTTAGTAAGAGAGAAGTGTCAAGTTTATTAGTTTTCTTAATCAAAAATTCTTTTACTGGGGGCGCCTGGGTGGCACAGTTTGTTAAGCGTCTGCCTTCGGCTCAGGTCAGGATCCAAGGGTCTTGGGGTTGAGCTCTGCATTGGGCTTCCGGCTTCTCCCTCTCCCTCTGCTCTCCACCCCCCTCCATGTTGTGCTCTCTCACTCGTGCTCTCTCAAATAAACAAATAAATACAATCTTCATAAAAAAGTTCTTCTTCTGAACTTTAAAAAAAGGTAGCTAATGTCTAAGCATTTAGTTAGTAAAACAGAAGGGCTCTCCCAAAACTAAACCTCTATACATAAAGCTTTCCTGGCAAGTGAGAAGTTTACTTGGTTAAATTAGCAGGTCAGGGATGGAAGGTATTCGTTCACACCACCAGCTTTCTTCCTGAGCAGGAAGAAGTGACCCTCATACTTGCATGGAACTAGGCTGTGGCCTGAGCTGAAGCTTCTCTACTGAAAATGATTCATTCTGTCAGATAGTCTATATTTGAATTCATCCAAAGGGAAAGAAAATTCCGTTTTGAATTGATTACCAAGGACATACCGTGCCTAATCTGTTATGGCACCGTAGGAATCAACTTGATTCCGGCCTAGCTGAATGTTGGGTCTCTGTTACTATTTTGTATCACTTGGAGACCCGCAGAACTGGTTGGGAGGAGGGTTGTGGGTGGCCTCCATCCTCAATTAGAAGAATTGCACGTGGTCTTGGAACCAGTCTCCTCCTCTCACACTTGGTGAGTCTGGACCTCAGATGCAGGAGTAGGATGAGGGCTGGGCCAAGAGTGATTCCTTGTCAAACTGGGCTGTTGGCTCCATTCTGGAAGCTCAGATGTGTTCCCTTACGTATGATACCTGCCAGGCCTCATCGTGGTCCTTATTTTTCTTCCTGTTTGCTTACATCTTATACTTTTAAGATATTCCTGTACACAGGGACTCAAGTTCTCAAACCCAAACATAGGCTCTCCTAGGAATGCGTATCCGTCATTGTAATACTCATAAAAGAAACCTATATATTTATGTGTAAACAATGGAATCTGTTTTCCCAGACCACTCCTCCCAGAATTAAACAAAGTTAAGATTAGTTTATTTAAAATATGAATTCTTTTACATGTAGTTTAAGATTGCTTTTGGGAAGCAAATCTGATTTATAGCTAAAATGCTATCTTAGAAACATTCTTTAGAGCATAGATTTTTCTCTCTCAAAGGCTGGAATGATTATTTTGGACCCATTCCTTCCAAAATCTTTTAGAATTTAAAGTGTATGAATGCCAGTACGTATCTGCCAAATATTGTGATGGAACATTTAATGTTGGCAAAATTTCTATACAAATAAAAAAAAGTGGAGATTTTGATTATTTTGTATGACCTTTTTTATACCAGATTAGTATGTTATGTATTAGTGGGAAATGCTTACAACTGAGTAACACCTTACAATTGGTGGACATAGATGTTAGATTCTGGAGAAGGATCTAGATGTGTACCACATAAGGTCAAGAGTTATTTTTAGACCTGAGTGAGTCATTGCAGTTCTTGCCAGAAATTGTGTATTTGATTGACTTGTGATTGGCTTATGGAAGAGAGGAAATGAGACTGGCCTCTAACATTATACCCTGTGCTTAGGCAAAGTACCAGCATTCTATGGATACCGATTTGAGAGATGGCAAAGGAATCATCTGCCAGCATCTCCCTTATTGGCATAGCATGGGGATGAAATCCTCACCTTTGCAGTCACTTCCTTTGGGAAAGATATTTTTAACAAATACAAAAGTATATTCAACAGAACATTAGTTCAGCTTGGCTTGAAAAATATTAGGTAAATGAAAATAAATAGGTTTGTTTGTTGCACACCTTATCAGAGCCCTTAAATAAGCGAACCTATATTTTAAATCTCCAAGTTAGAAATAGTATTATATATACAGTATAGTAGATATATATAGTATTTTCCAATCTTTTTTCCCCATGAACCCCCCCCCCCTTTTTCCCCCAAGGAACTTATTTTGGAACTAGTATTTTGTTAGTTTGAGAAACAGAGCATTAACATATTATCATTCATTAATGTATTATGCAGGATTAATTGGGCAATTCTGTAACAGAGAGACCCATACAAGGAGTTCTCAGGGGTGGAGAGCATATGGTTTCTGTTTCTCCATCCCCCCCCTCCCCCAGCAAAGCGATTTGTGTAAAATCTTAAAGATGTGCTTACCGAATTGAGAACATGGTCCTGAGGCAATCAGGCACATCATTTTGATGGGAAAGATTAAAGTAACAAGTACATCCCAGTTCCTTTATTGGTAAGTAGCTTTATGCTTTTAACTTCTGTTTACCTGTGCTTCTTATCTATAAAATAGGAATACTTAAAAATTCACACCTCCCAGGGTTGCGGTGAGGCCGAAGCAGTATAGGCTACAGAAAATAATTCCATGAATTGATTGCATGTAGTTATTAAGAAGATGGGCTAATGTGTTAGAAATTTTTCTGCACTTTCAGTTGATCTGGAAAATGTGCTCCATTGGCTTTGTCCACTTGGAGGGGGCCTCCTTGGCTGTGTCCTCATGAGAGCTGCAGAAGTTTACCCGTTCTGATGGACAGCCCCGAAGGACTTTTTCTCCTTCATCACTGTTTCTTGTTCACAAATGTCTGCCTTTTCTCGATTTTTAAAACCTGAGGTGTTCCTGCTTCTCTTCAGTTTTACTTCTTAAGTTGCTTCATTCAGTAGGAACAGTGAACGTGTTCATCGGTGTCTAAGAACGTCTTTACGGTTGTTTCTTCACGGAGCTAAATAAATCCAGGGCAGTTCCAAGATTTACTTTGGCAAACTAACTTATTTTTCCAAAAAATTTGTAAAGAAACTGCTCAGGTCCTGACTACTTTATTCTTTCCCAGCCTCAGTGTAAGCGAAGGCTCTTTAAAACCTCCTTCCTCACCCCTCCCCAACTTTCTTACTCTCCTCTTTGTTTTCCAGAGTTCTTTGAAGAACTGTTACATAAAGGTCTCTATTATATGCATCAGATATCAGGGGGCTTTTGTTCAAACCCTGTCTCTTCTATTTTTTTTTTTTTTTTTTAGATTTTATTTATTTATTTGAGATACAGAGAAAGTGAGAGAGAGCATGAGAGGAGAGAAGGTCAGAGGCAGAAGCAGACTCCCCATGGAGCTGGGAGCCTGATGTGGGACTCGATCCCAGAACTCAAGGATCATGAACTGAGCCAGAGGCAGTTGCTCAACCAACTGAGCCACCCAGGCGCCCTCTTCCTATTTTTAATTAATTGCTCTTGGGCGAATTACTTAACTGCTCTGTAAGTCCTAAATTTGTCACCTATGAAATGACAGTAATGTGATGATTAAATGAAGTAGTAAATATAAAGCCCTTAGTTCAACATGTGTCAACAGTTATTATTTACTTCCATTATGGTCTTTCCCAGTGTCGGTCTGAGTGCTCCCCAGTAGACTGCGAGCTTTTCGTGGTCAGGGCTGTATCTATCCCCAACGTTCAGTACTCTGTGTAGGACATAGTGACCACTCAGGGAATGTTTGTGGAATAAATGAAATTTCTCAAACAGGCCAAAAATGTGCATAACAAAACAAAGCTATATTGAAGAGCAATGTTGATGTTATTCCTGTTAGCAGACCGGAAGTATGATAACAAGAAAGGATAGAACAGGTATTTTTCTTGTGTATATACTTCTGTTATATTGTGATGCCTCCAGTTTTGCATCATGGAGAGAAATCTGCCCACATATCAGTGAGGGCTTCCTGCATTTGTTGTTTGCTGTAACTGGACTCTTCCTCTTGAGACATTTTAGAAAATTAGGTGGCTTTTTAAGCATTAAATAAAAGTTCTAAAGACAACCAGTAAAAATGTACTTAGTGAAATTTTTGACTTTTAAAAAATCTGCATGAGCCCTTGAATGTTGTGTACTAAGAACTGTGTGCTATTTTGAATGTAAGAGGCATACATCCCAGGTTTTACTTTTCCCTTCCCTCGTGAAATGGCATTCAAATCATGCTCTAGAGGAGGAGGTTTATCTGAAAGCCAGCTGATGGGTCAAAAGAGCTCAAATTCGAAATACATTTCAATTTACTCTTTCCTTCCCTCCTTGTTAATTACTGGCATTGTTGCCAGTCTGTTCCACTGAAGGTTTCTCTTTCTCTCAAAACTCAGGATATGGTATTTTGTAGACGATCCAGAAGCCAGATCTTTCTAATGAAATGTGGCTTCAGAGAAGATCCAGTCTGTGTTACACTGGCCTTTTATTATTTTCAGATGATCACCTACATCTTTAAATGTCTTCAAATAGTAATCCTTGAAGGATAAGGTGACTCACATAGAGTGTTATGGAGCTGACCCTTGAATGAGAAATGAATGAATTGTAATAATAAACTCAGCCGCAGTTCTCCACTGTCAGTGGAGAATTTTGTGGTTTTTTTTTATTAGAAATCTGTTTTGTGTTTTTTTTTTTTA
This sequence comes from Nasua narica, assembly GCA_028533885.1. Taxonomy (NCBI): domain Eukaryota; kingdom Metazoa; phylum Chordata; class Mammalia; order Carnivora; family Procyonidae; genus Nasua; species Nasua narica. The sequence continues at coordinate 139,702,509 of CM052800.1, read as the reverse complement.
AGATTTTATTTATTTATTTGACAGAGAGAGAGAGAGAGATCACAGGCAGGCAGAGAGGCAGGCAGAGAGAGAGGGGGAAGCAGGCTCCCCACTGAGCAGAGAGCCCCATGTGGGGCTCGATCCCAGGACCCTGAGATCAGGCCTGGAGCCGAAGGCAGAGGCTTCAACCCACTGAGCCACCCAGGCGCCCCTGTTTTGTGTTTTTTTTTTAATAGAAATCTGTTTAAAGTCACTGCTGAGCACTATAGTTCTATCATAATAAGAACAATAATAATACTTCCCATTTTTAAGACATTCGCTTTCAAACGAAGACTGATTATTTAAAAATGGATGCAGATCACTCATTTTTAAAAAATGAGACGAAATATAACCTTTAACTTAAATCCAGGTTCCTCAAAGCATCCCTTGTTGTCATTATGTGTGTTCAGGGAACTGGGAAAAACAATTATCTCATGTATTTGCATATGCAGGCAAACACTCAGATGTTCACATCCCAGAATGATGCTGTCTAATTGGACTACCCAGTTTCTCTTACTACATTAAATTATTCAAACCCAGAAAATCTTCTCTTTACTCTACAGCTGCTAGTCACTGCCATTGTCTATTTTTTCCCCCCAAGAAATATTTTGTTTCTAGAGCTCAGCTCGACAGCTTGCACAAATCATAAGCTTCACCATGAGTTCAGGGTGGGAAAAGCTCTCTAAATGTTGGGCTGTCACCTCCCTGACCAAAATTCTGAACACCTTCCTTCTTTTTCTTTTTCTAGCCAAGGGGTAGTTTTAAGAATGGCCTTTTCTCATAACCATTATAAAAAATTGCTGTGTAGCATTCCAAGATAAAGGCAACTTTCCCAGATGAAAAGAGAATGTAGGCTTTTTGTCAGTGTTGCTAATATTTTTAATTTGATTTAGAGAATATTCACTGAATACCCACTATGTATATGCTATTTTATTTTCTCTGCCAGTCACCCTCTCAGACAGTGCCTTTGTATATCTTGAAATGAATTATTTAGTTTCTTGACTTAGATTTGCTTTTTTTTTTTTTAAGATTTGTTTATTTATAATCCAAAGTTAACAGACAAAAGCCTCTCAGTCAGAGCCTGACTCAGGACTTGATCCAATGACCCTGAGATCATAACCTGAACCAAAACCAAGAGTCAGACACTTAACCCACTGAGCCACCCAGGCGCCCCTCCCCATTCTGTTCTTGATGTAGTAGGTGTAAAAACGGATCTGTAGGGGAAACTACTGGAAATGTTAGATATTTGCAAAATAAAATGTCTTCTGTCCTTTTTGTGTGTGTGTTTTAGGTGTTAAGTACGGTCTTACCGAAATAAGTTTCTTTTGTCTCAAACTGTAACATTGTTCGGCATAGATCTTTCTCCTTTCTTTCTTCCTTCCTTCCTCCCTAACCTCTCTCCCTCCTTCCCTAGCCTCTCTCCCTT
>CM052800.1:139681509-139700565 GCA_028533885.1 Nasua narica | reverse complement strand
CTTGGAAGGCACTTGGGTCCTTGCCAGCCTGAAAGTTAGGGTTTATGAACTCACTCAACAGAAGAGGTTTTGTTTGAAAGAGTAAAACACATTATGAAAACCTTAAGAAAGAAACAAAAGAGAAGAATGTAAACTAACTTTCATGTTTCAAAGAACAGATGTGTGGTTAATGGAGAGACTGTGGATTTTTAAAAATCTAGTTTGTTTGGGGGTGGGAAAATTTCAGGCAGTTATAATTTACAGTTATAGGGACACCTTACAATGACGTAGTCCTTTATGCTTTTTAAATAATTACTAATATTTGTAAGCATTTTCTACTTACCAGGCAGAATTCTAGATGACGGAGATAAAACAATAAATAAAACAGGCATTGTTCAATGAAATCTTCTCAACAAACTCTACAAGTCAGGTTCCATTATTATCTCTCTTTTATGTGGTAGGAAATGGAGTCACAGACAGGTTACAAGACTTGCCCCCAAGTTTCAGTTAGGGAATAGAGGACTCAGGGTGAAACCCACACTCTCTTACTCAAGAGCCTGTGTCCACCACCACACTGTCCCATCTCGTGTCATCAGCTCTGTCGCTGCATTTAATCATAAAAACAACCCTGTCCTCACAGTGTGTGGGACATCTTCTGAACACCAGCTTGGCAGGTACGTTGCAAGGTGGGGAGCAAAAGTGTAGTATAATGGAGGGTGAGGGACTTTGGAATCCGGTAGCTCTTAATTGAATTCTAGGTTTATCGCTTGCTACTTTGGAGACTTTAAACCTGTTACTGACCTCGCTGTGCTGTTTTCTCAAATAGAAAGCAAGAATCACTAAAATGGCTTGGGAACTTTTGTGTGGGAAACTGACCTGTCCACAGGTAATTATGGCACATATGGGTTAGACATGGGCGGAGTGCTGTGGGAACTCAGAGTTGGGACAGCCAGCACAGCCCAAGGGATCAGGGAAGACACCAATGAAGCCTTTCCTTTGTCTTCCTCAGAGCTTCTGCAGGTGCCTCGAGATTCCTGAAAATAGGCAAGCTCTTCCTCTTTATGGAAAAGTGTAGTCCAAGCTCTTTTTGAGCATGGGGACAAGAGCAAGTGATCTTCCATTCATGCATATTTATGATTCTATTCTAAGTTAAATTATTAATAGCATTTGGAAAAATATTCTATTTTTAATATGGGCAAGAGGAATGTTCAGCTTGAAACATTTCTTGAGCTTGCTTATGGCATACCGAGAAAAAAAAGTGTCTTAGCTTTGTTCTTTTTCTCGAGATAGTTATATATTTTTCCTGCAATATAATAGCAAAATAAAATCCATGAAGGATTTAGAATATTTAAAGCCGCATAATTCACATTTTAAGCTTTTATTGTTTTAGTAGTTTTCCTAAAATAACTTGAGGGAATACTACTTGAGGAGAGTCTTAATCTATCAAATTGACCAGATGGATGCATCTTGAAAATGTTGCATCCAACATTTGCAAACATGCACAATGCTGCATGTTTGGATAAAATCTTTTTATTCCAAAGAAAGCTTTTTTTTTTTTTATGACAAATAAAAGCAAAGCTATAAAATTTTAAGACTCTTATGATGAAGAGGATGATCTGCTTTAAAGAAGGGTGGATTTAAATAATCTTAGTGTATTTGTATGCAATTTAAAGCCAGATGTTCTTCCTTGAAAAACAAAATTTGTTATGCTTCTAAGAATAGTTTTTATGTAAGAAAAATGAAAACAGTGATGCAATCAGGAAACTAAGAACATTTTTTTACATAAACTGTGTGTGTGTTAAAGTCCTGAACAGTGTTCCCTTGTAGGTTACCTGGCTCTATCGTTACAGTATTTGGTGAAAAACAACTGTTTACACAGTTTGTCCAAAGAAATGTTGGACAAAAACACACACACACACACAAAGTCATTCAGAAGAACGCATCCAGAAATAAAATTGAGCTTGAAAAGTGCCACCTCACATGAGGGAGGGATAGCTGGTTATTTGCTTAGGATAATATTTGCATTTTGAAAGCGCCAGATGGGGAGAGGAGAAGCCCATTTTTTAAAAATATAATTAACACTAGAAGACTGAGTTTTCCTATAACTGCCTAATTATTATAAATGAATTCCAAATGAATATTTGAATGAGACATTGGCCTGTAGTCTTTATTTCATTCTTAGCCCTTTGACTTACAAATCATAAACAGGTAATGAGTGAAGATGTCAACAGTGCCAAACCTGAAACTATCTGTGGGTCTTTGACCTTCTGATTTGAGGAAAAACAGATTTCCACAGCAGGGGGCTAATCTGCTTCTCCCAGTATGGGGGCAGCAGATCTGCGTTTCTTCCAATGTTACTTGGTAGGATTCTGTTGTTCTCTGGGGAGCTATTGTGTAAGCACTGACTTGAATTATCTTTTACAGCTACTGCTACCTGGAGGTTAATGTTAATAAGTTCTTTTATCATGTGGATTAAATATAGCCAGATGAAAGCAGCATTATTCAAGGTAGCAGTCACCACAATCCTTAATATTTTCCATGAAAGTATGTTTTGGGGCTCCCTGCTCAGTGGGAAACCTGCTTCTCCCTCCACCCCCTCCCCCCCCCGCCTGCCCCGCTTGTATTCCCTCTCTTGCTGTCTCTCTGTCCAATAAATAAACAAAAAAATAAAAAAAAAAAGAAAGTATGTTTTGCGATAATGAACCATGAACTAATATTTAAATTTTCGCCATGAGTACGGGCTCACTGGTGAACGTTTATATTCTGTGTCTCTCTCTTGTCCCCTACCAACACTTAATTATTTTATAAATTGGAAGTGTGTACTTTCAACTAAGTAGAATATATAGATCAAAGTTAACACAAATAAATTAGTTAGTGGCACATTGTGTGTTATCTTTGTCACATATAGGCCTTCATCTGCTCTGTAAGTAAGAACTGGAGGGACTAAGAACGAGAGGGTGAAGTAAGCATCGTTATGCCATTATATACACTCTTCAAAGGAGTGACAAAGTGAACCAAAAAACCACTTTTTGGGTTGTTTGTTTAGTTTTGTTTCGGATTTACACCCACCAGAGGTAAACACTAGATGAAAACTGAAGATTTTGAACTTGGCTTTGGTTCTCTAGTTCTAGACATGGCATTCGTGTTTTCTGGGACGTGCAGGTGCTGGACAAGGTAAGAGATGTTCCCAGCTGTACTCCCTTAGCTGTGCTGGAGGGGGAAGATGTCCTGGGAAGGATTGAGCCCAGCCTCTGGCCCTGACTCTGCTCACCTCCATCCACCTGCTGCTGGGGGCCCTCTCCTCAGCTCCACTGTTCTTGCTAATGCTCTGCCCCCAGTAGGGACACAAAATACTGTTTCAAATTTCCTGTAGCAGAGCAAATGCAGGATGAGGTACCTATACATAAGGGAGCTAGAGGCTTTGCAGTAACAGAATGGAAACCAGCAAGGGGAGAAGATGCAGGAGACAGTTTGGACCCTGCCATGCAACTTGCTTGATCTCCAGACGCCCCCCCGCCCCCCCATTCCATGCTAGGTTTCGCATATGCCTTTCCTCTGCTGAGACTGCCCTTCTCCCTCACTGTCTGGCTATCAGTCTCATTGACTAGATTTCAGTGTCTGTGTGATGACGTGCCCCTCATTCTCCAGGTCCGTCCTGGGTTTGTCTGCTCCAGATGCTCCTGCAACCTGACACGTGACTCATCGCCCTGTTTTGCTGGTGTTTTTCCCATGAGAGACAAAACTCAGTGAGGTGGAAATTCTGTCTTACGGTGTTCTCAGCGCGGCGCGTGGCACACAGTGGCACTCAACAGATACTTTTGAATCAATCGGTGAATGAACGTTTGCGATCTCCGAAAAAAAGAGTCAGTTCTCTGACATTTCCCTTCCCTTCGCTATACGGGATGCTTCCCCTTCCGTAACCTTGCAGGATGGGAGTTGGGTTTAATTTAGAAAACTGGTGGGCTTCCTTACAAAAAGTGCAAAATCAGCCATTGAATTTAAGAGGTAGAGAGAGAAGGCCATTTTCTTTTCCTTTATCTTTTTTCCTCCAAATACTTTCATTTTATTTTTCCAGTAATAGAAGATTGATTGTTCATGCACCACACCCAGTGCTCCATGCAATACGTGCGCTCCTCAGTACCCACCGCCAGGCTCGCCCAACCCCCCACCCCCTCCCCTCCAAAACCCTCAGTTTGTTGCTCAGAGTCCACAGCCTCTCATGGTTCATTCTCTCATGGTTCTTTTTCTTTCTTTCTTTTTTTTTTAATTGAGATCTACTTGCCATAGAACATTCTATTAGTTTCAGGTATACAATATGATTTGATATTTGTGTTTATTGCAGAATGATCACAGTAGTGAGTCCAATTAACATCCATCATTACACACAGCTACAAAATTCTTTTGATGAGAACTTTTAAGATTTACTCTCTTAACAACCCTCATATATACACTATAGTATTATTAACTGTAGTCCCCGTGCTGTACATCACATCCCCGTGAGTTATTTATTTTATAACTGGCAGTTTGTACCTTTGACTCCCTTCACCTATTTTGCCCAACCCGCCCCCCCCACTCACTCTGCACCCTGCCCCTGGCAACTACGAATCTGTGCTCTGTGTCTATGAGTTTGATTTGCTTATTTATTTTAGATTCTACTTATGAGTGAGATCATATGGTGTTTGTCTTTTTCTATCTGACTTATCTCACTTAGCATAATAGGGCCATTGTCTCAAACTAGAAAATAAGATGGAATGGAGTAAGGGGTGGAAAATCAGAAGCAGGTGTGGTGTTGATGGTTATGGAAATTGGGAAACTGTCCAATTCTCCTTAGTTTGGGCTCTTTTTTTTTAATGAATGAATTTCCTTTAAATCAGATGTAGCCCTATAAAAATATTTGGACTAAGTTAAATATAATTCCTTTGATATTCTTGGATAATATTAGAGACAGAGCCATTACTGGGCAATATCTATAGACCAGGCCTTCATATGGATCATCTCCTTTAATACAACAATCTGATGAAGTGGAAATTGTACTTTCATTTTACAGGTAAGGAAACAAGTTCAAGGGGATTCATTACCTTTAGAGTTGTAAAACAAATAGTAGAGCTGGAGCTTTCATTTATTCATTCATTCATAAGCAAATATTTTTTGGCAGTAAATGTTTTTCATTGTTGGTTTTGTCTTTCTCAATGGTGACAATTGCATTTCACTTAGAACCATGATTTTAACCCGGAGAGAGCTATATAAACAAGATACATGAAATTAAGTAGATCACGTCAGTGTAAGTATGAAACTTGTGCCTGGAACATGGCGGGTCGTTAGCATATAATTGATAGTGGATGAGAGAAGTCAGATCCACAAATCATTTTCTGTTCAGTAGTAACAAAGTCTGACATATTCTGTGTTCTCGTTTGGTCCTGTGTAAGGGACATTTCACGAAGTGTACATTATGAGGGACTTCAAGGATCAGATTCATGTATGCGCCACTGTTACTACTTACACTCACATTGGAAATGAATTCTGAGGGGATATGAGAAGTTCTCGTCTAAAGCATCTACTTTAAGACAAATGACACCAATGTAGATAGTCATGAAGAATAGCAAATTCAAGAAGTTGATAAATGTGTTGGTTTAAAACACAAATACCATCAGCCAATAGGGAGGCAAACAGATTTTGTGTGAAAGAGAACTTAGCACACTGATTGACATTCAAGGCCCATTGGAAAAATCAGGAAACACAAGAGTGGAAAGAGCCCAGAGTCAATCAGATTGGAGCAGCTATCCAAAAACACAGAAGGCCAGAAGGTGGTGAGAAAAATGCCAGACAACAGACTGTCGAGAAAAATAAACAAGCCAAGAAACGTCCTATTTGGCCTTAAAAGAGGCAGATGGTGACAGGAAGTATTCAGTGAGCGGTGATTGTGCTAAAAATCACAAAGACTGTAAAATTATCCATCTGTAGTTTGATGTTTTTGGGAAAAACGAAAACTCTTTGCAAGTATTACAAGAAAGGATGATTGTACAGAAACAGAATATTAAGTAAGTGTGTATTTGTGTCAGGATAATAGAAATGTGAGATGCATTATTCCATTAGAACAGAAGTTTTGTTTATTTAGAGATTGTGACCAAAATTATAAGAAGTATTTTGTTTTGCATGAAAAGAGTTAGATTTGTATTAAATCTGTTCCTTTCACATTTTTGATGGAAGGAAGAATTCTAAGAATATTAATAGGCTACTAAGGTAGCAAAATAAATTTATTTATTTATTTATTTTATTTATTTCACAGAGAGAGAGAGTGTGTGTGAGAGAGGGAACACAAGCAGGGGGAGTGTGGGAGTGAGAAGCAGGGTTCCTGCTGAGCAGGGAGCCGGATGCGGGGCTCGACCCCAGGACCCCAGTATCATGACCTGAGCCCAAGGCAGATGCTTAACTGACTGAGCCACCCAGGTGCCCCGCAAAATAATTTTCTAATTGAAATAGTATATAAAACATTCTTTCTCTATCTCTTTCTCTCACTCTTTTTCTTTTCCCTTAGAAAGATCTTTGGAATGGGATATAGAAAATGAGAAATAACAATATTGAGATTTAAAGTAAAGAATATTAATTTGAAAGTTGAGACCGTCTCTGAGAAAACTGATGGTTTGAAATGGTACTGGGAGAATTTGAAAAAAGAATTCATTGCCATTGTTCTAGGATTGATGCAGTTGAACATTTAGAATTGGGAATGGTTTTTACATAAAGCACCCAAGTTTCTGTGCTTAACTTTTAATTGGGAACTACCTATTCCATTTTCTTATAGCCGTGTCCGACTTGAGTCAGATAAGTGTGAATTTTTACAACTCTCTTCTGGACCTCTGAAGCATTTCTGCTGGGTGCTGGAATATGGCTTTGATTTCATGCATCGGATACATTAGAAGCTTCACCTTCCTTCTTTAGAAGTAGTTAATAATGCAATATATTGTATTCTTGTCTCTTTTCATTGTTTTGCTCTTGGTTTTTAACCATACCTACTCAAGAGTAAGTATTATATTTTAAGTTGGATTGAATCAGGTCAAAGACTGGGAAGTAGGTTACCTGATGATGCTTCTGCTCTTTTCTTTGAGAACCAAGAGCAAAGAATTGAACATACTATGAAAATTTGTTTTACTTTTAAAAACATGGTTTTCGGAGAAATGAGCTTATGTATCGGTATGCTTTTAAATGAACTCAAATAGTGAAATCTAGACACTTTACATAAGCAATTTTATTTAATTTTCAAAATAACATTTGAACATAGGTATCATCATCCTCATTTTATAATTGGGGAAGCAGAGGATCATATAAACCAATTCAGTGTCCTAAAGTTACATACTTAATAAGTAATGGAGTGGATGTGAACTCAGTTCTGTAGGTTTTCCAACTCTTCCCATTATATAAGTGCTTTTTAATAAGGGAAGGATGTTGCACATCACATTACTTAATTCTATTATCACTAGACTGCTTGTCTCTTGCACCTGTCCAAATGTGGTGCCTAGGCATATGTATATTGAAAAACTTTTAGAGGAGGTTCCGATTCCAGTCTTTAGTTGGCAACTGCTGTATGCAACATTTCAAAAACCAGCCAACCAGCCAACTCTATTGTGTGGTGTTAGGTGAAGATCTAAACATTCTTTTCTGTCAGTCACTAGCCAGTTGATACAATCTCCTTCACTGAAAAACATTTTCTAACTTCAGATTTAGAATGTCTTTATCAGTGATTAAAAAATATAATAGGTTATTTCTGGGAGCTATATACACATATACACACATAATTGTTTTTCTCTTATGCTTATCCATAGACTTTTCACTTTTATGGCTTTGTATGTATGGGTATCTCTTAGTATCTTAAAGGGTTAGGGCTACTACCCTCATCCTCATTCTCAGATCTCATCTCTTTAATGATTTTCTTTGTTTCATTATTCTCACCATTTTTGTCTTATTAAAGATCTGAAGAATCATTTTATCATGTAACAAAAATATCCTCTTTTATTTTGACTGAAAATACATCAAAGTATGAATCTGAGAAAAATGAAAATATTTTACATCTTTTTTCAGAAAATTCTAGCAGATTTACTAATATTGGTAATAATAATAATTAATATATAATAATTATTAAATAATATATCATATATTATGTTACATAATACTATATATAATACTATAATATAAAAATTATAAATACTTAATAATAATTAATATGTAATAATAATCTTTCTTGCTACAGTGGATGAATTCTCTTTCATTCTATTTGTAACTTGTAATTTCTGAAGTGAAAGAATTATTGACTATTTATATTTTCATATGTCTATATATCTGTATATCTATCTCTTCTTTTGGCCATTGTTGAGATTTCATTTGTAAGGGTTGTTCAGTTGATTCCTTTCAGTTTCTCTGCGTATACTGTATAATTTGTACACAATGTTTTCATTTTTGTCAGAGTTTATATATCCCAATTTATTACACACGTGTGTTAAAAGTGCAGAATTTCTAGTACATTGTTACATAATAACACCAATAGCCACCTTTCCTTTCTGCTCAGTGTGTAGGAAGGCCAATGTGCACACTGGAGGATGTGAATGACCGTGCTTCTGTAGTTGCAGATTAGCTACATTTTATGCCTTTGCAATAATTAATCAGTTTTATCAAATGTCACTTTGATTTGAAGTGAATTTTTATTTAAGGGATTCTAGGAATAAACTGGGCAGATTATTCTTTTAATGTATATCTATTTTCTGATTTTTTTATTTACATGTTAATATCTACATTCATAAAGGAGATTGCCATGTACTTTTTTACTTTATATATATAATTTTTCCCAGATTTGGAGTTAGAGGTGTAATTTATTATGAGAACATTATTTCATTGAGGTCTACCTATTTATTCATGTAATAAGGAATGGCTGGCTCTATTTAGGTCTGCATCATACAGGAAAATTATGGTTCTTAACACCCTGCCAGATTATTAGTTATTTCCCTTTAACTTCTGACCAAATTGAGCATTCTCTTAAGGCACAAACTTATTAGGTGTGCAGTAGTAAAGGAGAAAATATTTTACAGTCGCCCTCAGATTTGGAGACTTTTCATTGCTGTGCTCTGTAGACTAATGGTTTCTTTAGGGCAGAAAACAACAGATGTATTGAAAGTTTGTACTTTTAGGCCCTACATCCCTGGCTCTAGCAACTTATCCTCCAGTAGGCAGAGAACGTACTGAATCTTAATTTTGATGTCCCTTGTATGTTTGGTCAGCAAATTACCTCTGCTTCTATGCCACCTCCTGGGCTTGGCAGTTTATAGTGGCGGTCCTCTGTGTCTTACAGAGCTAGGGTTCTTTCCCAGAGTGCTGGGTTTCTTGTTCTTCTCCAAGTGTGCTCAACGAATTCATGTTTACCTTGTACACCCCCTTTCCTTCCTGCTTTTACAATAGGGACCCTTAAAGTTTCTTTGTCTCCCCTCACATAGTATATAGCTCTGCACCCAGGAAAGGATAATGTGTATTTATATATTTATATTCATAAAATTTATATTATACTAATATATTTATATTTATAAAATATATTTATATTTATAAAATATTTATAAAACGCTTACTTAAAGTTTGATATAAGCTAACATTTCGTGCTTAGGTTTTCATCCATTTCATGATTTTAGTTAAAATCACATCCTGATTTAAATCACAAGTTATATAAACGAGAAGATGTATCTTGACAGTGGGTGCTTTCTTAAATCGTGTTCCCCCGTTTTAATGTGTAATTGTGCATAGCATTCCATTTAAGACATTATTTCTATTTTATTATTTCTAGTCTATTTTTACTTTTTTCCCTAATAGTTTTGCTAGAGTTTTGTTTAGTTCAGCATTTTGCAAAGCTCTTCTCAGAATACTAAAAAATGGCAGTGAGCTTGGGAAAATGTACTAAATACCCTTCTTGAGGATTCAAAGTACATATTAACATAAGAAAAGATCTGAGAAGTTTTAAAGTAAAGAAAACTTGTGAAGTCTATTTAATGTTTTAAAGAACTTAAAATAAAGAACTTATTTGTGCAGAGGAAGACTTTTTCTTGGCACAGCTAGTGATTTTTTTTTTCAACACCAGTTTGAGAAGTGCTAGCTTATTCCATCATTATTATGACTTCAAATAAGGAGCTTTGGAATTTGTTTATTCAGTTCATTGTTTTTCTTTTTTATTATTCTTTACTTATTTTTAAATTACTTTTTACTTCTTAAAGAAATCTTCCCATCTTTTTAGAACTTAAAAATAGTCTTATTCATTTGTTTTAATATTTAAACATGAATAAAAATTAAAGCTATGACAATATCTCTGAGTATACTTTTGACCCATCCTATAGGTTTTTTTATTTAGCAAGCACATTATTATTACTTTATAAATACACTCCTTTTATTTTTAATTTTTTCCTTTCATCTCATTTGTTAAGAAAGAGTTTAATAATTTCTAATTGTATGACTCTTTTCAGACTTCTATTAATTTCCAGTTTCATTGTATGGTTATTGGAGAATGTGATCTATAGTCTTTTATTTATTTTTTTACTTTTTAAAGATCAAAATCAAATCAAAATAGCTGATAATTTCCCACACTAAAAAAACAATTCTCTTGGGGAATGTCTTTCAACATTAGAATTTTTTTCTAAAGATTTTATTTATTTGAGAGAGAGACAGAAAGACAGAGCAGGGGGAGCAGCAGAGGCAGAGGGAGAAGATTCCCCACTGAGCAGGGATCCCCATGTGGGGCTCAATCCCAAGACCCTGAGATCACAACCTGAGCCGAAGGCAGAGGCTTTAACCCGCTGAGCCACTCAGGCAGCCCTCAACGTTTGAATTTTTTAAGGCTCTGTCTTTAGTGGTTCATCCAAAACCTTCTGTAAATCTATAAATGTTGTTTCTTCAAGAAGGATGAAGCAAGCATCTGTTCTGTATTTTTTTAATTTATAAGGAATAGATTTTTAAAAATATTTTATTTATTTATTTGTTAGAGAGAGAGAGAAAGAGCACAAACAGGGGGAGGAGCAGGCAGAAGGAGACTCGATCCCAGAATATGGGACTCGATCCCAGAACTCTGGGATCATGACCTGAGCCAAAGGCAGTCACTTAACCAACTGAGCCACCCAGGTGTCCCTTCTGTTCTGTATTTTTTAAAAAGTAAAATTGAAGGCCAGGTTAATGGAGCATTTGTTTTTACTGAATTACAGTTTAAGATTAGCCTTTGTTATGTATAGTGATTTATTTTATTTAAACAGCTGGGGAAGATGCTAAATCCAGTCCAATTATCATGATTAAGTCATCTCAGGTGCTCTATGCCATCTGCTCCGGTTTCTTTCCTTGTTGCTTAAAGTGTGGTGCTCACTAGTTCCCCTTCTACCAATGGCATCACCAACTCATAGGTCTTGCTCAAAATGCAGGCTCTTGGGTCCTAGACCCAACTCATCAAATCCGAATTTGCATGTAAACAAAGTCCCCAGGTGATTAATATGCATAGGAAAGTTTGAGACACAATTCTTTTTTTCTTTTGTTGGCCTTGGTTTTATTTTCCATTTCAGTGGTGTAGTTTATGTAATGTTAAATTGTGTAAGCTGCCTCAAATTTATTTAGAAGTAGGAAGTAGTAAAAGTTTTTTATTTCTGTCTGAGGTGGACCATTTCTGGTTTATAAAAGAACACACAGACACATTTGGGAAGATTAAAAAAAATATAAATAGTTTAGCGGTAACAATCCTTTGGCATTGCTCCCTTTTTGTTATTTTCTATTTGTATGTGTATGCATATATTATAATTTTTTCTGCCTTTTTAAAATATTGTGTCATAAACATTTTCTCAAACATTTTCTACATTATTCGGAGGACATATTAATGGTTGCATAATACTTTATCTTATTGATATAGTGTAATTTACTTAGTCCTTTTGTGGAGGATAATTTCTAAATTAACAAAGGAAAAAATAATATGGGTATTGGGTAAGAATCTACAAAAATTTTTGATCATTTCTTTCTGAATATTAGATTCTCCAGAGGAGACCCTGTCTTCAACAATGTCAGGGTGTAGTCCAAAACAGCCCTATCTTAATACATTTGATGTTTATTTTAGATGTAATTTTCTTCTTGAAAAAATTCATATGAGTTTATATTTTGTTCTACAAATACAAAAACAGTTTTTTATTACTTACTGATGAAATGGGCACTTTCCTTAAATTTTCCTTAAGATTATGCATTTTATTACATATAAACATATATATTATATATATAATATATGTGTGTAGGCTCCCAGCATGGAGCCTAACGTGGGGCTTGAACTGATGACCTTGAGATCAAGACCTGAGCTGACTGAGGCCCCTAGGCGTCTCTATGCTGTATTTCTTAAGCTCCTTGGCAAGATTTAAATATTCCAATGTGAAAACACCCAAACTGGATCTGCTTCTCAAAGAAAAAAGACTTGTCTGTAATGGGAGGTAGTTTTTCCCTTGACATCACCACATAAGGACTGGCTTCTCATGCATGCGTGACCCATTATATTAGTTTCCTGTGAGTTCTGTAACAGATCACCACAAACCTGGTGGTTTAGAACAACAGAAATTCATTCTGTATGGTTTTGGAGGCCAGAATTTTATAATTAGTATTGGTGGGTTGAAATCAAGGTGTTGGCAGGGCCACTGCTCTCTCCAAAGGCTCTGGGTGGGGGGTTCCCTTCCTTCCCTCCTCCAGCTTCCCATTCCTTGGCTTGTAGTGGAATGGCCTTCTCTTCTGTGTGGGAAATCTCCCTTTTATAAGGACATGTGTGGTTGCATTTAGGACCCACCCAGATAGTTCATCATAATATCACCATCTCAAGATTATTAATGTAATCACATCATTACACAACCCTTTCATTTTTGCCATATAAGACAGACCATTCATAGGCTCTGGAATTAGGACATAGATATCTGATAAGGAGCCTTTTCCAGCCTACTACACTGTTAAAAACAAGACAACAGGCCCTGAATGAAGTCGCTTATGCTAAGCTCCCATCACCAAACCTAAGATTTAATTACAGTTTCACCTTTCCTAGAAATGGAATCTGTTAAACCAGTCAGGAATCACCATATCAGCACTAGTTAGGTAATCTGCTTGATAGATAGACCCTTGCCATCCCCTAAAGGAAAGTAACCTTGCAGTAACCAGTCCACTTTTTTCTTTTTGCCTAGTTTAACTTCTTTGCTCCTGCTCCCTTCTGCCTATAAAAGTCTGTCATTTTGTACAACTCCTTGGAGCTGCTCTCTATCCACTAGGTTCAAATTGATTTTTGCTCAAACGAACTCATAAAATTTTAAATGTGCCTCAGTTTATCTTTTAGCAACATCAATCTTTACTCCTTCTCTTAACCAATCCTGTCACTCCTCTCTCCTGTGTTAGTTATCTCTTGTTACCTAACAAACCACCCCCAAAACACAGTAGCTTAAAAACAACCATTTGCTTTTTTCATGAATCTGTGGGTCGGCATTTGGGCTGGGCTCAGCGGGGCAGTTCTTCTGCTAGTTTGCTGTAGTTTACTTAGAAGCCGGTCGGTTCAGATGGCTTCAGTTATATCTGTCTGTTCAAGTTCTGGATAACCAGCAGGCCAGGCAGCACTATGCATGGGTGTAGGGGCTCAGGGACTTGTGACTCTGAGAACCATTAATTTAACAATTTGTAATTCCCTGCAACTCCAGTTTTAATGCTCTTAAAAATCCAAGTCTGGGGGCGCCTGGGTGGCTCAGGGGGTTAAAGGCTCTGCCTTCGGCTCAGGTCATGATCTCAGAGTCCTGGGATCGAGCCCCGCATCGGGCTCTCTGCTCAGCGGGGAGCCTGCTTCCCCCTCTCTCTCTCTGCCTGCCTCTCTGCCTCCTTGTGATCTCTCTCTCTGTCAAAAAAAAAAAAAAAAAAAAAAAAAAATCCAAGTCTGTACGAAAGAATTCCCAGAATAAGTATAGTGGGAAGATTCTTTGTTCTTTTACATACATTTTATTTTTATTTTATTCTCAAAAGTTTTTATTTAAATTCTAGTTAACATACGGTGTAATATTAGTTTCAGGTGTACAATGTAGTGACTGAACACTTTCATACAACACCCAGTGCTCATCACAAGTGCGCTCCTGAATACCCATCATCTATTTAACCCATCATCTCACCCTCCTCCCTTCTGGTAACCATCAGTTTGTTCTCAATAGTTAAATCTTTTTACATGCACTTTAGAGATAATTAAGCTTCTGTCATGTTAATAACACTTCAAATTTATAAGAAAAATAAAATATACATGTATATAATATAAAAGCACTAATAAATAACCAAGATAAACCATAAGGAATTATTACAAGTCCTTGTTTATGTTCTGCTTATGTCTTGGGGTTGTTTTTTTCGTGCTATATATATGACTCATACTTAGGTAAGAAAAATTTTATCCCTAACACCTAATCCCTCGGAAAGTCATAACCTCAGCTGGTATGAGGCCAGCCATGTCTGTGTTGGAAGTCATTCTGCAGGTAATTTTTATATATCTGGAGAATCTGATTATTTGAAAGCTGAGTGGAAATATCAAAGAAAAATAGAAATAATGTTATTATTATTGCTACTGTGCTATTTAAAATGGATTGAGTCTAGTCTTTTCATTTTCTTACCAGTTTTTAATAGCTGCAGAAATCACATAGCCTAGGGGTAGTTTTCATTTAAAAAAAATTACTGCTTGCAAGTAACCATATGTGGCCAAATTGATTGCATGTGTTGACTCAATTTTTGGAAGAAGTATTCTCAGCCATACTTACTACAAGACCTTCTTGTTCTCTGAGGAAAATGTCACTTTAGGAAGTTTGCATGAAAATTTTTTAAAAGTAGTGCAAAACAAGATGTGACAAAAATAACATTAAAAATATTTTTTTGGCTTGATTACAAACTTAAGTACTTGTGTGGGATTTCAGAATGATGTTTATAGATGTATTCTGCAGGATCCCATTTTAGTGACATTTTGAAGGTAACAGACTAAAAGTGTTGTTAATTAATATTCAATCTTCATCATTTCTAGCACAAATCCCCAAAGGAAGATAAGGACTTTCTGCACAGTGCAATTGATGGTTGAAAGTGGATGGTAGTAAAGAAAGTTATGAAAAGAGAAACGATATATACTTTCCAGACCTATGAAGAGAGAATGGAAGTTAGTAGAGTGAGGAAGTTACATCTGAGAAAAAGCAAAAAGAACAATCAGAAAATGATTTCAGTTAAATATTTGGACACCAAAGTTGAAGAATGCTGGTATAGTGCAGAGGAAACCAAGAACTGAATGGAACTATGGCAAAGGCCTGAGTGAGCCTTTAATAACCATCTTGTTATTATATATGCAGCCCCTTGTCTGACTAGAAAAAACTCTGGCCTTCATGGTTGCTCATGATCAGTTCTATCTTCTGGCCTTTTCCAACGAACCTGCCTCACCTGAGTGGAGACTTTGCCATCATTCCGAAGACGGTTCTTCAGCACCTAGCTCCAGCTCCCTGCTGAGACTGCTCAGTCTGGAATGGAGCCTGAGCCCTATTCCTGGTGTTTCCAATGTGTGCCCTGCCTTTTCCCAGCCTCCTGGCTTCCTTACCTTAGATGTCCTTATGTTGAGCTATGAGTCATATTTCCGATAAGCTTTAGGAATTGTGGTGTTGCGTTGTCTCCATATTTCTCATTTCCTTCTCTGGGGGGACTTCCCTGCCCTAATGTGGTACCTCCGTCTTCCACTGTTCACACTTACACTATGCCACCTGGGTAGCTTCAGCATTTGTTTTCATATCTGTTCCACACCAGCCTGGCTATAGTTCAGGTATGTCAGGGCTACAAAATCACCCTTGCAAAAAAAAGGGGAAGGACTAGCAGAACTGACTATCTTTCTGTATCAGAGAGGGAAAGAGAAAGAGAGAGAGGAAAGAAGATATGTTGAGGGTGCAAGGCTAGGTACTTTCTATATATAACTACATTTAATTCCCATAGCTCTCTATGAAGAGATGTTAATATCCCCATTTAGTAAGAACACATAGTTATTAATAGGAGGAGTTTTTCTGACAAAGACTAAGCTTTTTTCAGCACAAGATGCTGCTTCCTTACAAGTTTGAAACAACTGAAATGGAAAGATTCTGCTTTTTCTGTATACCATCCAAGAGCAGTAACTGGAAATAAATACTAAAGAACTTGGAATTTGGAGCAGAGATATGTGAACGCTGATTAGATTTCTCTTTGAACATGAAAATACTAAAATATGGGAAAGGGTGATAAGGGTCCCAGAGAGTAATAATGTAATGTTTACGTATATGAGAAGAGATCTGAAGGGAAAGGAGTACATTGAAGGCTTTATAGAGTCAAGTAGTAGACATTCCTCTCCATTCCAGTGGCTAATTGAGAACACAGGTAACGAAAGTAAGAGAAACGAGTATAATAGGAGTATAATAGAAAAACAAAACAAAAAGCATCACCTTTCTCTCCTTTTGACACACTGCACCACCCTGCTAAAGAAAAAAGAAACAATCAGTGTAAGGCAGACAGTGTGAACCTGACATTCAGGACAATGCCAGAGAAGAAAGTCCGGGAGGCAAATACACTTCCCAAACATCGTGGGTACTTAAAAAATGAGGAGCTGATTGGCGTAGGCAGATTTGTTTGTGTCTGTCTTCTGTCCAATGGACCTGTATTCTAGTCATTGTCTGGGGCACAGTTGACCGATTCAACAAAGATTCCCGTGTTCCAGATGGATTCTTCTTCTTTTTTTTTTAAAAGGTTTTATTTATTTGACAGAGAGAGAGGGATCACAAGTAGGCAGAGAGAGGGGGAAGCAGGCTCCCCGCTGAGCAGAGAGCCCGATGTGGGGCTCTATCCCATGACCCTGAGATCATGACCTGAGCTGAAGCCACCAGGTGCCCCAATTATTCTTATTTATAGCTATAGTTCAAGGCCATTTCCTAATCTGCCCCGCCTTAAACTCAGTTTGTTCTTTGTTTGCTAATTGCATAAATAGCACCGCCATGCCCCTAGCAGCTCCTACCAGAAACCTGGGGGGTGGGGTTACTCTGGATGCCTCCTTTGCCTCTCCCAGGCCATTGCCAAGCCCTGCCAGTTCTAATCTTAATTTTTATCTTAATCTTTCTCCAATCTATCTATGCTTCCCATGACCCCCACTATCCTAGTCCAAACCAATAGCATCTCCCGCTGGGGCCACCACAGTGTCTCCTGACTTCTCTCTTTATTACCTTCTCTGTCTTTCCATTTCATTATCCCCACACCAGAGGTCAGCAAACTTTTTCTGTAAAGGGCCAGATCATAAATATTTTTAGCTTTGTTGGCCATATGGTTTCAGCCTCAACCGCTCAGTCTGCCACTGAAGGAGAAGTGGCCAGAGATAGTACACAAACAAACAGTAGTGGTATTCTAATAAAACTTCATTTACCAAACAGATAGCTGCAGGGTTGGTGTGCTAGCCACAGGTGGCAGGGGGTTCCGGCCCTCAGGCGTGGCTAGTATCCTTCTCAAATGCAAATTGAATCACATCGGACCCTCGCTTGAAGCTCTTTAGTTGCTTCACTGCTTGAGGAATGAATTGGCAAAGCCTTGCTTCTCTATTCTGCTTATTTTCGAGCCCCTTTCTTCTTGATCATTTCGGGCCAGTCCTATTGGCCCTATTTCATTCAGACCCATGAAAGCTTCCAGTTCCTTCCTGAGTTGGAGCCTTTACACAAGCTGTTTTCCTCTCCCTAGAAAACTTCACTTTCCTGACTCCCACTCAACCTTCTGTTCTCAGCTTCAAAGGTTTCAGGGAAGCCTTCCCTATCCTCCCAGACTAACTTAGATTCTTTCTGCTATATCTGTACTTATTTCATAACTTCTAGCTCAATTTTAATGAAATGAATCTTTGTGTGATTGTTTGACATTCAGCTCCTTGCAAGACTATGAAGTTGGAGGGTCACTCGACTCTGAACTCGCAGCATCGGATTCTGCACGTATGACTTTCTGGGAGAATTGAGATGCCAATGCTTTTCAGGCTATAGGAGAAATCATCCCTGGAAATTAATCCAGAGAAGCAGAAGAAGAAAGGATGAAAACTTGAGTCTGTGCTTACAAAGAGCAGATAATTAATTAATTGACTAGTTAACTAATTACTTAGTGGAACATGTTATGGGTCGTTTAATCATGGTAGATAATTATAAATATGATGTAAAATATAAACAATCCTTGAAAGTTTTGGGAATACAAAGACTATAACCTTTCATGTGCCCTGTTGGGTTTATGACTCATAAAAGGTGTAAAAGGGGGGCAAAAATAATAATAAATTCAAACACATTTTATGCATATGTGACATTATGTGTGCTAACATTTATTCACTTTGATATCATGTTCCTCACAAATTTTAAATAGTAGTCTGTGCCATTTTACTCCAAAATTTTTGTCTATCAGCCTTCGCTCCCCTTGCTGTTTTGAATAAATTCCTATTAAGCTTTTATTCCTATAGCTCCACTGAAGCTTACCATCTTCATCACTGTCAAGCTCATTGGTGCCCATGTTGTTAAGTAGAAGAGTAATTGGATTAGCAGTTGACTTCATTTGTTACTCCTTTCTTCTTGACCAGACATTTTTTACTTGGTTTCCAGAACGTGGTGGTTTCATAGTACTCTTCTCCCCCTAATGGCTGATTCTTCTCTACCCTTTTTATAGCTTCCTCTCTAGGTCCCAAACTCAAATATTTAGAATACTCTAGGACTTTGTCCTTGATCTCTTCTTTGTCTGCACACATTTCCTAGGTCCGTGACTTTCAAACTTAATTTGATCCTTATGCAGTAAAAAACACATTTAGAACATTCCTGGGTGCACACACATACACACACATGCACTGAATCAAAGTCTTCATAAAACAATTCATTTTGATATATTCTTTTTTCTAATCTTTTCTATTTAATTAAAAAGTCCTCTTCACACCCACTAACTTGATTTCACTACCCACTCAATGAGTCACAACTTACAGTTGAAAGACATTTTTCTAAGTAGGTCTCGTACAGTCTCAAGGTTCTAGATGCCACTTTTATGCAG
>CM052800.1:139651044-139681009 GCA_028533885.1 Nasua narica | reverse complement strand
TGACATGAAGGAAGAAGGTTACTATGACTTTTGAAATCAGAAGCAAAGAAACCATCTCTTCTCACATACCTTGTGGGTAAGTCCCTAGGCACAGTCTTGTTAGCGACTTGACCTCAAAGTGAAAAATGAGGGGCAGATAAGTAGCCCTGATCCTGCTGCTGCCTCATCCTTAGATTAAGATTAGTTTAGATGCGGCTGAGGGGTCACACAAGGACGTAGTTTGCTGCAATTAGCAGTCATTTAAATCACCCACTCAGGAATCTCCTGCAAAGGATCTTTAACTAACATATATCCAGGAGAAAAATAATTCCAGTTGATGTTCTTGTTTTTTTTTTTTTTTTTTTTTTTTACCAGGGGTGCGCGGTCCTGGTGATTTTGAGTGGGAAAATCCTTCCGCCGGATTAATCGGGCATGGGGGATGGGTGAAGCAGAAGGGAGCAGAACAACACGATTAATTAAGAGCATTTGCTGCTACGCTCTCCAGTTTTATGACCCTTAAATGCAACGGAGAGCAGCAGAAACAGGCAACAGTGATTTATGTCTGAATTCTGAGCCCTTCAGTAGAACGTATCCTCTTGGGGCTGCATTTGTACAATAGTGACAATAAAAATACCTGTCTTCCCCATTTTAGTGGGCTGTTGAGAAAATTAGATTATATGTGGTAAAGCATGCCACACTGATAAGATAATGTGACATAATAATAATAATAATAATGATAATTTAGCAAACGCATAGCACGTGTTCTTTGCCAGGCATTGTTCTAAGCATTTATACTTATTCTTTCACTTAGTTCTTACGATAATTTTATAGGTAGAAGAATTTTATAGTTCTCTCATTTTATAGGTAGGAAAAGAGAGCCACAGAGAGCCGAAGTAACTTGCTCAAGGCCAGCCAGTAAGACTTGGTGCAAGGATTTGAACCCATGCAGTCCTGCTCCAGAAGTTCATGGTTTTAATCACTAGGATTAAAAAAAGGGTCGGAGGGAAGCATAGACTTTTAACTACATGAGAAGACCAGCATTTGAATCCTGGCTTCATGGGCTGTGTTACTGTGGTCAGATCTCTCTCTCTCTCTCTTTTTTTTTTTTTTAAAGATTTTATTTATTTATTTGACAGAGAGAGAGAGATCACAAGTAGGCAGAGAGGGAGGCAGAGAGAAGGGGAAGGCAGGCTCCCCGCTAAGTAGAGAGCCCGATGCGGGGCTCGATCCCAGGACCCTGAGATCGTGACCTGAGCCGAAGGCAGGGACTTTAACCCACTGAGCCACCCAGGGGCCCCACTCTCTCTCTCTCTTTTTAAGATTTTATTTATTTACTTGACAGAGAAAGAGACACAGTAAGAGAGGGGACACAAGCAGGGGGAGTGAGAGAGAGAGAGAAGCAGGCTTCCGACTGACCAGGGAGCCTCATGTGGGTCTGGATCCCAGGACCCTGGGATCATGACCTGAGCAGAAGGCAGATGCTTAAACACTGAGCCACTCAGGCTCCCCAATGGTCAGATCTCTTAAGCAGTCTCAACTTCAGTTTGCTCATCATTAAATAATACCTACTTTTATGTTTGGTGAGGACTAAGAAAAAAGGCAAAGTTCAGTGTTTAATCAGTAGAAGGCATGCGATACATAATTATTATTATTTCTTGAAGGTGAGATGGTGTATTCGTCTGCTTAGGCTGTTCTAACAAAATACCACCGACTGAGTGACTTAAACAAAGTAAATGTATTTTCTTACAGTTCTGAAAGCTGGAAGTCCAAGATCCATGTACCAGTACGGCCCCTGGTACCTGAGTACCTGAGATCCCTGTTCCTGGCTTATAGGTGGTCTCCTTCTTGCCGTGTCCTCACTTGGCCTTTTCTCCACCCAGCTGGGGAGAGAGGAGAGCAATTGCTGGTGTCCCTTCCTCTTCTTATAAGGCTAGGCTCCCACCCTTATGGTTTCATTTAACCTTAATTATCTCCTTGTAAGGTCCTATTCTCCAAACGCAGTCACATCGGAGGTTAGGGCTTCAACATAGGAATTTGGGGGAGACACAATTCAGTCCTTAACAAGTGGGTATCTGGGGAGGGAGAATTGGAAGGATAGAAATGTTTAGAATATTTTGACATACATTTATTTATTTATTTATTTTATTAGTTTATTATATTAAAAAGACATTTATTTTTTTGAGAGAGTGAGTGAGAGAGAGAGAGCATGAGCCAGGAGGAGGGGCAGAGGGAGAGGGAGAGGGAGAAGCAGGTGACCCAATGAAAAAGGGAGCTTGACAGAGGACTCCATCCTGGGACCTGGGATCATGACCTGAGCGGAAGGCAGTCGCTTAAATGAATGAGCCACCCAGGCGCCCTGTAACATTTTGACATTTAAAGTAGATTCTTTGGATATCACTTCTGGAGGGAGAAGCAGCTGTCAGCTCTGTGTAGTAAATTAGTAGATATACAAGATACTCATAACTGGATGCTATTTGTCTTCTATTCAGAGCTATAGAAAATGTCTCCATATCATCTATTTTTGGTCTTTTAGGTGAGCCTGAATTTAAATACATTGGGAATATGCATGGTAACGAGGCTGTCGGACGGGAACTGCTCATTTTCCTGGCCCAATACCTGTGCAACGAATATCAAAAGGGCAACGAGACAGTCGTTAAGCTGATCCACAGCACTCGTATCCATATCATGCCTTCCCTCAACCCGGACGGCTTTGAGAAGGCGGCATCTCAGGTGAGTTCTAGCCAGCCCGGAGCAAGGCACACTCTCTTCACTCTGTGTTTGAACATGTGTGCTTGTCTGGCGGTAAGGTTGCACTCACATCAATCTTATGGACAGGGTGGGGGAGGATGTAAGTAATATGCTATTCAACTTGCTGGATAAGAAAAAAGTTCAGAAGGTAAGGGGTGGTGGGTGAGGATTTCTTCAGCAGAGACTGCAAATCAGAAATTTGGTTCGGTCTATATTTAATTAATGTTTTGTTTTGTTGTTAAATAAGTCATATTGATTTTACTCACATTTGTGACTAGCTAAATTTCCTTTCTTCTAAAAAGTTGGAAGTAGGATTACTGCCAAGTGTTGAAGAGTAATGAGTTGCTGTCTTTGAATGAGGTGATGTCATAGCGCCCTCTACTGACAGCAAGGAAGAAAAATTTTGGCCAGATCAATGTTGCACTGGTACTTAATTCTTGGCTACCTACTATGGTACAGTTAAGAAAAGAAAAGAAAAAAAAGAAAAGAAAAGAAAAGAGAAGAGAAGAGAAGAGAAGAGAAGAGAAGAGGAAAGGAAAGAAAAAAGAAAGGGAAGAGAAAAGAAAGGGAAGAGAAAAGAAAAGAGAAAGAAAGAAAACAAAACCCTGCCAACAATAAAACTTCGCCTACCTCTAAAATGAAATGTATACATTTTAAGTGTTAGAGAAGCTGGAAAGTAATGACACTTTAAGAGAAGATAAATGGTGTGTGTTCCCTTTTTGTTTGCACAGGCATGGAGAACATTAGTTGTTTTCCACGGTGTGAAACAATTTTCTTATTTTATGGGAGTATTGGTATGTTTTCTATAGTTAAGAAGTCGATTTTTCCTCCCTTTTTTAAATTAACATATAATGTATTATTTGCTTCAGGGATTGATTCAGGGATGTGATTCATCAGTCTTACACAGGGATGTAAGGGATGTGATTCATCAGTCTTACACAATTCACAGCACTCACCATAGCACATACCCTCCCCAATGTCCATAACCCAGCCACCCTATCCCTCCCCGCCAACCTCCAGCAACCCTCAGTTTGTTTCCTGAGATTAAGAGTCTCTTATGGTTTGTCTCCCTCCTGATGCCATCTTGTTTCATTTTTTCCCTCCCTGCCCCCCATGACCCCCACCCTGCCTTTCAAATTCCCCATATCAGAGAGATCATATGATAATTGTAGGAAGTCAATTTTTACCTTAAAAATAAAACATCCAATGACATGACAGTTTGACATTGTTAGAAACCCAAAAAGATAATTTCTGTAAATAACACTGATACAATTTCTAAAGTTAGAAAAATTCTAATAACATAGGGAATTAAATTATTTGCTATTTTAAGGTGATATTCGGATCTGTAAGGCAGAATGGATGAAAGATTATCATTGTTATTTTCTGTAATAGATTTTTATTCTTTGGAATCTAAGATGTCTGAGCTTATATAACTTCAAGAATATGGGAATTAGCTCTATACCACAGATTATGTATAATTTAATAGTAAAATGAGAAAATATGCATTATGAAATATAGCTAAATGTCTTGGAAATCCAGATTATACCATTACTGAAATGAAGGATTTAAAATTGAACAGTAATTTTTCAGCTTCAAAGCTCCTGAACTTTGTTCTAAAGCTCATATTTTTTCATAAAGACTGTAAGAGGGAGGCATCTTACTAATATGTACATAATTCATGTTAAACTCATTTTAAACCTCCAATCTTCTTTAGTAATTTATTCTTTTGAATATTTAAAAAATAGATTCCTATGATTTACAGAGCCAATGAATATTTCACTTAAACCCAAATGTAGACTGGCAGGCTTTGAAAGGCATCATCTATTACTGATATATATAGATTTTTTTTGTAGTTTGATGATAATTATCTTTCAGATGTGATTATTATTAAAATTTAAGATGTTATTCACTGTAATTTTTGAAATTACAATAACAAATACTTTAAGCCTGATACCTTCCTGTGTTTGTCAATAAGAGTGAAAATTCAGTTTTGAGAGGATATTGTTGAAATAAATAATTAATCCTGATAAGTGATTTTAAAAATTATTAATGAAGACCTTAACTAGATAGTAAAAATAATAATAAATAACTTATTATTTTTATCTTTGATTTTTTTAGCCTGGTGAGCTCAAGGACTGGTTTGTGGGTCGCAGCAATGCCCAGGGAATAGATCTGAACCGAAACTTTCCAGACCTGGATAGGATAGTTTACGTTAATGAGAAAGAAGGTGGTCCAAATAATCATCTGTTGAAGAATCTGAAGAAGATTGTGGATCAAAACACAAAGGTAAGGAAAATGTATAGTTTTCTTGGGTTCTGTCCTCTAGCTTAAGGAAGTATGTTCTAATATCTCATCATAATGAAGGACATAGCAGTAATGTTAAAGCTTGTATGGGATAGTTAGCTGGTACTGAGAAAGTCATGGCTGGAGCCCCTGGAATTGGGCAGGGGGTCAGGGGAACAGGAGGACCGGAGGGGACAGGAGGAAGGAACCCCGTTGTGAGTGTCTTTGAACGTCTTCATGGCCCTTTCAGAGGCCCTGTATCAGCACATCACAGCGTTTCACACTGTTGATCTTTTTCTTCTTTTCCAGAACCTCCTCTTTCTTTGCTTTGCACAACTCCACTTTCTCCCGCTCCTTCTACTGCCTTTCCAGTTACTGCTCAGCTTCTTTCCCTGATTCCCCCACCTTGACTAAGTGCTGGCCTTCAAGATGCCATCTGCTACTCTTATCTCTTTCCCTAGGGATCCATCTCTCCAGCTCCCGATCTCCTGTGGAGTTCTTTCTCTATTTTACTTGCTCACTGAATTTCTTCATCTGGCGACATGTAGGGTCTCAAAACCAAACACTTTCTGTAAGAAAACAGTGTTTTGTCTAAGCTATGATCAAAGCCTTGATTTTTCCATCACTGTCACCACCACCAGCAATCAGTCGGCGGATCCCAGTGATCTGAAGGCCCCCTCCGAGGGCCCCTCACAGACTGAAGAAGGGCCCGCTTCTTCAGTCTCTGCACTCCTACAGACTGATTCCACTACTTGGTTCAGGCTCCCATTGTCTCTTGCTCTGATGAGTACAGCAGTCCCCTCTCATTGTTTTGGGGTCAGCCTCTCCCAACTCTGTTCAATCTTCTCGAATTCCTTGAGAGTGATCGTCATGTACAAATTATTGCTCTGTTGCTTAAAAAAGCTTGCCAGCTCTCTACTGCCCAGAGGATAGAGTAAAAACTCAGTATGTCAGAATTGTGTGATGGTTTAGTCATCTGGAGACTCTGGGGGCAGCCATCTTGGTTCATAGCCTGGCTCCATATTTGCCGCATGAGCTTTGGAAAGTTATTTAACCACTGTGTGCTTCTGCTTCTTCCACTGCAATATGGAGATGATAATAGTGTCTACCTCCTTAGGTGGTTATAAGGCTTGAGTGAGTTAATATATATAAAATGTTTGAAGTCAGGACCTACAACTATTATTACCATTTCAGCAGAATTGCTCAGGACTCTGTATTATGTACCTCAGAGTTAGATGGGTGCATTGACATATCTGCTAAATATTTCATGCTTCTTCAAACCGATATTGTTTGAACATTGTTTTCAATTATTTGGAGAGAGCTAGAGCCCGTCATGGAGGAAAGGTGGAGAAGAACCGCTGTTGGCAGTTCTCCATTCCTCTTCTGTTTTTCCAGGCAATTCTGCTCTGGTTCATCAACTCTTTTTTGTACCTTTCCTAAGTGAGAATGTGGAAAGTACAATTTTTCCATTTTATTATAGTGCCAAGGCCATTCAAGTTTCCCCTGGCCCTTGGCAGCTGCTGGCTGACCCACTCCTTAATCTGGCTCTGATAGTCCATGGACTCCTGTCCACCAACTCCTGTTTGCTCCCCAAGCAAAGCATTTTCTAGTAATTTTATGTCTTTGTATGTGTTGTTCCAACCATCTAGAATGTTCCTCCCTTTCCTTCCATGTCACCTCCTCTGTGAAGCCGTCTGCTCTTCCAGATGGATCTTGTTAAGCTTCCCTTCCATTCTTTAAAAATACTTCCAGTATGGTGCTTATAGCTATCTAGAGCTGTACTTATTATAATTATTTCTATAGCTATTTTCCCTTTTAGTTCTAGATTTCAATCCTTTGGTTGCAAGAATTGTGCTTTATATTTGAGTCTGACACATAGTGGGCTGAAAACCTTTTATGAATGAATGCAATCCAGCCTGGCAAGCAAAGCACAGTATTTGGAAATCCACAGCTGGAGTTCCAGACCAGCACTCATCATGCGGATGGGCACTAGATAGAGGATCCAGGAGATAGGGAGGGTCCTGGAATATTGGTGTAAAGTTCCTATAACTGTCCTGCCTATATTTAGGATTCCTCCCAGAGACTTCCGCAAGCTAAGCCCACAAGTGGAAACTGGTCTCAGAAAAGGGCTGCCAGGGGCTGAGGATTCTAGTAGAACCTGATGAGTGAGTGACTTAAACATTCCTGCTTCTGAGTCACAGATACATTTGTAATTTCTCAGCCTCTGGTCCAACTTTCTTGGATGAAGGGAGAGCTGGAAAGACAGAAGACTGTCTTTTTTTTTTTTTTTTCACCAGAGGTAAAAAGAGGGCAGTCCTGTGTGCTAAGCTGTGAGGGGTAAGGCAGAAGTGAAAAACTGGGGCACCTGGGTGGCTCAGTTGGTTGGTCGACTGCCTTCGGCTCAGGTCCTGATCCCGGAGACCTGGGATCGAGTCCCATATCGGGCTCCCAGCTCTGTGGGGAGTCCGCTTCTCCCTCTGACCTTCTTCTTCCCTCTCATGCTTTCTCTCTCTTTCTCTCTCTCAAATAAATAAATAAAATCTTTAAAAAAAGAAGTGAAAAACTGCTGTGGAAGCCCAGTGCTGGTATCAGCTGGTAGGCTCTCCCCATTGCTTACATTAAGTTGCCTGCGCTTCTCTGGGAAACCTGAGAAATGGGACAAATAATGCCTGCTACCTTGCATAGAAGAATCTATGAAATAAGCTCATGTCCACAGTATATCTGATGGGCAGCCTTTGCACAGTGCCATACACTTTCCATCAGCGCGACCTTCCTCTTCCCCAGCAGAACTGCTGTAGTACTTGCAGAATCGCGGTGTCAGGTGTTTTCTTATTTTTAGGGTAAGCAATACTTATTTAAAAGATATAAGCTCATGGTACTTTAAAAAATTAGAACTTCTTTAAAGATCTATGTATTTATTTTAGAGAGAGAGAGAGCGTACAAGTGAGCATGTGAGGGGAGGGGCAGAGGGAGAGGGAGAGAGAGAATCTTAAGCAGGCTCCCCACTGAGCATGGCCCGGAGGCGGGGCTCGATCCCAGGACCCTGAGATCATGACCTGAGCCAAGATCCAGATTCTGGGGGCGCCTGGGTGGCTCAGTTGTTATATGTCTGCCTTCAGCTCAGGTCATGATCCTGGGGTCCTGGAATTGAGCCCCACATTGGGCTCCCTGCTCAGCGGGGAGCCTGCTTCTCCCTCTCCCTCTCCTTGTGCTTGTATTCCCTCTCTCACTGTCTCTCTCTCTCTTTCTGTCAAATAAATAAACAAAATCTTTAAAAATAATAATAATAAAAATAAAAAAAAAAATCAAGATTCTGTTGCTTAACTGAGCCACCCAGTTGCCCCCCCCCAAATTAGAGCTTTAATTAGAGATATAAAAATATCCCAATGCCAAAACTTTTTCTGGGTAAATGTATACTAAAATGAAATACATAAAAATTAAAATTTAGTCTCTTTTCTGGAACAGAAGCAAGATTTGTTTACATTAGACTAAATCTTCCGGTAAACCTGCCTAATAATCCTGGGGTGGTATTATTCATGTCTGGTTCATCTTCTCTTTTTTCCATCTTTGTCATTAAGACTGAGACTGTGTTTAGACGCTGCCCGGTAGGAGACATGTAGGCAATTCGTGAATGTTATCACACCTCTCTCCTTTTCTTACTCCCCCTTCTCAGTTTCTATATCCCTTACTGTAGTTTCTATGTTTGTTTTATTTATTTTTATTTTTATTTTTTTAAAGATTTTATTTATTTATTTATTAGGAAAGATTGAGAGTGAGAGAGAGCATGAGAAGGGAGAAGGTCAGAGTGAGAAGCAGACTCCCCATGGAGCTGGGAGCCCGATGTGGGACTCGATCCCGGGACTCCGGGATCATGACCCGAGCCGAAGGCAGTTGCCCAACCAACTGAGCCACCCAGGCGCCCTATTTTTATTGAGATACAATTGACATATAACATACGATTAGTTTCAGATGTACAGCATAATGATTTGGTCTTTGTATATATTGTGAAATGATCACCATCATAAGTCTACTTATGATGATAACGTCAGTCACCATACATAGCTGTAATTTTTTTCTTGTGAGAGAACACTTAGGTTCTACTCTCTTAATAATTTCAAATGTAAAATACAGTATTATTAACTATAGTCACCGTGTTATATATCACATCCCCATGACTTCTTTTATAACTGGAATTACATATACCTTTTGACTACCTTTACCCACCCTGCCCCCAACACTGCCTCTGGCCACCACCAATCTGTCTTTAGAGTGGTTTTTAAATTTCAAGCTTTGTAGGAATTTGGGGTTAAAAATGTAGACTTTTATGAATGCGGATTCAGGAAGTCTGGGGCGTGTATGCTGTGGGAATGGGCGATGAAAAGGCATCTGCATTTTTACCACGTGTTCCAGAGGCTTTCCTTGTTCTTCTGAACCTCTGAATGAAAGCTCTCTCTTGCTGTCCTGGAGTTCTTCCTGCTGTCTTTTTCTCCGTTCTTGAGCTCTTTTGGCCTGGTCACCTCCACTCTTATTTGGGCTCAGTACACAAGCGTGGGCCTGGATTACTTGAAAATGGGGTGGATTAAAATAAATCAAACAACTTTATTAAATTTATGCTTATCTCTAATGGCTAGAGTTGTGAAGAAATGGAAATATAACTTTAATATATTTTAAGAGCCAAAGCCATCCAGTTATAGAGAATAAATTTAAGCTATATTTACAGTCTTTAAATGGAAATTTTAAAGATAGGTCATCATTGGTTCTAGATTCTCTTGAGGCTCAATCTTAGAGATGTTCCAGAGGCTTCTCTATAGGGTTACTTAAATATATAATTACAGTACCCAGGGAATGTCAGCATTTAGTCAGCCTAAAAAGTTCTATTAGTAGCCAGAGACAAACTGAGTTTAATTTGTCAAATTGTGGAATTTGCTTGCTTTTGAACATATCAGTAACAGTACATTAGCAACAGTGTGTGTGTAAGAATTAGCAATAGGCTAAACCTAATAGCTGAATATGACTTTGTGTATTCAGGACTGTATATTTGTTCCAAAAGACTTTCTTAAAAAGTGTTTTATTACAAAATTAATGTGTTATTATGAACAAAAAGATAATGTAAATATAGATGAGGAGGAAAAGAACGCATTACCTTGTAGTCTTAAATGACCATTCACATCTTGGAATGTATCCTTTAGAATTATTTTCTAATGCTCATATCAATCTATAAACATATGGAAGCATACCATGCACACTATTCTGAACACTTTTAGGTGAATAATAAATCCAAAAGCACAGTAGGCCAGTGTAGGGCTTTGCCTCCTGAGCTCCCACTCAAACCAATCCCTTGCCCTAGGCAGTGCTTGCTTCCCCCGCCCCCCAAGCTTACCTGCCTCCTTTCTTTGTTTTTACTCCTCTCTTTTCCTCCTATCCAAAGCCTACCTGATTTTTCCCCCAAGGCCTTGTGGAGTTCAGTCTCCTTCCTAAAATCTCCATGATTCTCCAAACCACAGAGATTTCTGTCTCTTCTGAACTCATCCAGATACTTGTCAGTACCAGTCACTGGGTTTGAGTAAATAGGAGGAATGAAAGGCATGTGTAAGGAAGAGGATTGGAAAGAAATTCAGTACTACAAGGAAAACTTTGAACAGAATATAAAAGAATGTGTTCAACTTGTATCATATAATATTACTGCCATTTTTTGAGCAGTTGAGCCTAATAAATCATAAATCCATTGCAAAGAAAAGCATATACATTTTTTGGATTAAAGATTGTTTTTGATTAAATGTTCTGTATTAGTTATTTTAAGGTTCATTTAAATCAAAACTTAAACTGAATTTAATTTGAATTCTAGAAACAAATTTAAGTATATATAAGAATTTGGTATATATAAGTAAGGGGGTTTTTCAGATCATTGTGGAAAGAAATTTAGATAAATCCATCTCACAAATATCAGCATAGAGCAACATAAAATCTATATATAAAGAGTATGAACTTACAAAAAGAAACTTTGGTAAAAATGTAATTTTGGAGGGGGATAGAAATTTCTAAATCCCTTATATAGAAAAACTGGCACATGGTGGCCACTTAATAGTTATTGAATGAATGAATGAAACATAAAAATGAAGGAGGCTGTAAAGAAAAGATCAGTAGATTTGACAATAGAAATATCTTAATATTTTGTATTTTAATTATTATTATTATTAAATTTGAAAAAACTGAATTTGAAAGACAAATGACAAACTCAGAAAATATATCTATAATCTATAATCTATATCTATCTATAATATAGAGGATTAGTGTTTTTACTAAATAAGCAACACTTGCAAATTAGTAAGAGATCAACATTTCAATAGAAGAATCAGTTAAACCATGTATAAATATGTCACCAAAGAATAAACATACATGATTACTAACCATATAAAAATAGTTCTAGTTTTATTAGTTAATCAAAGAATGCACATTTACAAAAATTCTAATTTGTCATGTATCCAAGTGACAGATTTAAAAAAACACCACATATCCCATGTTGGTAAGAGTGATGAGAAATGTCAGGCTTAATATACTACTGCTGTATTTCACAGAAAGGCAGTTTGGAATACATTTTATAAAATTAAAAACTGGGTTTAACTTTTGGTGGGTCATTCCATTTCTAGGAAGATTTCCCTAAGGAAAGTATAAATCTGCAAAAGGACTAGCTACAAGGGTGTTCATAGAATTTTTTTCTATAGTAAGCAGTTCAATATCCAACACTTGGAGATCCTATCCCCCAGCTCTATTGAAGTATAATTGACAAATAAAAACTGTATAGATGTAAAGTGTACGAGGTGATTATTTGATAAATGTATACATTATGAAATGACTATCACAATCAAGCAATTTAACATATCCATCATCTCATATAGTTACTTTAGTTTTCTTTAGTGGTGAGAATGCTTACGATCTACTCTTTTAGCAATTTGCAAGTATACAATATAGTAATATTAAGTTACCATGCTGTGCATTAGATCCCCAGAGCTAATTCATCTTATAACTGAAAGTTTGTACCCTCAGACCAACCCCTTCTCCCCAACCCCTTCCCACCAATTGGAGACTAGTTAGTGCTGGTGTTCGTGCTCTTGAGTCCAGATGAGCTTGACTCCAGGCTCTGCCACTCATAACTGCCTGGACTCATGCTCTTGCCTAACTTCTCTGTGTCTCAGTTTATTCATCTGTAAAATGGGAAGACATGTAGTCCCTACCTCAGAGCATGAATGTGAGACTTCAATGTGTCCCACAGAAAATGTTTAATAAGTATTAGCTATTATTTTGTTCATGTTTAAGAATGATATATCCATATATTGGATACTATTCAGCCATTAACCTAGTAACTTAGAAGGCTATTTGACGACATGCAAAAGTATTTGTTACCCGTTGTCAAGTGAAAAAGGTTCTCATACAAAATTATACATAAATTATCACATTTAAAAAATGACATTAGTACATCAGAAAAAGACTGAAAAAGATACATATAAATGTTAGCAGTTTGTATCTTTAGATGGTAAACTTATGGGGCATTTTAATCTTCTTTCTTTGTGTTCGTCTCCTTTACATTTTCTACAATAGACATTTTTTATAGGGAGAATGAGATAAACCAATCAAATAAATAATAAAAACAACACCGTATTCTAAATCACACTTTTTCACCATTATAAGTTGCCTACATGAAAAATAGGTTAGATTTGATACATTAAAGTATCAAACTATATATCAATATTGAAAAAAACATGGACTTTTTAGTTTTATAGACTGGATTTGAGCTTTTAGCTGTGTGAACTTGGACATGCTATTAACACACTTAATCCCTAGATTCTTCCCTGTGAAAGGGGGATGAGTATCTTTGCCTATCCAATGGGGATATTGTAAAGCTCATTCATAAACTGAATAGGAATACAGAAATACAAGGTCTTGTAACCATCGCGCCTTTCTGATGCTGTTATATTTTCTTTCCTAAAGAACAGTATGGATCACAGCTCCAGGAACTTTTTTTTTTTTTTTAAATCATCGAGGTACTTGGGAATTTAAGAGTGTTCCTAGTTACTATTAAAACCTCATCATATGAATCATGTGTCTGGCTCCAGGTGAATTCTTTGGTATGAATTTCTTTCCTCTTTTGTTTTGCTCTCAGGGTATGAGGAACTGTGAGTCATTAAATTAAGGCAACATGAATTTCTGAAACTTCTGCCTTTGTTTAAGATGGCTTTGCCAAAATAAGCTGATATTTTACAGTGAGTTTTGAAAGAGACCCAATTTAATATTTTTTTATAGGGACAGTGTTAGAGGTCCTTAGAGGGAATTGGGAAAATAGTAAGCAATAAAAAAATAATAAATAATAATTAGTAAGTAAAAAATAAAATCTATCTAGAGTGCAGCCACTGTAGAGAAAGAACCTTGTTCTTCAGTCCAACTATTTTCTTTTCTCTTTTTGTCTTACTCTTAGCTGTTAGTAACAAAGATCAGGTGGAAGTGTTCCAGAATTTCTAAGTGATTTGCATGATGGTTTTTAAGTTTCAAAACGAAAAAAGCTAAAAAAAACAAAAACAAAAATAAAGAGAAAAAAGCTGGCAGCTCACAAAAGTAAAACACTTAAGGAAATTCAAACACTATTGAAATACATTTTATTATAAGTGAGAAAGATAGAGATGGATATGCTGCTTACTGGAAGGTTTTTTATTTTTTATGACAACAACCACAAAGCACTTGAAAGATGACCTATGACCAGCTTTCGATTATTGTTGTTTTTCCTTTTCTATGTCTTTCCTGTTGAGTGATCCCACCAGTGATAACCAAATGCATAACCCTTCTACTCTATAATCTCTAATATAGCTTGCTCCTGAGACCAAGGCGGTTATTCACTGGATTATGGACATTCCTTTCGTGCTCTCTGCCAATCTCCACGGAGGAGACCTTGTAGCCAACTACCCCTATGATGAGACGCGGAGTGGTAGGTGTTCCTCCTGCTTCTCTGATGCTTCAAGGTTTACAGTCGCTTTGTGATGGTTTGTAGGATGATTTCTATAATACTCTTTTAAGGAACTGACCATTAAGTGATTTTGCTTGGAGAAGGACGTAAGTTTATTTCATGTGGCATTGGTATAAATATTTGGCAGAAAAGGACTGTAACTTTTTAATAAGTTTAGTTGAAGTGGAATATGATCTTGACAGAGTGCAAGAGAAAGGGAGAAAACAGAGCTTATGAACTTGGGTCACTCTTGAACTCAGGTAGAATCGAGAAATAATGGAAATTATACAGGTTCATTTAAAAACAAAAGCAGTTTTTTTTCCGGCTGAATCAGGGCCCGTGTGGATCTCTCCATGTCTTACCACACACTGGTGCTTTTGCATTCGGAACTTTTTCTAGTGGTATCAGGGAGGGGAAGCGGTGCTTTTTCTCGAACTAGTTTTAGTTAAATTTTCTCGAACTAGTTTTAGTTAAATTTCAGGCACAGCGAGCTTTAGCCAGATAGTTATTTTCAACTTACTTTTCATTGCACCAAGAAATTCCTGCTTTGGATGGGTTCTCAGGGGCCTTTGAAGAATTTGTTCTTTGCAAGCACACGATGATAATTTTAGATATTGGAAACTTTGAACCTTGAAGCAAGTCTTTGGTGACATCATTAAAATTTAGAGATTTTGTAGTTTGTCAATAGCTGGGAAATTTAAAAACATGGCATAGGTTATCATATATGAAGAAGACTACAATGTATCAAAATATATATTATTTCTTTCCATATTACACATGGGAGTTTTTTTAAACTTTAAAATTCAAATACTGAAACGTGTGTGTGAGAATGATGCACGGCGGCTATGGGGTTACATTTTTTATTTTTTACTTTATTTATTTTTATTTTATTATTATTTTAAAAAATATTTTATTTATTTATTTGAGAGAGAGAGAGAGAGAGCGCATGTGTGAGCATAAGCAGAGGGAGAAGCAGACTCCCAGCTGAGCAGGGAAGCCCCACACCAGGGCTCAATTCCAGGACCTTGGGAACATGACCTGAGCGGAAGGCAGCTGCTTAACCGACTAGCTACCCAGGTGCCCAGAGGTCACATTTTTTTAAATTAAAAATTTTAACAATGGAAATCTCCTTTCCATTTTCTCAGGTCTAGTTTACCATAAGTTTATCACCTTTTCTCGTGAAGCTTTCAGTGCCTAAGTAGGATGTCCCATTCTACCCAATTTCTACATTGTGGTGTGGAACAGAAGCATAAAGAAGTTAAACACTAAGTGTAATTGTTGAGCACTTAGACCATCACTCCTTTCCCATTGGGATGTTGCTTAAAAAAAAAAAAATCAGCAAGAGGGTGCCTGGGTGGCTCAGTCAGTTAAGTGTCTGCTTTCTGCTCAGGGTCAGATCCCAGAATCCTGGGCTTGAGTTCTGCATGGGGCTCCCTGCTCAGCAGGGAGTCTGCTTCTCCTTCTCCTTCTCCTGCTCTCTCTGTCTCTCAAATAAATAAATAAATTCTTTTAGAAAAAAAATACATCAGCAAGAGACAACATTGAATCACTCTTTGGAAAACATGCAGTACTCTTTGGGCTATATTGATTTCTTTAATCTTGTGGTGTTTTTCCTAGGTAGTGCTCATGAATACAGCTCCTGCCCAGATGATGCCATTTTCCAAAGCTTGGCTCGGGCATACTCCTCTTTTAATCCACCCATGTCTGATCCCAATCGGCCACCATGTCGCAAGAACGATGACGACAGCAGCTTCATAGATGGAACAACCAATGGTGCTGCTTGGTACAGTGTACCTGGAGGTGAGTTCCCATTTCACCCTGTGCTTCAGAGAGAGTGAATTATTCATAATTACCCCTTAGATGTAGAGAGCTTTCAGTCCTCCTCAAACATTAAGAAATAGATGGAACCTGTAGTTCATCCATTAAAATTAGTTTTCTGAATGAATGGTTGCTATGTATAGTTTTGTTTTTGTTCGTTTTTAAAAATCAAGATGCTAATCGAAGACATATAAGAATGAACTAAAGATGTTCATGGGGAAAATATAGATTGAGTATTGTGAAATACCCTGCTTTTCAAATTCAGGCCTTAGGGAACAAGAGCTTCCTTGTTACATGTTAGTTAAGCTTTTAGGCAGAGGAATATATTGGAGGGCAGTGTATCTTCATCCATATACCTTTTATTTTTCTTTTAAATGATGGGATAATGGGAACTATTTGATGTGGAATATTAGTTGATATTCACTACTGTAATAAACACTGTTATATCACGAAGCTTTTCACCTTTTATGGGGTCTGAAAAGGGAAAAGACAGCACAGCCACTGGAGGAAGCATCTTCTAGGCAACCGGGGCAGCAATCCTGGCTCCCATTGCCCACATAGAGTTTATAGAACTCTTATTTTCATGGCTAGCTGGACCACCAATAGTTATGTAACACTCACTCTACCACTCTACCCAGGATGAAGAGTGAATGGTAGATATATGTATTTATTTATTTATTTTCCCCTCTTTGCCCAAGAAAGATTTTCCATGACCAACCTGGAAATGAATTAGGATAGTAGCAGCACTAGTGAATTATAGGGTTTGGGTTTGTTTAAATATGCTTCTTTTATTGAATTATGCCCTGAGAAAAATATTCTTCCTGATATTTTTCTTTCTGATATGTTTGTTCTGTTTTAATTTATATTTTGCATCAGGCCAGCTCAGATTTAGCACTTTTTTTCCCCCATAGCCTGAGAAAAAAAAGTCAGATTTAGGATTTAGACTATGTCGAATACATCATACATCAGATAGGAAATAGTTTCATAATTCAATTGTTATAAAAACTTCAATGTTTCCTTTGGAACTACATTTATGGACAAACAATGTATTGTCTACAGAATACCAAGAGATCTATATCTGTAAAATAATGACAATAATATTAATAATATTAATAATAATACTACTAATCTTTATCAGTGATTAGGAACCACAATAATCAGTCAAAGACAGCTCTGACTTTCTTTAGCTCTCTAGATGGTGAATGAAATCAGTGTCTTAGGTCCATGTTTTCTAGAAGCAGAGCCTGAGATAGGGATTTGGTTGCTTGTAATTTACTGAGGAAGTGCTCTTTAGGAAAAACCCTGCGTGGAAGTGAGGGAAGCAGGGTAGGGAGATGGATGGAGCTGAGGGAGGATGTGGTCACAGAGACAGCCACAGCTTTGGCCTGAGCCATTGGGAGGAAGGCCTCAAGTGTAAACCGCAGGTGGGTTATCCTTCCCTGAGGTAAGGGGACCAGCCTTTGGTGGCTTCATATTAGCCAGTCTTTGGTTGGGGATTGCCGAGGAGGGTTTTGGAATGGAGGATAGGAGGGTGTAACCTCCCAAGCCAGGTGGTTTCTATCAGCAGCTCTCGTAGAAAACAGGGGTCCGCTCTGAGCTCTGAACAGCCAACACTAACACAGCAATTTGGGGATAGACGACCCCCCCCGCCCCGCCCGGCTCGGTAAAAGCAATCTTGTGGGTACCAAAAGCATTCATTACTAGTTTGACTCAGCTTCAACGTAAAATTGTTCTGGATGCAGAATCTTCTCTCTTGGTGCAGTTTGCAGTGTTCTTATTATGCCTCATATGTAGTAGATACTCAGTGACTGTTAAATTAGTATGGAGTATATTATTAAGACTCCCAAGCCCTTAGAAATCTACTGTGCTGTTGGTTGGACTTAAAGTTGTCAGACCATCTTATATGACTGTCCAAGCTCTTCGGTGATAGGTAGGTTTAGAGGGATGCACATTTCTTTAGTAACCCAGCAATGACTGAGGGTTTGACCCTATTGTCTTTTAAAAAAATTATTATTATTTAAAAATTTTATTTTTCCCCAGCTTTACAGACTTATAATTGCATATAACATCGTGTAAGTCTAAGGTGGATAATGTGATTTATTTCATGTATGTTTTGCATAAATGATTACCTAATAAGGCTAGTTAAGACATCCATCTCTTGTTGTAATTACCATTTTTCTTTCTTTTTTTTTTGTGGTGAGAACATTTAATATTTACTCTCTCAGCAACTTCCAAATATATTATACAGTATTGTTAACTATAGTCGCCATGCTGTACATTAGTTCCCCAGAACTTTCTCATCTTATAGCTGGCAGTGTGTACTCTTTGACAAACATCTTATTTCCCCATCCCCCTCTTGGTAACTGATACTCTGTTTCTACAAGTCTGGCTTATTAAAATTTATATATAAGGGAGATCATACAGTATTTGTCTTTCTCTGTCTGAATTATTTCACTTAGCATAATGCCTTCAGGGTCCATCCATGTTGCTGCTAATGGCAGGATTGCCCTAGTTTTCATGGCTGAGTAATATTCCATTGTTTCTATATACCGCATTTTCTTTATCCATTCATCTTAGGTTATTTCCATGTCTTGGCTACTGTGAATAATGCTGCAGTGAATGTGGGAGTGCAGATAACTATTTCATCTAGATAATGATTTCATTTTCTTTAGATACATACCCAGAATTAGAATTGCCAGACCATATGGTAATTCTATTTTTAATTTTTTGGGGAACCTCTGAACCTACAATTTTCCATAGCGAATGTACCAATTTACATTCTCACCAACAGTGCACAAAAGTTGTTTTTTCTTTGCATTTTTGCCAGCACTTATTGTCTCTTATCTTTTCGGTAATAGCCATTCTAACAGGTATGAGGTGATATCTTATTATAGCTTTGATTTGCATTTCCCAGATGATTAGTGATGTTGAACATCTTCTTCCATGTCTTTTGGCCATCTCTGTGTCTTTTTGGAAAAATGTCTAGTCAGATTCTTTGTCCATTTTTAATTGGATTATTTGTTTTTTTGTTATTGAGTTGTATGAGTTCTTTATATATTTTTTATATTAATCTCTCATCAGAGTGTTTGCAAATATTTTCTCCCATTCTATAGATTGATTGCCTTTTCATTTTTTGACTGTTTCATTTTCTGTACTGAAGTTTTCAGTTTAATGTAGTCCTGTTTATTTATTTTTGCTTTTTTTCCTTATGTTTTATTGCCATATCCAAATGCTGTTGCCAAGACAAATGACAGGGAGGTTTTTCCCCTATGTTTTCTTCTAGGAGTTTTATGATTTCAGGCCTTGTGTTTTCAATCCATTTTGAGTTAATTTTTGTGTATGGTGTAAGATAAAATTCCAATGTCTTTCATTTGTGTGTGGATATCCAGTTTTCCCACTACCTTTCATTAAAGATGTTAGCCTTTCCCCATTGAATATTCTCAGTTTCCTTGTCAAATAGTAGTTAACTGATTGTGTCAGGATTTATTTCTGGGCTCTTTATTCTGGACTTTTGATCTATGTGTCTGTTTTTATGCCAGTATCCTACCATTTTGATTACTATAGCTTTGTAGTATAGACCAAAGTCAGAAAGTGTAATGTCTCCATGTTTATTCTTATTTCTTGAGGTTGCTTTGGCTGTTTGGAGTCTTTTGTGATTCCATATAAATTTTAGGATTTTTTTTCTGTCTATAAAGAATGCCGTTGGAATTTTGACAGGGATTACATTGAATCTGTAGATCATTTTAAGTAGTATGGGCATTTAAATAATATTAATTATAATCTATGAACACAGGATATCTTTCCATTTATTTGTGTCTTCTTCAGTTTCTTTCATCAGTGTCTTATAGTGTTCAGTTTAGAGATCTTCCACCTCCTTGGTTAAATTTATTCCTGAGAGTTTTATTGTTTTTGATACTGTTGTAAATAGGATTGTTTTCTTCGGTTTTTGGATAGTTCATTGTTAGTTACAGAAATGCAACTGATTTTTGTATGTTGGTTTTGCAACCTGCAACTTTAATGAATTTGTTTATTAGTTCCAAGAGTTTTTTGATGCCATCTTTAGGACTGTCTATATATAAGGTCATAATGTCTGCAAACAAAGACAGTTTTACTTCATTTTTTTTTCCAATTTGGATGTCTTTTATTTCTTTTTCTTGCCTGATTGCTCTGAGTAGGACTTTTAATACTATGTTGAATTGGAATGGTGAGAGTGGGCACCATACCCTTTTCTTGTTCCTGATCTTAGAGAAAATACTTTCACCCTTTCACCATCAAGTAGGATGTAAGCTGTGGGCTTGTCATATATAGCCTTTATTATGTTGTAGTACATTCCTTTTACAACCAATTTGTTCCGTTTTTATCATGAAAAGATGTTGAATTTTGTTAAAATCTTTCTATGCGAATTTTGAGATGTTTGTGATTTTTATCTTTCATTCTATCAATGTGGTGTATCACATTTGTTGATTTGCATATGTTGAACCATCTTTATATCCCAAATATACATTCTACTTGATCATTCTGTATGATCCTTTGAATGTGCCGTTGAATTCAGTTTGCTAGTATTTTGTTGAGAATTTTTCCAACTGTATTCATCAGGGATATTGGCCTGTAGTTTTCTTTTCTTGTAATGTCCTTTTCTGGCTTTGGTATCAGGGTCATGCTGGCCTGTAAAATAAGTTTGGGAGTGTTTCCTCCTCTTCAATTTTTGGGAAGAGTTTTAGAAGTATTGGTGTTAATTCTTTAAATGTTTGACAGAATTCGCCAGTGAAACCATCTTATCTCGGGCTTTTCTTTGTTTGGAAATTTTTGATTGCTGGTTCAATCTTCTTACTAGTAATTGGTCTGTTTCAGATTTTCTGTTTCTTCATAATTCCTAATTCAGCCTTGGTGGGCTGCATGTCTCTAGAAATTTACCCGTTTCTTCAAGGTTATCCAGTTATTGGTCTATAATCATTCATAGTGACACAAAGGACTTAAAATCCTTTGTGTTTCTGTCATATCAGTTGTAATGTCTCTTCTTCCATTTCTGATTATTTTTTGAGTTTTTTCTCCCTTAATTCTACTCTAGTTAAATGTTTGTGAGTTTTGTTTATCTTAAAAAAAAAAGCCCAGCTGTTAAATTTGTTGATCTTTCCTTTTGTTTTTCTTGTCTGTATTTCATTTGTACCTGCTCTGATCTTATTTCCTTCTTTCTGCTAACTTTGGACTTGGCTTGTTCTTCTTTTTCTAGTTCTTTGATGTATCAAGTTAGATTATTTATTCAAGATCTTTCTTTTTTCTTAATGTAGGCATTTATTGTAATAAACTTTCCTCTTAGAACTGCTTTTACTGCATCCCATAAGTTTTGGTATGCTGTGTTTCTATTTTTGTTTGTTTCATAATATTTTGGTTTCCCTTTTGATTTCCTTTTTGACCCATTGGTTGTTCAGAAGTGTGTTGTTTTAATTTTCTACATAATTGTGACTCTATCCTGCATAATATTCCATGTGGGCTTGAGAAGAATGTGTAATTCTGCTATTGGATGGAATATTCCATATATTCATTAATGTATTCATTAATAGATTATTGTGGCTATAGTTATTTTTAATACTGTTGTCCTTCAATTTTCATACTAGAGTTAAGTGATTAAGCCACTACCATAATACAGTATTAGAATATTTTGGATTTGACTCTATACCTACCTTTACCACTGTGTTGCATGTTTTTATATGGTTTCATGTTATAAATTAGTATCCTTTCATTTCAGCTTTAAGAATGCCTTGCAGCATTTCTTGTAAGACAGTTCTAATGGTAATGAACTTTAGCTTTTGTTTGTTAGGGAAAGTATCTCCTTCATTTCTGAAGGACAACTTTGCTGAGTAAAGTTTTCTTGGTTGGCAGTTTTATAGCTTCGTTTTTTTCCTTTTAGCTACTTTTTTTTTTTTTTTGTAATGGGTAAACATTTTCTTTTTTTTCTTTTTTTCCCCCCAAATACTTTTATTTTATTTTTTCAGTGTTACAAAATTAATTGTTCATGCATCACACCCAGTGCTCCATGCATTACGTGCCCTCCTCAATACCCACCACCAGGCTTACCCAACCCCCACTCCCTCCCCTCCAAAACCCTCAGTTTGTTGCTCATAGTCCACAGTCTCTCCTGGCTCATCTCCCCCTCCAATTTCCCCCAATTCACCCTTCCTTTCCTTCTCACAATGCCCTCCATGTTTTTCCTTATGCTCCACACGTAAGTGAAACCATAAGATAATTGACTCTCTTTGCTTGACTTATTTCACTCAGCATAATCTCCTCCAGTCCTGTGCATGTTGATACAAAAGTTGGGTATTCATCCTTTTGATGGAGGCATAATATTCCATTGTATATATGGACCATATCTTCTTTATCCATTCATCTGTGGAAGGGCATCTTTGCTCTTTCCACAGTTTGGCGATTGTGGCCATTGCTGCTATGAACATTGGGGTACATGTGGCCCTTCTTTTTACTGCATCTGCATCTTTGGGGTAAATACCCAGTAGTGCACTTGCAGGGTCATAGGGTAGCTCTATTTTTAATTAATTAGTTAATTAATTAATTTATTTATTAGACAGAGAGATCACAAGTAGGCAGAGAGGCAGGCAGAGAGAGAAGGGGAAGCAGGCTCCCTGCTGAGCAGAGAGCCCGATGCAGGGCTTGATCCCTGAGATCATATCCTGAGCCAAAGGCAGAGGCTTTAACCCACTGAGCCACCCAGGGACCCTCTATTTTTAATTTCTTGAGGAATCTCCACACTGTTTTCCAAAGTGGCTGCACCAACTTGTATTCCCACCAATAGTGAAGAGGG
This sequence comes from Nasua narica, assembly GCA_028533885.1. NCBI lineage: Eukaryota > Metazoa > Chordata > Mammalia > Carnivora > Procyonidae > Nasua > Nasua narica. The sequence continues at coordinate 139,658,372 of CM052800.1, read as the reverse complement.
TTCCTCTTTCTTCACATCCTCTCCAACATTTGCTGTTGTCTTGTTGATTTTGGCTATTCTAACTGGTGTAAGGTGGTATCTCAGTGTGGTTTTGATTTGAATCTCCCTGATGGCTAATGATGATGAACATTTTTTCATGTGTCTGTTAGCCATTTGTATGTCTTCTTTGGAGAAGTGTCTGCTCATGTCTTCTACCCATTTTTTGACGTGATTATCTGTTTCTTGAGTGTTGAGTTTGAGGAGTTCTTTATAGATCTTAGATATCAGACCTTTGTCTTAGTATCATTTGCGAATATCTTCTCCCATTCTATGGGTTGCCTGTTTGCTTTGTTGACTGTTTCCTTTGCTGTGCAGAAGCTTTTTATCTTGATGAAGTCCCAAAAGTTAATTTTTGCTTTTGTTTCCTTTGCCTTTGGAGACATGTCCTGAAAGAAGTTGCTGTGGCTGATGTCGAAGAGGTTACTGCCTATGTTCTCCTCTAGAATTTTGATAGATTCCTGTTATCAAATACCAAAAGACCTCACGTTGAGTTCTTTTATCCATTTTGAGTTTATCTTTGTATATGGTGTAAGAGAATGGTTAAGTTTCATACTTCTATATAGAGCTGTCCAATTTTCCCAGCACCATTTATTAAAGAGACTGTCTTTTTTCCATTGGATATTTTTTCCTGCTTTGTCAAAGATTATTTGACCATAGAGTTGTGGGTCCATATCTGGGCTCTCTACTCTGTTCCACTGGTCTATGTGTCTGTTTTTGTGCCAGTCCCATGCTATCTTGGTGATCACAGCTTTGTAGTAAAGCTTGAAATCAGGCAATGTGATGCCCCCAGATTTGTTTTTCTTTTTCAACACTTCCTTAGCAATTCGGGGTCTTTTCTGGTTCCATACAAATTTTAGGATTGTTTGTTCCAGCCCTTTGAAAAATGCCAGGTGGAGTTTTGATCAGGATGGCATTGAAAGTATAGATTGCTCTGGGCAGTATAGACATTTTAACAATCTGATACATGAGCATGGAATGCTTTTCCACCTTTTTGTGTCTTCTTCAATTTCTTTCATGAATATTCTGTAATTCCTCGAGTACAGATCTTTTACCTCTTTGGTTAGGTTTATTCCCAGGTATCTTATGGTTCTTGGTGCTACAGTAAATGGAATTGATTCTCTAATTTCCCTTTCCATATTTTCATTGTTAGCGTATAGGAAAGCAACTGATTTCTGTGCATTGATTTTGTATCCTGCCACATTACTGAGTTGCTGTATGAGTTCTAGTAGTTTGGGAGTGGAGTCTTTTGGGTTTTCCATATAAAGTATCATGTCATTTGTGAAGAGACAGAGTTTGACTTTTTAGCTCCTTTTAAGATTATCTTTTTGTCTTTGATTTTTTTTTTTTCTAATATGCCCCAGAGAAGATCTTTTTGAATTGAAATTTTTGGGGGACCTATGAATGTGGATGTCCAAATTTCTTCCTGGAGTTAGGAGGTTCTCAGCCATTATTTCTTGATATTAGCTTTGTGCCTCTTCTCTCTCTCTCTCTTCTGGAACTCTAGTGATGTGTAGATTGTTTTCTTAATGGTATCCCATAGTCATGTAGGCTTTCTTCACTCTTTTTCATTTCTTTTTCTTTGTTTTCCTATGACTGGATAATTTCAAATGACCTGTTTCTGCCCCCCTGATTCTTTTTTCTGCTTGATCCAGTCTGCCATTAATGCTCCCTACTGCATTTCCCCCCTTTTAAGTCTTTGTATTTATTGTTGTTGTTGTTTAGCTCTTGAACTTCTGTTTGGTTCTTGCTATGATTTCTGTCTTTCTGTTAAACTTCTCATTTTGCTCATATAAAATTTTCCTGATTTCATGAATTATGTTTTTTCTGGTAGGTCACTGGTCTTCCTTAAAATGACTATTTTGAATTTTTTATTGAGAAAATCACATATCTCCATTTCTTCAGGGTTGGTTACTAGAAAATTGTGTTCCTTTGGTGGTGTCATGTTTTCTTGATTTTTCATGTTCCTTGAAGTCTCGTGTTGCTGCCTTCCCATTTGAAGAAGGAGTCACCTCCTTTCTTTACTGTCTTTGGCAGAGTAATAACTTCCCTTAGTCCTGTTAGGAATTCTGATTCCCAGATCTTTTCTATGATATGCCTCTTCCTTACTTCTTTGGGGGAAAATTCTTAAAATTGTATGCCTTCTTTTGATCCTGCAAGGTCAGGACCTATTGCTGATAGCCTCCTCTTGCTTTCCCATGGCAGTGCTAAATGCTCAAATTTGTGTCCTTTCTCTCAGCCCTGCAGAGTTGGGCCAGCTTTCTATGAGTGCTCATTAGGCATCTGCAAAGGCTCACTGTTGCTACCATCAGTGGCATGCAGAGGGAGCTGGCCATAGGGTGAGGTGTATGGATGGGGTGTGTACACCCCAGAACATTAGGGGTGCCTGTGGGCCAGTTGAGGGGATCTGCAGGCAAGATGTCCCCAGTGGCTAATGCGTAGGCTTCCTGATGGAATCTGTGATATGGTTAGTAAGATCCACTTCCCTTTGATACATTCTGAAAGTCTTGCCTGCTGTTCTCCCAGCCATCCCCTGCCCCAGTCATATAGCGTACTCAAGTTTTCTAGACGGGGCGAGAAAGAAGCTGTGACCAGCACAACTCACTTACATGTTCCCATTTTCCCTCCTGGGAGAAATCACAGACCAAAAAGTTCTCTCTTGGCACTAAGCTGTGCGACCTTAGGGAAGGGGTGATGCAAGGAAAGCAAAACCATTACTCTTACTTTCTTCAGTACATCTAGTCTCTGATTTTTTTCCTCCAATGGTGTGCTAGAACTTCTGATTGGACTCCTGGCCTTCCACAAAGGCACTCTGTTCCATTGGTGATTGTCAAAATCGGTCTTCTTTTTTGAGGAAGATGAAAGAAGATTCCTATTCTGTCATTTTGATGCCATTGTTCCCAATTATCTTCTTTGAAGCTAATTCCAGCAATGCGGAACACGGTCGATGCCTGCTTTAGCACCCAACAGCCGCAATGCATTCAGCTAAGTGATTGCTTAAGAACCCGAGAGAATTTCTGCTCTAAGGCAGTAACAGCCTCTCAATTATGTTGTTCTGTCCCTTATGGTAGGTGATTTTCCTTGTGGTTTCCCACAGATTACTCAAAATGCACCGACCGGTGTATTTTTTGTCTGGCTCCCAATTCAGCAGAATGGTTTTTGTAGGGTTTTTGTCTCCACATGTATATTTTGACTTTCCATTTGGTGCCTTGGCAGGTATGCAAGACTTCAATTACCTCAGCAGCAACTGTTTCGAGATCACCGTGGAGCTTAGCTGTGAAAAGTTTCCACCTGAAGAGACTCTGAAGAGCTACTGGGAGGATAACAAAAACTCCCTTATTAGCTACCTCGAGCAGGTAAACACTGCTTCCAGCATAAAATGGGAATCTAAGAGCATTTAATCCTGGCATACAGTTGTTTCTTGAGAGGAGCCCAGTCCAGCAGAGTCCATCTGACTCAGAATGAGGGCGCTACATTTGGAAAACATGTCAATGGTGGTCCAAACAGGCTTTCATTTATCATAGGTTTTGTGCCTCATGAATATTCACTGAGAACTGACTAAACTGAGATTTGTGATAAAGTGAGGTGACACCCTGTGTTCATTCATATTGCTCTAAGCCAGTCTTAGGACCCTCCTCCACCCTGATTGTCTTGGGCCTGTCAGACATCCCAGGCAGTACCAGGACAAGGGTGAGGTAAGTGAGGCATTTAGGATCCAAAATTGAAGGAGGCACTTACTCTCAGGGGCATGCGGGTATGGGATCAGCACCTGAGTATGAGTGCCTTTTTGAATTCTGTGCCCGACATGCCCCACTTGTCTCACCCTAGAGTCAGTAGATTCTGAGGTAATCATAATAACTATAGGTTACCATTACTGGGCATTTACTGTTTCCCAGGAATTGTTCTGAATGCCTTACATGTGATCCTTAATGCATTGAATCTTCACAACCACCTCATGAGGGAAGTTGTATCATCATCATCATCATCATCATCATCATCCCTGAATTAAAAATAAGGGATCAGAGACACAGAGAGTCAAACAGCTTGCCTGAAGTCACTGAGGCAGAATTTGAATCCAGGCTGTGTCCTTCCAGAATCACCATGCCATATTGCCTCTGATGACACAATCCTGTATCCATTCTAGAGAGCCACTTATGTAACCTTTCCAGTGGGGTCTCTACTGAACTTGGGGGAAATCTCACCACCTGTGGAAGAAAGATACCTTACCTACTGAGACTGAACCCAGGCCAGTCCCCTGCCAACCCCACATCTCTGTAATGTGTTGACATTGGTGCTAGGGGCCGCGGTGGGGAAACAGACCTAAAGACTCTGATCCTTCCCTGCAGTACCTCGACGGTCTTCAAATTCCATTCTGTATGTGGCTATTTATACCCAAAACCAGGTAGAGTGATGTCAGTTTCACATGCCAGCAGATGGTCCAGACTAATTTAAAAACTAATTTGATATGAACAAATGATGCTAAATAAATATGAAGCTATTTGCATATATGTGGACAACATATATGTAGGAAACCGATGCATTTGAAAAAATGTAAAATCAGCTTAAGTATTCTTTTACACGTGTCAGATATTCATAGAATACCTTATGAAAACTGATTCTAATGGAATAAATCCACTGATTACAAAGATTAAAAATTACTTATGACACAGGATGTTTTTCAATCAGTGGAATCCTGCTGCATGTTAATATAAAACGGCATTTTCAACGATAAAAGCTAAGGATAATTAGCCATGTTGACCCTAGAACAACCTTGATAAGAACCCCCAAATAGTATCTCCTTCGAGGAGAGCTGTAAACATATTTTTTGGGTAGAGGAAGCAAGACGGGGCTATTTGGTGTGTCCTCCGCTTAGATGTCAAATAATGCCTCCCGTACACAGTGCTTTTCATTCTATTTACATAGAACTTTCCACAAAAATTTATTCAGCTACTCTAGTGTCCTAGGCACACTGCGAAGCACTGGGGATAGAAGTCTTCATATCAGTGAGTTCAGAAATGTCAGAACCGAATCACACAAAAGGATGATAAATGCTCAAATAAAGGTCAGTTACAAAGAGCCATAGCAGCACACTGGGTCCCTAACCCAGTCCTGCTCATCAGTTAAAACAACAGCTTCAGGGCGCCTGGGTGGCTCAGTTGGTTAAGCAACTGCGTTTGGCTCAGGTCATGATCCTGGAGTTCCGGGATCGAGTCCCGCATCAGGCTCCCAGCTCCTCGGGGAGTCTGCTTCTCCCTCTGACTTGCTCTCTCTCACTTTCTCTCTCTCTCTCTCAAATAAATAAATAAAAAAATTAAATTGAAAAAAAATAAAACCAACAGCTTCAGTTGCTGCTTGAGCCTTAGTTCTTAAGAAAAAACTCAAGACAGAACAAAACCCACAAATATGTACCATCAGGAAAGAGGAGAATATGGGTCATATTTACGGTGTTAAGTAGGCATGTATCAATTCACCCATTTATATAGAGATAAGCTGAAAAGAAGAGGGAACAGGTTGTACTGTCCTGTTTGATGCCACTTGGAATTGGAATTTGATCTGTCCACAGACCCGTAGGATCCACTGTGATAGGACCTCAGTGTTATGGTACCAGCTGTGTAGAAGCAGTGACAGTGATACAATGGGCTCGTCCCGCTTCCCTCATAGAACACTTAGTTTAGGGAATCAACGGCTGATGACAGGTCAGTGAAGACTGCCAGAAGTTCTGTGTTGATATTATTTTATTGATGATGGGACAGAGTATGGTGGGGCTTAGTAACTGAATACCTGGACCTAGAGTCTAAGTGTGGACTAGTTTACAACTCATGGAAAATAGGTAATTAGGAGGTCTAATTCTATAATTGGCTGAAAGGAAATCTCTTGCAGGGCTTTAAAAGGATGTTTGGAGGAACTGGAATTGCAAAGTTAATTAGGATAAATAGTTCGCTGTGGTGGGGAGGCTCTCCCTTAATAGCTTTGGAACAGTTTAGTTCTCAAAATTCCCAAAGAAATTCCCAAAGAATGGTTCGTGGGCACTGGCATCACAATCACCTAGGTTCTTGTTAAAAATGAGTTTCCTGTGCCACCACTGAATCCTACTCTCTGCATGGTAGGACCCCAGAGTCTCTGTTTCAGTGAGCTCTTTGGGGGAGGGCTTAAAGATTAGTGATATGAACAGTTCTAGTAACAATGGAGAATCTCTGTTTTTTTTTTTTTTTCCCCAGCCTTGGTTGATTGATGTCCTGGAATCTGAGAAGAGAGCATTATAGGAAGGACAAGCGTACTAAATAGCATCTTCAGGCATGAGTGAAATTTGAGCTTCTGTGATTTCCTTTGCAAAAGTCATAAAATGACAGCATTTTCTGATCTGCATTCATGTGGAGTTGTGAGAATCTGTAACATTTCCAGTGAGACTTATTACTACTGGAATTTTTCAGAGAAGTTTGCTCTGAAACTGTCATATCAGAGACAGATATCTACTTATTTCACTATTTTTTAAATGACAGACTATAAGTCTTGGGTTGCAGAGGCAGAAAAAAAGTAAAGTCATGAATAATTATCTGGGTATATTTGCCCTCAATGTAGGCAAACTATATGTTTTTGGAGTGATTGGCTTATTTTCGAAAGGCAAGGAAATTTAAAACTTTCATTTCTCTAAGGTTTATAATATTGATAATACCAAGATTATAGTGCCTCAATGAACATAAAGTACATGTGGGTAAATAATGACTTGTTTAAAAGCTTTCTAAATTTCTCTGAAGAGCCCTCATATTAAGAAATTTAAAGTTTGTATTTTTTTCTCTGATTTTCTGCTCTATGTGTGTCTCTCTGCCTTTTCTCTAAAATTTTTCTAGTCCCCAAATTGCCTTTAGAGAAAGGAAGTACATGTTGTTTATTGTAGAGTTTTAGAGATTCTGCATTTTTAAAACTAAGAGCAAATGCAAAAAAGATTTATTGATTGATTATGCGGGACATCTCTTGGATGACACATTATACTGCTGCCAGATTTATTCTCTGATGACAAAGGAAGACCTGAGACTTATTCTACTTTCCGTAGGAAATATTTCAGTATCCTCAGTAGCAAAAGCAAATTCACTTTCTAAGGCTAGAAGGAGTGAGGAGCGAGCTGAGACTTTGGGAATTCAGGCATCTTCTGTTAAGTAATGAAGCTTAACGTATCACCCTTTGGTATTTCCAGAAGCAGCACTTTCTCAGGGACTTGAAGTGACTCTCTGTCACTTGAAACATATATTGACTCAGTTGAATTCTGTTTAAAAATGAAGGAAAAAGCTGCCTTC
>CM052800.1:139635588-139650544 GCA_028533885.1 Nasua narica | reverse complement strand
AATATTTAACATTGATTCATTTTGTAATCCCTTCAATATTAATAGACACTACTTAAAATAAATAACTAGACTTTTAGGTGAAAATATAAGAACTTGATCTGTTTCTTCTCATATAGCACTCATTTTCCTACATATATTACATGGAGGACTGTAGCAAAGGTTTAAGCGATCTTAGTATTTTAGACTTAAAGGCAATATTCCACGTGTTATTTAGATACAGAAACTTTTTGAGTAACTCTAGCTTTTCAAAATTAATGAAGTGCTTTTAATGTAATTGGTGACAATGCCACAGAGTGAATGCCGCTGAAAAGGTCAAGAGCTACAGCGTGGAGATGTGGGCACTCTACCACATGATTTCAATAGTTCAGTATAAATCGTCATTTGTCTCGTGCTGACTAGCTATATAAGCATGATCATGTTAATGCATTTTTTGGATGGGAAGGAAATGTAAATGTTTAGAAAGAGGTTTTATGATGAGAATGGAAATCGACTTCTTGCTTGTACATATGGGGGCTCTACTGTTGTATTCTCCAGCCTGTTAACGCCACTTAAAAGCTTAAGGGTTTTCTCTTGGTTGTAGATTGGTCTAGAATTGCATTCTCAATGAATAAAGGTTCAAAAAAAATATCCCCATGGTCTTTATTTTATTTTATTTCTCTATGGTTTTTGGTCTAGAGTTGTGGTCTTGCGATGAAAAGTCTATTTCCTGTAATGGCCTCTCACTTGTTAATCCCTGCCATTTTAAAATTAATTAACTAATTAAGATGGTATTTATTTATTTGAGAGAGAGTGAGAGAGTGAGCAAGCACATGCATGAGCTGGAGGAGCAGAATAGGGAGAGGGAGAAGCAGACTCGCGGCTGAGCAGGGAGCCCGACATGGCGCTCGAGTCCCAGACCACGAGATCACACTGTGAGCCAAAGCCAGCCACCTAACTAACTGAGCCACCCAGGTCCCCCTATCTTTGCCACTTTAAAATTTATCCACTGACTGCCGTTTGCCAAGCACAGTGCAGACTCTGCGTGTTATTGGTGGACAAAAGGTTCTGGCTCCATGGATCTTACGGATCAGTTGTGGACATAGACCTTAAATAAATGTACACAGAAATGAATATGTAATTATCTGTCATGATGAGTAAGATGGCAGGAAAGAATAGGGTGTTCAGAAAAAGAGAGTGACAGAGAAACTTCAATTAGACTGGCCGAGGGCACTCAGAAATAGCCTCTCGATGCATGTAAGCCCAGGTCTAAAATAGGAGCAGGTGTAGGCAATGCAGTGCCTGAATGTAGGGGTGTGTGTGTGTGTGTGTGTGTGTGTGTGTGGTAGTGGTGGTGGTGATGGTGGTGAAGCGTGTGGTTGATCACTATCCAGGTATAGGTTTTTGTTAATGTAATGTTAACTGTTGTAAGACCAAACCCCCCAAATATATAATGGCTTAAGCACAGTAAAAGTATATTTTTGGCTCAGGTATCTGTAAGACATCCCTGAGTCACTTCTGCCCATGGCTCATCACCCAGAGCTAGTCACATAGCTCTGTGGAATCACCATCCTTGCTGAGCAACACTGTCACTACTATAGTTCTCCCTTCCGGTGCCAACATAGCTTTGCTCCCTTTTTTCCAACTATAGAATTCACTTGGCCCCTCCTCAAGTGAGGCAACTTAAATCAAGGCTTTGAGCCTCAAGTCTGGGATTTTTGAGGGATCCCACAATGGCCTCTCTACCAGATCATCAGGTGGCCCCTCCTGCTCCCCAAATCTACAAACCAAAAAGACAGTTTATATGCCTCTTTCTCACCCAACATACAATAGAATAGGGTCAATATAATATTAGTAAACACTCCTTGGAATGCTGAGGAACAAGAGATGCACAGTATTCCCTGGTCCACAGCAATTATGAAATCTTGCCAAGTGGATATTCTACAGGCCTCCTCTTCTGGAGATGGAGTATGGTCCTGGTTCCAGAATTGATTCTGGACTCTGGAAAGTGCTTCCTGTTCTCATTCTGCAAGGCCATGGCATGGTGTTCTTGAATTCCTTCTCTGTCATTCATTCAGGATGTGGGTGGATGGAGGTGCACCATTCGGGATGTGTGAGCTCCCTGGTCATTGCAGCAGACTGAAGGAGAGACTGAAGAATCCAGAATGGACCTTTTATTGACTTAGCCTGCGAATGACACATGTCCGCTCTTCTCACAATCTGTTGGCCGAGACTAGTCGCATGGGTTTACCTAACTGAGCAGGATGCAGGAAATATGGAAGAGCAAGTAGAAGATCTGCCTCTGCCACAAGGCTACGCAGACCAAGTCAGTTACACATGCAACTATGGGAAGGCAGGGCTTAATCCCACGTAGTTTTGCCCTTGCATCCATTTGTCGTGATGCGGGGTTTCAAAGATTTCAACATGCTTTGATTTTATCGAATGAAGGGTCTAGAATGGAGTGCTGTTGGTAGGGAAAGTCCTCCTTGTCAACGTTTCTGTGCTGACCTCCGCTGGAATAAAACTCCTGGCCTCTAGTCCTACTTCTCCCTTACTCCTTCCTACAGAGAAGTCAGTCACTTAATTGTTAGGTGATGACAGGTGAGCTAATCTAATTGGGTGGGACAAATCTATCAAAAGACTCTAAGCTTCCTTTCCCTTTCTTCTCTACCCTGGGCAGAGGCAGCTCCAGACTCTCCCTGGGGTACCAAAGTAGACTTTGGGTGTGTGTGCGGGGACAGAGGAAGGGCTTATGGGCCTAGAATATTAACAGACTCTTTGTTCCACAGATCTAACGTCATTTTCTCCAATTAATTTATCAGTAATAAAGCTGACAGTTTCACTTCTGTCTGTTGGTCTCCCATGTTTTACTTTTCAACTGGTCCTGAGCTCGGGAGTGGAAGAAATGGGTATTATACATTGAATCCATAAAATCTTCAAAAGGTATAATACTTTAATACTCTAGGTGCTGTCATTTCCCCCCCCAAAGGTCAAGTGGGACCAGTCTGTCTCTCATTTTGACTATCGTATTTCTCTTAATACAATCTAAGATGGACTGACATTTTTTGGAGGTTTCATGTCACGTTGTTACCTCATATAAACTGAGCATAAATGAAAACTCTGCGTTAAAGTTTTAGATTTGGTTTGAAAGTAAATGTTAAAGCAGGCAAGAATGTGGAAGATCTGAGGGTTGAGGATTAAACAGGTCTGTGTTTTGAACAACAGGGCGAAATTGCTGTAGGTAACAAAAATCAGAAAGGGAGGGGACTGGGGAGTTGATTTTCATGAAATAATGAACACATTTTAAACTTTGCTTTTTTCCTCCCTCATCAACAGTGAAAATCAGACACATTATTATGGAAGCTAATCTCCACTTACATTTTGATTTTCAATTCTTTGCATAAACAAAGATAAACATTTCTTGTAGGAATGGAAACATGAACTTTGATATTCATATTTTATTTGCACAAACTCTGAAACTTTCCATTATTTGGTGTTGTGGGAGGCTAAAAAATCATCATTTGTTCCAACACATGACTCAACTTCTCTTTTCAAAATTCTCATGAGGAATTCTTCTCTGGATAGAACTGGACAGCATTTGGAGGTTCTGCCTCAGTAATGTCTAGATGGAATGTACTCACAAATACACTCCATCCTGGTTTTGCTGTTCTTAGGCAAACATCATTTTAGGGGGGCACGTGGGTGGCTCAGTCGTTAAGCATCTGCCTTTGGCTCAGGTCATGATCCCAGGGTCCTGGGATTGAGCCTCACATCGGGCTCCCTGCTCATTGGGAAGCCTGCTTATACCTCTCCCATTCCCCCTGTCTGTGTTCCCTCTCTTGCTGTGTCTCTCTGTCAAATAAATAAATAAAATCTTTAAAAACCAACCAACGAAAAAACTCAAAACCAAAAAAACCACACATCATTCTAGATACTTACAAATGTTCTGATTCTATACTCTTCCTTCCTCTTTCTTTTTCTTTCTTTCTTTCTTTCTTTCTTCTACACAGTCAGCCAGTGAATCAATTCAATCATAACCTGGGTTTCTAGCATAGTACATAAATTTAGTCTTATGTGATTTATTTAAGTGATTGCAAAATTCCCTGAGAATCAGTTTTAAAAACAGGGCAAAGATGTGGTTTACCTGGGTTAAGAGTCATCAGTGACTATGGCCTATAATGGTTAAGAAAAGAAAAATCACCGTATTGGAAATTTTCATGATGTCAGGGCCCACAAGGTTAATTTTATAGGTTGCGGTATTTTCTTCTACTCCTTCAATTTTTAACTTATCTTAGCTCTCTTTTTTCTCTTCTCTCCTTTTCCTTTATCCATTCTTTTCCTTTGATGATTCATTCAGCAATTACCAAATGCTCATTCTGTAATCTTGACCAGATATTGAAATAGCACATCTCCATGGTCTATGGCCATGGCCATTACCATGGTAATCATCACCGTTATCAAGAATATATCTTGTGCCACACTTTGTGCTGGACATTTGAATGAAATGCAGTATTCTGAAACCCCACCACAAAGCTGTAAGACAGGAAGTGTTGCAGCATTCCTATCTAACAGATGAAGAAACAGATTCAGAATTTAAGTTAAATCCCATATGTCACAGAGCTAAGAGTAAATGGCAGACCAAGATTAAAACTCACGTCTGCCTGACCTCAAGTCTATTTGTTTTTTACCTCACCTCACTTCGTTAGCATGATCCAAAAAGGGGGGTATTCTTGATTAAACATATCTTTGTTTTATATTCCTTTGACTACTTCACATATGCTGATCGCTATACTTGGGGTTTCTGCGCAGGATTTATTACCTACCCTTTAAAGATAATTTTGAAACATTCTGCAAATAAATATAACCAGCTCCTATTGTATAGCTTCTTGCTAGGTGGAATTACTATGCATCCAGTTAGTGTGATCGGTTCCAGTGGATCTGGTGATGTTTGGCCCAGATATTATGCTTGACCACAAATTAATGCTGCAGAGACACACGGCATGGCCAGGAACCTACAGTAGAGCAAGGCAGGTGAAGAGAGGAGGATGTGGCATGACAGCTGCCTCCTCATCCCTCACTTCCCTCACAGGGGCAGAGAATTCCTGAGAAGTTGGCCAGAGCAGGGTCTGGTTGCACAAGTTCAGTCCGTCTTAAAGTTGTAGTCAGGGCGGACTACAGCGAGGTGGAGAGGGAGGGTATAAAATGAAGTATTAGGGTTCCTGAAATCAGATAGAAAATTGATGAAGGCAATGCTTTAATAAAGGACTAAATTAAGGGACACCGGCCCTTAGCTTCAAGGAGGCTATCCATGGATAGTGAGGTTTCTGCTCCAGGAACATGGGTTCCTGGTCAGTCTATAATCCAGTCAGTAATCCTGGCAAGAAGGGGCCTGTGGTGCACATATTAAATTAGTTAATATATGTAAAACACTTAGAAAACTGCTTGGCATGTAGTAAGTGCTCAAAAATGTAATTACTTTTGCTCGACAACACATTACTATTATTTAATTATTATTATTTAAAAATGTGTGGTTAGGAACGCCTGGGTAGCTCAATCGGTTGAGCACCCAACTCTTGGTTTTGGTTCAGGTCAGGATCTCCCGGGTGGGGGGATCCATGGGGGCAGCCCCATGTTGGGCTCTGTGCTCAGCAGAGAGTCTGCTTGATGGATTCTACCCCTCTGCTCCTTCCCCCATTCTGTCTCTCTCTTTCTCTTTCTCTCAAATAAATCTTAAAAAAAAATGTGTGGTTGTTTTTATTACTATTACTATTGTTGCAAGATCAAGTTATGGGATTTGCTACTTGGAAACTGGGACCATGGAAGAAACCCAGGTAGAAGACCCACAGGTGGGACCAGTGCTTGGAAATGAGGTGGAAACCTAGTTATTATACGAGTGATGGTGTAAAATAGGGGTGTAGATAAGATATAAATATGCCTATGTTACATTAAGATCGGTCTCGGCACTCACAGTTCACCCACGTCTGCGGATGATATTCAGTCAAGAGCAGAAATAAAGAGGCATAAAATTGACTGGACCTCCTGCAAAAGGGTATTCTTTAGCAACAACATTAGTGTCAACTCTAGTTGTGTGTTTGACTACATGAAAAAGGAGTCGAAGAATTATTTGTATTGTTTCTACTCACTGCTGTGTTTAATTGGCAATATGAAGGTCAGATGATACAATGAGAGAGATAAAACCATAATGAATTTATACTTCAAGATTTGTGAGGTTAGTGCCCAACATGCACTGTGAAAACTTAGTGTTTCTGAAATGTTACCGTCCCAGTGTCATCTGGTGAGGACAGTGATGGAAGCTGGAGGGACTGCCGGAAGATCTGGGTGATTGGACGTGCACTCCTGTCTGCCGGTGCTAGTCCGAGGAATGAACGCCTGCTCAGAGAGGAGGTGGGCAGCATACACTTGAACTAAGATGTTCCAACATTAACCTAAAAATAAAACCAGAGCCTTGTCAACAGCAAGCAACCTGACATGGTTAGAAATGCAGCAGAAAGAAAGCACGTCATGAAACATCCACATGAATAACCCTGCCCTTTTACTCTATAAACTTTGTAAACACTTACCCAATTACCTACGGCAGTTGCTACAAAACAGAAAGAGAGACAGTCTTTTTCTCATACTTTTTTTTTTCTATACAATTTTTCAAAGTTTAACTTACTGGCTCTGTGTTTTCAAGTTGATCTGGTTGGAATCCTATTCACAGACTTAAAACTGATGCATGAATAGGATACTTGATGAATTACTGAAACAGCACAGCTGATTATTAGAAAACAAAACATAACACATGGGTAAAATCTGTAAACCAGAAGTTTCATGAGTTTGAATATCATTATAATACATTCTTCTGATCGTCCTGATTACATGACAATTTTTTCAGTGAACCCTCTGGCTAAAACTGCTGTTTCTTCTTACCCACATTTCCACTAATATTTATTCTAGAAATTCCTAAAAAAAATCAGCTCTGACACCACCAGGCACACTTCCATTCCCTGCCCTTGCAATGAAGCAATCTCAAAGCAGCTGGCCATAGTCACTTGCCTACTGCTACCCTTTGCTCCAGAAACCTCCGGGCAGCTTTTTCCCCGGTGTTTATTTTAAACCTTACATTTTGAAGAGCAAGATGGTGAGAAAACAGCAGTGAGTCTAACCAGAGCTTCATAAATTTGTTGCCACGGCTTCCCTGGCTACATGAACCACTGCTGTGGGATTTGGTGTCTGGTGAGGGAAGATTAAAACGGTGGGCGGTGCAGCATTCTTCACTTTAAACCTAAAATATATTTTCTTATGCATTAAATACACATTACATTTCTTACACATTAAATACACAGCGGTATTTCAAAGCCAAGTATGTGTGTAATTAAGGTAAGAAAATGCCCGCTTTCGGTGCACGCCTCAAGGTCCCGACCGCCATGCGTGCTCAGTGTCAGGCCGTGGGAGGCGCCGACAGATCCGCGGAGCTGGCAGGCAGACGGAAAAGGAGGGATTAGATGCTGGATTCTTGTTTGGGCCCTTGGCCAAGTTGAACAGGCCTGCAGGCTCCTGCCCGCGCGAACTTGGTCCTGTTATTTCCACTTCCTCTTATTGACCCACGCGGAAGTGCGAATAGGGCCCCGGGCTATCCCCGCGTGGGGCCCCTACCTTCCTAACGCGGGCAGCTGTGAACCACCAATCCACAGACCCTGCAAGTGGCCTACTTAGGTGCCTGGACAGCCTGCTTCTTACCGATGGGTCCTTTGGGATGGTAGCTCAAGAAACAAACAAATAGTGGGGCAGAAATTAATTTTTTTCTCACTTAGGACTCACCTTCAAACCCACTACCATTTTCGAGTTTTTGGAACCTAAAATATGGTACCCATTTCTCTTGCATTTCTACTTTTCTGTTATCCTGATCTCCTGTCTCCCAGATACATTTTCTCTGTCATAGACATTCATGATTTCCCTTTGCTTGTTGTCTTTCCTTCTCCTCTGCCTCCTCTATCCTTCCTCCTTTGCTCTCTCTCCCTCTGCCTTTCTGGACCTCTGAGGGTCACGACTGCATTTAGCCAGGAAGCCACTAAGGGCAAGCTGCTTAGACTGTCTTCTTCCTCCTCCTTCCCCATCGGCCTTCCCTCTGGAAGGGGCCTTCCTCCGAAAGGGCCTTCCTTAGCCTGAGCCCTGCCCAGGGCAGCTTGCCATCTAGAGAACCCCTCTTGACCTTCTCCATTACCATAGAACTAACTCCCCTGAGCCCAGCCCTGACCCCAGGAGCCCAGATCCTAATTCTGGAGTCTGTCCTGGCTTATCTGAATCCGGGTCTCCTGGGTGACATGGAAATTCCATGAAGAGTTAGGTTGCTGTCTTCACTATTGACAGATACAAGAAACCACAAGCAGACTCATCCAACACTGGGAGGGATGAACTCAAGAGCAGGCAGCGTGGCGGAGAACACGGGACCCTGGACTTGGCTCGTCTCCCTGAGCAGCAGCTGCCCCGTGTCGAGTGACAGGCTCAGAGAGAGGGCACCTCTGAGAATCTCGGTCTCCCCATATTGAACAGGAAGACATTCTCGTTGCTGTTTAGATATTTATCAAAGTTCTTTTCCTACTGATCTCATAAGTCTGTGGCTAGGAAATTTCCTATAGAATATAAGGGAAGGTCAAAATGGAAGGCACACAAAAATCTTTAGGTTGTGATTAAAATGTGCCATAGTTCAGAAATAGCTTTGAACTGGCCAGCATGATCTGGCCATAAAATATGATGACCCCTAGCTGTTGATAATGTTGACTACCTGAGCAAGACGAACCCTCCAGTCTGTAGACGGATTCCCTGCATGCCACACCCTCACAGAGTGAAGCTTAGGAACGCCCAGAAGCCTGAGTCAGAGGAGTGAGCGAGCCCGGAAGCTGATAATGGGGCCCAGGAGCCAGGGCAAGAGGGAGCGAGGCAGGGGGATGGGGGTGTGGGTGGTGGTCAGGGAGGCTACAGCTGGATTCAAATCTGAACTGTGGGAGGATGGTCTGACTCCACCCATAGCCTTCTGATGTAGGACCTGTCTCACCCTCTCCCTCTCCCTCCCGCTCTCCCCTCCCCTCATCCTCTCCATCCATCTGATAAAGGACCTGTCTCATCCTCTCTCTCTCTCTCTCTCCTCCTCCTCCTCCCTCCTCCCTCCCTCCCTCCCTCCCTTCATCTTCTTCCTTGGCATCCCTATCTCTGCTTCTATAGCCACCTGTGGCCAGGAGCCATCAGCACTTCATTCAGGATCAGCCACAATCACCGCGTGGTTGAAGGGTACCAGAACTCTGAGGGGATTCTGTCCTGGAACCAGAGATGTGGGGGAAGATAGGTAGGCAGATGGTGCCACTTCTGCCTTTGTCTACTCTCTGTATTCAACAGACTTGCCTCTTTTTCATTTTTAAGAACCTCAGGCTAAAATGCCCACTTAAAGTGAGCCGAGGTAAGTTGTCTTTAAACTTCTCTCCACAGCTCAGAAGGTATTTTTAAATAGACTTCTTGCTTCCTTATCAGAATAGTATTGAAGAACACTGAGCTCATATGGCAAAACTGCTGCACTGTGGACATGTATGCAATTATGATGATGTCTATTTCCCTGTATGTGTGTGTGCCCAGTAAAAGCAAAGCTGTCAAGATGCTGCTGTGGGCCAATTGTGCATAATTTCTTGGGAAAAAAATATTCTGAGTTTTAAAAGGCATATTACTTTTCTTCTTGCAGGAGGTCATTTTGCTAAAAAACAAAAGCAAGTGTGCAACAGTGTCCATGTGAGAAAAAGACACTCTGCCTCAAGCTGCTTTGTGGTCATGTAGCCACAAATATTCCTCAGGTATAAGCCTGCTTTGTAGAGTTCAGATCACACAAACTTTTAGTTTTAAAGTATTGCACTTCATGTGAACTTCTGATGATTACTGAATGTCAAACTTTGCTCTGGTCTGGCATAGCTTTTCCACCTCTTCCTCCTCCCCCTTTCCCCCCTTCTCTTCCTCCACCTCATACCACTGCTTCCCTTTCCCTTCTCCTCCCCTTCCCCTCCTCCCCTTCCCCTGCTTCCCCCTTCTCCCCCTCTACCACCTCCTCCTCCTCCTTCTTTCTATTCTCCTTCTTTTCCTCCTCCTTCTCCTTCCCTTCTCCATTTCTTTTCCTCTCCTTCTTCTTCCTCTTCCTCCTCTTCTTCTTCTTCCTCTCCTTCCTTTTCTCCTTCTTCTCCTCCGCCTTCTCCTTTTCCTTCATCTTCCCCTCTTTAAAGACCATCATGTAGGACACAAGAATGAGACCAGGGCACGCTGGTTAGCTAGTGACTAAATATTTCAGGATGCCAACATTAACCTAAACTGAGAGCGGATCTCCAGGGCTAGTAGGTAGCACTTGGTGCTTCACATTTACTGGAAGTCCCACTTCAAAGGAGTTCCTTTTACTCTTTTCTTTTCCCTCCATATGTATGTATCACTGAAGAGCCACTTAGCACAGTGCCTGGGTCATCGTAAGTGCTCAACAAAGGCTACCTCTTAAGTTTGCTTCTGGTTTATTTTGGCTTCCTTTACCAGTGAGTTATAGTATGTGTGAAAGAAAGCATCACAGGATCTGTCAGGAAAACGAGACTTGCCTGTATATCCAAGGCCTAGAAGAAATTACAATGGTGTAGGATGAACTCGGTTTGAGGTTGTCTGAGAGCACGATGGAAGGAAAATGGGCATTCCTATACTCCTCCCCATCCATTTTGGGTTTGGTTTGGCACCTTTTTCTTTGGAATCTGCTTTTGGAGAACCAGAGTCCTTTTGCTCTAACAAGTATTTAGGCCCTCTGAGCTCCAAACAGTAACTGGACTGAAGGGTGGGTGCAAGAAACAAATTGCATGTGAAATAAAGGGGCAAAGGGCTTATAGATTTGGTAGCCTAGCAAGGACTGGGATGTTTCAAAATTGTTTTTAAAGCTGTTAGAGAGACCTTGGTGAGATCAATAGACATGATGTAACTACAGAAGCGTTATGTAGAAGCCTTCCCAGGTAGGTGGGGGCCATTCACAACAGTCACTTTTCCGAGTGCCCTACAATGAACTCTTGTTGTTCTTCTCTCCATCATGAGGGAGGGCCCAGGGGCAGACTGCTGATTGGGGCCACAGTGAGTCCTGGGAAGGGCACAGGCATTAATTAATTAATTAATTTTTAAAGATTTTATTTATTTATTTGAGATAGAGGCAGTAAGAGAGAGAGCATGAGAGGGGAGAAGGTCAGAGGGAGAAGCAGACTCCCCGTGAAGCTGGGAGCCTGATGTGGGACTCGATCCCAGGACTCCGGGATCATGACCTGAGCTGAAGGCAGTTGCTTAACCAACTGAGCCACCCAGGCACCCCGGGCACAGGCTTTAGAGTAGGACATCTCTGGGTTCAAATCCAGGCTCAGTTTCCCTAGAAACTGTGTGATGTTAGCCAGTTATTTAATTGCTCAAAGACTTAGTTTCATAATCCAAAAACAAAAATAAAAACACCAACTTTGCCTGGTTTTTATGAGAATTACTTGAGATAAAGTACACAAAACCTCTGCTAATAGAGACCGATTAATGTCTTTTTTTTCCTGGACAAATTCAGGATTTAGGGAAAACAATGTTCTGCTTTTTAAAAGAACTATGATAAGTAAAAACAAACAAGTATATTTATAGAACTATGTAATCAGCTTAATTTATGTAAAATAATAAAACATTTCTTAGACACATAGTTAGCTGAGGAGTGAAAAAGCTAGAATTGTTCTGACTAACCAAGAAAGAAACAAAGATAGAGTTAGGATTTTTTTTTTTCTTTTTATTTACAAAATAAGGGAATGGTGAACAGAAGCTTCAGTCTGTCTTGATAATGATATGGAGTAATTCAAGAAAAAGGAGATTTCCATTTAGCATTTAGTGGCATTTTGATTTTATACTTTTTGACGAAGATCAGCAAATCATTTTTCCAGAGATCTCATGGAGTCAGGGATGTCAAAACAGAGACAACTCAGAAGTGAGATGGGGCCACACAGTTTATCCTTTATAGAGTCTTTAGAAAAGCTTCTAAGATAATCACAAAAATGTCACATATAGGGTAGTTGTAGGAACACCTTATATCACCTGGGTACTGGCTATCTAGAATGGTGACTAGTCTGTAGGTCACCTAAAATATTTATAGGGTTTATGAACTCTGGTGAATGCTAGTGACACTGCCCCTTCCATTTTCAAAAGGTAACTCATCCCTCCTGAAATTAGTGCTTCTGGGAATAGTTTTTCATTTGCCATGTTTTCCCTGAAGTGCAGTAACATTTGCACATTGATGCCGACACAGGGGTTATCATCTACAGTCTACGTGGTCTACTAGTTTTCTAGGACTGCTATAATAAATTACCACAAATTTGGATGGCTTAAAATGACAGATATTTACTAAGTCACAATTCCGAGAACTAGAAGTCCAAAATCAAGAGAAAGGCAGACCCATGGTGCCTTCAAAGTCTCTGGGGAAAGATCCCTCCTTGCCTCTTCCTCGTTTCTGGTAGTTACTGACACTCCTTGGCATTTCTTGGTTTGTAGACCCATCCCTTCAATCTCTGCCTTTGCAGTCCCATAATGTTTTCCCTGGGCCTGTGTCCAAATTTTTCTCCTTTTATAAGGACGCCAGGCATTGGATTAGGGCCCACCCTGATACAGTAGGACCTCATTGTAACTTGATTACATTTGGAAAGGCCCTGTTTCTGGGTAAGGCCACATTCACAGGTCACTAGGGATTAGGATTTGAACATATATTTTTGGAGGACCCAGTTCAATTCTGAGTGGATGGTATAGTCCTACATAATAGAGAACATATAAAAGATTCTTGTATTAACTACTTTTTGCTTCTCCTTCCAGCTCCTCTCTTCACTTTTCATGCTCAGTCCTGGCCCGCATCCATGTGCTCCTTTGCCTTTGGACTCGTGATTGAGTGATACCAACGGAAGATGTCAAGATTGGAGGTCAGGAGGAATGTACTTATTCCATGGGCTAGCTCTCTACCCTGGCCCTGTGGGTTGGCTGTGTTCTTTTACCAGATTCCACAGATCTTGTCAGGGGACCCTTGCCATAACTGCTCTCTCACAAGTGTCCGTCCCCTCACCCTGGGCGTGGGCTGATAATAAGTGGCTCTAGTGCTGAGTAATGACTGTTGGTTTCCCTCAAGTCTATCTTCTACCCTCATTAACTCCTCCCCTGAGCCAGAGGGAGTGTACCCTCTGGTTTCTGCCAGCGCCGACTGATTGCTATACTAAACACAGCAATCATTTGTTTAGAAATAATGTCTATGCCTGCCTCTTTAAGTTACAGACCAAAACTATGTTCCAAATTCATTTTTTTCCTGCCTCTTGCATGAGCAGATGAAGTTTCCGACAGGTTGGCTCTGGGCCACATCAGATGAAGATATACAGTCTCCTCTGTTTAGTCTTCTGGAACAATTGTAGTAAAGTGGCACTGGCCCTTGCGGGGGAACAGTTTTCCCTTTCAGGAACAATTCATTGTTTGCATTTGTCTCCTCTTTTTCGCTCATGAAATCTCATTTGCTCTTGGCTGCAGGAGAGCACAGGTGAGGAAAATTGGCCTTCTTGTAATTTGGAACCAAACCATTCAAAGCTTATAAATCATTCATTACAATGGAAAGAAATTGGATTTCTGGGTTGGCCCATTGCAGCCTGAGCCAAGTTAGGTGCCATGAAGCAGCTCTCCATGGAGGATACTGTACTGTGAGAGCTGGGGCTCTGGGACTCCCTCTCTCTCTTTCCCTGTAAATGGACATTGCCGGTGGACATCCCCTTTTCTGTGAATGGACTAGGTCTGGACGAAAACTGACCCCTCTCACTGGAGCCTTTCAGAAATACTGGCAAGCAAGAAAGAATGTCACCCTGTTGATGGTAAAGGCAGCACATAATAAATATTCACTTTCTCTTTTCTTCCTTCTCTCCTTATTTTCCCCAATTTTATTTTTATTTTTTTATTAACATATAATGTATTATTTGCTTCAGGGGTACATGTCTGTGAATCATCAGTCTTACACAATTCACAGCTCTCACCAAAGCTCATACCCTCCCCAATGTCCATAACCTAGATACCCTATCCCTCCCCACCCCCCCAACTTCCCAGTAACTCTCAGTTTGTTTCTTAAGATTAAGAGTCTCTTATGCTTTTTCTCCCTTCCCAGTCCCATCTTGTTTCATTTTTCCCTCCCTTCCCCACAGGACCCCCTGCCCTGCCTTTCAAATTCCTCATATCAGAGAGATCATAATTGTCTTTCTGTGATTGACTTATTTCGCTTAGCAGAATACCCTCTAGTTCCATCCACATCATTGCAAATGGTAAG
Source organism: Nasua narica (assembly GCA_028533885.1). Classification (NCBI taxonomy): domain Eukaryota; kingdom Metazoa; phylum Chordata; class Mammalia; order Carnivora; family Procyonidae; genus Nasua; species Nasua narica. The sequence continues at coordinate 139,636,215 of CM052800.1, read as the reverse complement.
ATTTTGGGTTTTTGATGGCTGTGTAATATTTCAGTGTGTGTGTGTGTATGTGTGTGTGTGTGTGTGTACCACATCATCTTTATCCATTCATCTGGTGATGGACATTGAGGGTCTTTCCATAGTTTGGCTATTGTGGACATTGCTGCTATAAACATTCTAGTGCATGTGCCCTTTGTATCACTATATTTGTATCTTTAGGGTAAATATCCAGTAGTGCGATTACTGGGCCATAGGGTAGCTCTATTTTCAACTTTTTGAGAAACCTCCACATTGTTTTTCAGAGTGGCTACACTAGCTTACATTCTCACCAACAGTGTAGGAGGGTTCCCTCTTCTGTTCCCTCTTCATCCTCGCCAACATCTGTCATTTCCTGATTGGTTAATTTTAGCCATTCTGACTGGTATGAGGTGGTATCTCACTGTAGTTTTGATTTGTATTTCTCTGATGCCGAGTGATGTTGAGCATTTTTTCATGTGTCTGTTGGCCATTTGAATGTCTTCTTTGCAGAAATGCCTGTTCTTGTCTTCTGCCCATTACTTGATTGGATTATTTGTTCTTTGGGTGTTGAATTTGAGAAGTTCTTTATAGATTTTGGATACTAGCCCTTTATCTGGTATGTCATTTGCA
>CM052800.1:139604714-139627982 GCA_028533885.1 Nasua narica | reverse complement strand
GGACTCCGGGATCATGACCTGAGCCGAAGGCAGTTGCTCAACCAACTGAGCCACCCAGATGCCCCGAGATAGCATACTTTAAAAAATAGGGCGCCTGGGTGGCTCAGGGGGTTAAAGCCTCTGCCTTTGGCTCAGGTCATCATGTCAGGGTCCTGGGATCGAGCCCCACATCAGGCTCTCTGCTCAGCGGGGAGCCTGCTTCCCCCTCTTTCTCTGCCTACCTCTATGCTTACTTGCGAGCTGTCCTCTCTGTCAAATAAATAAATAAAATAAAATAAAAATGGGTGTGTTCTGAAAACTTTCAAGATTCACATAAATGCAGTTTTGGTTACTTGATTTGCACTGCTTTGGGCTTCACAATGGGACCCCCTGGTCTTCCAAAAGAACTGCTGTCCAACTGGGTCCTTGAGTTGGTATTAGAGATCTCGAGAGTTCTCTCTGAAAGGCGAACAGAGTACTGCAGCACGCTTGCATATTGTGGTTGTTTCTCTCTTGAACATGTGTGTCCGTGAGGATGTGTATTGTCCATGTGTGTGCATGTACATGAGCACTCCATCGCTGTGGCACACTATGAAGCCATTCCTCCTCCCCTTCTCTTTCTGAGTTACTCAGAATGTTTGATGCTTTCTCATTGAATGTATCACAGTTCATTAAATTTTCATTTATATTCTTATATGTTTTATTCCAGGAGTTTTTTGCTTTTAGGTTTTCCTGGAGTTTTGCTTCTTGGGAGGTTTTTGATTACTGCTTCAGTCTCCTTACTAGTCATTGGTCTGTTCATATTTTCCCTTTCCTCACTATTCAGTCTTGGTGTGTTGTATATCTTTGGGAATTGATCCATTTCTTCTAGGTTGTCCAGTTTGTTGATAATTTAGTGAATGATTGTCCTTAAACATCTCTTATGATCCTTTCTATTGGTGGGGTAGCAGTTGCAATGTCTCCTCTTTCATTTCTAATTAATCCTTTCTCTTTTTTCCTGGTGAGTCTAGTTAAAGGTTTGTCCATTTTGTCTATCTTTTCAAAAAAGCACAGTTGTTTATCAATCTTTTCTATCATCTTTTTACTCTATTTTCATTTTGTTTCTACTCAGAATTTTGTTATTTTCTTCCTTCTATTAACTTTGGGCTTAGTTCATTCTTCTTCTAGTTCTTTAAGGTATAAAGTTAGGTTTCTAGTCACCTATTTTTTACCCATAAGTTAAATAATACCTGTACAGACTTTATTTTCAAGGTAGCTTTGTGGCATTTCAGGACTTTTGTTGTTATTTTTAATTTCTTTTCCTGATATGCTTAGGGAAAAAAATGCTGATAAAATTTTCTGGTATATTCTGTTTTGGTGGAAAAGGCTTATTCTATCCAGCCTTTCATCAGTCTGTTTTCTCGGTTAAAGGGTCAGGCTTCCTATTTCATGATTTCACCATCCTACTGGACAGCATCTATTTCTGTTTTAACAGTCTTCTTTCTGGAAAGATCCCCTTTATATGAAAACTAAGTAATTCCAGTTGATTTTAATCTCTCCTTCTTTCATCCTGGAAAAACTTATTAGATATGTCCATGTGCTAGACACCGTTGGTGGCCTCTAGGAGCTCGTGGGGCACATGGGCCTGAAGCCAGGAGTGACACAGGCTGACAGTTTCTGTAGTTGACATTTGTGCAATGTGCTGTGGGGACACACAGGAGTGGTCATTCACTGGAAGGACAGTGATGGCTCTATTGAGAGTGGAAATAGAGTTAACATTTTGTCCACTCTCTGAGGCAAAGTTGGATATTCCAAAAGGTCATTACATTTATATGGTGGGGAAGCTGGTTACTGTATGCATCTCTTCCCATTTTTCCTAACTTTTAATACCTGTAGAGATTTTAACATTGTTGTAAAAATGTGGTTAAAAAAGAATCATATATCATATACTAAGTACAATATGGAATTAATCCTTACACGTATTTGGACCTGAAGAATCAAAATTAAATGCCTAAACTTTGACCATATTTTTAAATTTTATGACCCTCTCTTGTTTCTGTGGACATAGTTCTAGAACAGTGTTCTGAATATGCCTATTATAATAGCTATTTAACATTTTCATACCATATTTCTCAAACTTATTTGATCTTGTACCTATTGTTCATATAATACCTATTAACATCCATAAAACTATTTGAGAAATGCTAGTCTGGAATAATGAATTTACTTTTTATTTGGAGATTGGCACTCTTCCTTCTATGCGTGTCTGTCTGTGAGTACTGGAGTGCTTATGCTGGGCATAGAATCGAGAAAAAAGCCTTCTATAGTGAATGCCATTTGGTTAGGATGGCCTTTTATTTTTATTTTTAAATTTTTTTAAATTTTTATTTTTTTAAAGATTTTATTTATTTATTTGACAGAGAGAGATCACAAGCAGGCAGAGAGGCAGGCAGAGAGAGAAGAGAAAGCAGGCTCCCCGCTGAGCAAAGAGCCCTATGTGGGGTTTGATTCCAGGACCCCGAGATCATGACCTGAGCTGAAAGCAGAGACTTTAACCCACTGAGCCACCCAGGCGCCTCAGGATGGCCTTTTAAATGCAACCTATGGTTAGAGGATACACCATGGATGAAGAGAGGACACTCTGAGGTGAGGACATAGAGAGATCTCCCTATTGTTTTAGTCATAGCAGGGAATAAACATGGAGGAAACAAATTTTAAAAAAACCTATGTTCTCCTCACACACTATGGAAAAGCATATGGTTGCTATCATACTATGATGATATCCTTAGTAAACACTTAGGATCAATTTCATTTTAAAATTTTGCTATCAAGACAAGACAAAATAAAAGCAATTAATTACTTCTTATTTACTAATGAGTACTTTCTTAATGAATTATTTCTTTAAGTTCAATAGCTTTAATCTCTGCTTTCAGTTTCTTTTAACATCTTGCTCACTGTCTCTTCTAATGAAAATATCTTGTACACATGTGCTAGAGATTGGGTGTTTGTCCCCAACATTTACGTGTAAAATCCTAATCCCCAAAGTGATGCTGTTCGAAGGTGGGGCCTTTGGGAGGTAATTAGGTCATAAGAGTGGGGCCTTCATGAATAGGATTAGTGCCCTTATGAAAGAGGCCCCAGAGAAGTCCCTTGTCCCTTCTGTCATGTGAGAACACAGTGAGAAGTGGCCATTTCTGAACCAGGAAGTGGGCTCCCACCAGACTCTCAGCTTCCTGGTATCTTGATCTTGGACTTCAAGCCTCCAGAACTGTGAGAAATAAATATCTGTTTCCAAGTTACTTCATGTATGGTATCTTGTTATAGCAGCCTGAGTGGATTGAGACAGAAAGCCATATCTATAATTCTACTGACCCCTTTCATGAGAAACATGCATTCCATCCTCTTGAATAAGCATGAGAAGCCCTTGCTTCTTTGATGGCAATGGATGGCTAGGTTTTAAAGCCTGTACCGCCATTCTCTGTTCCATCCTATAAATGTGCTTCCATTTTTCTGGCGAGGTTTCCCTTGGGGGTTCAAAGTTGGAGTCCTCCTTATTTTCTAGATAGAGTCACACTGGATGTTAGACAAGATGGTCTCACCAGTGCTACACCAATTCCTTTTTGTTTATCTAAAAAATGGAATAAGTAAGTGTATTCCAACTTCTGTGTCATATTTTGTTTCTAAGTCATCTTTAGAAATGGAAACTGTTGAGAAAAAGATAAAGCCAATCAAATGACAAGTCACCTTTATTATACAAAGTGAGTGTGGGGAGGAATGAATGGCAAATAAACCAGCAGCATGAGCTGATTTGGCAGCTAGAGTAGTTCTCTAAAGATTCCATGGTCTTGGGAGTATGCTACAGTATATTGTAATCCTGAAGACTGTTTTTGTTTGTTTTGGTTTTGGAGGTTTTTTTTTAATCCACAAAAGCTAAATAGTCATTTCCAGAGATTTTAAGTGTCAGTTGAGTGCAATAATATACATTTTTAAGAAGATAAATAATTTTATAGTCCTCAGGCATTTTATCATTATAATTGCTGCCAGAAATACATGCAGCCATACTTGTGTTCACATACATCCAGCTAGAAAGAGGCTGCCTTATGCCTGTCTTTTACCACAGTGGTCTCAAAGCTTCTCCATTTACCGAAGTGCTTAGGAAAGTGTCTGAGGTTCACCTGATCTGAAACATCCCCTGATTGCTAGGACGTCAAAAGTGGAAGGCACATTAATGGATTATATACCCCAACAGGGCATTTTCTTCATGAGTCCAGTTGAAGAGATTTACAAAGTATATAAATGTTGCCTATTTGGTACACAGAAGATAATAAACATAAAAAATCATTTTCATGTTGGGACATGTCAGAGCAAGCATTAGTTTAGAGGGGCTCTCTGATTCAGTGGGCTGTCTGGGATGGGATGGATGCCTAATGGAAAAGGCTCTTGACCCGCTGTATTGGCTACTTGGCAATTTGCCTTGGGCAGCTGTTAAGAGCTGCTCAGTTGTACAGGTGAGTCAAACATTTTATAGTCACTAGATGGCAGTATAACACCAATGGAAAAACTAGTAAATCCATTTTTCTAACTTCAAAGCAAGTGTAATGTATTTTTACGCTATGATAGTTTAAAGAAAACTCTTAAGAAAGAGGTAATTGTGTATAAAAAGTAAAAAAAAGCATATGGATTCTTTTTTAAAAACAAAAGTGCAAAACCAGGTTACTCTTAAGAGTGAAAAATTGTTTTATTTCTCTTCTTTTAGCCCTCAGACAATTCAGATTTGTAACTTGGTTTTTCTGTCTGAAATAACCTGACATGATCTTATAACACTCTTCTTTCTTATTCCCAGAAGTTTTGATACCTCCAAGATACAAGCCTTTGAAGAAAGATGATACTGCTTTAATCATCAAAAGAAACAGAGAAAAAAACCCCCTACACCCCAACCCAAACAATCCCCTACACATGAACAACGCAGCTCAACTGTACTTTGGTATAACCATCTGCATACTTGCCTTACCTATCTTGTCACCTACTAGGTTCTCATCTAGGTGTTCGGTCTCTTCCTAACGTACATAGAAAGTGGAACGCCTGGGTGGCTCAGTCAGTTGAGCATCTGCTTTTGGCTCTGCTCATGATCCCAGGATCCTACGACTGAGCTCCACGTTGGGTTCCTTGCTCAGCTGGGAGCCTGCGTCTCCCTCTCCCTCTGCCTGCCACTCTTCCTACTTGTGCTTGCTCTCTCTCTGTCAAATAAATAAAATCTTAAAAAAACCCCATAAATAGAAACTCTCTATTGTCTCTTCAGGGCACTTCTTGGAGCCCGTGATCTGTTTGTAATACTACCAGGAACATGGAGCCCACACAGAAGGTAATGCTAACTGCTGCCTTGTCCAGTTCATTAATTCAGCAAATATTAGTCAATATCTACTAAATAATGGGCTGTCTGTTAATTGCTGGGCATGCAGACAGTCTCAGACCTCATGTTACTTATAATCTAGCAGAGGAGAGAGACATTAAGTAAGCAAGTTCACAATGAGCAAAAGCAATTATAACTATGAGAAAGGTTACAAAAAGATGCAATACTAAGTGATCATATAATGGGTGGTCTGACTTGATTCACTCCACAAATACGTGTTGACTGCTTACTCAGTGCCTGGCACTGTTCTCCATGCTCGGGATTCATTAGTGAACTAAACAGAAAAAGATTCCTGTCTATGTGGCTGAAATTTTTTTTTGTGGAGGGACACAGAGAACAAACAAAATAAGGTAACTTTATAGTACACTGGAAGGTAAGTGCTATGGAGAAATATACAGCAGAGAAGAGAAAGAAGCCGCACTGAGGAGGAATCTACACATTTGAATACTGCAGTCATAGAAAGCCTTGCTAAGAGAGCTACATAGGCTGAAAGCTTGAAAGAAATGAGGGAAAGAGTTGTAGGTAGTAAGTGCAAAGGCCCTGGAGCAGACACATATCAGGTGAGTTATGGAGGCTAACATGGCTGAAAGGGAATGTACAGTGGTTGAGAGGACTTGGTCACAGGTAATGAACAGAAGGTCATGTTGGGTCTTGGAGGCCACTGTAACATTGACCTGGACTGAGCTGAGGAGCAATGGAGGGTTTTTAGCAGAGATACAACATCATCTTATTTATGAGAAGATCATTCTGGCTATTGTGTTAAAGAAACCTTTTAGGGGGGCAAACAGGGAAGGCAGGAGACCAGCAGTCCAGGAGAAGATAATGGTAGGTTGGACCTGGTGGCTAGTAGCAGGGGTATTAAGAAGTGGTAGCAGTCAGTCTGGCTGGATTTTGAAGGTAGAGCCAACCTTCCTGATAGATTGGATGCAATTTAAGGAGATAAAGACGGGACTTGTGGGTGACTGCCAGGCATTTGGCCTGACCAAGTGAAGGGTAGAGGAGCTACTGATTGAGCTGGGGAAGGCTGAGAGCAGAGCAGGTTTTGGGACAATGACCAGGAGTTCACCTTAGGATGCATCGAGCTTGGAGTGTTAGACATCTGAAGACAAATATTCTGTTTCATTTGGTCTAGGCTGGACATATACCTTTGAGAACTGATCTTCAGATGGTACTAAAACCTATGAGGCTTGATCAATAATGAATGAGTGACTTCGTCAGGGGTGTGTGAGGTCTTCTCTGAACAAGAGCCATTTCAGCAGGGATCTGAAGGACAAGTAAGCTAGCTGTGTGGCCAGTGGGAGGAAGGACTGTCTCACCTCAATGATATCACTGATCTACTAATTCGCAGATGCAGTGAAAAATGGAGACACCCTCTAATTATGGAGACTCTTTATTAGATGCCAGACAAGATTCTTGGGCTAAGAAGGTAGCTTTCTTTTAATAGTTCTGTGAACTTTCAAATGTAATATTAAAGTAGGTGGAAGCGTAGAATGTTTCCTGATAGCTTCTAAAACATATAAAAATGAGGTGTGATCTTCATCACTGAACACAGCTCTGTGATGCCTGTGTTGAAGCCATAGCCTTTAGAGGGCCTGTGTCACCAAGTGGTGATAGCATATACTGTCTCCCTCTTCCAGAACAAAAGCATTCTGGGAACTTAGTGTGTGGCTATCATGGTGGGTAGGCAGGGAGGCAGTAGTTGCAGAGAGCATCAGCCCTTGCGCCAGACTGCCTGGGGTTCAGATCTGGGCTGCCATGTAATGAGCTGTGCAACTTTAAGCAGGTGGTCTAAACTTTTTTGCTTTAGTTTCTGCTTTAATACAACAAACACAAAGCTAGTTTTGCCATGAGGATCCGATGAGAATCTGGTAAGTTATTCAAAGTGCTTGGAACACAATCAGGCTTCAATACTAGTAGGTAATTATACTTTTTATGGCTGTGAATCACCATGGAATCAGTTTTAAAGATGGGGAATACAGAAGCAGTCAGTTATATTTCCGGTTGGGAAAAATAGACCATATTGGATAATAAAATACCTATTTGCTATTTATCATTTGTCATTTAACCTACACCTTCAAAGAGAAAGGCTGAAAAATAGTGGCAGGTGTTTACTGCATTTACTGAACACCACAGTGCAGTCCATGTATCACCTTACTTTATCTTTATCTTCCTGGGTGGTTGGCAGAATTTACCCTGTTTTACAGATCAGGAAACTGAGGCTTGGAGTCTTAACTAAGGGAGCAAAGCTAGTGAGTGGCAGATCCAGGATGTGGAAGAAGTCGTGATCTTTTATCATACCTGAAGTCTATTGCTCAGAATTCAAGGCTTTAACACAGCAATCACCTTTGAAGAGTAGGAAGACAAGAACCACACTAAGAACATTCCTGTTCTCCTGTTCTTTCAAATGCTAATTTTGATGGATATACTACTTTTTTGTTTCTCCTCCTCTTCCTCCTTCTTCTTCTTCATCTTTGCCTTCTCCCCCTTTTTCTCCTTCTCTTTCTCCTCCTCTTCCTACTTCTTCCTCTTCCTCTTCCCCTTTTTCTCCTCCCTCTTCTTCTCCTTCTCCTTCCCCTTCTTCTCCTCCCTCTTCTTCTTCCCCTTCCCCTTCTCCTCCTTCTCATTCTTATTCGTATTCTTCTTGCAGAAAACAAGGTAATTATGTTTTCATATTTGTTTCCATAAAGATTTTGAAACCTAGGCACTTCTGTCATATCCACCTGGATTTCTAAACACAGACAAACCTTTAATACCACTAAGATATGAGAACTTGGCTGACAGCACACTGTTTGGCCGGAGCCATTGACATGAGCTCAGCGATGGCTGGAGAAACTGAACCAGATCTTTCCTTCTTTCCTTCACTCATAGAGCCAGTCCAGTTATTTGCATACCAAGGTGGTATTGAATAAAGACAAGAGGATCTCTTTTAATATGTTTCAGAAAGGTTGGCTTAGGATGCAATCTATAGAGCTCCATTGGATTTCTGTATTATTATTTTCTACAAATACTATTAGCTCCATTCTGAAACTAGCCAAAAGTCTTATCTTTGAGCCCTCCCAGGCGTTGTTGGAAGATGGTTTAAAGTAGGTTCTGCTGACGTTACTATCATGTGGGAGTGAAATGTCGGTATAATACTTAGCTGATTCTCTTTGTTTCAGCTGCACTCCCATTGCCTAAAGCTTACAGAACTTACTGAGACACTGTATTTGGTGGACCATCTTGGTTCTAATGTAAAGACAAAATGTCAAAGTGTTTATTGCTTGTGAGATTAGAAATTCTGGGTAGACACTTATTGGTTAACTCCGTGTGTTCTCCAGACAGGTTTCTAAGCAACAGTTTTAGGGCAAAGGGGAACATTGCTCACATTTTTCTTCTAGAAATACATGTTTTGGGGTCCAAAAAGTCACATTTTGCAGTATATCCAAATAACCATGCACATGTTCCTTTCTCGACCACAATTCCTCCAACACAAATCAAATTTAGAAGCTTCCTATAGTTCCAGATGGTCAGAATCTGAACATATCTAATTACCATTTCCCGCTGGAATTCAGGCCAACTAAGGGCTGAACTTCTGCCCAGATGACATCGACTTTCTCCCTAGTAAGTTCTGGTTCCTGCATCTTGCCCCTTGCCCCTTACCACTTACTAAAATGAAATAACATTCAGTTTGTTTACCGAATTCCTACCTTCATTTAGTTTGCAATATTCAAAGGAAGAAGCAGAGAAGGTTCTCCAAATTTACTTTGTTCAAAATGAAGGAATCTTCAGATAGGGAGAACACAGTTAAGTCTTTCATGCGTCTATTATTTCTGAAGTTATCTCATCCTTCTCTTTTTTCCCCCTCATTCTGAATTAAATCAAATCAAATTCTGAATCTGTGCTGCGAGACAGATTCTTATACCAGGAATAACTCCCCACACATTTATTTAACATGTACTATGTTTATTGAACTTTGTTAGCTATTGTGAGAGATATATAAATGGACAAGAGGTAATTCTACTCTCTAGGAATTTATGGTTTTGTACAAAAGAAGATACATTCAGAACAGAATATAACACTACCGGTCTGTGTCGCAAGGAATGAAACAATGCTTTCAGGGAAGCGTTGTTTCTGTAACACCAATGTGCTTTTTTTCTTATGTAATTGCAAATAATCCAAATAAATTATTTCTGAACACAGACACATATCCCCACGACATAAGGCAGAATGCTATGTGTTTTCATAGACTTTTAAACAAAATACTCAGGGAGAACAGGAATAGAAAAATGAAGTCTACCTCGGAGCGTCTGGGTGGTCTTTGCAGAGGCAGCACCCTCTGAACTGGCTTGATGGGTGAGGGTGGGGAAGAAATCCCTGCAGGCAGAAAGCAAAGTGCATGTGGGGAAATCGAGTGTGTGTTGGGAGGTAGCAGGGATGGAAGTTGGGCCAAGAGCAGAATGGGTGAAAGCAGGAGAATGTGACATTGGCGGGTGGGCAGCGCTTTGTTCTGGAAGCCCTATTAGACCAAGCAAAGGAGCGAAGATTTTATTCCCTAGGTCAGCAGTTCCCTCAGTCAGATCTGCAAAGTACCCCTCCTGTGAGATGCGCTGAGTGGGAAAATCCATGTTGGACATTCGAATATTTAATAATCTAACGGAGATTCCTGCTTTATTTCACTTAACCTGGTATTTATCTTCTAAAGGCTTTTGACATAGAGAATCCTTTAAAATAATAATAGGGGAAGAAATATCCTGGGTTTACAGAGTTAACATCAATACAGCCTAACATCGGCGAGGCACGGCTTTCTGTGTTACATGCATTGGCTCATTTAATCTTGATAACACTCCGTGACGTTGGTACAGTTATTGTCCTCATTTCATATATGTGGAAATTGAGGCACAAGGAGATTAAGAAACACGTCGCAAGCTAATAAGTAGTAACTCTGACACTTGAACTCAAGTGGTCTGACTGCAGGTCTGTTTTTAATTAGTATAAGCACAGCACCGCCAGCGCAGTGAGGTGAACGGGAGCCCTTGTAAGTTTTGAGCAGGAGATTGACATGCTTGCCATTAGGTTTAAAGGCTACACGGAAAGGAATGTAGTCAATGGTATTGTAATAGGGTAGTGTGGCGATGGATGGTGGATACACTTGTGGGGAACACCGCATAGAGAGAAGTTGCATCACTTTGTTGTACACCTGAAACTAATGTCACATTGTGTATTAACTATGCTCAAATAAAACAAAAATAAAGAAGACGATGCTGATTGCATTGCAAAGACTTAGAGGATGAGTAGGTTACATCCATTAAGGAGTTATTTTTCCTTGTTTTACTGTGAAAATTTTCAAACAGAAAAGTTGAGAGAGCAGTACAGTGAAAACCTGTATACTTAGCCCCTAGATTTGTTTGTTAACATTTTGCCGTATTTGTTTTATGTATTTTCCTCCCTAAACCATTTGAAGGAGAGTTTCAGGCATCAAGACTTCCATTCCAGATATTTCAACACATGAATCCTCAAAATAAGAACATTCCAGGAAGTTATGTTAAAGTCCAAGTGAGAGGGAGTGAGCTCCTAAATTAGGGTAGTAGCAACGCAAGTAAGAGTGAAGCAAGATGGGGTGCCTGGGTGGCTCAGTTGGTTAAGCATCTGTCTTTGGCTCAGGTCATGGTCCCAGGGTCCTGGGATCCAGCCCCACATTGGGTTCCTTGCTTGGCGGGGAACCTGCTTTTTCCTCTGCTTGCTGTTCCCCCTGCCGTGTTCTCTCTCTGTCAAATAAACAAATACAATCTTAAAAAAAAAGAGTGAAGTAAGAGAGATCCTTTAGAAGATATTCAACTTGAGGTGGTTGTCCTTATATCTTGGTAGTGTTCTGATACATTTTGTCTCATATTGGTCAGTGGGAACTCCAAGAAGGAGAGTTAATTTTATGATGGGCTTAAGCAAAATATAACTTGGATGATAAAGTCAGTGTCAAAATATAATCTATGTAATCTGTATCAGTATCTGATATAACTTCATGGATTGATATCATTGATGATTCTTTTTATTAACAAGAATAATTTTCAGTTACTGGCCACACATAGTCCTAAACATTGTTTGGGCATATAATGCCTGTTAGGAGTGAAAATAAAGGAAATTCACTGTTAATTTTATTTCCTCAGAAATTTGGCCCAGAGTCATTACATTCTTTTAAATGTTAAAATTGCTTGACATCCTCATGGAATTCTATCCTTTGTGTTTTCAGTTCATACTAGATGCTTCCTCAGTGTGAACACCTCTAGTGTCCATTATCCTGCAAAATGAATTAGGGTTTCTGGTGAAATGGCCGATTCCAGGTGTGGGTTAGGAAAAGTCTGGGCTTAACCTGGAATAGCTTATAGGCCAGAAAACATGAAAATGCGCACAACATGATGGAGACATGTCAACAAATCCATGAGCTGACTGGAAAGTCATCCACTAACCAAATTTGGATCGATATGAACTTCAAAAACAACAATAACGACAACAAAACATAACAAATATCAAAATTCCTTGATTCCATAATATTAGAAAGAGAGGGAGAAAGAGGAACTGAGAACATAAAATCTCTTCTTTAAAGCAGAGTGCCAGATAATACATTCAGAAAGAAAATTTCTGTTTTATACACTTCCAGGGTCATAACTGGTTTCAGAGAGGAACATCTCTGAATACCAAAACCAGGGGGTGCCTGGTTATTGAGGGACAGAGTATTCAAATGGTTGCAGAGCATCACACCACAGGTTGCTTACTGATTACAATGGGAAAATATACATCTTTCCGACGGAGAGTTCTGGCAGTAACCCCTGTATCAGGTGGGTGAGCTCGGATTTACAACGACGGGCGGCCTGACCCTAGTTGCTCCCAGTGTGGTACAGTGGGAGGTATCGGCATCGCTTAAGTGGGGTTCTTGCCGGATGTGTTTCGTCTAAATCGAATCATGAGGAAACTGTCAAACACATTCAGAAGGTGGGATGTTCTGCAGAACAACTGGCCTAGACTTATGTGAACATCAGAGGGGACTAATGGGACACTAAGAGATATGACAGCCGAATGTAAATAGAGTTTGATTAGATTCTGAATTTAAAAAATACCTATAAAAGACATTTTTGGGGACAATTTGAGTATGGCTTAGTTATTGGATGATCTTATTAAACTCAGTTTTTTGAAGGCCTGGTGAGGGTGTTGGGTTGTGTGGGAAAATGTCCTTGCTTGTGGGAGATATGCACTAGAGTTTTGAGGGGTGAGGCATCTCGTTGTTCACAACGTGCTTTTGGATGGCTTGGCAGAAGGCAGGGGCTGTACATATCTCATGGAAGGAGGAAGCAGGTGCAGCAAGACGACTAATGGTTGGTGTATACAGGTAAGGGGTAGACTGATGTTCATTGTGCTGTTCTTTAATTTTTGTGTGGACTTGGATTTTTTTCCACAGTAAAAACGACATTATATATGGGAGTCATCGGGAGGAAATATTTCTTCCATCCACTTTTCATGCCTCTTGTCCTCCTACACTTAGTTATCATTCCAGGAAGTAAAAATTCTGCTTTGATTTGTTAGTTTTGTCCCTAGTGTGGAATTTAGCTCTGAGGACTTAGACTCACCCTACTTCCCAGCAGTGATGAGGATGTCACAGAGACAGTGAGGTTAGATTTCTAGGATACACTTTCTTCAGAGACTCCTCTTTGATTAATATACAAAATGACAGCAAAGGACCTTGAGAAGGCCTTGCTTCTTGTTATTCCTGCAGCTGCAAGAATGGGTTCCAAAAGGCCAGCAGAGAAATGCGATAAAATACATGGCACATTCCTTATGGTTCAGGGAAAGACTTGAAAGATCTCTGGAACGGGTAGGAGAGAAATACCTTGAGACTTTTTACATGAATGTCTGCTAAAGCCATCATGTTAGTGCCTTTTACTGCATTTTGTCTGTCTCCTTTCGTTGATGGATTTTGGCAGCCTTACAAAGGTAGTCATGCATTTTGAACTTGCTTGAGATACTTGCAAGGGATATTGTTGGGTGCCTTTTGTATAAGAAAAGATGGTAGACAGAAGAAGAAAGGGGGGGTTATTTTCCTATGAATTTTATTTCTCCAAAACTAAGATGGAACTCAAGCTTTACAGTCATAGATCTTGTGAAACACTGACTGACTGGTTAGTTACAGAATTTCATTATCAGTTGGTGGATGGAGGAGGAGATGTGGTGTGATGGGATTCTTTGCTAAATGGAGTTTTTATATTAAAATATCAGGTACAAAAACAAGTGACATTAATTGAATACCTGCCATTGTGCTCCCTTTTAATACCAAAATTTGGCATTACTCTACTGCCTTTTCTTCACCAAGAGTATTTTCATGACTCTATCTTGACCTTTTAAGTGTTTTTTTAAAAGGGAAAATGTCTGACTTATATTTTATTATTGAGTTTAAAAAGTACTTGGGGGATTGCAATTCTGATAGGGTCTTTCTTTGGCTTTCAGATTTTTTTTTTCTCGCTAAGAGCAGTGACACAGCAGATTGAAGATTAAAGATGATTCAGAGGGTGCTGGGATATACGTTTGCATTTAAGATTGCCTTTCAAGTCATTGAGCAAATATGTCCATTTGGGTATCCACCATGTACCAGGCACTGTGCCAGTGCAGGTAAAAACACAGAGATGGCATCACATTGAGTCTATTTTATGACTGTCAGTGGCACAAGAACATGTGTTGGGAGGAGCTTGGCTGCTTCCTGCTCTGATGGTCTTCATAGACTGACAATACTACCCTCTTTTTGTAATATATTAAATCCATGGACAAAAGAGCTCTAACCAATCTCTTCCTAGGCTATTCCATTTTTGTGTCACACTGTTTATTAGGGGAAATGAGTTCCACATGTTTAGTAAATTGTTCCAGAACTACCTCCTTTCTGGCTCATTTTTAGTATTTTGGGATTTGGTGGTTTGTGTTTATGGTCAACAAATGCATGCTTTTCATGACTTTAATGTCTTTTTTAACACACAGCACCTCTTCAAGCATTCTGTCTTTCAGATGTGAAAATCTTTGCCTTCTTAGTCCATGATAATTTTCTCTTTACACATGTGTGAATGGGGTTGACAATCCTGAATACCATTAGCTTTCCATCCCAACCCTGTTTTCTATGGAAAAGAATGTGCAAACTTCCATTAGGAAGCAAGCAAGGGAAGATTTTCTTTCCTTTGAATAAAATGCATAAATATTTAGAATTACCCTATGCAAAGTTATAGATCAATCACTCAGGGCTAATGCATCACTTATGGAGATTGGCTAGTGGCATTTTCATGAATGATCATCTGTGATCACAGAGCTGCGGCCATCCCAGGATTTTGCTCACCCTGTGGGATTCAGCATTATTGATTTTAGTCTTTTACATTGGCCATGCTCAGAAGGTCTGGATGGATTAGCATACAAAATACATTCTCATTGAATTTCTTCTTCTGTTATCAGTGACCCAAGGTTATTTGAATATTTCTAACCATTTATTACTTAATTGTATGCACTTTATGGGCACATAATTTATCTTTCATTAAGAAAGTGTTTTGAAAAAAGAAGTCAGACTTTGTTCTGAGACATTCAACTAAGACTGGACTTAAACAATTGGTGAGGCTTTCTGTTTTCTTTGTCAATCATATTTCAAATCTTATTTCCTTCTTGCTTCATTCCTTCAAACCTTTATTTTGCAAGCCAAATATCTGACAATTTGTACCATGGATTTAAAAAATTATTTATTTTTTCACTTAGTGTATTTTAATTTTTGATGTTACTTTCTATTCTTTACTACCATTTAAAAGAGTATCATTCCATTCAATAAGTGTGCCACCACTTAATCTTGTGTAGTTGGACATTTCTTTCCATTTTTCAATATGATGGTGATAATAGAATTGTTAAAAAATATTAGCTAATCTTCCATCCATGTTTTTCTTTTTGCTTTTCCTCTAACCCCATTTATGGACAAGGTAATTTTGACTCACTTTAGTTGGGAAGGGATGTGGCAAGAAAGGAGTCTCTTCTTGGCTTTGGGTTTCAGACAGGTGCTAAGGAGAAATCTTGTTTAGATCTGAGATAAAAGTAGGTGAGTAGCAGGAAAGTATAATCGGTCATCACATAGAGTGTGCACGTGTACCTGCACACACCCTTGCACAAATATGTAGAGATTATAGGTATAGGTTAAATATGGAGGTATAGATTAAAGAATTATAATAAAATGAACAACAGCATAGCCATCACTCAGCTTAAGAAATGAAAGAATTCTAGTAATTTTGAAACTATCAAAATATCTTCCCTTCTACCTCATGTAGAGGAAAAAGATTATGTGAATAATTCCCATATATTTATACATTTTAAGATTTATTTATTTGAGAGAGGGAGGGAGAGAGCGAGCGAGAATGAGTGGTGGGAGGGGCAGACGGAGAGGAAGAGAGAATCTCAAGCAAATTCCCTGCTGAGCATGGAGCCCTATGTGGGGCTCAATCTCACAAACCTGAGATTATGACCTGAGCTGAAACCGAGAGTTGGATGCCTAACCAAGTGAACCCAGAAGCCCCTCTCCATATATTTCTTCATATAGTAAACATGTATATGTGTATCCCCAAATGCAGTAATTAGTAATGCCAATTTTTGAACATACCTGTCTATACTCAATGGACAGTATTCATATTAGCTAAGCTTGAAATCCTACTTTACCTGGGTAGTTGGGTAGTTGGGTCAACTTGAGAGAATTATTTTGTCCTTCTGATTGAAATTTCATCATCTGTAAAATGAGAACAATAATTGTACATAGCTCACAGCATTCTTGTGGGGTTAAATTATACAGGCATACCTCATTTTATTGTGCTTCATAGATACTGCATTTTTTTTAAACAAATGAGGTTTTGTGACAACCCTACATTGAGCAACTTTTTCGTCCCCATTTTCCCAATAGCATTTGTTCACCTTGTGTCTCTTGTGTCACATTTTGGTAATTCTAGCAACATTTGAAACTTTGTCATTATTTATGGGGATCTGCGCTCAATGATCTTTCAGGTTACTATTGCAATAGTTTTGGAGTGCCAAGAACCGTGCCCATAGAAGATGCAAAATTAATTGATAAATGTATGTTTTCTGACTGCTCCACTGACTGGCTGTTTCCCAATCTCTGTACCTTTCCTGAGGCTTCCCTATTCCCCAAGACACAGTATTGAAATTAGGCCAATTAGGAATACTATAATGGTGTCTACATATTCAGGTGGAAGGAAGAGTCTCACATCTCTAACTTTAAATCAAAAGCTAGAAATGATTGAGCTTAGTGAAGAAGGCATGCTGAAAATGAAGATGGGCTGGAAGCTAGGCCTCTTGCACCAAAGAGCCAAGTTATGAACGCAAAGGAAAAGTTATTGAAGGAAGTTAAAACTGCTACTCCAGGGAACGCAAGAACAATAGAAAAGCAAAACAGTCTTACTGCTGATGTGGAGAAAGTTTAAATGGTCTGGATAGAAGATTAAACCAGCCACAAAGTTCCCTTAAGCTAAAGCCTGATCCAGAGCAAGGTCCTAACTCTCTTCAATTCTCTGAAGGCTGGGAGGGTTGAGGAAGCTGTAGATGAAATGCTGGAAGCTAGCAGAGGTTGGGTTATGACGTTTAAAGATGGAAAGAAGCTGGCTCCATTACAGAAAGGTGCAAGGTGGAGCATAAGTGCTGATGTAGAAGCTGCAGCAAGTTACTCAGAAGATCCAGCTCAGAGAATTAATGAAGGTTGCTACCCTGAGCAACAGATTTTCAATGTAGTTGAGAAAACCTTCTGTTGGAAGGCTTTCATAGACAGAGAGAAAGTCAATTTCTGGTTTCAAAGCTTTAAAAGACAAGTTGACTTGACTCTCTTGTTAGGGGCTAATGCAGCTGGCGACTTTAAGATAAAGCTAACACTCACTCATTGACCATTCCCCAAATCCTAGGGTCCTTAACAAGTATGCTATGCCTTCTGCCTATGCTCTATCGGTGGAATAGTAAAGACTGAATGACAGCACATCTGTTTATAACATGTTTACTGAAAATTTTTGGCCCACTCTTGAGTTCTGCTCAGAAAAAAAGATTCCTTTCACAATATTACCGGTTGTTGACAATGCACCTGGTCACCCAAGAGCTCTGATGGAGATGGGCAACGAGACTAATGTTGTCATGACTGCTTACAGCATTCATTCTGCAGACCATGGGTCAAGGAGTTGCTTTTATTTTCAAATCTTATTTAAGACATGCATTTCATAAGGCTGTAGCCACTATAGATGGTTGATTCCTCTGATGGACCCGGGCAAAGTAAATCGAAAACCTTCGGGAAGCAATTCACCATTCTAGATGCCATTAAGAACATTCATGACTCATGAGAAAAGGTCAAAATGTCAAAATGAACAGAAGTTTAGGGGAAGTTGATCCTAATCCTCAGGGACACTTTGAGGAGTTCAAAACGTTGGTGGAGGAAGCAAATGCAGATGTGGTGGGAATAGCAAGAGAACTAGAATTAGAAGTGGAGCCTGAAGTAGCTGAACTGCTGCAATCTCGTGATCAAACTTGAACTGAAGAGAAGTCACTCATTAAGGCTAAGCAAAGACAGTGGTTTTTTGAGATGGAATCTACTCTTGGGGAAGATGCTGTGAAGATTGTTTGAATGACAACAAACATAAACTTAGTTGACGAAGCACAGCAGGGATTGAGAGGATTAACTCCAACTTGAAGAGAAGTTCTACTGTGGGTGAAATGCTATCTAACAGCATTGCAGGCTATAGAGAAATCACTGGGAAAAGAAAAAGTCAAGGAATGTGGCAAAACGTCATTGTTGTCTTATTTAAAGTAGTTGCCCCAGCCCCCTTAACCTTCAGCAACCATTATCCTGAGGAGTCAGCAGCCATCGATAAGGGACAAGACCCTCCACCAGCATACAGATTGCAACCCACTGAAGCTTCAGATGATTTTTAGCATTTCTTAGCAGGAAAGTACTTTTTAATGGAGGTATATACATTGTTTTTTTTAGACACAAGGCTATTGCACATTTGATAGACTGCAGTAGAATGTAAACATAACTTTTGTATGCACTGAAAACTAAAAAATTCATTTGACTCACTCACTTTATTGCAATATTTCTTCATTGTAGTCATCTGGTACCAAACCCATAATATATCTGACGTATGCCTAGATAAATAGCACCTAGAGAAAAACTTGGTAATAATAAAAAACATATATACTAGCCACTATCATTATTATTACTATTGTTATTATATTCTTCAGTGACTCATTGACCCATGTAATGATGGTGCATGTAGCTATGTTTATTTATCATCACTGACATCCAGTATTCCACTATATATATACACTGTAATTGATGTGTTCATTTTAATGCTGATGAACATTTGGGCTGTTTCCAGAATTTAGCTGTTATGAATATTACTGGTAGGAATATTTCTGTGCAGGGCTAATTGCACAAGAGCAAAAGTTGCTCTAGGATTTTAGGATATTTTCCTATGAGAATTGGTAGGTCATAGGATATGTGCACATGCAGCTTTACTAGACGATGTGAAATAATTTTCAGAAGCGATCAGAGCAATTTACCCTCCCACTAGAGTGTGTAAGAGTTGCTTCATATCTTTACCAATACTTGGAATTTTTTTTTTTTTACCAATCCCTGGTGTGAAATGCTGTCTCTTTCTGGTTTTCATTTCGTTGCTTTGATTATAAGTGAGATTGATTCATAGGAGTTGTTTACACATTCTGGTAGTAATCCTTATGTGTCACTTATGTTGCAATTGTCCTTTCCTAATTTGTGGCTTGTTTCTCAAATTGTTTATGGTATCTCTTGATGAGCAAAATTTCTTAATTTTAATATGGTTAAAAGCTTTTTTCTAATTTGTGGCTTGTTTCTCAAACTGCTTATGTTATCTTTTGATGAGCAGAAGTTCTTAATTTTAATATGGTGAAAAGCTTTTGCTCTGCGGTTATGTGATGGTTAATTTTATATGTTAACTTGACTGGGCTGTGGGATGTCCTGACGAATAGAGACGCAGGTACCAAAAGTAGTTCTAGAGGAAGGGAATTTTAAGGATGAGTTTCCTGAGTTGGTTCTGGTAAAAATTCAAGTTTTCTTGAACTGGTTTCTGTAATTGGCTGTCTAATCTGATTAGATTTAAGGATGCTAATGGCTCTATTTCCCACAGTAAAGAGAGTGCAGATAGTCCATGACATAATCTGGCAATAGAGATCCTCAAAATATCACCACTGGATGCTCCCAATTAGACACTTATAAAAAGCAAGGAGCTGAGTGACTGTGTATATAAAACTTTCAACCATTTTTCTCAAACTAATGAATATAACGAGATTGGCTCATTGTTCCTAATGTCACTGGATAAAGTAGTGAAAAAAAAAGAGATGAACTTAGAGATTTGAAGTGTCAGCTCAAGAACCACATAAATGACTTGAAGGCTTCTATGTGTGCCTTGAAAGAGACCCTTATGTTCTGTAGCCACAGGGCTGGGACTGCTGAAAATCAAACCTATAATCTTATCTTGCAGCTGGCTGAATTATAAGACAGAATGAAATCCCGAGGGTTTACCGTTAAGGTGGGGGGCGAGCTTCTCCAGAAGGCTGTATATGTTCTGAATCAGCACCCGATGCATGACATTTTTCTCTTATAGCTACGATTCATAGGTTCAGGGATGGTGAAAATCAGAGTGACAACACATTACCGCTAGTGACCTGCTCTCTATGCTCCGTTGGTTCTATAGGAAGAGTATGTCTGGAATACAGAGATTCCCTTGAGTATTTCTTTGTATTATATTGCCCTGGGATTAGGGGCAATGGAAATGTACAATGACCCAATCCAGATAGGCCTGCTCATGGCTCAGACCCTTCAGGAATGAAGTCACCCCACCAGGTAAAAAACCATAACCAGCTGAGATGCTTGCTCTGAGGTCAAAGGGAATATGGGATGAGTAGTGGAAGAAAGTTGCTATTAATACCAGCTACGACCATGTGTTCATTTACAGAAACAAAGACTGTAAGACTATTTCCTCCTTATTTTCTTATGAGTGAATATGCTTATGTGTGTGTACTACACATGACACAATATATGTATAATATGCATGTAATATTTTTGTTTCTTGTCTTATTCCCTCATCATTTACATAAGATGTATTGACTCTATCTCCTAGTATTTAAGCACTGTTAATTTTTTTTGTTAAGTGTTAATTTAATTAGTTAATTTTTAAAAAGATATATCTATCTATTTATTTATTTAATTGGCAGAGACAGCGAGAAAGGGAACACAAGCAAGGGAAGTGGGAGAGGGAGAAGCAGGCTTTCCACCTAGCAGGCAGCCCAATGCAGGGCTCCATCCCAGGACCATGGGAGCATGACCTGAGCTGAAAGCAGATGCTTAATGACTGAGCCACCCAGCCACCCCAGCATTGTTAATTTTATATCGTGATTTTTATGTCCTAGAATATCAGGAAAAATAAACGTCACTCAAGGACTTTACTTCCTCTTTTGGGGAAGGGGTTAGTGTATTTTGGTTGTAAGCAGGTCAGTTGTCTTATGTTAAGTTGAATAATACCCTTGTTACTGTCTTTGGAGATTAAGTATGATTTAAGGAGATGTATATAGGTGCCAGGGTGACAAGGAGTGGACTTGTAATAGTTAAGTTTATGTATTAATTTGACTGGCAACAGGGTGCCCAAATGTTTGACCAAGGATTATTTTGGGTATGTCTATGGATGTTTTTGGATGGCATGAACATTTGACTAAGTAGACTGAGTAAAGTAGATTGTCCTCCCTAATGTTAATGGGCTTTATCTAATTAGTGGAAGATCTGAATAGAACAAAAGGTTGATGCTCCCATAAGTAAGAAGGAACTCCTTCCTGATTGCCTCAAGATGGCACATTGGTTCTTTCCTGCCTGTCAACTTGAGCTGAAACATTAGCTCTTTCTGGGTCTCATGCCTACTGACATTCAGACTGGAATGTACACGATCAGTTCTCCTGGGTATCCAGTTTGCTGATTGCAGATCTTGGAACTTGTTGGCCTCCTTAATTGGGTGAGCCAATTCCTTATAATAAACTTCTCTCTTTTTGTATATATACATCCTATTGGTTCTGTGTCTCTGGAGAACACTGACAAATGCAATTAACCTTTGTTTTGTTTTAAGAAGTTATTTGTTCTCTCAGGGTCTTGCAAATAGTTTTCTATATTGCCTTCTAAAAGTTTTATAGTTTTTCCTTTTAAACAAAAGATTTTAATCTGGCTCAAATAAATTTTTGTGAATGTTGGGAAGTATAGAGTAAATTTCATTCTTTTCCATGTGATAACCAATTAATCTAGAATCTTTATTGCAAAGTTAATCCTTTCTACACTAATGTGCAAAGTATGCTCTTTCATAAATTAAATTTGCTTCTACTTGTGGGACTATTTCTGCATTCCATAACCCTTTAATGTGGTCAGTTTGCCTATCTCAATTACTATAGTTTTATAATAGAATGTGATAACTGCTTTGTTTTTCTTCATTTTATTTATTCCACCAAGTACATTACATATTTTATTATTTATTTTTTAATTATTTCTCTCTTCCCATTAGAATTTGAGCTTGATGAGGGCAAATACTTCCTATGCTTTATTAAGTTTTATATCCCCTTAGTCTAGAAGAGTATCTGAGGTGTAATAGGGACTCAGTAAATGTTTGCTGACTGGTGCTGGAGTTGTGCTAAAGGTCTGACATACATTTCATCATTTACTTTTCTGAATAGTACTTTGTTTATTCAATTTGTATTGATTAAATATTGTTATATCCATCTCTCAGATGGGAAAATTGAGGATTAATGATGTTAAATGATTTAACTACAATCATGAAGCTAAGAAGCAACAAAAACTTTATGTGGTTATAAGTATATCTTACATCAGAGTGTTATTACTAAATATTTGACTTTTATTGTCATCTCATGGAAGTAATTCAGTATTATACGATTCATTTATAAGACTGTCCCTTAACTTCATCCAAATTTATCAGAATGATCCTATCTCTAAAAATTATGCATAATATGTATATAGAAACTTCCAGTTGTTTGAAGAAAGCAGCTTACTGGAGCACAGCCTGAAGTATGACCAGACAAACATAAAATGTAAGTGCTGGAGGAAGTCTAAGGGATCTTCTAGTCTAACAACCATTGGTCGACTTCTCAATTTGTCCTGACATAAGAAGGGGTTACTTGTATAGGATAAATTCTGCCTTGTAGATTTATATCCATAGAAAGTGTAGGAAAGAGTGAAGAGTATGAAGAGTAAGCCATTGGTGAAAAACAGTAGACTGTGATAATGACCAAATGAAAAGAAAATGTTTCCATAAACAATGGTGGGCTAGTAGCTGACTATGGTAAATGGCAAATGCAAATAAAGTATTATTGAGGCTGAAAGGAACATAATATGAATTCTGGTTGAAGGGGTTAGAAAAGGCACAATGACTGTCAATTCGCAAAAGAAGTGAACAGTCAAAACACACATATGGAAAAATTTTGATTATTGAGGATGAGTTAAAATGAGATGCCATTGTCCATCTATCAAATATGTCAAATATTTTACCAGATTAAGAAAGTAATGGATTGGTAAGAGCATAGAGGGATGGACATTCTCATTCATGACTGATAGAGTTTAAATTATTATAACCTTTTAGAAGGAAAATTTGGTATCAAAAACTCTAAAAATGCTTTTGCCACTTAGTCTCATAATTTCACTTCTCGGAATTCATTCTAAGGAAGAAGGTGATATGTGGGCAAAGGTTTGTATCTATGGGTGTTTATGATGGGATTATATAACAGCAAAATGTTTGAAATAATCTAAGATAGAGAACTGGATGAATAAATTATTGTATAAAATGTGATAGAAGAAA
>CM052800.1:139563851-139604214 GCA_028533885.1 Nasua narica | reverse complement strand
TCCTGTCTTATTAATTTTTTTCTGTACATTCATTGCTCTAGGAGCTCACAGGAAAGAATGATTATTGCTTTACTTTCCCAAGAACATATTTTAGTTAGTTTCCAATCTTGAATACTTAATTTTTCAGTGCTTCAAACTCTTTTTTAAAAAATTATGGTAAGATACACATAACAAAATTTACCAACTTAACCATTTTTATATGTACAGTTCTGTAGGGTTAAGTATATTCACACTGTTGTGTAATCAGTTTCTGGAGGTTATTTTGTCTTGCAAAATTGAAACTGCACCCATTAAACAACTCCTCCTTTCCCCCTCCCCCTGGCAATCATAATTTTACTTCCTGTTTCTATGGGTTTGACCACTCTAGGTACCTCATTTAAGTGGAATCATTCAGTATTTGTGTTTTTGTGACTTATTGCACTTAGCACAATGTCCTCAAGTTTCATCCATGTTGTAGCATGTGACAGGATTTTCTTCCTTTTTAAGGTTGAATGATACATGATCTTTTAAAAAACTCTTTTTGTAGTCAACTCCTAACTGGAAAGGAGAAATGACTTAAATAATCCAGAAAGACACCCAGAATAGAGGCAACTATTAAATAAAGACTTTACCAATGACCTATATCTTCAGAATGTGTGAAAGAAGTTGATGAATGCTGTTTGGAAAGATGGGCAGGAGAGATTGGAGAAGATTGTTATACATAAAGGAAAGTGTATTCTAATTTATCTTTCCCCTTTGAATTTAGAAAAATGTTATACTTAACAGTTACATTCTTATTTTTACATGGTTCTGTAAAATAGGCCCCCTGATACTCAAAGAACAAGTTACCAAATCACATTCTAAGTTAGCTTTGTGAGCACAGATTTCCCATTACCCCTGCTTTTAATATTCATCGATACTCAGATTTATGGAAGATAATATTAAAGATAAGATAAAGATAAGATAATATTAAAAACACTCTGGGAAGGCCTATCATTTTGAAATATCAAATATCCAAGTGAAAAGAACACATTTAAACTCAGACTTCAATAGCCATTTGTTGCTTTTTTTGCTCTTCAGTATTCCTCTTCCTAATAGTATTTTGAATTTCCTCTGGGAGAACCACCTTCCCCATTCTCAGCTGTGTGTTTGTGATACTAACCCACCATTTTCAGGTCAAGTGGGTTCCTACCAGCTCATCAATCAGCATTTCCCATAGTCCTTGACCCCTTTGATTGGTTCAGGGATGAACCTGTAACTCAGTCAAAGCTAAAGAGATTCAAGGAGATATTTCCTGACAAGATCAATATTCTCTTGGATGGTCTGATTTCAGAATGAGAGCTCTGGGTTGGGAAATCACTGTGCTTCAAAAGAGCTGGTCTAGGTGTGGACGTAGAGAGAAGCCTTGCATGAGACCTAGGAGACTGCTAACATGGTAGAAAGTGAGTGGAGAGATCAAGAAAATTGTATCCTCCCCAACATGATTTGAACTGCTGGATCAGATCTTTTATCCTAAAGATAAAACTACCTCTGGGGCATTATTTGAACATTGTGGCTCTAACACTAGGAATTAGTCCTCTGTTTCATAGAAAAGACAACTATGGGGCAAAAAAGAGACATAATATAGAAGTGAAAGAAAGATTGGTTAATTATAAAAAAGAGTAGATATAACAGTTATTTTTTTTAAAAGATTTTATTTATTTATTTATTTGAGAGAGAGAGAGAAAGAATGAGAGAGAGGAAGAGGTCAGATGGAGAAGCAGACTCCCCGCTGAGGAGGGAGCCCGATGCGGGACTCGATCCAGGGACTCCATCCAGGGACTCCAGGATCATGACCCGAGCCAAAGGCAGTTGCTTAACAACTGAGTCACCCAGGTGCCCTAGATGTTACAGTTATTAAAACATTTGGAAGGAATATGCAAAAGGCTGTGGTGACATTTCACTCTAAATTAAAGAAGGCAAGGCAGCACAAACCTGAGGAAAGCAAACTGTTATGTATTTATTAATTTTTTTAAAAAGATTTTATTTATTTATTTGACAGGGAGACAGTGAGAGAGGGAACACAAGCAGGGGGAGTGGGAGAGGGAGAAGCAGGCTTCCAGGGGAGCAGGGATCCTGACGTGGGGCTTGATCCCAGGACTCTGGGATCATGACCTGAGCCAAAGGCAGACACTTAACGATTGAGCCACCCAGGCACCCCTATTCATTTTTTTAAAACAACAAACTTTTTGCTTGCATATTTTGGGACAGCAGCCATTAAAAGTGGCTACTGATAAATCTTTGTCATTCCTATGTTCTTTGAGTTGCAGAACCTAACCATCACTCCTAACTGGGTTTGTTAAGTTTGTATCTTAAAGAACATTAGTCTGAATAGCTCACATGATGATTCAATGTCATAAATAATCTTTGCCTAAGAAAAACAGGACAAATAAAAATCTTTTTCTTTTCCCTTTAAATTATCTTCTTTCCTGAAATGAAGAATAAAGTCTCACATGTGAATCTTCCAGTTAAACTTGGTAGGTTATATGTACTTATTTAATTTCCTTCCCTTCTTAGGCAAAGAATTAGAGAAACAGTACAGAGACACCAGTTAATCCTTGACCTCCCCCTACCCCCTCAGGCTGGAGATTAGATAATTTCCAGAGAGAATTCAATTGGTCTAAGGGAAAAGTCTTGGTAGTAGCGATATTCAGGCACCCCCTATTAAGACAGGAATTTTAGCCCGAAAACCCTTCAGTGACATCTACCTGTTGACAAGCCAAAGAGCTTCTGTTGAGTTTTAGCATCTCATGTCAAATGGAAATTCTCACTAGACTATCAGTGGTACCAGGGATCTAAGTAAAGGTTCTTATAGAAGATAGAAACAAAAACAACAGAAACAACAACAACAACAACAACAACAACAACAACAACAACAACAAAAACCAGGCCTTACAAAAAAGGGAGATAATGCAAGTAACAGAATGGAACTAAAACTGAGAAAAACAACACAAAACAAAGAAGCTATTCTCAGAGAGATAAAAGAGTGTAGCATTCATGAATGAGAACCAAATGATAACTTAGCAGCTTTAGAAGTAGAATTTGAGGAAATCTTCCACAATATAGGCAAAGCATTGAAAAACGGGGGGAAAAGATAAGAATATTCAAGAATCGGTCCATGAGGTTGAACATTTCAAATGGAGCCAAAATGAAAAGGAGAAAATGGAAAGGAGAAAATCATCAAAGAAGTAACATAAGAACATTTCCTAGGACCTAATACGTGTTTGTTTGCTTGTTTTCCATTTTGAAAGAGTGTAAGGAGCGCCATTTCAAAGAAAGCCCACATTAAGTGACACTGTTAATAAATTTTTGAACCTGGGGAAAAAGAGAATGTTCTAAAAGCTATCAGAAGGAGAGAAAAAGAGAGAGACTCAGAGAGAAAGGTCAAATACGATGGACCAGGAATCAAAATGACTTTGGTCTTCTCAACAGCAATACTAGGTGATTGCCCACCATGAAGACATATATTACATAGCAGAAAGTCAGTTGATATGGTCAAGAATAGAAAATGATAATAACATAGCACTGGAAACGTAGAAGTAAGCAATGTAAGAGTAGATTTGCCCGTGGTTGCCTGAGACAGTGGACTGAGGTAAGAAAAGAAAAGGCAGCTCTGAGAACTGTCTTGTTATTGGTCAAACTATAGATATGGGTTACTGTGCTAACTATTAAACTATAAAAAAGAACAATATGACAGATATCTTCCAAATTGATTCCTTTTTAATAAACACTTTATTTCATTAAATTTAAACTTTTAGACCCATTTAAAATATTTTCTTCAGTAATTCCTTCCTTCATCAAGATCACATCATCCATCCGGCCATGGATTCTGTGAGATTTGAATGCTGTAAGATAACTATATGATAATATGGATAAAAAGGTTAGTTTCCTTTCTCAAAAATCATGTCTTTCTTTTTTAGAATATTTTCGTGTAGTGGTTAAGTGGGAGGTGGAGACTGGCTAGGTTAGATTCTCACCATGCCACATATTTGCTGTGTGACTTGGGAAAGTAAGTCACTGTGCTTCTGTTTCTTCATCTGTAAAGTGAAGATTTGGTTGTTGTAATGGGGTTGTTGTAATACACTGATATATGTGAAGTTTTAGAATAGTATCTGGCATGTAGTACATTCTCTATAAATGCTAATTTGGATTGATATTACAGGTTACTTTTAATTCAAGCTTAGTAGTGATTCCTGTGTTTTCATGAACCATGGGTATACATTTAAAGTAGAAATACTAATTGAATGCACACACACACACACAGCCTGGGATGTATCTATTAGGGGTACAATGTAGTTTTCTTGGCATAACCAAGTGTTTACTTAGGTAATATGGATGTCCAAACTTTTCATTTTTATGATCTGATTTTTAATAGTGTTTGTAACACAGGAGAGATTCTTTATGCTTCATTACAAATCCTCTTAGTTTTGCTTTGAGATCTAGTGTTGAAATATTTGAAATAGTTTTGGCTATCATTTTGGTTTAAATACTGGGGAGCCTGGGTGTCTCAGTGGATTAAAGCCTCTGCCTTCGCTCGGTTCCTGATCTCAGGGTTTTAGGATTGAGCCCTGCATCAGGGTCGCTGCTCAGCAGGGAGCCCGCTTCCCCCTCTCTCTTTGCCTGCCTCTATGCCTGCTTGTGATCTCTCTCCTCTCTGTCAAATAAATAAAATCTTAAAAAAAAAAGCCCATTTTATTTTTTTGCTGTGATAAAAAATGAAGGTGTGAAGATATCTGCTATTCTCAAAGCTTTCCTATCCTTTCTGGTTGGAAAGCTGATTTCCAGCTCTGAATAAAACCCATTACAGTTATATCATTTGTCTTTTCAATCAACAACATTCATTTGCTACTTGTTTTTAAGAAATTTGATTATGCCAATGAGGAATACAAAGACGTTTAAGAGAAGTGCTTAACTCTTACTGAATTGGTCAGTAAAAGAGAAGAAAAGCAATGGTCAAAGAGAAGAAAAACAAATGTATCAAATGAAAGGCAATTATAGAAATGCCACTAGAAAGAATACCCTTAATTTCCAGTTGAGAAGATAGCCGGTAGTGAGATAGTCATTTCATTTTGTAAAGTGGATTTATAATTCTGTCAGAGGAAAAAAGCATTTAGTATAGAAGATCATATCTTAAGATGGAGGATTTAAAAAAAGTTTAGTATTTTGTTTAAAATGTAAAATGGCTGGATTTTGGTTTTAGGTTAACAGTTTTCTAAAAATCTGACAATCTTATACGTGAGTAGGAAGGGGCAGGTTTGGGCAAGGCGATATACTGAAGCCTGCGGCTAATGCATTGCTTTAGAGATTGGAAATCAGTTTAATTGAGGTCTCTTGTGTTGTTTGATGACTTAAAAAGACACATTTCTCCACCAGAGCCCAAATATATTTGGTCAGTATAATTATCAGACTTTTTTGGGACCCTGTCTGAGAAACTTGGAGCTCCCCGGTCTCAAAACACCATCTTTCTGGCTTCTAGGAATTGCATAGCCTGTTTCTTTTCCCTGATATTTTCACCTTCACGGTCTTCTTGACCTTCTGGTCTTGAGATAGACATTACTTCTTATTTTATTTGTTTGTTTATTTGAGAAAGAGAAAATGAGAGAGAGTGGGAGCTGGGGGCAGGGAAAGAGAGAAGTAGGGAGAGGGAGAAGCAGGCTGGAGAGAGGGAGAAGAGATCTGGTGCTAATCCCAGGACCCTGGGATCATGACCTGAGCCGAAGACAGATGCTTAACTGAGTGAGCCACCCAGGGGCTCGACCTCACTTCTTTTAAAGAGCCTTTACTAACCTTTTCCATTCCCCAGACATAATCCTTATAGTAACTGTTACTTAGCTCTGTTAGGACATTTAATTGCTCTTTTTAAATTGCCTCTTGGTTTAGCCTGTATATTTCCTCCAACCCATCTAGTCAGGTAGCATGTCTTTTTGAGACATTTTGCTACATTTAGGAAACTTAATCTGAGTAACAAAGGACTGGTCTTTCACACAGTGGTTCCCCAAATAGGCTCTGTAATAATTTTTAAGCTTTATATATGCATTTTAAATTTACAGAGTGTGTTAGTCTGATAAAAATTCAGAATCTTCCCATTTTCTTCTTTCTTTGCTGTCTCCTTACACATAGCACAGTGAAGACCTTGAAATTGTGGTGTGTTAGTCATGTCAGTGTAGAAGATACATTATTACCTTGGTTCAAAGTTCTGAGAGGATAGAAAATTAACTGGCAATCCTCACAAGTTGGAGACATGCTTAGTAAGAAAATATCATCAGCAACCTTTAGATGTTGTTTACACTTCTATTCTCTGACTTGTTTATGTTTGGTACTCGCGAAACCTAAACAGTTATGTCGGACATGTTGAGTTAACTTAATGGCTTGGTTGCGAGTCCAGGCACAAACCTCTAGGGACCCCGTGTCTGGATGACCATGGCCGCTCTCCTCTTTCCTGGCTCGTGACCAGCACAATGCAATCATGCTGTCATCAGGTAAGGCGGCCTTGCAACTGATTTCCTCCAAACCTTACAGCCTGTTTAGAGATATAGGTCAAAAGAAAAGAAAAAGAAAAAAAAAAGGAGTCTCAGTGTCTCAGTGGTCCTTGGTAAGTTGTCTATGAATGTGCCTGCAGGACATTTGCAGCCTCTGAGTCATGTCTGTGGACCCAGAAGTGTCTGACTGTATCATCCATGCAGCAAGAAGTAAACTCAGCAATTTACCAGTTGAGCTTTGCTGGCTGGCTGACTAACCTACTGTTCTCCCAGAACAGTCTGGCATGCACGTTGTAACAGGGCTCTGATTAAAATGTGATTAATTAAGTTTTGGTGGAAAATGCTCACGATGTTCTGTTCAAAAAGAGAAGTGACTCAGAGATGACTTTTTAGTGTGGATAAAATCAGTGACATTGCCCTAGTAATGTACTAAACCAGTAATGTACTAAACTCTGCATTAAACCAGAGCCATAGGTTTATCAAGCTGTTAAGAGTTGAAGCCTGGAATCAGTGAGAGCAGCATGATCTATGATTAGCTTCAACATGACGTGTTTCAGAGTCCACGTTCCAAGACAGGGGAACATTATTTATAGGTATTTGCAATAGTGAAATTTTAAGAGCACAGGGAAAAAGATCAACAGCTTTTGTCCAAGTTAATGAAACATAAACCCATTGCACATAAAACTAGCTTTGGCACACATGTACAGCTCCCATAAAATAAAGACAATGGTAGCTATGGCTGCTGAAGGGAATGGTCAGTTTTTCCCAATTAGGAGTAAACAGTTCTGAAATAAACTGTCAAAAACACAGTGATTGGCTTTCCTTTGAATTCCTTGTTATCAATTAATGTAATTCTTCAGATTTGTTGTTGTTGTTGTTGTTGCATCCAAATGTATTGAGGAAGTATTATTGAGGGCACCTGGGTGGCTCAGTGGGTCAAAGCCTCTGCCTTTGGCTCAGGTCGTGATCTCAGGGTCCTGGGATAGAGCCCTGCATCGGGCTCTCTGCTCAGCGGGGAG
This sequence comes from Nasua narica, assembly GCA_028533885.1. Lineage (NCBI taxonomy): Eukaryota > Metazoa > Chordata > Mammalia > Carnivora > Procyonidae > Nasua > Nasua narica. Next base: position 139,596,698 of record CM052800.1, on the reverse strand, counting down.
CCTGCTTCCCCCTCTCTCTCTGCCTGCCTCTTGCCTACTTGTGATCACTCTCTCTCTGTCAAATAAATAAATTGCTTTGAGATCTAGTGTTGAAATATTTGAAATACTTTTGGCTGTCATTTTTGTTTAAAAACTGGGGCACCTGGGTGGCTCGGTGGGTTAAATTTTTAGTGATGATAAAATTAATTTTATCTTAATCGTATATGTAATTTTTCTACTAGGAGATTTATCTCCTAGAGGAGATTAGTCATGAAGAATGGGGCCAGAGAGGGAGATAGGGTTCAAATAATGGAAACTGTTACCCCCAAAGAGTTCAGATTTAACCTAGAAAAGATGTTACATTCGTGGTTTTTGTTTTTGTTTTGTTTTTGCTGTTGTTTTAGCAAGCTCATTCTCATAGGAGTTGATAAATGGAGAGGAAGGAGAGAGATTGGTGGTAGTGCAAAAGAGTAGACGATTATCATGTATGTGAAATGAGGAGAGTCCAAAATAAGGACATGGGAGAGTAAAGGAAGAGGAGAGAAAAATATGGGATACATAATGGGGGTAGAATTGCACACATGAGGTGAGCAAAAGAGAGTGAAAACACCAGGGATTTTGGCTTGGGAGACAAGGTGAACGCCAGAGACATTATGGTCGGGAATAGGAGGTCATAGCCAGGACAAAGATGTGAATTCGGTTCTAGACAGTGTTTGAAGTGCTAGGGCAGATCTGTCCCAGAAGTACATATGCAGTTGTGTCATTAGAAGAGAGATAGAATTTGATGTAGTGGATTGAGCTGCAGGAGAAGGGACAGAACTTGGGTACATACTCTTGCTGAGGGTGTAGCTGATCAGTGTAGAACATTGCTCTTCCCCTGCAGAGTTTGAAACCAACATGGAGCTGGACACAGGGGTCAGACACTTAAAGATGGGACTATTACCTTGATTGCTGATAAAGTTGATTAGAGAACATGGCTATACTTCTGAGGCTGAAAGCCTTTGTGGGAATTTCGCCCAGTAGTTAGACATACTTACTTTCCTCTGGATTTGGAAAGGAGAACGAATCTGAACATAGGCTATCTTCATGAAGGTGGATTAGATAAAAGGAGGGTCCCCCTCTCCAAAGCTCACTGTCAAGCCTCCCTCTCTCTCATTCTCTCTCTCTCTCTCTCTTTTTATAGGGAAGGGTGAAGAAGGGCTGGAAAGAACTGGATGTATTGCTCTAGGTGACATTCCTTCACATGAAAACTTGAGGTCAGGATAAATGACCTACTTTTGAGCCTGGCATGATGATGATGATGAAGATGATGATGAAGATGATGATGACTATATGAAAATTGCTGACATACACTGAGTAGTTATGTGCCAGGCATGGTTCCAAGTTCTTTATAAGCACTGACTTCTTAAATCCGTACAACATATATGAGATATAGGTCAGGAAATGGAAACACAAGTACGTGGCAGATCCAGGATTTGAATCCAGGCAGATAGGTTCAGAAACTGGTCTCTTGACAAGTAATGTTCAGAGAAAGTGGAGGAAGAGAATAATGAATGGAAGAGCAGGGTGGCAGGAGCCAAGACAGGAGGGGGTCATGTGATTAACATCAAGTGCCTTTGGGGATATAACTGCAAAGCTTCAGCTCCATGCTGCGACTTATGTACCATTAACAGGATGAGCTTCAAAATATAAGGAAACAAAGCAAAACTAAAAAAGAGATGGTTTATCTTGAGACTTCAACATGGAGAGCAAATCAATGGGAGCATTAAGGTAAACACTTTAAGATCTCGAGTCAATCAATTTCTTATATTTCAGGTTGTTATTATTATTATTATTATTATTATTATTATTATTAAAGTCTAAGTGCAGTGGTTTCTTCTGTGTAGACATAGCTTTTAATACTCAATTTGACCTGGATGGTATTAAATGGACATTCAAGGAAAAAAGAAAAAAAATCTAATTTGGTTGCCTACAAAGATCAAATGAATTGTATAGCCCTGTTTTCCACTGTGCTTTATACAACCAAAGTGAGAATGTGAGTTGATACTTAGATAGCAAGAGATTGGGATTTGGCTCCTGCCTTTGCCGTAAAGAATTAAAAAGCATTTGTAACCCTTGCTCTTCTGTCATGGAGTGAATGATGTATACATTCCCCATGGTACCCTGCAGTGCTATTGGAAGGATGCAGTGGATCATGAACCTTTGAACTAGGTTCGGAGGCTCCCTGAGTTTCATCTTTGCTGTCATTGTCAGCTGGGGATGCCAGTAAAAACACCATCTCGTGAACGAGATTTCTTGGATCTTTCTGCTGTGAGAAATTGGGAAATCAGCCAGATGCCCCTATTACTTTTGTGAAATACCTGTGCTGAAGAACCCTGCTGCTTAAATTATAGGCCTTCAGTGTGAGATCTAGACATCTTCACAGTGAACTCTGTGCTGAGGCAAACATGTTGAAATCTCTTGACTTACTGAAAACACAGTTCTAAATTATGCTCAGTGAGGTAATAGTTTCCTTCATTGTGATGCAGCATGTGCTGCTCTTAGGGCGCTGCACCTGGGCCATCTGTCTGCAGTTTCTCCTGCTAGTCTCATTTGGAGATTTCAAGATGGCGTATATCTCCTTGATTGTTTCTTGACAGACAAGTTAAGAATACCGCAGCAGGCTCTGGTCTCCCAGAACACACAAAAAATGGTCCCGTAGGCATTTGTAATTTATAGCATCCTGTACCTCCGAAGATCTTTGATACCAACATCTGTAAATTTTGAAATTTCTGTCATCTCTCTTACCTGCTAGATTTGAATTCACAGGCAGGAGATGCTTGTGACTATGAAAGTTAGCAACAGCAGGCCATCTAGGTTTTCAAGAATATGACTGAAAAAGTGTTGTTGGCTCTGGTAATGAAATTGGAGTGAAAAACTGCTTACTCATCCATTTTACGTGCTCTCTACCACTCTATGCTCCCAGGTAAACACAACAGAGCACCTGGCTTTTATTGGATGGCATTTGGTTTGTCATTAAATACATAATACCATTAAGTGTTCATTTACTAGTCAGCACAATCCAAATGCAACAGGCCTCCTGAATAACAATAGTGCTCAACCACATGCATATTTACAAAAAGGGGTCGTTTCTGACTATGAAGACCCCTTAAGAAAGAACAATATCATTAGGTAATTGACTCTCTCTGCTTGACTTATTTCACTCTGCATAATCTCTTCCAGTCCTGTCCATGTTGATATAAAAGTTGGATATTCATCCTTTCTGATGGAGGCATAATATTCCATTGTATACATGTGCCATATCTTCCTTATCCACTCATCTGTTGAAGGGCATTTTGGTTCTTTCCACAGTTTGGCTATTGTGGCCATTGCTGCTATGAACATTGGGGTACATATGGCCCTTTTTTGTACTGCCTCTGCTTCTTTGGGGTAAATACCCAGTAGTGCAATTGCAGGGTCATAGGGTAGCTCTATTTTTAATTTCTTGAGGAATCTCCACACTGTTTTCCAAAGTGGCTGCACCAACTTGCATCCCCACCAACAGTGGAAGGGAGTTCCCCTTTCTCCACAGCCTCTCCAATATTTGTTGTTTACTGTCTTGTTTGGCTATTCTAACTGGTGTAAGGTGGTATCTCAGTGTGGTTTTGATTTGAATCTCCCTGATGGCTAATGATGATGAACATTTTTTCATGTGTCTGTTAGCCATTTGTATGTCTTCTTTGGAGAAGTGTCTGCTCATGTTTTCTACCCATTTTTTGATGTGATTATCTGTTTTTCGAGTGTTGAGTTTGAGGAGTTCTTTATAGATCTTAGATCTCAGATCTTTGTCTGTAGTGCCATTTGCGAATATCTTCTCCCATTCTGTGGGTTGCCTGTTTGTTTTGTTGACTGTTTCCTTTGCTGTGCAGAAGCTTTTTATCTTGATGAAGTCTCAAAAGTTCATTTTTGCTTTTGTTTCCTTTGCCTTTGGAGACATGTCCTGAAAGAAGTTGCTGTGGCTGATGTCGAAGAGGTTACTGCCTATGTTCTCCTCTAGGGTTTTGATAGATTCCTGCCTCACGTTGAGGTCATTTATCCATTTCTAGTTTATCTTCATGTATGGTGTAAGAGAATGGTCAAGTTTCATTCTTCTACATATAACTGTCCAATTTTCCCAGAACCATTTATTGAAGAGACTGCTTTTTTTCACTGGATATTTTTTCCTGCTTTGTCAAAGATTATTTGACCATAGAGTTGTGGGTCCATCTCTGGGTTCTCTATTCTGTTCCACTGGTCTATGTGTCTGTTTTTGTGATAGTACCATGCTATCTTGGTGATCACAGCTTTGTAGTAAAGCTTGAAATCAGGCAATGTGATGTCCCCAGCTTTGTTTTTCTTTTTCAACACTTCCTTAGCAATTCGGGGTCTTTTCTGGTTCCATACAAATTTTAGGATTGTTTGTTCCAGCCCTTTGAGAAAAAAAACGGTGGAATTTTGATTGGGATGGCATTGAAAGTGCAGATTGCTCTGGGCAGTATAGACATTTTAACAATGTTTATTCTTCCGATCTTGAGCATGGAATGCTTTTCCACCTTTTTGTGTCTTCTTCAATTTCTTTCATGGGTGTTCTGTAGTTCCTCGGGTATAGATCCTTTACCTCTTTGGTTAGGTTTGGCCTGGTGGTGGGTATTGCGGAGGACACAAATTACATGGAGCACTGGGTGTGGTGCATGAACAATTAATCTTGGAACACTGAAAAAATAAAATAAACATATTTGGGGAAAAAAAAAAAGAAAGAACACTATCAAATTTTAAATGGCCCAATGTAAGAAAAATGCTAACTGCCATCGTGATCATGATGAGCCTGCTTTTGGCTTCCAAGTCCTGGAGGAATCTTGTATGTACATATATACCCCCCACCACATTCCCATGCAGTCCATGGTCATGGTGGCCCAGAGGCAGACTTTCTGGGAAAAATCCTGAGGTCAGGGTGCCTGGGTGGCTCAGTTGGTTAAGCATCTACCTTCAGCTCAGGTTCTGATCCCAGGGTCCTGGAATGTGGCCCTGCCTTGGGCTCCCTGCTCAGTGGGGAGTCTGCCTCTCCCTCTCTCCTTCCTGCCCTCCCCGCTGCTTATGTTCTTTTTTTTTCTCTTTCTCAAAAAAATAAAATTAAAAAAAAAAAAAAAAAACCAACCCAGAGGTCACAGAGCTTTGTCCATCTCCCAAGCTCAGAATTAAAATAGTCCGTGCCTCTCCCGGGGAAGAGTGGGAAGGTGAGGAGGGACTAAAGAGACACTGAAAATGTGGTTCTAGGTGGAGTTCCTTCACTTAGCATCTTGAAGACAGATCAAGTGTGCCCTCCATGACCAATGTTTAAAAGCAAAGGAGAAAAAGAAAAAGAACATCAATTCGATGAAGGTGTGCTCGGTAGGTAGCTTGTTCAAAGTGAGAATAATTAAGATTTTCCCTCAGTTCCTTTATCCTTTCTGAGCTCTGCCATGGTGCAGTTGGAGGGAGAGCAGTCTCCTCTCATATTTTCTGACATGAGAATCATAAACCTATCTTGGTGGTTCTATCATCTTCTGGAAACTTCGAACCCAATCTGGAGTAAGGGAAAAGGCCCTGTACTAATGTCTCAACTCTCTCTAGCTCCTCTTTAGCATCTTTCCCTAATCCAAGAAGGGAATTTTCTCCTCCCAGTGGTGTGGCAAAATACTATTTTGTATTATCCAGCATCTTTCCATGTGCTCTGGTTAACTTTTTAAATCTCTATGTTCTAGTCTTTCATCTTGGTTCCTTGGGTTTCACAAATTCTTTTTGGAGCAAAGCTTAGCTTTCCCAAGTGAAAGCCTTGTTTCTAAATTGGGCTTTTAAAGCTTGTTTTGTAAATCCAAAAGATGAATGTTTCTCTTTTTGGTTCTGGGTTCTGCCTTTCCCCAGATGATGGATACCTCTGTCCTATTGAGTGGAAAACTCTTAGTAAGAGTAACCACAGATGAAATCCTCGATGCTGTTTCACAGTGTACATGTGATAGGACCATGTCAACAACAACATCCCCCCCCCCACTCCTTATACAGAAGGTATTAACTCTATTACCTTCTAGATCACATCACTGCATCATTACTTTCTTCCTGATCTAACTCCCACTCTAACCCCTATCAAGTAGCCTTGATGATATGATATATATTTGTCTCAGAACTAAGCAGCCCCAGCGAATAAAGACTTCCTTGTCCTAGAAACTAAACTAAAGGAAGTTCAGGACCTCCAAGCCTAGTGGCAGTTTCTTTTCTGGTTCTTCTAGCTCAACCATATCATGTATCCAGTACTCTTGACATACCTTCAGAAGGATAAAGGAACATTTCTTCTTTATTTAGGCCGATCTCCAGTGCCCACTGGGACTAAAGAGTAGGCCCAAGACCAGGCCACTTAGCAAGACCTAAATGCTCAGTAATAAAGCTCTCTAATTCAGGGAGGGCTTTAGAGAATGTCTTTGATTTTTACAAGCTTCTGAGATCACATCCTGGCTATGTGTCCAGCACTTACTAGCATAATTAATTCTCCTGGCAAGGAGTTAGTGGAAGTGGTGGTTTTACATCTGAAATCTGCATCAAGGAAAGAGATTAGGAGTGAAGCGTGTAAAATATCATGCAGAACAGGCTTTCTTTTTGCCCTTCTGGACACACACCTGTCAGCTGTAAGCCTGGGCTCTGTTCCAGTTTTAAATACTGGATCACAGATCCACTGGGTCCAGACAGGGACATTCCAAAACTAAGCCACTCCCCTTTCTTCTGCTCAACCTCTCTGAGGAACTGAAGAGGCAAAGCTATTTCTGTTTGGTTGTAGGCTAGGATTTGATCTTTATAGATGGCATTTCTATTTCTAACATATCTATTTGCTTTTGAGGCACTCATTTCTTTATCATCACCCTCTAGCACCCTTGGAATAGGTGCCCCAGCTGAGTGCATCATATCATCATATATCTGTCTTCAAAGCTTGTGGTTATTTGTAAGTGCTTGTCTCATGCTTGTCTTCTTCTTTGGGTCATGAACTTCATGAGGAGTCACCTTTTTTTTTTTTTTTTTTTTTAAGGAGTCACCTTAATATCCCTAAGCCTTAGCCTCAGAGTCTGGCACCATGTCCAGATGGGGCTGAGAAGATAGTGGGACTTTTTTTTTTCACATACCCTCCATAACACTCTTGGAAATAGCCCTATCACCACTCACAAAAATTAGCTATTAAAATTTTGTCTATCTACCTGACTAGGCATGACATTAGCTTGGCATTTAGTCTTTGTTTCATAACCCATCAGATTTAAGATACTTGTTGGCTTTAAAAGGCTAATCTTATAAACATCTAACATGTCCTTCCATATATTCCAATATTGGCCAACTGGGACTTGTTCTCCAGTGAGTTTAATAGGCCAAAACCACATTTATCTTCATATTCCTTGAGAAGGAAATAAATTAATGTCCCCTTTAGTTCTTATGCCCTTAGGAAACAAAAGAAGTGATGATTTTACTCCATGGGCTCAGCAGTTTATAATTATCAATAATGTTAATGACTAAATGACTAAAGAACACTCTCTAAAGTCCTTTAGTAAGGGATCTTCTTTTAGAATTCTCTTAAATGACATCTCTGAAAATTGGCCTTTCAAGCACAGAGTGTGGATCTTATTTTGCTGAATTTCTCCCTTGATAGTTATTATCTTTTCTTGCCTTCATCTTCTCCTTCTTTGCCTTTATCTTCCCATTCTATTGTACCTTCTTCTCTTCTCCTATTATTGTTAAGTCTGAGGGCCCTTATTCCCTTTACTCATTACAAAGTCATACTGTAGTTACTTTTTGGTACACCTGTGCAGCACACTCATAGGCTGCTTGCAGCCTTGCTAATGTTTCCATTTTTTCCTTCGTAAGCATAAATATCCCTTGTCCTTTACTGCACTGCCTGCAGAAACCTCATCCCCGTAATTCTAGGAGCCTTTTACTTCCCTGGGTATTTCTGACCTGAATTTTGGCCAACCGTGTCTTACAAAGTCAGCAGGTTTCCCCCAAATATTATCATTTAGTGTTTCCTATGTGAAATCCTGTCCTTTCCAAAGTACTTGCAAGAAGGAAATAGAAAAAACAACGTGGGTATTTATATAGGATCTTTTCTCTTCACAGCCAACTGCTTGTGAATCCTTAGACAATTTCAGTGAGAGCAAAGTAAACTGCTGATAGGGGTTGGATGAATAGAGGTTAAGATGGTTGAAGTCTTTTCTAATGTTCCATAGGGAGGGATCAGGCTTGTGTAACCTCCAGATAGCCGCTTGAGGTAATTCCCTTGATGTCAGGGAATATGAATAAATTTCTAGAATTCAAGGCATTACTATGCCCTCTGCATATAGGAGAAATACAAAGCATGCAGATTGCCCCCAGGTTTTTCTTTAGGCAAGGATCCAGTAAGTTCTGTAGACTAGCTTAGTCCTGGGAAGAATTGAGGTGAAAATGGAAACTGACAACTGACACCGTGAATATTGGATATAAAAGTAATTTTAAGTCTTGATGAAACTTAACCCTTACAAGACTCAAGAAAAAAATCTTTGGGTTCATTGCTTTTCCATGAAAATATTAGATAATTTTCTTAGGTTTCTCAAAACTTTAACTTAATCAGTCAACAGGATATATTTATTAAGTTTACCTAATATATATAAGGTAATTTTTTTGCGTTCTCCAAAATTCTGTTCACATTTGAAATAACTTTGAAATTCATTAACTTGCTTGACTTTTTTCTATTCTGAATACTGATTTTTGCCCTAATTGTCTTTAGATAGCTATTCACCTAAGGAGATTTATGATGGGAGAAATGTAAATAGAATGAATGCGAAATCATTAAGCTTTTGACATGCAAAATTATGTTGTGAGATAATATCCTTTCCAATCAGATCATTTTCTTGAATTTTTTCTGAACTTCTTTATTTTTCTTTAGAATATCAGACATCTCATTCTTGAAGAATAATCTCATCAAGTTCTCCAACTATGTAGAGAAAACATTCCTATAGGCCAAGAGATTGGATTCAATAAGAGGTGAATATAATTCAGGGGAAAGTCCATGAATATAATGCAGGGGAAAGTCCATCCCTTCTAGGCCTGGGCATGGTGAAAATGGGGAAGGAAAAGACGGAAGAATGCATACATTCTTGTGTCCTGATTTTTCTCCCCATGTGTAGCGTATTATGAGAGAGTCCAAGGAGATGGAGCTGCTGTGGTCCTACCTTAGGACTCAGGAAACAAGGCTGCTTCTTGTGGGATACCCAACTACAACTTGGTTCTTGGGTGACATAATGGATCTTAGAAATAGCTGAGGGTGTGGAGGGGTACATTTCCAGGGGCATTGCTCTTTCTAGGCAAGTAGCTAAGGCTATAGAACAGATTGCCTTGGCTTGGTCTGAATGCAAGGCTTAGCCTTTAGAGATGCCTAATGAATCAGTGAGAGCCAAGATGTGTCTTAATGCAGGAGCTCTTCAGAAGCATTTCATGGACAGAAAGAGGGGATCATGTGATTTCCATGACTGGAGGCCAGCGTGGTATTTGACAACCTTGCTGTAGAGGACACAGAAGCAAGAGGATACTAATGCCCAATCTTCTCCATCCCACCAGGAGGTTACATGTGCTACACCTTCTTGTTTACACACTTAGATATTAGTTACTTGGGAGCCTCTGTGTGTGTGTGTGTATACATGTGTGCATGTGTGTTTTCCTAAAAGATAATGAGCACTAGCAAGGGGTCTATTAAAACTACTAGGTTGGGTTAAGTTTAAACTATATTGGATTTTTCTTTCTCTTCCTTCCTCTCCCTTCCTTCCCTTTTCCCTTTCCTTCCTTCCTCCCTCCCTTCCCCTCCCCTCCCCCTTCCTTCTTTCCTTCCTTCCTTCCTTCCTTCCTCCAATCAACAAGTGGTAGGAGCTTTGGATGAAGACAATTTATTTTTTGCCTTCTTGATTACCCTTTTCTGGGTTAGCACGTCCACTCTTTTTTGAGTATAAACCTCTCTCTCAAGCTGTCCCAATGCCATCTTCATACCTTCTGTCATATGAAAACATCTGACAAACTAGTCAGTAGTGGATACTAACAAAATTGTATTTCCTTCAAAAATATTTACATTTAAAATAAATCCAGGAAAATTTTAATACTAAAATCAAAGAAAGGGAGGCAATAGCAAACTTTCAGCCTTCTTGGGTCAATTGAATAAAGCTCAACGCATATGTATATACTGAGATGAGAAATGAAGTGCCTACAAAATGACTGTTATCTATTTCCAGACCACAGGAATCCCTATTATTGCAAAAGTTTTCTTTTTCCATGAAATGGAAGGTGTTTGTTTAGGCAGTTGTACTCAGGAGCAGCTCGGTGTTAGCCAACTGTCTGGGAACAGGTGCCAAATTCGAAGCAGGGAAGGAAAGGACCTGATCAGAAGAGACAGAACTGGTCCTGGCCTTCCCCTTAGGGGTTTATAGTGCATCTCATATGAGGTGTCAGCAACATTGTCTATTGTTGCCTCCCTGCTGAGAAGCAAAAATCAATGTCATCAATCTGGGGGTGGGTGAAGGGAGGTGGGGTTTGGAATATTTTTGGGACACATCTTTAAATATCTTTAGCTATTTTTCAAATAAAGTCTGGAGAAATTTATGATGGTGTGAATCACAGCTCATTGTCACAAAGTGCAAATCTATGTCTGTTGTTTGACCTTGGTTGGCTGTGAAAGATGAACCTCAGCCTCGATTAGTTGTAAGCATAATAAGCACAGTAGAAAGAGTAGAGCGGTTGTTAAGGTAAATAAAAAATTTGTTGTGTCGAAGGTATAAATAGTTGTTCCACCTAGAATGGATGGAATTTCTAGGTTATAATTACAAAGGATTGCATACTATGGGAAAAGGACAAAGAAGTTGAATTACAGACCATGTATGAAAGCAGCATAGGCAAAATAACTTTTAGTTATATTGCCTTTCCGTGGATGTTATATGTTACGTAATTAACACAGTTTTAGGACACTATGGCCTTAGAAAAGTGATTTTGTCTGTGAGTGTTGGGGTCACAGTCTTGGGTTGAAATTATGGCCCAGCCTTCTTTACTGGCTTAATGACCTTAGGCAAGTCATTTAAAGTTTCTATGAGACAGTCTCATCTGCAAAAACAGTGGTAACAATTATTATTACAAACTATTTCTTAGACATCCAGATTTTAATTTATATCATTGGCTAGGGAATCATGAGAGACCCACAAGTAAATCTCTCACTCTATTCTGCTTGCATTTAGCTTAGAGAACTGGATCCAGTGTGGTCTATTTCCTTCTCACACACATGCGCATGCTCACATGCACCCATGCACACACATACACACACATGACAGATATAAAGGAGTTGAAGAAATTCCAGAGAAGTGAATTCAGAAATGATTAAAGTTCGTAAGTGCTATGGAGAAAAATAGTACAGAAAAGAGGAGTAGGGAGTACTGTCAGGGAAAAGAGGTTATAATTTTAAATAGCATTTGAAAAAATTCCTGAAGATAAAGGATTGAGCCATGTGCATATTTGGGGAAAGAGTGAGGCAGGAGAAGGAACTGCATGTACAAAGTTCCTTTGGTCCTTGGCTGGATTCAGAAACAAGGACCCATGTGTTGGAATGGAGTGAACAAGGCAAGCCTTTGAACATAGCAAGATATGAGATCAGAACACTAAAAGGGCCACAGCACGTAAGACCGTGAAGACGATTCTATGGATTTTGGTTTTCCCTATTACTGAAATGGGATGCTTATTAGAGTTTGATGGGACCAGTTAAGTTTTGTTTTAACAGGGTCATTTTGGTCGCTGCATTAAGAAAAAACCATAAAGGTGCAAAGATAAAGACAAAAAGACCCAAAAGGATGCTATTGCAATTATCCAGACAGGAGATAATAGTATGTTGTAAAGAGGAAACCTGCCAGTTTGTACTCAGTTGGTAGCAGCATGACGTGCTGAGATTGAATGTGTGGTATAAGAGAAAGAAAAACTTCAGCCTAGGCTCCTGGAAGGATGAAGTTGATATGTACTGAAATTCAGAAGTCTTTAGGAGGAAAAGGTTTGAGAGGGAAGATCAAGAGCGCAGGTTTGGACATGCTAAGTTTTAAATGCCTATCAGATATCTAAGTGAAGCTATTGATTAAGTGTGTTTGGGTGTGTGATTCTGGAGATCAGAGATATCCTGCATAACGTTATAAATCTGAGAATTGTCAGTAGATAGATGATATGTAAAGCCATGAAGCCATGAGATCATCGCAGAGAGGGTCAAAGAAGAGAAATGGTCTCAGGACTCAACCCTAGAGTACATCAATATTAATAGATTGGCGATAAGAGGAAGAACAGGTAAGGGAGACTGAGACTGAGGGCTAGAGAGATAAGAAGAGGAGCTGGTGAATGTGGTTTGCCAGATATTAAGTAAATCAAATGTTAATATGGGGATGGGGTAAAGAACTATTGCAAATACTGCTGAAGTTGGGTGAAAGAGAGCTGAGAACTGAGCAGTGGGTTTTCACAACTTGGAGGCAACTTGTGGATGAGGTAAGAGTAGTTTTGTGGGGACATTAATTGTGAAATAATAGAAAAAATATATATGGGTCTCTGCCTCTGGTTCCTGGGACAGAGCTCCTAAACACTTTGTAATTTCCTAAGTTATAAGAGCATGAGGATCCTTTGTTTTAATATTTGGTCTTCAACCCTGGTTCCTGATACAGATCCCCTAGATACCATGGGATTTTTCTGGTTGATAGGAGTGTCTCTTGTTGTAATGAGGTAATTCTGGGTGGCCTCCTGAATAGCTCCTGGATGGGGGGTCATCACCAGAAAGACCAGGTCATGATTAGAAGCTTGGAACTTTCAGCCATCCCCACCTCTGCCCTATATTTTTCAAGAAGGAGAAAGGGGCTAGAAGTGGAGTTAATGATCAATGATGCCTATGTGAGGAAGCCTCCATAAAAATTCCCAAATCATGGGGTTCAGAGAGTTTCTGGGTTGGTGAAACATTTAAATGCTGAGCATATGGCACACCCCAACTCCATGAGAGCAAAAGCTTCTGTACTTGGGACCTTTCCAGATCTTGCCCCATCTATCTCTTCATTTAGCTATTCATCTGTATCCTTTATCTTATCCCTTAATAAACTGGTAAATGTAAGGAAGTGTTTCCTTGAGTTCTGTGGGCTGTTCTAGCAAATAATAGAACCCAAGGAGCGGGGTTATGGGAGAGCCGATTTATAAGTGGTTGTTAGAAACATGGTGAACACCTGGAGACTTGTGATTGGTATCTGAAGAAGGGGAAGTCAGTCTTGTGGGGCTGAGTCCTTCACCTGTGGGATCTAATGTTATCTCCAGGTAGATAGTGTCAGAATTGATTTAGATCATAGGACACTCAGCTGGTGTTGGGGCATTGATTGGGAGTAAAATGCCGCACATCTGGTGTTGTGTTGTGAAGTGTTGTGAATGTGAGGATCATGTGAGAGAAGCACACAGGATTGTGTTTTCCCTACTCAGTAGTTACAAAGGCTGATCAGAGTGGGCTTGAAGACTGAAAGAGGAATAGTGAAGACTGAACTCTTTTGAGGTATTTTGTTGTAAAAAGAAGAGGAGAAATAGAGCAGTAACTAGGGGAGTATGTGAGATCAAACAAAATTTTTTTGTTTAAGATAGGGGAAATAATTACACATTGATGTGCTATTGGAAAAGATCCAGTACAGAAGGAAAATGTGATGGTACTGGAAAGAAGTAGGAGAGTAATGAAGCAATGTTTTTGAGTAGATCAGAGGAAATAGGATCTAATGCATAATGGAGTATTTGCTGAAATCATGGACAGTTTATCCAAAGTTATTAGAAAAGGCAAAACATAAGGGCATAGATATAGCTCACTTGGTGGACATAATGATGGAAGGTTATGAAGATTTTCTGATTGCTTCTATTTTCTCAGAGAAGTAGGATGCCTGGGTCTTGTTTGAGAGGCTGGAGGAGTGAGAAAGGGAATGGGCCAAAGAAACACAGCAGGGTTGCCAGACAGGGATAACAGTCTTTTTGATGCTAGAGGAATCATCAGTTTGAGCACTGTACTTTTCTCTGGTCCCATTTGTTTGTGTGGATGCAGATATGGTATGAGAGTTGAGTCAGGAGTAGAAACAAGAGTAGAAACTCAAACATCAAGAGTAGAAGTTTGCCAGTAAATATGAAGTAGTAAGAGAAGAAGAAGGGATTAGGAAGTATTTCCAAAAAGACTGATTGTAATTATTGATCATAGATTTCAAACTGGCCAAAGAAGTGGATGAGGAGATGACGGAGGGGAAGGACAGTGAAAGATGCCAAGATCTATGGGTTGTAGACCATGGTGGGTCAAAAATTAGCAGAGCTCAGAACTAGAGGGAGTTAGCTAGAAATAGTGGTAGTTACTGGTGATTTAAATATTTATGATGAATATCAGAGTAAGGATTTTAGATTTCATTATAAATGGGAAGAAGAAGAATGGCAGGATCTTATTTCTTCTCCTTGATTTTCTTTTCTTTTCTTTATTTTTTTTTTAACTCACTCTCACTAACTGTTCTATAGTTGCCCCTGGAGAACATGAGCAACAGTAGGAGGTGATGAGAACCAGAGAGATCTGGCATGTATAATAGAATGAAGTTAACAGAAATTTCTAATAAATTGGGTATAGAGGTGGGCAAAAAGAAAGGATCAGATATTATTCTTAAACTTTTTGGTCAAGCCACTGGGTGACAGTTGGTACTGTAATACTAGGGGTAAAAGGAAGCATTTCCTTTAGGAGGGAAATAAGAGCTCTCTCTTGAAGATATTCAGTTTGAGATGCTTATTAGATATCCAAGAAATATCAAATAGTGTGTATAGAATTCTAAAGCTCAAGAGAGGGTCAGGGCTGAAGTCTGAGGGTAAATAAGAGGGTGGTATTTAAAATAGTGAGTGTGCATGAGCTTACTCAGGGAGTGAGACCGGGAAGAGGAAAAGAGTACTGTGTGTTTATGGGTGTGCACATGGATGAGTATAAAGAGTAAATATATTTAAACAAATAAAAAGCAAGGTTAAAAAGCAATGAATTTGACTTTTAAAAAAGACAATGTATTCTTTAATTCCCTCAGGAGGAGAAAACAAAACCACCTTCTGGGATGTTGGACTGCTGAGAAGTTCTTAATTATGCTACCTGCACAAAGTCTTAAGGGTCTTAAACTGTTATTAGAAATCTTTGCTTTTTATTATCTTTCTTTTTCTTTTTCTGTTGGTTCTTGAATGAATGAATGAATTTATTTTTTGGTTGTCTCCATTATCAGGCTGTCTCTTCTCTTGTGCCAGCAAAGAGAACCCCTGCAGCCAAGGCTTCCTTGGTGCTGCCACATGTCATTTATAAAAGAGAAAGTAGCTATTTTTGCTACTCATAGTTAAGCAATATTCTGGGGAGGATTTTGATTGGTCTAGACTGGGTCACATGCCCATCCCCAGATTAATCACTGAATGATGTATTATTCAGATTGTCTGCCCCCCAGTCCTTTACCTGTCTTGGAGCTGGAGATCTTGTCAATCTGATCAAACCACGTGGACTTGGTGGAGTGGGGTGATTCTGCAAAAGCATTATGAGAGTTCAGTTAACACAAGAGCCAGGGAATCCATGATGCCTTCGGTAACTCCCCCAGGCACTCTTTGTTTCCTTCACCTCTCTTACTTACAATTGGTACCTGCCTTAATTAAAGTCATTATTGCATTGTAATTGTGTGTTTGTCCTATCTGATTCTCCCTGTGATTATAAATTATATAATGTGCTAGGGGGCAGAAATTGTTTATTTTTTTCTTCATATCTCCATTGCTTAGCATAGTTTTCAGTTCATAATAGTGTTTAACAAATAATCATTACTGGATTATATCTATTTAATTTTATCTAGTTAATTGCTCTCTTGCTGGAGCCTTCATTGTCCCTGAACACTAGGTTTTCTCCCATCAAGTAAATCCTTCTCAGGTGTCCTTTTTGAGAGACAAAGCCTTTTTTTTTTTTTTTTTACTTCTATTACTATGTATGTATTTATTTATTTATTTTAAAATTTTTTATTAACATATAATGTATTATTTGCCCCAGGGTACAGGTCTGTGAATCATCAGGCTTACACATTTCACAGCATTTGCCATAGCACATACCCTCCCCAATGTCCATATCCCTACCCCCCCCACCTCCCAGCAACCCTTAGTTTGTTTCGTGAGTTTAGGAGTCTCTTATGGTTTGGAGAGACAAAGCCTTTTAAGAAAAAAAAAATGCATTATTTACCTCATACCAGAGTCTTTCTTTTTCCTTTTTCTTTCAAGTTTCTTCAAATAAGAGTAAAGACTTTCTATTTCCCCTCTTCCTGCCATCCAGTGATTAAACACTTATTTTTCTATTTTTTGTTACCAATTACCTTCTTGCTGTAAAATCCACTGGCCAATTTCCAGCCTTGGTCCTTCTTTACCATGCCATGGCACCTGGCATTGATTGCCCTTTGGCTTTCATTGTTCCGTGGGTGTTCCTGATTCATTTTCTAAATCTTGGCTTACTAAAAAATATTTTGTGACTTTATATAATGTGCTAGGTGCCATGGATAGCAAGAGTACTGATCTTGACTTCAGCGGCTTTTAAACTAGTTGTTCACTTCTCATTTCCAATAAAATTTATACCTCGGTGGCTAGAATATTCTGCTAGCTGAATTTTGTAGCTCTGTACGTGTGCCAGTCCATTCAAAACACTGTTTAAACTTTACCGTACTGAGGGGCACCTGGGTGGCTCAGTAGTTAAGCATTTGCCTTCTGCCAAGTTCATGATCCTGGGATCCTGGGATCCTGGGATCCCGTCCCACCTCAGGCTCCCTGCTCAGCGGTGAGTCTGCTTCTCCCTCTCCCACTCCCCCTGTTCGTGTTTCCTCTCTTGTGTCTCTCTCTGTCAAATAAATAAATAAAATCTTAAAAAAAAAGAAAAAACTGTATCATATTGAAGTTGCTCCTGTGCTCAAGAGCCTTGGGAGGCTCTTCCTTTCCCGTTAATTATTCGCGCTCCATTGGGAAGAGCTTGGTCTCCTTTGTTAGGCCCCACCCACTTTGACAGTGTAATCTCTTCTGCTTTCTTCACCGAGTCCAGTCTTCCAGGCAACCTGAAATAGCTCCTACCTAAACATTTGCTTTCCAAACATGGCACTTCTGATTATTATGGTCGTTCTAACTAATGCAGGCATTAGTTTCTTTCACATCTCTACCTTTTGAGGTACTTTCAACCAATTCCAACTCTAGTTCTTCCATGATGTCTTCCCGAACGTCCCATTTTAGAGGTGGTTACTCTGCCCTCTAAATGTCAGTAGAAGTTAGATTATGCTAATCTTTAGTTTCAGGAACTCAGAGGAGCTGCACTTAGAATTTACCCCAGAGCCCAGGTGGGCAGGGAAAACTGCTCCGTATCTGCCACATCGTAGGTTTTAACTCAATATATATGAGACGAGTGAATGAATAAATTACTGCTGTAAAACCATCCCTGCAGGGGTATAAAATATTTGCCCCAGAATGCTTCTATTGGCTGTGTAGAACCCAGTATGGAACTTTTCCATGTTGTTCTCAGCGTCATGCCAGAAATAATACACAGCCTGTCAGCTACCAGGGAGCGATGCTGGACTGACTCTAACAGACAAGATAAGGGGAGTCTGGAGCAGAGGAAAGCAGGAATAAGCAGACCAGTTCCATCTCTGAATGCTTGCGAATTCATTACCTTCCACAGAAGGGAGGATATCAGGTGAAGAAAAATACTGCCGCGTAACCATCCATTTTGGGATGCGGGTTATTTAGCCACCTGTCCTTTTCTCTCTTGTAATTAGGTAAGAGCATAAACAGAATGACTCAGTGGAGGTTGGTTAGGTGCTGACATTGCTTCCGTGGCCAGGTCCACCCGAGGACTTCTGCTTGAGATGGTAAACTGAATAGAGATTTTAAACCATACTTTAATTAAAGGGGGTGATTAGGCAATCATCAAGCTAGCTAAAGGTTCCACTTAAATATAAGAGTAAATTAGAAGCATACTCTAGGGGTGTCGGTGTAGTTTTAAATCATCGATCCCGTCTCATCAGGGAAATTATAGCAGGTCTTCAGCTCCCATTATTTATTAATGGAATAAACCCCATGAGCTATGCCAATATTTCACAGTTGCTTTTGTGACCTGTGTATCTTTATCTATTGTTGCTGCCTTCTCTGTGTGAGAGGGTGCTTTCAGGAGCCTTTTGAGGTTCCTTCAATCTCTATTCAACCTCAGTTCTTTAACACAGCTTTGCTCTCTTTGCTGTGACTCCTCATACATTCATGATCCCTTTGTCCTGTACTTTTTATTTCTGGTTGACGTTTTTCTCTTTGGAGTGCTCCCTTTCTTACAGTCCCTTCATGCTCCGTGTCCCGCACCACAATAAAATCCCCTTGCGTTTCTTTTCCCCACAGGCTGCCCTCTCCAAGCTCTGCACTGCACGCTGTTTTGTCTTTTTATTTTCTCATCCGCTTTTCAGTGCTAAGGCTGCGAATAACTCTGGCTTTCTGGTGCTACTGCTGTTCGTCTACGAGGAGCCGCACTTAATTTATGCTGACAGCATTCATCTCGAAGCTGCGCCCTCCACACACGTCTGCCATCCTTCCGTTTGCTCACGACTCTGCCGGTGAGAAGATTTCCTTCTTTTCCGCACACCCCCCCAGCCCCCCAAGGAAGCCCGGTTTTTCGGAAGCAAGACTGGTATTTGACAGAAGACCTCACAGAGCTCGTGCTCCCAGGAGACATGCAACCAAGCAAACAAGGAAATAGACACATGCAAACTTTTTTCTAGGTGGAGTTTTAAGTTTCTTCTTTTCTTTTATTTACAGCATTCCAAGGTTGCAACAAAACATTTATCAACATATAAAACAAAGGAGATGTGGACCTCCCTCTTCTGGGGCTTGCGAAGTTCCCTGGAGGCTCTTCACATGGCTTATAAAAGAATTCTTCCAACGGTATAAGATTCAAGTAAAAATGTCACGTGAGGTTGTAATATCTTACGTTTTGCATAATGTAGGCAATGCTTATTCTTCAATTACGTTTTTAAATGCATACAACTTCTTTTGTTTTTGACAAACCATTCGCCTGTGAAGTTTTATAGTTAAGCCCACCTATTTAGAGTCATTGCGAATCAGGTCAATGGCTTTAAGACATTTATGTGGAAAAAATAATCCCCTTTCATTAACAGCATGAACTGTTCAGACAGATTCCTCCTAGTCAAAAACCACAGGAAACTGTTCTGAGGTATAGTGAATAAATGAATAAATGAGTAAATGCTAATATGCATGGAGTAAAGCTGCTTGTGCATTTCATTCTGATCTTTGGGGTAATTTACTCTTTTTTTCCTTTTGAGAAAAACTGTCCATCAAGTTCAAATACACAATGGTTAATGTGGATAAAAGGCCATCAGGCATTTATATGAAACTACAAGACATCTTTTCACTACCCATCTCAATTTGGGATTTAAATCCAAACTCATCAAAGGAAATAAAAAAAAAAACCCTATTAACACATCACACATTCTTTAAAGAAGAAAATCAGTATTTTACTTTTTTGACAGTTGAATGCAAGGGTTTAGACATATTTCAAACGGGGGAAAAAAAGCCCTTAGTCCCTTTTGGAATAGGAAGACAAACGTACTATACTGGGAAGACAGCACAGAAAACCGGGAGAAAAACTACGGAATATGTGGCCTCAGTCCCATCAGATCAGAAAATAGCAGCAGCTCGTCTGTTAATTTCTTTTCTCTCAGCCCGAGTTACCTCCCACAAGCTTTGCAAAAGCAGGGAATCTAAAACCAGCTTTGGAGCAATTGCTTTCTTGAGACACGTGCTTATTTATTGGAGGTGATTTTGAAGTTAAAACATGGAGAAGATGATATATTACTTTAACCAGATTGCAAAAATGAAACTCAACAATGAGCAAGCAGACAGGGACAAGGACTTGAAGAGTCACTTTTTGTCATGTATGATTTGCCACATTGTACTTGTTCATGATACTGAATGAATATATATTTTAACAAATGTCCTTTTATGTGCACACGGAATATAGTAGGCATTCAACTAATTGTTGAATGAAAATGCAGTATATTATGTATATAGTATATAATACTGTACAAATACAATATATTATGCAGAAAGAAAAACTTGGTTTAATGTCATCAGAAACAGAGTTTTTCAACTAGTGGTTTTGACATTTTGGGCCAGATGAATCTTTGTTGTTGGGGGTTGTGCTGTGTCTCGTGTTTGGCAGCATCTTTGGCCCCTAGACCCACCGGATGCCAACATCAATCCCCCCTGTCGTGACAACCCCAAATGTCGGCAGGTGTTGGCAAATGTCCCCTGGATGGCATGTCCCCTCTGGCTGAGAACCACTGATGAGAACAGAAGCTACAATGAGCACCACTGAGGTTTATCTACATAGTTTTCTAGTCTTTCTCTTTTCAAGGCTAATTTGTGGGGGTAGGAAGGATGGGTTCATTTTAAAATGTGTATATTGGCTTCATAGGGCTGTTGTAAGAAGGGTTGACAAATTGGGTGACTTCCACAGTAGAAAGGTGCATTCTACCTCACTGCTCTAGAAGCTGGAAGACTGAGGTCAAGGTGTTGGCAGGGCTGGTTTCTTCTGAGTGCTGTGAGGGAGGGTCTGGAATAGGCTTCTCTCCCAGCTTTTGGCAGCCTCGGGCACCCCTTGCCTCAGAGATGGTGCTCTCCCAGGGTCTTCACATTGTCTTCTTTTTATATGTGCCGGTCTCTGTACAAATTTCCCCTTTTTATAAGGATGCTGGCATGTCAGGGCCCACACTAATGACCTCATTTTAACTTAATCACTCTATAAAGACCCTCTCTCCAAGTAAGGTCATATTCTGAAGCACTGGGGGTGAGGATGCCAATATATCTTTTTTGGGGGGGATGCGGTTCAGCTCATAACAGTATGATTTCAACTATTGTGCATTTCGTGCCAGAAATGACTCTGGCATTTAACCATTAGCTGCTTTAACTTCTACTTTTTGGTGACATGTCTGTCACATCTCTGCTTCCCGGGGGACAAAAACAGTATGATGTCTTTTGTGTGAATTTTTATGGCACCCAGAAGGGTGCTTGGCAAGGTTTTCTTTGAATGAAGAAAAAATGCTCCTTTTTCCAAAAGGGGCGGTGGTTTGTCACTTTAGCTCTAATTGATGTCGATTCACATTGATGAACTTGTCTATTCTCTTCTTAAATCAAACTGGCACAGTATTCATTTTGATATTCATTATTTTTTACTTTCATTTTAAAAAAAGAGATTTTATTCATTTATTTGAGAGAGAGAGAGAGCACACAAGCAGGGGGAGGGGCAGAGGGAGAGGGAGAAGTAGACTCTTCTCCGAGCAGAGAGCCCGACGTGGGGCTCAATCCCTGGACCCTGGAATCATGACCTGAGCTGAAGACAGGTGCTTAACTGACCGAGCCATCCAGGTGCCCCTCGTTTTCATTTTTAACTGAGAAAATTAAACGCACATTTATAAAATGAATGAGTAAAACATATTCAAATATAATATAGTCAATAATTGATGGTGTATAATCAATAATTTCTTCAATTCTCTGGTCTTCTTCAAAGGTGACAATTGTTGACAATTTCTTATATATTCTTTAAGAACATTCTTAAATCTAGAAAATGTGCTTATATTATTTTCTATGTCCTCTGATCTCTCCCTTGTCAGTTCTTAACATGAACTGCCAAGTACCCTCTTTTAGTCCCCCACCTCCCACATGTGCACTAGAAAAATAGCAAAAAACTAGAAATGGATAGCACATTTTCAAAGACAAAGATCTGGGCTTGTGATTTGTATAGGTATGAAATAAAGGTCGTATACTGAGGAATTGCAAAGAACCAAACAATTGCTAAGAGCAATCCAAAGGCGTATTTTGTATCGGCCATGATCCAGAGCCACAGACATTAGAGAATGCTGGGAATACAATGAAAGCAGTGAGACGGGCTGCATAGATCCTCAGGAGGCCTGGATATAATTGGATGCTGCTTGAGAATGCTGGACACTGTTGAGAAGTTCCTGAAGATCCAAGAACAGTGCCAGCAAGTCAGGCTCTTGTTAGAGCCAACATCATCTCTGGCTCATAGAACTTCCCTGGAATGAGATGCTTTGCAGTGAAAGACCCCATGGTGCAGAAAGGGCCTTCAAAACCCAAGCAAAGGAGGAGAAAAACTGCCAGAATTCTTAGTTCTAACTGAACTGACATAAGTTGTCCCAAACTAGAAAACACAAATGAAAAGAAACCTGTGACATCTGATTTAAGATTCAGATATGAATGTGGTACTTTCATTTTCAAAGATGAAGAAACTGCTCTGGGATCTATTGAATAGATGCACTGAGTTATTTCTTGGTAGTACATAGTGGCTTTGTGCTGAATCAGCCTCTTCTTACCATGCTCCTGTGCATGTTGTGCTAAGCATAGACTGGCAGTTAGCAGAAAGAGAATTCCCTGGGTCTATGTCCCAGGGAAGCCTGATTACAATTGATGGTAAACAACCTCACAATTTAGGGAGACAACATTAGCTCCCTGTTTTAATTGATGTAGCTGGCACTATCAAAACCATACATGTTTAAAGCTCAAAATAGAAGTACTGAGGGAAAAAAAGTCTTTTAATCTAGCAGCGTTTGTGGAAAGTTATATCTGATACCTAAAAAAAAAAAAAAATTAAACAGAAGCAATGCTACATTTTACTTAATGTGAAGTAAAACATTGCAACATTGCAAATAGGATATATTGTCCTGGCACATTTTTATTAATTTTTGTTCATGCAATTATTCATAGACTGAATAATTGTAAGCCTTCCTAGCCCGCAGTTTTAGAATAGTAATGAGGAGAACTATTATTATTTTGCTTTCTTTCAAACTTCAGAATTTCTCAGGCTAAGCTTAAAGTTTTTATGGGAAAGAGTTTATGGAAGGCTATTGATAATTTGTGCCCGAAACAACCTTAAAAGCACTATAATATTTGAAAGTTTATCTTCTGAATTTTCTCCCCAGAGCTTGTCTAGAATTAAGAATCCCACATGCTCAAAGGCTTTAGAATGAAAATACTTAGTGTCCATTCACAAGTTATCGAATTTTCTTTATCTTATGGACCTCCAGAGTGGTGGTAGATTTGTGAACAACAGTCCCTTAGATTCTCAGAGCCAGCTGAACTTCCTACTAGGGTCACAGTGTTGGGAAAATGGCCATTGACAACAGTAATTGCTGCGTCTGTGACTTGCCTAACTCAATTAATTGTCACCTGTGATCACCTCAGAAAAAATGGATGACTCATGCCTCTTCAGGAAGTAACTCCTGTCTGAACCACTTTGGTGGGCAGAATTCTACAGTGGGCTCTGAGACACGTCCTCCCTGTTCTGCCCCAACAGGTGAACATATCCTATACAATCTCTGCTTGACTGTGGGCAGGACCTGTGAATATGATGGGCTAGTCACATCCGTGATCGTATTATATTATATAAGACTTTGTCTTAGAAGTCTGGAGGGAGAGATTCAAAGCAAGAAGGGCTATGTCCCACTGGCCTTGAAGATGTAGCCTGTCACAATGTAGGGAAGGTGACATGGCAGTTAACCATGGGTAGCCTCCAGGAGCTGAGAATGGTCCCCAGGCAGAAGTCAGAAATAGGAGACGATCTCAGTTCTATACCACAGGGAGCTGAATTCTGCCAACAGCCAAGAAGCCTAGAAGACCCTTGGCCTCAGATAAAGTCCCACTCTGGCTGACAGTTTGCAGCTTTGTGAGACCATAAATAGAGGACCCAAAAGAAATGTGTTGGACTCCTGGCCCTAGGAAACTCTGAGTTAATAAAGTCATCTTCTTTTAAGTGGCTAAGGTCGTGATCATTTGTTACATAGAAATGGAAAACTAATACAAAGTGTTCTTATCTAGAAATCCAAATTCTTTCATATATTCTGAAAGTTTTCAGGTTACACATGCACATATGAAATCTTGCTTAAACAAAATATTATTGGATACTAATCATCATTTTATCTAAGGAAATATGAAGTTGAATACCTAAAGCAGAGCCATATAAACATGGCTCAGCATTTTCTAAAGCAGGACACTTGATAGTCTCCATCTATTTGAGAGCTCTCTAAGTGAAATACTTTATTTCTGACTTTGTTACAAGTTATTTTTAATGGAAAAGGAAGAAGTGGAGATTAAGAAGAGGAAGACCTCCTCATGTTGTAGATAAAATAATAGGAAAGATGTGCCTTTCAAGCACCTCTAGAGAAGATGATATTCTCATTCATGAGGACCTGGGGACAGACTGGATGCTCGAATTCTGGAGAGGGAGGTTGGTGAATGTGCCCTCGGGTTTTTTTTTTTTTTTTTTTTAATCATTCTCTGGCCTGGGCTTTTCAGGATGGAGTTAAACTTTTATAAATATCTATGCCAGATGGGGAGGAGACCAATGGAAAGTCAGGCATGTGTGTACCTAAATTCTTGGCAAAATACATTCACAAGATGTTATCCAGCAGTTTCTGTTTTGAACACATCAATGTTACTTTCATGAGTGCAGTGAGTCACCACCATCTTAGGTAATTAACTACCTTGTGAAGGCCTCAATTTTCCTACCTGTGAAGTGTGGGATGATCACGCTTACTTATGTTTCTCCCAGAGCTCCTAGAGTGAGTAGCGAAGGAATGGGTGGTGGGTAGGTGGGAAAGGAGTTGATCTGATTGATGGACACTGCAAAGTTGAAGGAAGCACCCATGAGGCAGAGGTTGAACTTCATATTTTGGCTGAGAAAACCATAAAATTGAATGAGGAGACAAACTCTTTGTAGGATATGGTGCAAATAGAAAACATGTTGGATGATTATAGCAGAGTAATGGCAAGATGTGACTCAGCAAATTACAGACAGGAAACTGATTTCCTTCAGGTAACAATGTCTTTATCTGGTGGAAGATAGTGTTGGCAGAGGGGAAGAAGGCTCACTGGGGACATGAGGAAGGAATTGCTGCAATCAGTAAATATTCTGGTGACAGGGTCCTTCTGTGGATATTTGTAAGGAAGGAAAGGTGAAGAAGGCTGGGCCACAGCCTAGTCATTAGAGATGTACTCATTGTTTTGGAAAAAGGAAAGTGGTAATGATAAATGGAGATCTGCAAAGAGGACAAGAAGCATGGAAAAAAATATGCTGTGATAATATAAGTTTGAGACCCTAAGGCTGGACCTATTTTCTGAAGAGAAAATGGAGGTAATCTAAGAAGAAAATTAGCAAGGTAAATGAAAATAATTTGGTCAGAAAAAAAAAAGAAAATAATTTGGTCAGCATGGAAAGTTGCTTAAATAATATTCACTAGCTGACTTTCTAAAGGCCAGAGAACGTGGGTACAGTTTTTATAGGAGATAAGAAGGCAGAACACACTTGGGGGGAAGTGTGGGGAAGACAGGCTATGGGGCCAACTCTGCACACTTGGCCTTCCTCTACTCCTGGCTGTTTGCCTTTTCAGTGAGCAGGTAAGACTGAAAGCCAAATTGTTTTGTTAGTCATAGAAACTCATGTAAAAGACTTGTTGAAGAAGAGGTTAAAATGATTGTTGAAAATGAGGTTTGTGGATAGAATTTATCCATGTTAGTATCATCCTCCATCATCATCATCATCGGAAATTAGCTGACTCCCTTTAGAAAAAAAGATACATAGAAAAACTCAAACCAGATTGGAGTGTACATATCACATACAAAGGATAATATGCAATACCCAGCTTTAGTCATTCTGATGACATTTTCTTGACACTTGAATAGGAGATAAAGAGAATTTTCCAAGTGTAGAATCATCAAAAAGCAGAATAAAAAGTTACACCATTCCAAAGAAGAGTGGGATTTAGGAACAATATTAGTCTAGTACAAGAATTTAAGGTACTTTGAAAGCCAGGACCGATTTAAAAAAAGAGGTGAGGAAAGGAATGAAGACTATATGTTCCATATACCCATGAATGTAAATAGTTACAGGGCATATTTCAACTTCCCATAATGTATTGTGTTGTTGAATAAACTTATTCAATTACTCTGTCCCATTTCTTTCTGTTTGATCAACTCATTAGTCCTTACCTGGCTGTACTTACTTTTCTCCCATAAGGTATTACCATGACCAGAATGCCACCTTCATCATTATCTTAAAATTTCATGGTTTCCACTTTGACCAGCTTCAGACTGGGCCACTTGCACAACATGCTTTCCCTTCTCTTCCTCCTACTCCATAGAACATTAGTAGGGAAAGACCCCAATCTGCAAGATGCTGGCTGACTCTAATGCCATATCCCTAAATGGATTCTTCATGAATGCACAATGTAGTTTTATTGATTATTATTATTATTATTAAAGTTCCCTAGCTCAGTTCTGAGAAAGACTGTTCCAAAACTCCCAGTATTGCTCAGATCCTCAGCGCCACCTCCACATCTCCAATCTCAGCAGAAGACTTGCAGGTATCACTTATTAACTAGATGGAAGTTGGTTGTAAGGATAATTTCAAAGCTCTCAGAAAGGTTGAAAACAATCTTGTCTACCCCCTCAATTTACAGATAAAGAAACTATGAGTTAATTCTCTAGGTAACATAGAAAACTTTTGTTGAGAAATAATATTGTGGTCATTCTTACAGCTTAGAATTTAAGCACTCCATCAAAATGCCATTGTATTGACCTGGCAATTCATTTTCTGTACTAACCCTTAAATAGAGAAAATAGCAATAGTCCAGATTTCTTCTCTGTTTCCCAATTCCACCTACTAATCAAAAATCACAATATTACCTGTAATATCTTGAATCCCAAGTACTGCTCCTCAAATTTACTTTGCTGGTTGTTTGCTTTGAGATGATAAAATTGGATTCTAAAATCATGCTCTTGAAAATACTTTCTGCTGCCTTGTGTTACAGTTCTGAAAGGAAAGCATTTGAAAAGTATTTTGAGGGCACCTGGATAGTTCAGTCAGTTAAGCAGCCGACTCTTGATTTTGCTCAGATCATGATCTCAGGGTTGTAAGATTGAATCAGCACCTGGCACCTGGCTCTGGGCTCCACAGAGAGTCTGCTTGAGATTCTCTCCCTCTTCCTCTCCCTCTGCCACTCCTCCACTCTCTCTCTAAAATAAATAAGTAAATTTAAAAAAAAAGAAAAGTCTTAAAATATCTGAATATTGGCTGTTAGGTAGAAGAATGCTTGTTCTTATTTGATTCCAAAAAGAAGAAATTGAATCAGTGGGTGGAAGAGACAGGGATGCCCATGTAAACTCAATATTCAATCAATCAGCAACCATTTCTGGCACCTACTATATACCAAGCATTATTCTAGAAAATGAGGATAGAGTGGTAATAAAATACAGGCCCTGCTTTCTTGGGGCTTATTTTCTGTGCTGCATCAGAAAAGCGATGAAAACCCAAGTAGACCTATAGTTTAATGAGGAAATGGCAAGCCTCTCTGAGAAGGTGACATTCAAGCAGACACTTGAACGTAGGTAGGGAGCGAGTCATGCAAAGGCCTGCAGGATGTTGTTCTCACCAGACGTTGGGAAGGCCAAGTAGTCTTAATCTGGGAATATAAGAAATTGGTTTCTTTGTGATTTTATGGCTTTGCCATCCTAGAAGTGTTTAGTGTCTGAATTACCTCCGAGAGAGTTTAAGAAGATATCTTTGCATTAGTAGGTGGTTGAAACTAGTCAACCTCGAGATTTTTTTTCCAGCTTTAAGATTCTGTATATTTACCTGATAAAGCCATATGGCTTAGAACTTAAAATAAGAAAAACTTAGGAGAACAAAAGATGCAAAAATGTCTTTGGGGGAAGTGAACAATAAAACTATAGGTTGGAGACTGTTTATGTATGACCTTGCTCCTTGTTGACATTCCCATTTAGAGAGCAAATACAGCTAAATATAAAATAGGATGGGGGTGTGATGAATCAGAAGTTAAAGTAATTTAGGTCATTCTGTTATGCACAGATGCATAACTACTCGCCAAATGATTCAGAAATCATAGGAAATGACTTATAAGAGCTGATACCAAGCTTTGTATGGGAAGTAATTTTATAAGAAACAATTGTTTATAACTCTTGCATGATGCATCATTTTAAATTAGAAAACCAGAAATTGTTGAAGAAGTATTTATAAATTTCTTTCAGCTCTTCTGAAGACAAGCATTGCCACAGATTTTCATTTTTATTTCCATTAAGATTTTTACTTTAACTTTTTAAAAGTCAGGCAGCACATAAAGATAATTAGAATCACAATTTATTTACTGTTGGAGTTTAAAAAATGGACTGGTCTATGTTTTTGTGTGTGAGCCTTAGAAAAGGAAATATATTTTAAAAATTAAATTGAAGGATGTTGATATTACCTAGAAAACTTCTAGAATTACAGCATTTTATCTTTTGGAGGAGAAAGTACATGCCATAAGTGATAGGTAAAAATGTGAGAGTATTTTAACATCAGAACTTGGCATTAAAAATAGACTCACATGGACAATATTTGTACATCATGTCTTAACTTTAACCAAGTAGTTTTGCAAACCAGAAAAAGCTCTATTTTTTCCCATGCATATGTGTCTCTCTTCTCCCTCTAAGTTGAACACCTATCAAAATCAGTGAAAACTATACACAGAAATTGGGAAGTACACACAGTGGGAGGGAGAATAGAGACAGGAGGCATTACAGGGAAGGAAAATTGAGTGCCAAAAGGGTAAAATATTTGTGAAGCATCACATTGTCAGTCAAAAGAAAATGCCAGGAGTTGAACACACAAGAGTTTCTAGTCTCTGGGCCAACTTCAAGCTAATTCTCCCTCTTAACTGACATTTATGGAGAACAGATGTGGTGCCACTGTGGTGTATGTGAAATTAGTTTTGCCTACTTCTTTTCTGAACACATACATGTATTACACATGTATATTTAGCTAAAGAAGTATATTCTGCCAGGTATATTTTGCCAGGTTCTCGTCCAACATATTTTCCTAGTAGATTAGGGGATGACTGGAAGAACTTGGGAATGAGGCCAAAGGATGATAAATGAGAGGGGTCAGGCCAAAATGGAGGTGGGAAGATGTCATGCTTTCAGCATGCTTGGTTGATAGCATTGTTCCTTCTTTGCTTTTGTGTTTTCAAATGAGGATATTGTCAGGGAGACCAATGAACCTGAATTGTATAAAATATAAAAGTTTACAGAAGAGAAATAGCTGCTCAAAGCCAAGTTTGCTTTCAGGACATGTCTTTCATGGAGGCCACAGGCTTTCAGTCTAATGAAGAGTGAGAGTAACTTGAACAGTGAGTGAAATAAAACAATTAACACAGCCCACTTGGGGCCAGGCACTATTGGGAAAAATACTGTACTTAGGGATAGCAATTCACAAAATGATTCGTATATCATCCCACTCTTAATTTGTGTAGGCTTGTTTCTTGTTTCCCGTAATTGGCTTGAGCACAGGAAACTTGTGAAATTTAGGAGAACCTGGGGGGAAAACTCATGTTGAGAACTCATCTCAAATTCACCTACAATAATTGGCACTTAGATACCATTGACAAATTGAAGCTGAGGATAAGCTAAAGAATGTTTGCCATATTTGCAAGGAGTTTCTGACCTCTTAGCATTCGCACAGGCTATTCCTTCTGTAAAGAAAACTTGTGCATACAACTTAAGTAGCTTAACGCTTAGTTACCCTTTCAGATGTTGCTCTGGCCATTTTTCCTTAGAAGCCTTCTATGACCCCCAAACTGGGTCAAATGTCCTGTGCTTGTGTATATGTAGCTCTTATTCTATTTTCTGTAGTTCTGTAGTTCTGTAGTTGTTGATATCCTTGAAGACAGGAATGAGTGTAACACCCAGCATAGTGCCTCCAAACCTGGAAACCTTCAGATTTACTGGAGCTCAGGGCCAAGGGGAGGAGTAGGCAAAACATGAAAGCTGTTTGAAGGGGTCCAATTATGAAGGCTTTTCAAGACTCACTTAAAGAGTTTGATTATAGTCCAAACATCTACTCAGTGTAAAGTAGAGCTCATCAACATCTTAAAGCATGTTGTAATTGAGCCAAAGCAGAAATAAAAAAATCAATTGATTAAAAATACATTTTATAGCAGATATTAGAAACCCTTGGGGCCCCAATTTAGTTCTACTGGCACTTTACCAGGCATATACTTTCCAGGCATATACTTTGACATTTTATGGGTCAATGACCAGCTGTTGTTCCTTCTCATGAAATGGGCCTTAGGTGCTTGAGAGATGCGGCCTGTGGTGCTGGGGTGCGTACTTTCTCTGCATAGCATCCTGTCCTGTCATTTCGTTCTTCATTGCATGTTTACTGGAACAGAGGACTTCAAGGCAGGGGACACTATTTACCTTAAGGGTTCCCTTGACCCTGCCCCAGTCAACACATTCATATGGACTCAAGCATCTGCACTCAGAGGCTCACTGCTGAAACACCCACTCCGCTGAATGACAACTCTCCCTGTTCTCATACGATATGAAATATTGCAACTGAAAGTTGCCCTTCTCTGCTTTAGATTCGCCTATGAGAGTAACCATATGATTATCTTCTGAAACTTTATCGTGTTTGTTTTAAAGAACAAAGACATTTCTCTGACTTCTGGGATGATAAGCTAGGTGTATCTCTTTGGTTTATCTCAATCTCAAATGCTGAGCAGTGTCACTTTGGTTTTAATTTTCATAGGACTTGTAATCTGGTCTGGTAGGTTTTGGAGGCAGCAAATTACAGCCAGCTCTATAATTTCTTTAAAAGGATATGACTGTCTCTTAAAACGTTCTTGCTACTGTGGCTCAGGACCATTGAATTAGCCATAAATCTTACATGCCCTTTAGATGACAAAGTAAGACAACAATACAGTTGGTGGGAACAATAGACCATAAAGGGTAAATAATACTGGAACCCTGCAGGCCTTGACATTCTGACAGAGCAGGATACCCTGAGGAAGCCCGGATGGAGCCAACCTTTACTGGTCCGTGGGCAGGAAAAGAATGCAGGAATGGCAAAGTCTGAAGGAGCCATTTCATACATGCCAAGAAATATTAGGGAGGAATAAATAAAGTCTCTCTTGAGTCCAAATTGTAAAGTGACGGTTGAGATTATCTCATTTATGGCAAGTGAAGGGTTGAATTTGCACTTCATTCTTTGACGATTTTTAAGGGAAGATAAAATACCATATATATAAATTTTTAAAAAGTAATTCGATTATCATATCTTGTAAAACATGAAGGCTAAATTGAGACTAACACATAAAGTATTTTGAAAAAAGGTATTTTATAAAGTCCATTTAACTTGGAACTTGAAGATAACTTTTATATTAATTTTAACTTCAAAAATATTCAAATGGGAGAACATATGATAAAATATAGGTAGATAAAGACATCTTTTATGCATCTTATTATTGAACTAACTTTTTCCCCAAATTAAGTCTCTTAGGAGAATAATTAATTTTTTAGCACCGTTGTTACACACTATTTATAGTTGATTCAGCACTGTGTTAAATTGAGATCCAGTAGTGAAGGGAATATATTTGTCTGGCTACTGGTTAAACTCCCATCAGTGGGCTTAGGCACTGAAGTAGCTCATGACCCTCCTATTAGTTTCTTGTGATCTCTGTTTCAAATTGTCACAAACATAACAGGAGTTTCTTCTCTCACGGTTCTGGAGGCCAGAAGTGTGAAATCAAGGTATCGGCAAAGCCACACTTCCTCTGAAGGCTGTAGGGAGGAATCCTTTCTTGCCTCTCCAGCCGTTGGTGTCTCCTGGCTTTCCTTAGCTTGTGGCAGTTTAACTAATCTCTGTCTTCACATGACCTTTTTCCTCTGTCTGTATCCTTTTCTGACTCTTGCAAGGACATTTTCATTGGGATTAGGGTTAACCCTAATCCAGTATGATTTCATCTTGATCTTTAACTATTACAGCTATAGAGATCCCATTTCCAAATAAGGTCACAGTGTGGGGTTCTGCATGGAGAAGAATTTTGGGGATGATATTATTCAACCCATCATAATAATTATAAATTAAGTCTGTCAAAAGTTAAATTAGAATCTTTTGGAGTGTTCTAGATTTTCAGGACTCCAGGCGACTGCTTAATAAATGTTCACCCCACCATACTTGAGGGGTTTTTGGGATCAGGAGGAAAATCAATTTTGAAGTGCGAATATTAAAAACCTTAGAAACAAAGCACCCAAATTTCTAAAATTAGACCAGAACTTATTCATAAAGAGATCACATATACATATTTTCTTTTCTATTGATTTTTTGCTGGATCTTCATGTGAATTTTTAATTTTGATTTTAGGGAGAATTTGGAGCAGATGTTTGAAGCCTTTTTTTGTACTTAAGTAGATACAGTAGAAAAATGATCCAGTGCAGATTTTAGCTTATACTGATATCTGACTATCTGAATGTTTTCCAACAGAATTATCAAAGTAGATAGACTATTTTTTTCTTTTTTTCTCCCCAAATATGTTTATTTTAATTTTTCAGTGTTACAAGATTGATTGTTCATGCACCACACCCAGTGCTCCATGTAGTACGTGCCCTTCTTGATACCCACCACCAGGCTCACCCACCCCTCCACCACCTCCCCTCCAAAACCCTTAGTTTGTTGCTCAGAGTCCACAGTCTCTCCTGGTTCATCACCCCCTCCGATTTCCCCCCATTCGCCCTTCCCTTCCTTCTCACGTTGCCCTCCATGATTTTCTTTATACTCCACACGTAAGTGAGACCATAAGATAATTGACTCTCTCCGCTTGACTTATTTCACTCTGCATAATCTCTTCTAGTCCTGTCCATGTTGATATAAAAGTTGGA
>CM052800.1:139504917-139563351 GCA_028533885.1 Nasua narica | reverse complement strand
ACATTGAAAAATACCAAATACGCCAGCTCTCCTTACACCTTAAAGAACTGGAAAATCAACAAATCAAGCCAACCCCACGCACAAGAAGGGAAATAATCAAGATTAGAGCAGAGATCAACGAGTTAGAAACTAAAGAAACAGTAGAACGCATCAATGAATCCAGAAGTTGGTTTTTTGAAAGAATCAATAAGATCGATAAACCACTGGCCAAACTCATCCAGAAGAAAAGAGAGAGGACCTTAATTAACAAAATTATGAATGAAAGGGGAGAGATCACAACTAATCCAAAGGAAATAGAAACAATCATCAAAAATTATTATCAACAGCTATATGCCAATAAGCTAAACAACCTGGAAGAAATGGATGCATTCCTGGAAACCCATAATCTTCCAAGACTGAAACAGGAAGACATTGACAAAGTAGATAGACTATTAATACAGTTCTTAAATACTATATTTTATTCCTTAATACAGTTTGAATAGCACACTATATTTTCTAATGTTGATATTTTAAAAATATTTTATAATTCTTGATTATAACTGTACTACACAGTGCACAGAGTCATGAGTATATTTTCCAAAGAAGAATGTTGGTAATTTCAGTCCCATAGTTAGTGCAGACTGTGTATGTCATCGAGATCTTTATGGGGTCAAGAACATCTGATCTCAGGGTTTACTTTCTTACTCATTTTTATCTCTTGACTTACCTGTTGTCCTCACTTGGTTGCATTGAATTAGTACCAACCCATGTGGATGGTCTTTATGTAACTGGTAATTGTGAAGTTTACAAAACAGAAAAGTGTTTACAAGTTCTATTCTGGTGAATTCTAATATGCTGTTTGTGTGAGAATGTGTATAAAGATGGGTCATTATCTATACTGTATTTCTCAGATTGTCAGACTATTCCTCAGACATCAGAATTGAATATATTAACCATTCCTAGACATTGAATTTAAGTACAGGTCTGTACATAATATCTTTACATTTCTATAAAACTTTCAAAGCAAACTGCTTTGCTACCTATGAACAGAAGGAAATGGTACTCTCTGTGTACCTTGTATATTCTGGTATCCTGCACCGTGCTGAGCATAAAAGCTTTATGACAAATGTGCATTCTTTCAATACTTGATGAATGAAAATCAGAAACGTCATTTTAGACAGTGCAAACACATAGACATCAATGGACAGTGATGACTTTGAAGTCTTTCAGAAAGAAAGTCACTCATTCAGTCTCCTAAATGGAAGCAGTGAGGAAAAAGCCAGTGGTTGGGCTCAGAGTTCAGTTTCAGGAATAAGATTGCCAGAATCTGCATCCAATTAGAGGACGACACTTTGGACTCCCAGAAAAAGCACCAATTGTTGGCAGTGGGCGACTTCTGGTCACAAATGAACTTTCTCTTGATGTTTTCTTTGGGGAGAAAGCCCACTTCAGAGATCCGAAGCCCACTCCTGCCATTGGGGCTTGAAGGGCGGCCCTCTTGCGCTAACTTGAGCTCGATGCACACACTCCCTTGGTATTCCCGCAGTGGGGCAGGCCGTGTCCTCCCTGGTGCAGTCGACACTGTTTATACCCCATACAGCGAGCTCTGATGAGTCTTAGATGCTGGTCCTTACAATGGCACGATCTTTGCATTTTAGCGGTTGGGGCCTTGATTGTCAGGGCAAGTCCGGAGTTGCGAAGAGCCCATGTGAGTGCAGCCTGGAGGGGACCGGAATCCGGGCAACTGTCTCACTGCCAGCAAGACAGGCTTAGGGAAGACACCGTATCTATATGGTGAGGTGTGTTATTAAAAGCCCTGGGCAGGGCGTGAGAACACCTGTGGCACCGACCGCCATGATCCTTTTATTGAGTCGCTGTGATTTCTTAGCGAACCATACCTGAATGTTCTGAGCTTCAGGTTTGGCTTCTGAAAGTCAAATCTTGGGGCATGAAGCGAGATAGATTCTGCATTTCGGAGATGCTGCATTCACAATATGATAGGCTCTCTGTTGCCTCACAAAAGGTGGATTGACCACCTGGCAAAGAACAGCAAACTCTTTCTTCATGATAGACCTTCTTGTGTAACAGAAATCAGAACAAACCTCATTCATATTGCATTCTCTATGCTACAGATTTGCTTGCCTCACCTGACGCTGGAATGTAGACTCTACATCACCGGTGACAGTTCAGCGCCGGAAGGAGATCTGTATCAGCCACATCCCTTGCACCACTTGGCATCCTTTGACCTCCTGTTTCTGGATGCTTTGGCTGCCGGGGTTTTCCCTGCCACCACTGTGCATCCAGCTCTGCACAGACTTGTTGGACTCTCGGGACTCAGTGAACGTGGTTCTCTTGCTGCTGCTGAGGTCCAGCGGCTTCATGCCCACGGAGGTATGGGACTGGCTGGTGTCCATTCAAACGCACTATTCTTTCCCGTTCTGTTATCAGTATATCAGAAGATCCTAAGTAGGAATGACCACCTACCAAAGCTACATTCTCTAGATACCATGATGCTACACCACGAGGAGACAAACAGGTTCTAACCTCACCATTTCGAATAGCACAGTAGCTTGGCTTTATTTAGGAACATATTTCCTTCATTACATTTATTCATATATCCAGGTATCCCTCACATTTGCAAAGATCGCATTAGACCACTTTGCTTTTGTGAAAGACCTATGTTGATACATGTTTTCACTAACTGAAAGAAATCTGAGGAGGATTTTTGCTTTTGTGAAAAAGGCAGAGAGTGAAAATAGCATTCAGTGTCTGTTTCCGGGGGAGTCATTAGGGAGGCAGCACGCACCCCGAGAGTGTCCAAAGTGTCGCCGTCAAACTCCTTCCCTGGGAATTACACTCAGGCGTCTAGCTGCCAGAACTCTGAACTGTGTCTGTGAGCATCTGTGCTTTATCTCAATTCAGTTTGTGCATCCGTTAGTGACATGTCTCCTAAAGTATCAGAAAAACTTAAGGGAGGTTACTTTCAGAATCTGGCAACCCTCAAAACGTTTTCCAATCTAAATATGAATGATCATTGCTTCTTTGCTCTAGGCCTTTTTGGTTTATGAAAGCCTTCAGGGGAGGGCTCTACTTTCGGAGACCGGAGGAAACTGCAGTTAGAATAATGCCAGGGTAGGCAACTTGATTTCATTTGGGATATTGGATGTTAATATTATTACATTATTAAAATAATATAATATTTGTATTTTAACATAGTTGTGTTTGTCAGTGGCTCCTTGGGGCTTTGAACAAATTCGGGGAAAGGTGGAAATGCTGCAGACCAGGCCTACCTAGTAGTGACTCTGGCATTGGGTCGTTGAATACTAGTCTCCACCAAGATAGATCACATCTGCTGTGGACAAAGGGCAAATGCAAAGCGAGAGAGAGAGAGAGAGAGAGAGAGAGAGAGAGAGAGAGAGAAAGCCAAGCCTAGAAAGGAAGAAATATTTGTGCAGAAATAATCTGAGATCAGAGGACTCTATTACATTGAAATAAACTTGTGCGTAATATCAAGAAAATTAAAAATAATGTGATTGTTTTCCTGTGTCTGTACACAGTTACAGGATACAAACCATCACTAAACTCATATAACAGAGTAAAGCAAAAACACCTAAGGACTTGGAAAAGACAATCTAATCCAAGGTTATCTGAGATCAAGTCCCTGTCCACTCATGATTCAGCCTAATTCGAGAAAGGCTTATTGAACCCCTACCACATTCAACACGTTAAGCTACATAGGAAGGGTGATGCAGATTAAATAAATAATTGCAGACCTCAAAAGATTTACACTTTGAAGATAAGACAAGCAAAAAATATTTGAAATACTACGTAGAGCATGATAAGCACACAAGAGACACAGGTACAATTTTATTTAATTTCCAAGTAAGATTAAATAAGTTTTGTTGGAGGGGCACCTGGGTGGCTCAGTTGGTTGAGCAACTGCCTTTGGCTCAGGTCATGATCCCGGAGTCCCGGGATCGAGTCCCATATCGGACTCCTGGCTCTGCGGGAAGTCTGCTTCTCCCTCTGACTTTCTCCCCTCTCATTCTCAGTCTCTCGCTCTCTAATAAATAAATAAAAATCTTAAAAAAAAGAAAAAAATAAGTTTTGTTGGAGATCAAAAAGGACTTCGTGGTAGGCAACAGCCCCCCTCCCCCACCTCTCCACTTTCACACACATATAAATAATTATTGTCAAGAAACTTATGGAAACATGTTTAACCTCACTTATAATTGAGGGAATATGAATTAAAACAAATGTAGTGGGAAGAATTTATTTCAAACGCTTAAATTTATCTCTCCACATGTCAGGTTTGTGTCTCAGTAAGACCTACCTTGACCACCCATATAAGATAGGAGCCCACATCACTCTCTTTTCCCTTACCCTGAATTACTTTCCTCATAATCCTAAGAACACACACATACTATATATATATATTATACTACATGTATACTATATATGTAATATATAGTATTTTACAGAATTTATGTTAAATACAAAATACATAAAATAGATTTTTGTTTATTCCATAGATAAACTATAAACAAAGAAATACTAAATAATATTTATCTCATCTGTGAAATGTGAGCTCAATAAGGGTAAGGACTTCTGTGTATTCTGTTCACTGCTGTATCCTTAGCTCCTGGAGCAAACCTGGCAGAAGGTATATGCTTAATAAATCTCTGAAATGAATGAAAAAGTGACCGAAAGCAAGTCTTCAATTTTTTTCCTCCACGTGGAGTGCCAAAAGATCATAAGATCTCAAGATTAGAAATCCAATTAGTGGCAAAAGGACTCTTGCTTAGATCTCTGGCATTTTCTAAGCCCTAATTATCAGAACAAGAGCACAGAGGGTTCTTGGACAGTGGCCCGAGAAGTAATAAAAGGATACTTTGCTTCTCACTCAGTATTTCCTGAAGCACATTCTCCTCAGAAACCTTACAGTCTCTGAGGAAAGTGCTGCCAGCAGAAGAGGATTCGGGCATTTCTCAGCGCTGCCTGAGATACCATCTTAGTGGTGAAAGCCTCCAACCTTCCACCCCCACAACAACAGGTACAATTTTCAGGATTGAACTGGCTTCGGTGGTTTTAACAATGCCCGAGCATCAGCAAGTACACAGCATCACACTTGGCTAGTGGGAGTATAACTTGGCCTAGAGTTTCGAAAGTATCATTTTATAACATTTATCAAATGTCATTTCATTTTAGAAATTCCTTTTTCAGGAATGTATGTTAAGAATCTGAGAAGGCAGGGACGCCTGGGTGGCTCAGTTGGTTGAGCTGCTGCCTTTGGCTCAGGTCGTGATCCCAGGGTCCTGGGCTCGAGTCCCACATCAGGCTCTTTGCTAAGCAAGGAGCCTGCTTCTCCCTCTGCCTCTGCCTGCCACTCTGCTTGCTTGTGTTCTCTCTCCCTCTCTCTCTGACAAATAAATAAATAAATAAATAAATAAAATCTTTAAAAAAAAAAAAGAATCTGAGAAGGCAGTGTGGTGAAATGTTTACAAGCAGAGACTTTGTTGGTCAGAGGAACTGAGTCTGAGCCCTGCCTTCTGCACTGACCGGTTGGCACAACGCCAGTGACTTACCTTCTCTAGGCTGTTCTCTCCTCATGTATGGAATGGGATTCATGATAATGAAGGTTAAATAAGGTAATGAAGGTATTTAGCACAGTGACAGACACAGAGTAAACAGCAAATCAACGATGGCAATTATGATTATTAGAATCGCACAGAGATATTAATTTCAGTATTATTTATAGTTGTGGAAAATTAGACTCCAGCTAAATATCAAGTAGTAGGGCATAGAATGAATACCTTTTGTCATTCAGGCTGTGGAAAACTAGAGAGCGATTAGTGATAATATTTTGAAGAATACTTAATGACATAAAAATGTCCAATGGGAGGAAGAAAGCTAACGTGTTCCAATTTTTACCATATGATAGCTTGTGCTGGTTTTAATATTTTTGAAAAACCTACACAATAAATCTATAATATAGATACAGTTTTCTCTATTTATAATTAAAGAAACTAAGCCCATTGAGATTACATAGTTGGTAATTGGCAGAATTTGTTGTTGAACTGTACTCACAGAGAAAACAGATTGGAATTTTACATCTGTATTTATCTATGTATGAACAGATATGTCTATATATATCTTTATGTATATAGATATGTATCCATGTACATGCATGTATATGTGTGCGTGTGTGTGTGTGTGCGTGTCTATATATATCAATATGTGAACAAAGTTCTGAATGCTAAGATTTTGGGAAAGTTTAATTTTTTTTTCTTGAAGAGGGAGAGGGAGGTGGGGAGGAGCAGGGGGAGAAAAAGAATCCCAAGCAGACTCCACGCCTAGTGTGGAGCCTGATGTGGTGCTCCCTCTCACAACCCTGAGATCATGACCTGAGCCAAAATCAAGACTGAGACACTTAACTTACTGAGCCACCGAGGCACCCCAAGTTTACTTATTTTTAAAATGCTTTTGTATTTTCCAAATTTTATGTAATAGGTATATACTAGTTTTGATAAAAGAAAAAAATGTGAATAGGTCATAGTAATAGAAAAACCTTTTTTAAAGGAGGTGGTATGGAGAGACTGACAGGAGAGAACAGAAAATTTAGGAATCCCCAGTGTATCTGGTTAATTAGAGGAGTCTCCTTTTACTCAGTCAGCATGTGAGTAGAGGCAAAGTGGCTTTGAGTTTCTTGATCAAGTTTATGCACCAACAGTTCAGTTAGCAGATATTTTCAAGGAGAAGAGTAACTTTCTCTAAGGTTAATCAGACAGGGATTAAAGAGAAATGACTTTCATTTTGTTTATATTGGGTTTGGCTATACATATATATAGCATTTTTAAGGAAAATGGAAATAGAGAGCCAGTAGCTTTTGATAAAGAGGAACAACTGAAGTTATTGTTGAAATGTAGTGAGTGAGTGCCGTCTCTCTGAATGAGAAAGAAATGTCATCTTGATGAAAACATCAGTGTTTAGGGGAAATGGAAAGGAAAATGAGTCAGAGAAGGAAACCTAAAAGCAGCTTTCATGGGAGCAAGGAAGATACTGTAGTCCAGAAAATAAGGAAAACATAATATGTTGTTGAGAGGTCAAGGAGGGCGAAGTGTGAGAAAAGGTAATTGGATTTGGTGCATAGGATTTATCCACAATTTCAGGACATTGGTAGCAACACAAGCCGGGTTATAAACTGTTAGATTGTGTGGATGTGAATCAAGTTTAAAAGGCAACTACTATTCAAGAGGTTTGATGACCGGGAAGGGTTATTTCTATGGTGAAGGGATAGGGGTGTGAGGTACAGGGAAATAAATTAGCAGTAGAGAAGTTGTATGAGGGAGAAAGGCAAAAAGGGCTAGAAAAATTCCCAAGAGATGTTATACAGAATGAGATCAAAAGTGAGTAGAGTGAGTAACTTTGGCAAAGAGAAGAGGAGATCTTTTCCCCCTCAGATAGCAAAGAGAACATGAAGAGGATTACAAATACCCAGTGAGGTTTTACAAATGCTGTGAGAGATTAGGAAAATTGAGGGACCTTGTTTCATAAGGTCCTTGAATGAGGGACCTTGAGTCAAATAGGGACTCCATTTTCTTGGTCAAATGGGATTGGTTATTTAAGGATAGCAAAAAAGATGTGTGAAAATCATTGTGGGAAGATGATGTAGATCATTACACCAATATAGATGGAACAATTTCTAGGTACCAATGTGCCCATGTGATCTTGGAGAGCATGATTTTCCCGTTCAGGTTAGTCTCGTTCAGTTAGTTAGTTACTAACTAACTAGTCAGTTAGTCAGTACAGTTAGTCAGTACTACTCTTTGGCAGTACTCAGGAGCCTGGGACCATGCTCAAGAAATAATATTAATAGGTAGTATTTATGGAGTGATCTGACATTTGTAAAATGCATTCACACATGTCCTCATACAGAGTAAGCTGGTAGTTGGACTTGATCAAGACTGGCAATGAACAGGGTGGGAATTTTCCTGTACCGTTAGGGTGGGGTGCCTTGAAATTGTTGCTCCCAAATGCGCAGAGAAGCCAATGCAACCGTGCCACTGTGTGGGATGAGGAGACCAGCGAGCATAATGAGGTTAAGGGGCATATTCTGTAGCAACAGCAGGAAGTGTGGGAAGTTAGGATTCTTGTGGTCAGAGAGAATTGCATTTTGTTTTGTGACATATATTTAAAAAAAAAAACAAAACTCCCAAACTTCTAGCTAGTTAACTCAATTAATGAAAAAAAAAAGGCTTCTTTCATTGATTTCTGGAGATATTTTATTGTATAATAATATATGATATATATATATACAATTTATAAATAAATTGTTATATTTAGTCAGATTTATTTTTAGGCTTTGAAATATTATTTAAGTATTTTCTAATTTTTCTCTTATATAATAACCTGATATTTCTGGCTTCTCTCTGATCGAATAAATTACATCTATAGCTATATCTTTATTTGACTATATCCATGTCTATAGTTATGTCTATGTCTGTATCTCTATCTATATATCTATTTTTGATTGATTGGTCTTGCATTAAACCTATATATTAACTTAGCTGATATTTCATTATATGTTGCATTCATATCCAGAAATAAAGTATGCATTCTTTACTTCTCCAAATAAAAAAGAAAAATCCCTTAATATTTCCCATCATATGACTCATGTTTGATGTGTGTATGTTTTTTAAAAAATCTGGACACTTTATTAAGTTTTTAGAATAATTCTAATAATTTGTTTTATTTTATCAAAAAATATTTTATTTATTTTTTTGAGAGAGAGCATGAGAGAGAGAGAGAACACGAGGGAGAACACAAGGGGGGAGAGGGAGAAGCAGACTTCCCGCTGAGCAGGGAGCCCAATGAGGGACTCGTTCCCAGAACCCAGGGATCATGACCTGAGCCAAAGGCAGATGCTTAACCAGCTGAGCCAGCCACCCAGGTGCACCTCTAATAATTTGTTTTAGTTGATTTGGGGGGTTTTATAGATAAAATAATAATAAAAATGATTGCTTTTCTTTCCATATTTACAGGATTTTTTTATTCATTTTCTTTTTTTTTATAACCAGAACTTTCATTTCTTCATTTATTGCAAGACCCGACTTTTAAACACAATATTAATAAATGTAAGCTTATATTTTTATTTAAAGTAAATGCCTTTAAAATGCCATTTCAGTATGTAACATAGGTATTCTTTATTATATTACTGAACATGGGGAATGATGTATTGGAACTTATTAGATAACTTCTTTGGCATCGTTCAGTAATTTTAGGAAGCCCCTTCCAGCCAAGTAAAGCCCACAAGACCACCTGAGAAGAAAAACTGAGTGACCCAGGCCTGTGTTTGTACATCTGGCTCCTGACTCTCAGTCTGCTCACCCTTACTTTGTTTCCACCACCCATCTCATAAATAGTAATTCTCATGTTCTGGTTCCTCTTGGTACCAACTTTCTTTAGCACAATCTGCTATTGGCCATTATCCCAGCTCTAATCAGCCGCCTTTACTCACAGACTCTGCAATTGTGTCTTCTTGGTTTCCTGTGCTCAGAAACAAACACATGTCAGCAACTTCTTCTTCAGGGCTCTTGGAACGCTCCCATCAGTCTTCTACTCTCCGAGACTTCTTGATGGGGCTTGGGCGAGTCTTGGTCTGTTCCTAAATCTTTTCATCATCGATGAAATTTATTTTATTTTTTTCTTGTTGAACCAAAATGCTACTTAAAG
The DNA here is from genome assembly GCA_028533885.1 of Nasua narica. Classification (NCBI taxonomy): domain Eukaryota; kingdom Metazoa; phylum Chordata; class Mammalia; order Carnivora; family Procyonidae; genus Nasua; species Nasua narica. Next base: position 139,553,640 of record CM052800.1, on the reverse strand, counting down.
TGACTTCTTCATGTTGGAAAATTCTTGAATTTTTGAGATAACCACACTTAGTTAGAGTGGATTATTTTATATGGTATAACTAAATTCTGTATGATAGTCCATCATTTTAAAAATAGATTTTTCACACCTATGTTCATAAATGAGATAGAGTGTTTTGGCATTAAGCGGATTTGAGTGGGAAAGACCATGTTCGTTTTGGGAAATAAATTAAGTAATTTCAGAATTCTTTCCTAGGCTTTTAAATGTGAATTATAAGGAAATCATCAATTTGAAAGCTTGAAAGATGTCTCCCAAGGGCTTGTCAGGTTTAACTGACCTCCTTCCGGAACTGTGGTTGAGAGTAGTTCTTGGATGACTTTTTCACTTTGTTACTGAAATAGTTCTTTGTAAGGTTTCTAACTTAATTCTGGAGATTTCTTATTAAAATTTACTAGAAGCTTATCATTCTCATTTTGATTTTCACATTTATTACATTTTTGTTCATATTCTTTAAATTTTAAACCACAAGTTTTTTGTAACTTTAGTTGACTTGTCTATTAAATAAGAGAATGTAAATTTAAAAATTATTTTTAGTAAAAATGTTTTAACTGCATTTATTGTATTTATATTCAGTATTTTCATTTTTTCTAAATATTCTGATTTTTTTCTTCAATTCAATTATTTTATCAGGAAATATTTCTAAACATTTATAAGTATTTTACTTTTAATTTATAAATTGATATATTGGCATCAATGCATTAAAAGTAAGAATTAATATACCCATAAATTATATTTAGACTTTTTTTTGTGGCTTGCAAATGGTTATATCATGAATATTGATGTACCCTTGAAAATAAGATGTATATTATATATATATTATTGTTGGGGTTAACGTAGAGTATGAAATCAGCCACAATGCCTGGCTTACTAAAATGTAACACAGAGGTCTCTGGGGGCGAAGGAAGGTTTCAGAGATGGGCATAGGCCTTTGGATGGCCAAGGCCAGTGTGACCCCTCTTCTGTTGGAATGCCTGAGGAAGTTGCCTTCCTGAAGCTTTTTTAGCCCAAACCGCCAATTTGTAATCTAAGAAATGTATGCATTTTCCCTTAGGCTATGTTTCTTAGAATATGCAGGCTAGCACATCTTATCTTTCCTATAAACAGATCCTCCCAATTTCAGTAAGACCCCCTTATCACACATCACGGGCTTGAGAAACAGTGAAAAGGATTTGTGATTATCCTGAATGACCAATAAAAGCAGGAGCAAAGAAGAGCACAGGGTCTCCGCCTCTGAGCGCCGACCCCCTTGCTTTCTCCTCTCTTTTCACATCGAAGTTTGGAGTAATCTTTCATCCGTGGGTACAGGGATTGCTGCCCATTCCCGGAATATTATAGTAGAAATAAAACTATGATAAAATATTCTTTTATAAGTATGTAGAGTATACATTTAATAAAGTATAAAGTAGTATTCATGAAAACACCACACATTTTCTTCTTTGATGAGAATTGTTTAAAAACTGTAAAACTGATCAGACTTCCTGGGTTGCGGGGCAAAAACCTGTAGAGCTGTCGTACAAATAGAGAACTTGGCAGTGTGAAGGCTCATGTTTTCCGCTATCAATCTAACTATCACGAATAAAATAACAAATACCCACAAATCACACTGGAAGAAAGACCAAATTATCTTTCACTTCTGGAAATGATAGTAAAAAACATTGCTATGCCAGAAGAGTTTTCTATCTGTCGAAGAAGTTGAATTCATGAATACCACCAAGAAAGAAAGCTTTGGGCCTAGATGGCTTCAACGGGAATTTTTTTACCAAACACTTAAAGAAGAAATAATATCATGCATACACAAGACTTCTAGAAATATGAGAACCAACTCATTTAATGAGCTCAGCATTACCCTGATTCTAAAACCAAAGATATTTCGAGAAAAAAATAAAAAGCTAAAGACCATTAGCTGTTATGATCACAGATGCAAATAGCTTCAGCAAAATGCTAGCAAATCAAATAGTATAAAATATGATTATATAGCATGACCGATGGGTTTATCTTGAGAATGCAAGACTAGTTAAGCATTAAAGAAATCAATCGATGCAATTTATATCAACAAAGTAAAGAAGAGAAATCATATAATCATTTTAGAAGCATGCAGAGAGCATTTCACACAATTTGAATCCTTTGAATGAAAAAACTAGCAGCAAACTGGGACTAGCAAGGAAATTCCTCAATCTGATGAAGGATCTTGTCAGAGGAAGAGGAAATTTGGACACACAGAGAAAAAGCCATGAGAGGACACAGTCACAAGGTAGCCATGTGCAAGCCAAGAGAAGAGGCCTGAGAAGAAATCAAACCTTCTGACATACTGATCTTGGACTTCTACCCTTCCGAACTGTGAGAAATACATTCCACTGGCTAACGTCATCTAGACTGTGTCCTAGGCAGTGCAATAAAAAAAGAAAAGTAAGTAGTGTACAGTTTAGAAGGGAGAAATGATACTATCCCTATTTATACGCCCCAGAATTATGTACATATCCCTAAGGAATCTATAAAAAAGCTCTTAAAACTATCAAGTGAGTTTAGGAAGGTCATAGATACATGGTAAATATACAAAAATAAGTTGTATTTCTATATGTTAGCAATAGCAATTGAAAATTGAATTAAAATGGTACTAAAAAATCTCCAAAAATACAATGTCAAAAAATAAAATACTTAGGTATAAATCTATCAAAATATATACAGAATCTGTATGCTGAAAACCACAAAAGACTGATGGAGAAATATCAAAAAAGATGAAATAAATAGAAAGAAATCTATGTTCACAGATTGAAGATTCAATATTGTTGACATGTCAAATTTCTTCAAGTGATCTATAGATCTAATGCACTCCCAATCAAAATCTGAAACAATGTTTTTTTTTGTTTTGGTTTTTGGGTTTTTTTGCACATAGTAACGAAGTGATTCCAAAATTTATATGGAAAGGGAAAAGAACTAGAATAGACAAAACAGCTTACCCAATTTTAAGACTTACTCAAAAGTTACAGAAATCAAGTGTGTGCTATGAGGGTACTAGGGTATTAGGGTAGACAGACCAGAATAGAGAATCCAGAAATAGACTCACACTGATATTGTCAAATTGCTTTTAACAAAGGTGCAGAAGCAATTCAATGGAAAAGAGAGTCTTTTCAACAAACAGTATTAAAATAATTAAACATCCACGGGCAAAAAAACAAAAACAGGAAAACACAACACACACAAAAACAAACCCCCAACAGACACATGCCTTGCACTCAATACGAAAATAAACCCCAAACAGATCATAGACTTAAATGTGAAATCTAAAATTGTTGAATTTCTAGGAGAAAACATCAGAGAAAGTCTCTGTGATCTTGGATTATTTAAAGAGTTATTAGAATTAATGATTTGGTGTCTTTGTGATGACAACAGCACAATTAAAAAATGAATGAGATAAACTTCATCAAAATTAAAAATTTCTTGGGGTGCCTGGTTGGCTCAGTGGGTTAAAGCCTCTGCCTTCAGCTCAGGTCATGATCTCAGGGTCCTGGGATCGAGCCCCACATCGGGCTCTCTGCTCAGCAGGGAGCCTGCTTCCCCCTCTCTCTCTGCCTGCCTCTCTGCCTGCTTGTGATCTCTCTCTCTCTGTCAAATAAATAAAAATCTTAAAAAAACAAAATTAAAAATTTATTTGGAAAAATCACTTTCAAGAAAATGAAAAGACAAACCAATGACAGGGATGACAGGGGGAAAATATTTCAAATCACGCATCTCATAACGATGTATTAAGTATGAAAACTCTTAAAATATTAAGAAAGCAAACAATTAAAAATGGATAAAAGATCAGATTAGACACTTCACCAAAGAACACACACAGCTGACGAATAAATACATAAAAAGATTAGCAATTAGAAAAATGCAGATTAAAATGATAAAATCCCACTACATACATATTAGGATGAGAAAAACAACAGATGAACAAAAAACTCTTACAAGTACTGGTGAGAATTTACAAGGGGAGCTCCCATATATTGCTAGCAGGAATGCAAAATGAGAGACAGACATTTCAGAAAATAGTTTGGAAGTTCCCCAAAAGGTCAGTACATATACACTTACTGTAGGACCTAGAAACTATTCCATAGCATTATACTCAAAAGAAATAACTTGTGTTCCCATGAAAAACTTTACAGGTATTTTATTCATAATTTTCCCAAATGGAAATAACCCAAATATTATTCAAAGGGGCAATCATAAACATTTATGGAACTTCTTCACATTGGAATATCATTGAGCAATAAGAAAGAAAAAAACTACTGCTAAATCTAACAACATGGTTGAACTTCAAATGCATTGTGCTGAATGAAAGTAGCAAGTCTAAGAAGACAACATACTCTGTGATTCCAATTTCTGGAAAAGGTAAAACTATGGGAAGCGGTTTTGAGAAGCTGGTCACGGAGGGCATTACTAGGAGGCAATGGACTTATTCTGTACCTTGATTGTTGTAGTGTCAAACTCATTGAACTGTACATTTAATTTGTATACATTGTACAGTATGGAAATTAAAAATGAATAAAGCAAGACAAAAAATCATCCCTAAAGAGGTGATCAAGAAGATCAGATATAAAAAAAAGAATATCAGATATAAAATAAGAGAAAGTGTTCTGAGGTGTGTTAAGTAATTAATAGAATTTTATGGGGTTTCTTTTGTATTTTTTTGATGTTTTTGGTGTTAATTTTTAAAATTTGCTGTGTTATGATTTCCTTCTTTTTTCACAAAAGACAATTTGGATCAGCCTCTTGGTATTCAAAATATTTTTACTTAAAAAAATAAAGATGATGATCTGCCATGTAACAATATTAACTTGTGATACCTAAGAAAAAAATTCATCAAACATGTTGAATTCTATGAACATCCCAATTTAATTTTAATTTTTAATTTTTAATTTTTAATTTTTTAACATTAAAACACTCATAATTGAAGTATGTTTATTTTATGTACGGTGAGTTAGCATTGTACAGTGAGGATAGGTATGCTGAATGTCTACAGTTAAGGTAGGTCTCTTGGGTGACCCATTCAAGGAAGTTCCCTTAAGTCAACTTAATCTTTGTGCACTGACAGAAACATGGGCGGCAGGTATGCAGGGCGTATTTCTGGATCAGACCACGCTGCTTTGAGCTGACGTGTCAAGAATGAGAACCCTGGCCAGATTTCCTCAGATGACTCCAGAAGCGCTGCTGCTGGACCCATCTTGCTTTCTCATATGCAGTGAGGCAAAAGGCTCAATTTAATCTTTAAATTCAGGCCAATTTTGCCACTAACAGGGGTTCTGTAAATGGAAATAAGTAAAGAAATCATGTACTTAGTTTTGTCTTTCTTTTTTCCTTTGTCCCTGATGCTTTCTCATATATATGAATCTAACACTCTGCAGCTATGTTCTTTTATGACTTCATTTTAACACAAAAAGTTTAATAATGATATTTATTAACTATATTTCTCCTCATATCAGTTTTCTTACCCTGTGGCGTTTCAGTTCAATAATCATTATATATCTGTAATATAGTAGTGTTTTCACATGTGTGTTCTTCCTTAAATTCAATCATTAGTTCTCTGGAAAGCACATTCGTGATTTTTATAGAAAAGTTAATTAGTCAATTTTCCAAGGCTGTGTTAAACCTGAAAATATCTTTCCATTGTGCAAACAGATGAATGATAATTTGCCTATATTCAGTCAATATGGGTGATATGTTATCCCATCTGAACAAATGTGATATGATTTTTAATAAACAAATCTGATATGACTTTGGTGCTTGAAACTTGTATAATTAGGTTTTTTATTTAAATCCATATTTCTTTTTTTTTTTTAAAGACTATTATTTATTTGTCAGAGAGAGAGAGAGCACAAGCAGGGGAAGCAGCAGAGGCAGAGGGAGAAGCAGACTCCCCAGGGAGCGGGGAGGGGTTCGATCCTAGGACCCTGGGATCATCACCTGAGCTGAAGGCAGACGCTTAACCGACAGAGGCACCCAGGCGTCCCTAAATCCGTATTTCTTACATATGCTTGATTTCAGTGCTCTTATTACTCAATAATCTTACAATTCCTCCAGGAGTTGGTTTTATCTCATTCATTTTGATTTATTTGGGAATGTCAGTTACTTATTGGCAAAGTGAATATGATACAGTTGGGTCCAAGGGCTGCTGGGGTCCTCTGCAGTGCCTTAAGTTCCAGTGGACAGGGCGACGTCAGGCAGCAGCAGTGGCCAGAGCGGGTGGCGTGGGTATACTCCGCTGTGGGGGCCAGCGGCAGGTACCTGTGTGGTGGGGGGGGGCTGGTTGCAGACACACATGTACTGGCGAGGCCCAGGGCAGGAAGCACGCGCTGGGGTCAGCTGTGGGCACTCTGGCAGCCACAGGAGCCCTGGTGGTCAGTGTGCATTACTTCCTTCTCTGGGTCTTGCCACCGTGCGCGGCAGCGGAGGCCAGTGACAGGGCTGGGTCTGGGCCCATGGGCAGCTGTGAGGGCCCTGGGTGTCATCAGCGTGCTTTCCTGTGGTTGCGCAGTCTCCTCGAAGGTGGGCGCTGCAGTGGGGGGTGGTGACAGGCGTCAGGTCAGTGGCACGGAAGTGCATAGCTGGAGGAACTAGTCCTGACTTCGTGCATGGTAGAGGGAGGTCAGCGTGATATCCCGCACTCATGAATCTGGGGAGGCCCTGGCTGGCTGCCAGGGCAGCTCCTGGGTTCCAACAGGGCTGGGGGGAGGGGAGCGGGAGGGTGGGCCGGAAGTGGGAGGTACTCAGATGGCTAACATCAGCAATCGCTAATACCTGTGGGGCAGAAGCTGGGGAAATCTGCAGGGGGTCTGCCGTGGCTGCACTGCTCCTTGGGTTTTTCATTGGCAAAGGCTGCAGGGTTTGTCTTCAGAGCCTGTCACTGTGACCCGTGATCACTCCGGCTGCGTGGCTGCTCCTGGAAACCCCTGCTTTTCTTCCTTATTTCTAGTTGCCTCTACAGGTCTCAGCTTTGCTGGTCTGAGTTGAGTGAAGCTTAAGTGGGACCTTCGTGCAGTGCTTTCACTGGCTGGGGAAGCTGGTTGCCCACCCCAGTCTACTATTCCACGTGAGGACAACTCTTCCTAGCTGGGAAGTTCCCCTTTGGCTTGGAGCAATGTTGGCTTGGAGCACGGGATGATGCAGGCAAAACGAAGCTGTTTTCCTTCACCTCTTGTTTGGTTATTCTTGGACTTTTTGTTTTAATGTGTTGCTGACGTTTCTTAAGTGGACTCCAGGGCACCCCCCCCCCCAAACTGTTTTTGTTCATGGATGGCTCTCTAATTATCATCTTTGCAGGGAGAGGCAAGCCGTCTGCTCTCGGGATCACCTAAGTTGTCCTTTCGGGGATATTCAGCTATCTCTCCCCCCTCCATCACATGCTTTATAAATCAAGTCTTTTTTCACCCAGAAATTCTTGCAATTTATGTTGTTTTTATTTTTTAATTTAATTTTATTTTTAAAAAAGATTTTATTTATTTGACAGAGAGAGAGAGAGAGATCACAAGTAGGCAGAGAGGCAGGCAGAGAGAGAGAGGGGGAAGCAGGGTGCCTGCTGAGCAGAGAGCCCTATTCGGGGCTTGATCCCAGGACCCTGGGATCATGAGAGGAAGGCAGAGGCTTTAGCGCACTGAGACACCCGGGCGCCCCTTATTGTTGCTTTTATTCTTACGTTTTTTTACTGCAGAAAAAATATTTGCAAAGATCCGTGGTTAGTTTTGTTCAATAATATTTACATATTTAAATATAAATACATATTTATATTAAATGTATAAATATGTATACATAAATGTAATATATATATAATATATAAAATATGTAAATACATATTTAAATATAATTTGTTAATCTTTTTGAATGATGAATATTTTCTTATTTAAATTATTTATATGGTTTTAGTGGAAGAAAACTTTGGTCACTGCTACTCATTCAACCATCATTGCTAAAGCTGCAAAATCATGTGTATAAAATATTAATTTTTCTTGTTAGTGTGAAATCACAAATATGAATTTTAATTATAATTCTGAGCCATAAAGTAGTGAAAATTTCAAGGCTTATTGACTTGCTGGCACTTAATAAATGGCCACAGGCTAGCAGGCTTTTGTGAAGTGGTGCTTCGATCTGTCACTTGTCCCTTTTCTTCCCCTTGCTTTCAATATGCATGTTGTGAAAACCGTCCTCTTTCCTGAAACAACGCATTCCTTCTCATGTTACCAGTGTCATTTGTTAGGAATCAAGAACAAGTTAGCCCAATTTATTATGATAATGCCTAAAATAGGAGTAATGGCTTCTGAGTAAGAACTTGAAGGCCTAGTCTAAAAGTGATGTATGCGGCTTAACAGCAAACGAGCACTGTGAGATTTAGTGCTGTTGGTCAGGGACCTTATTTTCTTTTTTACCTATGATTTGCGGCTCCTTAGATGTTTGGGATTTCCATTGTAGATAAAATGTTATATAATATTTTTCAAATGTGTCCTCTCAAGCCTATCTGTAACTCCTGGGTTGATCTCACTACACAAAAAGACAAATCTCCTTTGACAGAGATGCTGTATCTTCCTTCTCATCTCTTGAAAGTTGAAGGGATAATGAATGTTGCATTTCATCCTAATTCATCCTGACAGTCTTACTCAAATCTTGGAGATGAGCATTTCCCAGGCAGCAGGGCTCTGTGCCCCATGAAATATGCTGGGACTTCTGCAAGTTCACATGATGTATCAAAGTGACTCAGCTAAGTGGTTTCCAAGACCATTTGCCATCTTCTGGATGAAAATAACAAGTCCCACACTTAAAGTTAGAGACATTTTGTGTAAGGTCCAAAAGGAACTGATAGTGAATCACCAACTGATTTTACATGGGAAAAAAAAAAAAGTGATGAAACTCAAGGTCACTTAGAAAAGATTGCGGTGCCAACACAGAGAGTATCACAGACGGTTTCTCCTAAGGGAGTGCCTTCCTCTGGAGGCATTTTTTCCCCTGGGCTATGTTTCTCATATGAAAAAAGGTCCAGTTGAATAAGATGACTATTCTAGTAACTACTAGTTAGTGAGGCCATTAAAGATCAGTGATGTGGTTTGTCTAAGACAAAATGAAAAGAAAAAATATTAATGAATATATTAATAAAGGAAAACTGACAACTAGTTATACATATACCCTATTGGACTCTACCAAGATAAAAAATTTGAAGGCGTGGAAAGTAGGTAAGGGAAAAGAAGAGTGACAAGATGCACTTGTAGGAACCAAGGAAGATGAAAATATTTGAACTGTTTGTATCAAATGTATTATTAGCAAATCGATTTATCATGACATTTAAGAATATGAGTTTTAGAATCAGATAGAGTTGTACTTTATTTTATTATTATTATTTTTTAGATTTTATTTATTTATTTGAGAGAGAGAGAAAGCATGAGAAGTGGAGGGTCAGAGGGAGAAGCGGACCCCCTGCTGAGCAGGGAGCCTGATGCGGGACTTGATCCTGGGACTCCAGGATCATGACCTGAGCTGAAGGCAGTGCTTAACCAACTGAGCCACCCAGGCACCCCTAGAGTTGTATATTAATCACGGATTCTACAACTTACAAGTTTTGTTATGTTAGGGTGTTAGGGGTTTTGGAAGAATTAAATGGAGTCCTGTTTTTTGTAGCAGTCAGAATTAAAAAATTCCATACACAGAAAATTCCACCATAAGTACCTTAAACATTAAAGAACATTTTATGTAATTAGAATATTGGACATTGGGTCATTCCAGGGTTGATTAATTCAATAGCTTAACAGAATTATCAAATTTTCTGGTTCTTTCTGTCTTTCTGCTCTGCCATTCTCATCCTTTTGGCTTATTTTCATAAACTGGCTGTCACCACAATCCCAAGAGGCTACTGCAGATCTGAAAGTTGAATAAAGGTAAAATAATGTCCAGATAAGGGAATTGTTCTTACTAAGCTCTAATTATCAGTGAGGAATATCTTTTCCAGAAGCCCCACAGCAGATCCAAATTGATCTTATTGGCCAGGACTGTGTCAAATGCCATTTCCTGGCTGGGTGGACGAGATTGCTTCAATGAGCTGTGACCAGTCATGGTTTTGCTCCTGTGCTTGGAGGAGAATGAAGCACTATACGCATATGATGATGGTGGGCTGATATTCAAATGGTCCTCTTTCTGTGGAAGAGAGTGACTATTGGGCAACAAAGAGTGTCTGTCAGAGTATATGACACTTTACTATATGACATTCTACTATGTGATATTCTACTAAAGTGCCTGGCATAATCAGTGTGAAATAATTTCTAGATATTATTAGAACTTTGGAAAACATTCTTTTTTAGATTTTTATTTATGTATTTGACAGAGAGAGAGAGATCACAAGTAGGCAGAAAGGCAGGCAGAGAGAGAGGGGGAAGCAGGTTCCCCACTGAACAGAAGAGCCCGACGTGGGGCTCGATCCCAGAACCCCGAGATCATGACCTGGGCTGAAGGCAGAGGCTTTAACCCACTGAGCCACCCAGGTGCCCCTGGAAAACATTTTTAATGAATGTTTGTTGTATTATAAATATTCCAATCTGCTATAGAGAATAAGCGAAACAAATACTTCAGGAAGATAAATGAAACTGAGTATATCAATAAGTAGGGCAGTCATTTCTGAGGCAGGCTAGACATAGAATGAACCAAAGGAGTTAGTAGAGGGAACATACATGTATGGGACATAGATACAAAAAAAGGAGGGAAGAACCCAATAAAATTGCTGAATACTTATGACTTATAGGTTATATCACCTTGGGTATCCATTGGTAGCATCCGTTCTGATCCTATGTATCCTTTCCTGAAGCAAATCAAAGCTATGGTTGCTCAGCTAGTCTGGTGAGCTAGAATAGTGGCACGTACTTGTTTCTGAGAGAAAAAGAGTGTGTTTATTCCAGACATCTTTAATCTGCAAAGCTCTACTATTCAACCTCAATTCTGGTATTTATAACCCTACTGGCTGCTGAGGGAGGAATGGGTGAGGAGAGAGAAAGAGTGTACATATACATTGTCTAATAAAGAACTCAGATAGTGTGGTTCTTCTACTCCACTTGTACCTTGTCTTGTGTGTGTATGTGTGTGTGTTTTATTGAAGTAAAATTGACATATAACATTATAGCGCCCCCCTTTTTTTTATTAGTCTCAGGTGTACAACATAACAATTCAATATTTGTGTATTTTATAAAAAATGATCACCACGATAAGTCTAGCTAACATCTGGTCCTAAGTGTTTCAACCTACTCCATCACTTTCTCCTTGGTTCTCACTGTATGTTTTAAATTGAATCAGTAAGTTGTGACTTGAGCATTTTAATTTGGTCAGTGACTGTTTCTGGAACACTTTACCTAGTAGTAATAGACTCAAAGCCTACCATAACATCCTGTTGAGACAATAAGTTTATATGAAGAACAGGACAGGTGGAAGAGACAGTGGAGATTACTTATTTCAGCTCCAGCACTTTATACCTGGAGAATATGTAGCAGCGGAAAGATTTTAAAATTTATGCCTACCCATGTCAAAACATAAATCATATGATAGTAATTCTAACTGACGTTAGAATTGAAGTAAAAATATGTAAATTGAAGTAAAAACGAATTGAAGAATTGAAGTAAAAATATGTAAATTGAAGTAAAAATGAAGTAAAAATACTTCCTTTTTTCACCAGTGTTAGTTCATTGTGAGTACAGAAATGACGGAGACAACTTAAAAAAAAACAAAAGTTATAGTGTTTTGGGGTTTAAAACTTGAGTTACAATTCATGTGATGATTCTATTCTTTTTATATAGAGGGTATTACTTTCTGATGAGGACATGCTTTCTGATGATTTATTATTTTTTCTGATTCTTTTATATAAGGCTTTTACTATATAAAATCAGAATTGCTTACTGTGCTTCATGTTTAAATTGTATGAACTTCAGAGAAAGAAGCCTATTTGGTAGTTAGAGACATATTCTGGTCAAGATGACTCAGTGATTTCATGTTTTTCTCCGAGTATGTAGCAATAATAGAAAAATTATGAAAGAGTTAACCAAAAACTAGATAAATCTTATTATTGACCAATGATGGAAGGGGCTGACTTTTTGGGCTTTAGATCCACAGTTATGTAATAGTAGCTTTGAGTTCTGTTCTTGCATTGCAAAGGGTAGTAAAGGATTCATGGGGGCAGTGATGAAGACTACACACTGTTGAGATTTGGCAAATAGGAGAATGTTAAGGTACCCACAAAGATCACTGTGGCCATGAATGAATGAATATACCCAAATGCTCTGTGTCTAGATTTATATATCATTGTAGAACAGGTGACCCAGACTACTTTTATAATATCTGGTACTGAAAAGACAGCTCTAGGGCTCAATAAAAGAAGCATAGAGGAAACAAAAGTAAGATCAAAGTAACAAAAATTCACGATAAACCTATTCACAATAAACCTGATTCACAATAAACCTATCAACATAATTTTAGAAATGTGTGAAGAAACCTAACATTAGACAAGATAACAAAAATACGAAAATGTTTTAATTTATGCAAGTAAGCAAAAATATAGTCAATACATAGATTCATTCTAGGTAAAATTGATTTTAAGGAACATTTTTACAATAAGTCTGTTTAAATGCTCTCCATAGGGGCGCCTAGGTGGCTCAATGGGTTAAAGCCTCTGTGTTCAGCTCAGGTCCTGGGATCGAGCCCCGCATCGGGCTCTCTGCTCAGCAGAAGGCCTGCTCCCCCCTCCCCCTTCGCCTGCCTCTGCCTACCTGTCTCTTCTACAGACAGAGAGATCTCTCTCTCTCTCTGTCAAGTAAAATCTTTAAAAAAAATAAATAAAAATAAAAAATGAATGGTCTCCATAATAGGCTAATTGGTCCCAGACTAGGCACTCACCATGAATGATTATAAAACAGAACAAATTATATGAAATTATTCTTTTCAGACTCTGGATAAAAGGTGCAAGAGTGCAATTCCTCAGTTGTGGGTAACACACAATGTGAGCTGTATTATGGTCCTATTTGGAGGTGCATTCTGTTTGGAAATACTTTCTAATCTACTGTGCAAGTAGGGGGAACCCAAATGAAGCCCAGAGGTCTTGCTGAGCTGGTGTAGCAGAGATCAGAGTTCAGGATAGTGAAGGAGCTGGTTTGTCTGAGGAAAGTTACCAGAGTGGAGGACATTACAAAGAAAAGGTGTTCATAAAACTTAAGTTGCACATGCTCAGGACAAAACTCCAAAATAATAGGCAAACCAACAATTATTGATAATGAAAACTGCTGAAGAGTTGGGAAGGCAACAGTTTCTGTACCTTGTAAAGGGCTGGGACTTTTCCGACTTCTGACTAATCAGAAAGAATGGTGAGATCTCAATGAACACTAAGGATTTCAGTCAGGCCACTCTTTCAGAATAGAAAGAATAGAGCCAAACTATCTCTAATGTAAAGATGAATGTAGTCCACCCTAACAAAGTTTACAAACAAGTCTTTTAAAGGAGTCAGCAGAGTTACAAATAATTAGCTGCCTGCTAGAACAAACCATAAAACAAGGAAGACAACAAAATTCGGACATGCAACAATGTATGCCTATAATGTCCAGCATACAATAAAAAAATTACTATATATGTAAGGAAGAAAAAAATGTGAGTGACCCACAGCAAGAAAAAAATTAGCAAAAGAAACAAAATAGATGCAACATTACAGAAATAATATACTTAGCAGACAAGGACTTTAAAATAGCTTTTATAGGGATGCCTGGGTGGCTCAGTCAGTTAAGCATCTGCCTTCAGCTCAGGTCATGATTCCAAGGTCCTGGGATCAAGTGCCACATTGGGTTCCTTGCCCAGTAGGGAACCTGCTTCTCCCTCTGCTTGCCAATCCTCCTGCTTGTGCTCTCTCTCTCTCTCTCTCTCTCTCTCTGACAAATAAATAAATAAATAAAATCTTTAAAAATAAAATAAAATGTCTCTTATAAACATATTCAAGAAATTAAAGACAAGGATGGATATAACCAGGTAACAAAAAAGAAATCACAACAGAAAAATGGAAACCGTAGAAAAGAAGAAAATGAAATTTTTGAACTGAAAAATATGATGTATAAAATGAAAAATACCATCATCTCTACAGCTATAAAATTCAGTGTCCTTTCAGTTCTAAAGAAAAATAACACAATCTCTTTTATGTGAGCTTAAAAATAAAGAGGAAATATAAATATCTAGGCTATTCATATTAATAAATATTAATAAATATCTAATCATACCATGAAGGCTTTGGAATCAAGAATTAGAAAACCATCAAAAACTAAGGCAACTATCCTCTCAGCCTCTCTAACTGTGATCTAATGGACTCGTGTCTCTTTTTCCTTCTGTGTATGTCTTCAAAACTCACTCTCTGTGTAGCATGGTTTTCTCCACAAATATGGCTGTCCCATACCACCCAAGTTTAAATATTCAGTTCCATCTACAAACTGAGGAAATTATTTTCTCTTGGTTTCAATTCCAAATTCCTATGAAAGAGAATCTAAGTCAGATGTCTATCCCTGGCATAATCTCCTAGGGCTGTGGGAGCCAATTAGTGTTGCCTGAACAAACATGATCACCAAGGCCACCCCTAAAGGATTTTTCTAAGAGGAGGAACACTCAATAAATAAGCCTTCTCCCAAAGCCAGTATTTTGTGCACATCGAATAGATTTGGTAATTTAGCTATGGGAAGTTAAATATGCATTTCACACCTTTTAAAATTGACATTCAGTAAATGCCATAGTAGTGGCAAATTCAGAAATAAACCTTTTATAATGTGTAAAAAGTCCTTTTAAAAGTTTAAAAATAATTAATGTAATTGATAAATTCAATAACCAGTCTTTGGGTTGATTAAGAAGTTAGAGGGCTGCCTTCTCTTAGGGACAATGACCATGCACATCACTTCATACACCTTCATTTCAAATGATCCTGCTTTTCAGATCAGCTAGAAAACTAAGGACCATGAAAGTAAATCACACTAGTCTGAGGCTAGGCAATTTTCTTGAGCAGGGCATATTTGTCTACGTTTTGTCCATGGGTCAGGGAGCTGAAGAGCAATCCTCTGCTGTATGAGTTTTGAACTAATAGTAAGAGCCATTAAGCCCCTTGTGTTTCAAGGAAAGGATTATTCTGAAGCATGGAGAAATAAAGGCGATATATTGCTGACTTCATGATTTTTCTCTTCTTATTTCATTGATTTGGAAAAAAAATAGAAAAGTGTTCATGGCTGTGAAGCTAGGTAAGAGCAACCTGTAAGGAGAAATCATAAGAATTAGGATTTAGAGATAACATACCAGTAAGAGACTAATACCGGTAAGTAATAATAGTAGTAAGTAACTAATAACTGTAAAGTGGGCATAATGAACAAAGGCTGCCAACCAGATTAATTTAAGCAAAACACAAGTCCTTTAGGTAAGAAAGGAGCACATTCTTCAAATCTTTACTGGTTGGCAGATTAGAAGAGAATTAACATTACTCAGTTGTTTTGTGGGATCAGACGCTCAGAGGAGTGAAAACTCAGGGCTACGATTTTAAAGGACAGGTGTGATCCTGTCATTTGGGCCTCGCTGTTTGGTCACGCTTACGGTGTGAGATCACTTCCCCATTTTCAATTTTGTTTTGCTGGGTTTTGCTTTGTTTGCATGTTCAGCAGTGCTGTACATTAGTGCTTCATTTGGCACTGACTATGACCATCAACTGTAAACTGAATATGACACTGCCCTTTTGTGAGTCAGTTTGAGCTGCCTTTGTTTTGCAAATAGAAAAAGAGTATTGACTTCTAATAAAACTTAGGAAATCCTTAGTAAGGGCTTTATCGTCTCATTAAAACTCCAATAATTAGGGAAATCGGTCAGCCATCATCTCACTTTTGTGTATGTGCTCTCCCACTATGCCAATTTGTCCATTCACTCATGCATTTGACATGTTCACAGGAATTTCTGCCTAAAGCAGTGAGAAAGTTGAAGCATGGACTCTTATTAGACTGATAAAATTAGACAGGACAATCCACTTAGAAAAATTCATTTGGAAACAACACTGACTAAGAAAAAATTGGGTAGTTATTCTATAGTCATTCTGTTAGTCTATAGAAAACTTAGCTGACTTATTTAGGTGTCAAAGCATTTATTTTCAAATACATTATTTTCTCCAGTAGTAAGTTAATTTATTCATATATTAATGTATAATATGGCCATCTTTTCAGAGTAAAGGATAATACTCAGGTGATACTATAATCTTCCTGGGGCTATTATAATAGCAATCATGTTAATTTTTATGTATATACTTGTAAGTGATCCATAGTTTCAAAGCATTCTCAAATAACCCAAATGGTTAACAATAAAGGAAAAATATTAAAATTATTATTTAGTTAAAAATTACTTCGAAAGATGCTTATTGATAGAAACAATACTTTGTATGGAATTTAATTAAAAATCAATGCAGCTAATATATAATTGGCATGATGCTAACATAATATGTTATTCATATCAAGCTAATTATATATATGAATATATCTACTACTATCTTATCCTAGTTTCTATGTGTATATTAATTTCTTTCTATAAATATACTTAAATAGTCTAGAAGGATATATATTGAAATGTTAAAGAGTATCTCTTAGTACAGTTTTATTTTTTATACTTTTCTAAATTTTGCATTTCTTATAATCAATAAATATTTCTTTTATACAGTGTTATTTATCTAACTGTTGTACTTGTCTAATTTAATGGTTGAAAAGAGTAAGGGAGTCTTGAGACATCTTCCACCAAGTCAGGAGAGTGGGACCTGAGTAGGATGCATTTGAGCTAGGCAATAAGATATATGATGTTATTCATATCTCTCATGTGTGGAACACCAGAAGAGTGGAAAGTAGAAAGGCTCACTATGGAAATAAAAAAAAAAAACTTAGGTGATATTATTAAGATGGTGACTAGGTCATTTCCAATTTTAGTTCCCCGCACCGGAAGACCAACTAGCAACTATTCATAGACAAAACACTACTGTAAAAATTCCAGAACACAAGGGTAAGGCTGAATTATCTTCCTGGAGCACAGAGATGGACAAGGACCTCATTAGAAGGTTGAGAGTAACTATTTCACTTTGACCATACTGTCCCTCCCCCAGGCTGGCATAGCATTGCACTGAGAGGGCTTCCCTGGGTCTATAGTTTCTCCAGTGGGCAAAGAGAGCCCAAGGTGGACATCTAGCTTCCTCAACACTGGCACATGCTTCCTGGGATGCCTGCTTGAGTCTCATCTCACAGGAATCCCAGGGGGCATCTGCAGGGCTTGACCACTGGGGATCAGATAAAGATAGAGAAGGAGAGCAGGGCTTTCAGCAACCAGCACTCAGATCTTGGCAGACTCAGTTCCTACTTACAGTGGTGTCTGGGCAGACATCCCAGACAATGTCCCAGGCCATCTGCAGAGCTAAGCTTGTGGCCACATCCAGCCAGAGAGCTTAGCTTGCAGTACTGCCCGATTTGGTACCCACCGAATGGCCCGCATAAGCCATCAAGTCCATTTTATGGCCCTATGCAGATAGAGAAGCAAATTCAAAGCCACACTCAACTTCCTTGAATAATGTCCGGTCTTGCCCTCTGGGAAGTGTGGCCACAGATGCCCAGCATCGTAGAGGACATCTTATAGCCTACCTGATGGCAAAGCCCAGTCTGCAACCCTACCCAAATTTGAGGTATAGTGTGTGGCCTGCTTAATCCCGGAGCACAATCTGGGCCCCCATCTGACCACAAAGCCCTGCTTGCACCCTGTCTGAACATAGAGTACAACCACAAACACTGTCTGGTTGGGGAACACAGCCCGAAGTCTCGCCCAACCAGTGAACTGCAGAGCCCAGCTGTACTCCTGCCGCATTGTGAAGGTCAGCCAGTGTCACTGGCCTGCCGGGGAAGCACTCCCTCAGTTACTTCCTCAGCCAGAGGTGACTTCAGGAAGAAATCAAAGACACGAATATATGGAAAGGCATCCTGTGTTCACGAATCAGAAGCCTTAATATTGTTAAAATGTTCATACTACCCAAGGCAATCTATAGATTGAATGCAATCCCTACCAAAATCCAATGGAATTTTTTTACTGAAATTGAAAAAATAAAAACACCATAAAATTCATAGGGAACCACAAAAGATTTAAAATAGTTAAAGCATTTTCAGAAAGAAGAACAAGGCCAGAGGCATCACACTTTGATTTCAAACTATATCCCAAAGGTATAGTTATCAAAGCAGTACGATACTGACAAAAACAGATACATAGACCAGTGGAACAGAATGGAGAGCCCAGAAATAACCCTATCCCTGTATGGTCAACCAATATTTGACAAGTATTCTCAATACTCAATGGGGATAGGATAGTTTCTTTAGTAAGTAGTGTTGGGAACACTGAATATGCACAAGCAAATGAACGAAACTCTACCTCTATTTTATGCCACTCACAAAATTTAACTCAAAGTAGATTAAAGGCTTGAAAATAAAACTGAAACCATAAAACTCCTAGAAGAAACCTCCTTGACATTGGTCTTGACAATGATTTTTGGGTTATGACACCTAAAGTGTAGGCAACAAAAGCAAAAATAAACAAGTGGTACTATATTGAACTCGAAAGTTTCTATATAGGAAAAGAAAAAAATCAACAAAATGATAAAGTAATCTATGGAATGGGATAAATTATTTGCAAACCATGTATCTCATAAAAGGTTAATATCCAAAATATATAAGGAACTCATACAATTCAATAATACAAAAGTAATCTGGTTAAAAATAGGTAGAGGACCTGAATGGACAATTTTCTAAAGAAGACATACAAATGGCCAACAGTTACATGAAAAGGTGTACAATGTCATTAATCATCAGGGATATACAAATCAAAACCACAATGAGATATCACCTGACTGACCTTTGTTAGAATGGCTATCATCAAACAGACACGAAATAACAAATGCTGACAAGGATGTGGAGAAAGGGAACACTTGGGCACTGTTGGTGGGAATGTGAATTGGTGCAGCCACTAAAAAATTAAAAAATAGAAATATCATATGATTCAATAGTTCTATTCCTAAGTATATATCCAAAGGAAAAAATGAAAACAGGATCTTGAAGAAACATCTGCACTCCACATTCATTGCAGCTTTACAATAGCCAAGATATGAAAACAACTTACGTGACAATTGATGGATGAATGAACAAAGAAAATGTGAGATATATGCACAATGGAATATCATTTAGTCATAAAAAGAAAGAAATCTTGCTCTTTGCAACAAAATGCAACAAAACCTTGAGGGCATTATGGTAATTGAAATGAGTTAGAGAAAGACACAAACTAAGTGAAATAACTTATATGTGGAATCTAAAAAAACAAACTCATAGAAACAGAATAGATGGGAGGGGTGGTTACTGGGAGTGGAGGTTAAGAGAAATGGTTGAAGGTGGTTAAAGGGTACAAACTTCCAGTTACAAGATGAATAGTTTCTGTATTCTGTAGAGAAAGATGACCACAGTTAATATGCATCTTAAAATTCTCAACACATGGTCATTTATAACAGATCACTATAATGGTAATCATTTTGCAATATATATGTGTAGCAGATCATTATGTTGTGAACCTTAAACTTAGGCAAGGTTATATGTCAACTATATTTAAATAAAGCTGGAAAAAAAACAAGGGAATGTTAGGAAAGATACTCTGGATCCCCGTGTTGATCTACTGCTATGAGAAGGTTGTTCAGAACTCTGCCTCTGGGACTTGTTTTTTTTTTTTTTTTAAAGATTTTTATTTATTTATTAGAGAGCAAGAGACTGAGAATGAGAGGGGAGAAGGTCAGAGGGAGAAGCAGACTTCCCGCAGAGCCGGGTGTCCGATATGGGACTCGATCCCGGGACTCCGGGATCATGACCTGAGCCGAAGGCAGTTGCTCAACCAACTGAGCCACCCAGGCGCCCCTGCCTCTGGGACTTGAAACAAGTAGTCTTTTTTACTTTTAACCAATGGTTTGCTCTTACATTTAAACCAAGGTTATCTAAGTTGGATTTATCAAATGTAGAGCTCATTCTCCTAATGACAGATACCAGGCTGGTTTTGAAAGCCATAGCTAATTGAAATTTGGAAGATGCTACTCAGAATTCAATCAAATTCAATCTTATTAAGTTCTCATTACGTTGGAAAAACCAGATATAATAAATTTGAGTAGGAAGATCAGATCCGAACTAAACATTAAAACTGATCATGAGGATGTTCTGTAGCATGAGATCAAGGGAACCCAGATTCCAGCTGGGATATGCGAGCATTTATGGCCCAGATGTGAAATTTCTTGCTTCCTTTCTCCTCTCCTCCCTGAATCCTAGAAATAGTCCTTTATCCAGTTAAAGCTGATTTAAAAACAAGCTAAAGTGTTATTTGAGGATATTCTGAATCAGAACTGTTAGGCTTATATTGTAAAGACACAATATCTTTTCTGAATAAGCAAGGCACATCTCCAGCTCTACCTCTACTCCAGTCTACAGAATTAAGAGGTTTCCTTCAGTTCACGATATCATTGTTAGCACTTTATACTCAAGAGTGGCTTGAAGACAATTTATTATTTGTAAAAAAAAAAAAAATGAATTAAGTTCAACTATTCCAAAATCAAAGTTAGGAATTTCAAGAGACGTCTTCCAACATTTACTTAGCATATATTGAATAGTTCTATCAGGTTCATTCATTCAACCATAGGGGCCTACCTTTAGCAATTTGGGTATCTAGGACTTACCAGGGAGATGCATTGCTTACCGTTAAATATTGTCTGAGTGCTTCAGTTAAATGTGTTGTTTCTGGCTATGATGAGAAACTGGAAATAACTACTGAAGTTATGTATATGGTTTTGCCCATTGGAGAACTTTTGGCCATAATATCCCAACTAAATTTTGTGAGAAATTTTCTTGGTCTGTCTTCAAATGAAGGTAAGTTCTGTTTTACTTTTAGTTCGGTTTCTTAATTTTAGCAAGAAAATGTTCCTCAGTTGATCATGTAAGTAAATGGAATTTTTCACAATCAGAAATTTTATAAAATGCCTGCCATCTCAATTGTTTTTCAGAGGTATAATCTCAAATTTTCTGCTGTCTATTTCTTATTAAAGTTTTGAATTCAAGAAATAATATTCACGAAGCTTTGCTCAAAGGATGCATAAATCTTCAATTTCTCTAGATTAGCTGTTTTCTGTGTATGATGTGAAACCCTTAGAGTTCCCCAAGACACTTTCTGGGGGACTGCAATGTCAGACTGTTTTTCTAATGCTATGGTATTATTTGCCATTTTCTTCTCGTTCTTTCATGAATGTACCATGAAGTTTTCCAGAGGATACATAACATATGAAAATATCATCACTCTGATGTATTCCTGTGTTTTAAAAATTTCTCAGTTTTAATTTTCAATGTGGTTAATATTGGTATATATAACCCTAGTATACAAAAGCCCCCTGGGGCTACAATAATTTTCAAAAATGTAAAGGGATCCTGAGACCCAAATGTTTGAGATCAGCTGCTCTAAGTAAATAACTTTATATGTGTTCATAGCACCCAGTAAAGAGTTGTGTACCTGTGCCACACTTTTTTTTAATACACCAAAAAGTTGCTTCTATTAAACTGTGATTTGACATTATAATCCTAAATTAGCCTATGCTAAGATTCATGACAATAAATAGCCCTGGGTGTGTTTATCATCTTGCGGATCCAAGGAAATAGTTGGGAGGACATTGGTGATTTTTATTTATATAGTGCACACTTTTTTTAAGGTTCCACTAGAGAAATTTCTCTATTTTAGTGTCATAAAGAATTTGGTCTCACCTCCATCACTATTTTGTTTTATGGATGGACATCATGAATCTTGTGTTTCTTTCATTTGTCTGCCTTGGCTTTGATGTGTTAGAATCTAACCATCTTTCCACCAAATGTGCACCCCTCTTTTGCTACCATTTTGCATATTTTTTTGGCATGCATTTTCACATGCCAATCTGCTGGCTTTTCCTCAATCATATTTTGTCCAGAATTTCTACATTTTTATTGCCCACATATATACACAGAGATCCTTTCAGTCCTATGTACATGTATATGACATAGATATGTCTAAACACAGCATTTTGTCTAAAGATACCTGATTCTCACAATTTTATGAGAGAAGTGTGGCTGGTATTGTCCCTGATTTGCTGATGAAGAAACTGTGTACTGACTGATTTAACCAAGGGCACCAGGCTGTTAAAAATAGCTAGGGTTAGAATAGATTCTAGATTATCTGATTTCAATTCCACATTTTAGAAATAATCATACTATCTTTTTCTGCCACTGTTTTCCAAGGGACCATCCAATGAAGGCCCTTAACTTTTTAAGAGAACTAGCAAGCATCTTTGTTGTAAAATGGACACTACTGGCTTAACAGAGTTAATTCAGCTCCCTAAATTGCCCAAATTTGATGAATGGCAAATTCCAACATTTTGTGGAAGGCATCTATGCAGCATTAGAAAAATCCTCAATTTTACGTTTATTTTATAATTACACAAATGATGGCATAAAAATTCTTGAAAATATTCCTTGAAGACTCTAATTATCCAGTGGCATAGTTACTGTTACTGAAAGTAAATTGCTTTCATGATTCCAATATGTCCTGTCTCAATTTATCACTTGCTGTCTGGCAGATTGAAACATAGGGTCTAAGACCTGTTTTTAAGACTTAAAAAGTGTAAAGTGGGCAATTTATACCTTCTTTTACTTAGAACAAATACTTAGGTAAGGTAGATAATCATTTTTTCCCAATTATTTTTTTTTCTTTGACATGAGATAATCATACCTGCTAAGAGGTCTTTTTTTTTTCTTAATCTATACCTATTGAACATGTAATTTGTTGTAAACAATATTAAAACTCTCCTCTATTGGTTGCAAAAATTAGAAAAAAAGAGAAGGGTGAGGCACTCTAAACTGAAGTGGCAAAGAGAAGGAAAGTGAGCTCACAGCAGAAGCCATGTGGCAGCTTTTCTACACATTATTATTTTCCCTAGAACTCCTAGGCAACATTCATCAAACAAACCATATTATTTATTTATTTATGTTAGTGGAATTTGGACCACCTTAAACCCTCCCAAAGAATTCATAATTCTTATCACAGCAACCCAAATGACTCAATTTGAATTCAATATATCACAGGTGGGTGGGAGGTATACAAACCAAATGCCTTCCATCGAGTTTGGATACCCATTAATAATTTTGTATCTGAGGAGTCAGCAAAATTTATCAAAGTCTGACTATATTGGGTTAAATTGTAGACATCTTGCCCTTAAGTTTGGAAACCAATTGCTAGATGGTCAGTTGGGGCTGCCCAGCACATAACATTTTCCGTACTTGCATTGCTTGGGCTTTGTCACTTTCAATATTGGCATGGGAACCTGTTCTTTGTGGTTTACGGGGTTTTTTTTTAGTTACTTATTTCTCAACTTAAGTAATAATCCTCTTTTGCTGACAGCTCTTTAGTTACTGTAGAAATGATTGTGTTGTCATGAACACAGCTTTAGGATTTCAGGTTTAGGTGGGGGAGGATCAGAGGGCGTTCAAAAAAAAAAGCTCATGTTTCCACCCAAACACACCCACCTAAGGACTTTCAGAAGGCTCAAGAAACAGAAGCAGAATTCTTTTCCCTGTTCCACTTTCCAAGTTCCTTATGTGGAATCAGATGCTTTTAATACATGTTTCAAAAGAGTATTCCATTTAACCTCTAAAAATAAACAAACCACAATTCTGCTCCCCATTTTTTTTTCTCAATTTAATCATTTGTTCCAATTTTCCTACCTTTGAAATCGGATGATTCAGCGCTCCTTTCTGCCTTAAAAGTTTGGTTTGATTCAAATTTCAGAAGCTAATGCTTGTTTCTTCAATCTTCCTTATTTTTCTGTCTTAATAGTCTTCATATGTTTTCTATCATTTAATTTCTTTTCTGATTTGATCTCTTCTTTTTAACTTTCCATGAGGCCTATTCTCTCTCTTGTCTGTTTTCTTGTTTGTGTCAGTTGCACTCCCCATTCTGGTTCTGAAAAAAATGAACCTTCTCTCCCATGATATCACTCTCCCTTTTTGCTTCACTGCCTGTGTTGCATTTTATTCTTCTGAATCAGGAAAGACATCTCATTTAAAGCATGGCTCAGATCTCATCTTTTAAAAGCATTCCTCCACTTAAGCTGGCTTCTAACTGCCCCAACTTTGGTGTTATCTCCAGTTCTCTCCATTCTAATCTACCTGCTTAGTTGCTTCCTTCCTCCTCTGCCTGATTTTTATGGTTTCCTAAAGTAGTACCGACAAAAGAGAATGGGCTCTGGGTCCACGCCTGTGTGGATTTCACACTGTGTTCCGCCACAGCTGTACGACCTTGAACAAATTACTTTGCTTCCGAATTTCCTTCCCCACAAAATGGGGATGATAATGACTATCACAAAAATTTCGGAATGATTAAATGAGAACATGCCATATAGAATTGGATTCATCAAAGTGTTCAATATTATAGCAGGTTTTTTTTTCAGTTTTCAGGAAAATCTGACATTGTTTTGCTGATAAACAGATTACTAGGAAATCAGAGTCATGTGTATAAATTGCCAGTTTCCAAGAGAAAATGTGTTAGGGGTAACATGCTCTCTTCCTTTGTTTTATTTTTCCTTTTATAATGCATATATTTATTCATTTTTTAAAATTAAAATTATGAAATATTTTAATATAACAATTTAAAAAACAAATATATACATTTGGTCATTCAAACTTAGTTTGAGCCAATCTTCGCATTTTGTTATATCAGATCTTTTTTTTTTTTTAAAGAAGTTAAGTTTCTTAGATTTGGTTAAAATCCTCTCTGTGTCCCTTCCGCTATGTCATTTATCCCTTTCCCTTTCTAGAAATAAGCCTTGCTGAATTTGCTTTGGATCATTCTTATCTATATTTTTGTACTTCTACTATATTTGTATATATATAAGGTGAAATATCATTGCACATATTTTAAATGACATATACATAATATGCTGTATATATTCTGAAACTTGCCATTTTGTTGAACATTTTTTTTTGTTGAATTTATCACGTGTCATATCTTGTTGCTCTGTTTTGTTTATTTCTATTGCATTTCTATTCATACTATGCTGTTAGTACAAATAGCATATTTGTGTAAATGTGTAATATAGTAATGGTGCAAGTGGGTAATTCTAATCTTATCTGAGGATAAAATCTGATTCAATTCCAGTGATACACTCAGCCCAGTTGCTTGCTCTAGAGATACCTTGGGACCTTAAGGGAATTTGGGTCTCTTCTCTAATGAGGCATATTGCTTCAACTAGGAACACCTAGGAAACTCACATAATATCCTGATATCTGGACCTAGGACCTCATCAATGAGGGATAATTTGTTCTACCGCTAACTCTGGAGTTCGAGGATGTTATAGACTTCTTAAGGGACTTTCTCTTTAAGGGTTGCTAAAGGGAGTAAAATAAGATAATGCATGCAAAATAGCCTATAACTAGTTGTTTAGAAAATCACAAATGTCTCACAAATTAAAGAATTTTAAGATGATTCTGCCACAGGTCCCTACCTAATAGAAATATATAAATGTCGTTCTCTACATTTTTTTCCACTACTGGATTAAGAATAAAACTGTTACCATTTTAGGCTGTTTAACAGGTTACACAATCCTTTACATATCTTTAATAGACAAATAGTAGTTGTAATTAAATATGTGTTGAGATTGAATTGGACCCACATAGTAACTCTAGGAGGTAAAATTTATTATTCTCATTTCACAAAGTATTGTATTCAAAATAGGCAAGTTAGTTATAAACAAAAAAGCCCCAGGTTAGTCTTTTAATTAGGTCTTAACCATGTTAGTATAGCAGTTGAATAACTCGGAAAAATGGTGAAAACATTTTCAGCAGAAGGATCTGTCCAGTTTAGAAGTTAGAATTGAATTTAGAGAGAATCTGAGGTATGATTTGTTGTTATTATGCTAAAAGACATACTTAACATTTTGCCCCAAGAGTTTTTTCTCTACAGATTTGGACCAAACACAAGTAACTCTCTTATGGAATTAATGGGGAATGCTTTGAAGATTTTCATTTCTTGAGTGTAAAATGCTATTTAATAAGGATTTGTCCTTTTTGGTTTAGATATAATTGACATTCAACATTACATTAGTTTCAGGTATACAACATAATGATTCAATATTTGTATATATTGTGAAATGAGCGCCACAATAAGTCTAGTTAACATCTATCTCTACACATAAGTTACAGTTTTTTTCTTGTGATGAAAACTTTTAAGATCTACTCTCTTAGCAACTTTCAAATATACAATGTGGTATTATTAACTCTAGTTCCTATGATGTACACTATGTCCCCATGACTTATTTATTTTATAGCTGGGAGTTTGTACTTTTTAACTCTTAAAACGTTATTCAATAAGGATTTGGTTTTGATCAATACTCTTTGAATATGTATGGAGTATTACCTTAGTTTCTTCTTTTTTAAAACCAGCCCTATTATCGAATTAGAAATTCGATTGGAAATTTCATATTTAGGAAGAGGGGAAATTTTTTGGAAAATATCAAAGTAAGGCTTAAGTGTGTATTATTTAGTCATTCGTTTTAAGAATAGTTTAATTATGAAGAATCTTCCAGGGTCTTTCTTTTTTCCTGTTAGAAGTGGTTGATCAGAGAAAACCTTGGTATTCAAAATTATGTCAACATTACAATAACACCATTAGAAAGGCTGCCATTTAGCTGCTAATTTAACTCAGTTATTGACTTTATAAATGTATGGGTGACAGCTGTTGAGTATGGCTATATAAAGTGTAAGTTTTGTTTTTGGTGATAACACAGCAATAAAAAATAATATTTTTAGAACTGCATTTTATGTAAGTCTACTGTTGGCAAATTATCTCATCATGTAGAATTGTGCTTGATAAGTAAAATGCCCTGGATATTTATTTGTTGAAAGAGAGAAAAGGAAGAAAGGAAAGAAGGAAGAAAAAAAGGGAAGAAACTTCTTGAGTTCCAAATTGGATAATTAGTAATAATAATAATAATATAAAATATAACAATTGAAAAACATATGCTTAATGCTCACTATATATGAGGCTCTGTGTTAAGTGTTTAAGTGTTTTATATATAAGGGACTGCAATTTTTGTCGATGACTCTAAAAACCAAAAAGTTTCCTTTAAGCTCAATTAACAGCAAGACCATCTGAACTCATTTGGTGGCAAGAACTGTACTGAATAGGCAATTTTTAATTTATAATCTTCACCCCATCAAGGTATTACGGGCTGTGAAGAAATATTGTGATTGATTACAGTGTCACAAAACACACGGTATACATACTATGTTATCTTTTTAAAAGAAAAGTCATAATTCTAAATTCGAGACATATCTGTCTATGAGAATTTGTGGTCATATACTGATTCATTCAATTTTCACAATGACTTTATGAAGTTGGTGCAATTGCCACCTCCATTTTATAGAGAAAGACATGGAAACAAAGAGGTCAATAAAGGACAATTTACCAACAGTGGCTGTTTTAAGTCTGCAATTGTCTGGTTATAAATTTTTTTTTTTTTTTTTAAGATTTTATTTATGTATTTGACAGAGAGGAGAGAGATCACAAGTAGGTAGAAAGGCAGGAAGAGAGAGAGGGGGAAGCAGGCTCCCTGCTGATCAGAGAGCCTGATGCAGGGCTGGATCCCAGGACCCTGAGATCATGATCTGAGCTGAAGGCAGAGGCTTTAACCCACTGAGCCACCCAGGTGCCCCTGGTTATAAATTCTTTGAAAAAAAATTTTTAAAGCATTATCAGTCTTCATGACACTTTTTTAGATTTACCAGAGGAAAAAGGGGATTATGGTGAATACCTACATATTAAAACTTCTGGGATTTATAATATTACTGCTACTATTTCTAGGAAGTTCCAAGTAGATCAGAAAAAAGTTTAGAAATCTGTTTCTTTTGGGTGGTTCCTACTATTGAAGTATAATGGGTGTCTGCCATGTGGAGTTTCATAATATAGTAATAGAGAAATAGCAAGGGAAGAGATAGACAGCTCACAATGGGATAATTTCACTGACATCTGGCTTTATTTTTGCTTTTTGCATCTTCCAGACCCCACCCTCAGTCACTTTATGTAATATGCATTACACATATCTTACTACACTGTGAAAAGGTTAAGAAAAATTGCATTTGACAAATAATTAATGTTTACGAAATGCATAGTATAATATTAGCATTTACTCAATGCATGAATAGAGTATTAGTTTCATTTAAGGCCACGCATCCAGTAATTAGTATAGGCTTTTAAATATAGGTATTTACTGAGATTTAAGTTTAAATTGCAATGTAGTCATATTTTTACATCAATTTCAAACATCTTTCTACATGCAGTGAATACCATATTTGACAATTCTACCAGTTTCTTTCAGATTTTAAAGTTTGTGTTTAAATAAACATAACCCAGTAGTTAATTCCCTATAAATTCTCATGATTTGTTGCATGATTTGCAGATCTTTGCGCACTGACTTGTTTCATAGATGCTGGAGATGCACTCATAATTGTATTGTGCTGACGAGAAGTAGCAATACCAAATGATGCTGTCCTATGGCCCTTGTCACAGCTGTTGCCTTTGGCACTTTTGCTAATTGCGAATGCAATAGGATCCTGTCTTTGCCTTCAGAGGATATCTATGCAAAAGTTAATGCAAAACATCTTACCAATTGTTGGAGCAGAGGTAGTCGCAAATCACACTACTGCATGGGAAGGAGCCAATTGTCCATTCGAAGGGTGATACTGTTTATAATGCACATGGCTGCTGTTGTGATAAGCCTCCCAGGAATGTGTGGAGGAAGGAGAATGTAGTTTAATTCAGATTGCTTTGGAATGTTGCAATTTGCCCCTGGTTATCAGTATTATTTAACATATTTTGATTGAATCACTTTAGATCCATCTGAAAACTGCCTGTGTTTGGAGAAAATCGTTTGGCCTGCTATGATTATTTGGCCCACACTTTGCATGTAGACTTCTACTTCCTCCCTGCGTGCCTACACTCATCCTATCACCTTCACGTTGTCATAAATTCACGTTCACATACCTGTGAGGAATATAAATATCTTTGTTCTCTCTTAATTCTCTCTTGTGCATGCATGCATGCAGATATGCCCAAGTACATACACACACACAAACGCATACTCCTAGGCATTTTCATAGGCATCCAGGATTTTTCTCTAGTTAAATTGTATTATTGACACCTCTCCTTATATTTTGTGAAGAATCGTTATCCTTTAAAAGTATTTTATTTTCAAGGTCTAACTTGATGAGGAACATTAAGGCTAGAGGAAAACATGATCTCTTTATATTAATCAAGGTTGTTGAAATCTTACAACATGCATTAAAACATATGTGGAAACCACATGTGAATAACAAGCTATTTGTGTGGTGAGGGATTAATAATTTAGCTATTTGTGTGGTGAGGGATCAGTTAAGGATGATCATTGAGATTTTTCAATGAAGGAATGTATTCAGAATGGAGAAAATAAGTCTGCGTCTGTTTCATCAGCTTTGCTTCTGGGGAAAAATGGGAACTATTGTGACCTTCATGGGACAAACACAGCTTTTTCCTAGATAGATTGTGGGTAGTCAGTTGAGACTCTCCCATTGAAGAAGAGAGAGGGTTAGATGGGTAGTGTCTAAGAGAACCGTGGGCTTTCTTTGAAGCCTCAAAGTAAAGTCAGTTTCTAGAGTTTATTTGCTTTTAAACCTGATGGAATGGTCAATTTAAGATTGAGCAGAGAATGAGACAGTTAAGTCATGTTAAGACAGTTAATGTTACGTTAGCAAGTGAAGTACAAACCGAAGATGAACAGAGAGCCTGAAAGTGAAAGCTAGGGAGATCATAAACTTGTGTTTACTCAGGGTATCAGGGTGTTTTTTATTCTTTAAAAAATTATTATTGAAGTACAGTTGACATACAATGTTACATTAGTTTCAGCTGTACAACATAGTGATTCAACAATTCTGTACATTACTTAATGTTCACCATGGTAAGTGTTAGTGATCATCGGTCACCACACAATGTTATTACAGTATTATTGACTATATTCGCTATGCTGTACTTCTCATCTCTGTGACTTATTTTTTTTTTTTTTTTTTTACAGCTGGAAGTGTGTACCTTCTAACCCTTTTTACCTATTTTACCCATCCCTCCACCCATCTCCCCTCTGGCAACCACCAATTTGTTCTCAGTACTTATGAATCTGTTTCTATTTTGTTTGCTTATTTTGTTTTTTAGATTCCACATATAAATGAAATCATAAAGTACTTGTCTTTCTCTGTTTGACTTATTTCACTTAGTATAATACCCTCAAGGTCCATCCATGTTGTCACAAATGTATATATGCATATGTATGTTTGTGTATATATAATGTATATATACACCACATATTCTTCATCCATTGTATACATATATCCACTTCATATGTATATATATACATATTATATGTGATATATATGTTATATATATATATATATTATACCACATCTTCATTCATTCATCTATCAATGCACACTTGGGTTGCTTCTATTATCTTAGCTATTGCAAATAATGCTGCAATAAACATAGGGTGTACATATATATTTCTGAATAAGTGTTTTCATTTTTTTTAGGTACATACCCGGTAATGGAATTAAAACAAGATCATATGGTATTTTTATTTTTATTTTTATTTTTTTTTAGGAACCTCCATACTGTTTTACACAGTCAGGGTATCAGTGTTGTAATTCTCTTCCAAAACTCCTCTGAATTCCAGAGCTGATCAGTGAGTGAACAATTTTTTATATCGTAATCTAACTGAAAGCATTTTGTTTGCCTCAAATTCTAACAGATGTACCAATTCCTTCTTTTAAGAGGGAGAATTTTTATCCTAAATTTTAATTCTTGTTGCAGTGTGGTCTTTGGACAATAATCACCTTTGCAGATCTGTCACAATGATAATAGTAACTTCAGTCTCTGGATCAGAAGGATGTTTGAAACTCAATATACACCTACCAGTTTCACATTATTGTCAATGAGAATCATCTCTAAGTACTTGCTCAGCTCTCCCTCTGTCTGGATGGCCCATTACCCTCTTCTCAGCACCCGCTTTGCTTACTCAATTATGGCTGTCACATGTGATCTGAGCATTGCTGAAAGGCTGCAGCCTTTGCTCCATGATGCCTATAAAAATCTGTGAAAAGCTTAAGAGGAATAGTCCTCACAAGCCAGTGTTGCAAGCATTTGGGTGACTGTGTCCTTGTATTGACACTGCTGGCATCTGTCTTCTGTTGTATTTCTCAGTGCTCTAGGCTTCTTATTAGGACACTGGACAAGTATATAAGTCTTCATTTAAACTCAAATAGTGATCTCTTAAAGTTTCCTATACACAAGATTCACTTTAAACTTGGAGTGGCTGTCCCTTTGATCTTAAGACATACACAGTTGACCCTTGAAAAATGTGGGAGTTAGGGACAATGACCCTCTATGCAATTGAAAACACACATATAACTTTTGAGTCTCCCAAAACTTAATTACTAATAGCCTACTGTTGACTGGAAGCTTTACTGATAACATTAACAATTGATTGACACATATTTTGTATGTTTTTTGTATTCTATACCGTACTCTTACAATAAAGTAAGATAAAGAAAGAAAGATATTATTAAGAAAATCATAAGGAAAACAAAGTACATTTACAGTACCATACTGTAAAAAATCCACGTATACATAGACCCATGCAATTCCAACATTTGTTGTTCAAGGGTGAACAGTATACAGTCTTAAGTGGCAAATAGGGCTGGATCTGACTTAGACAAATAATTTAGAGCAGAGTTTTCCTATTTTTTTCTGAGTAGAGTCTTTCTCTCCTTCTTTCTTTCGAGAGGGAGAGAGTGAAGAAGGGGTGGGGAGGGTAGAGGGAGAGGAGAGAGAGAATCTTAAGCAGGTTCCATGCCCAGTGTAGATCCTGAAGTGGGGCTTGATCTCACAACCCTGAGATCATGACCTGAGTTGAAATTGTGGGTTAGTTGCTTAACCAATGCAGTTACCCAGGCTCCTAAGTACAGCCTTTTTTAGTGAGATTTTGTACAACTCAATTTTTAGTGAGATTTTGTATGAAGTAAACATAGAATTGGCCTGTTTCAGATCATGACCAATCATTCTCATTTTCTTTACCAAAAGTATTTTCTTTCCTTCTCTACTTAAGAAAACTAAGCCTTAGGGAGCACCTTTTGAAAAAAAATAGATTAAAACATTGGTAAATTTAGGAAAAGAATTCATCCAATTCTAAGGAAAATGTTTCTTTTTATTAAACATACAAACTATTTTTATTATTTTTCACAGCTTACATAACAATTTAGAATTTTGCATAGAGAGGAAGTTGACGAAGTACAAAATGTGGGCCAAAACTGGCCCGTTATCTGATTTTTTAAATAAAGTTTTATTGGAACATCCACATTTGTTTGTGAATTGTTTATGGATGTTTTCATGTTACAGAATAGAGTTTAGAGGAGATTGATGCCCCACAGAGCCCAAAATACTTATTATCTGGCCGTTTAAATAAAAAGTTTGCCAGAGAAGTATCCTTTGGGAGTCATATGCTTAGCATTCTGTAATTAAACAGTGTAATATATGTGTGTGTATAAATAAACCTATGATATGTGTATTACAAATAACTAATTAAAGGTATTCAGGTTATTGGTATGGCTTAAATCCAGTTTTTCCCTATATATATTTTAGAATATATTGATATTTGAAGTTGATATTTATTTTTATTTTCCTTGAAATTAACTTTATTTTTATTCTATTTCTTTTTGTTCTGATTAAACTTTGTATCCAAATTTCAGTTTACCTCAGAAAAGGTGAAATTTTCCCACTGACATTCTTGATTCAAAAAGGGCTTTGCAGATTTTCGAAGGTATTGATATAATATAAAAGTTACTCTGTACCAAGGAAGGAAATTCTCTCTTCCCTAACTCAGTCTTTGAATGACTCCAGATCAATGTGTATACACAGTGTCCTTGCTTTTATCTAATATGAAGAAAGCCAGTGTGCTGATGGCCTCTGAAAGGCTTTCCAAGTTGGCTCAAGATGAAATAAACTCTCCTTAAAGTAAAATAAATGGTATCCCACAATGCTATTGATACAATACATGCCATCAACAATGTCTTTCCATTTTTAATAATACATCATAGCAGAAGGAAAGAGGTTCATAGAAGAACCAGCTTTTACTACCGAAAAAGATCTAAAAGAGATTTTTACTCTGTTTCACTTTTAAAGGAATGCTCCCCTTAAGCACTATTCTTTAAGAAATGCTGGTAATAGATAATCTAAGAAAAGGTGAAATCATTTGCTGGCTGGCTTTCTTCAAAGAAAAGTGCTTATTTAGTTGACGTAGCAAAATATTTCAAATTGACTAAGGGCTTGAACAAATGTTTGAGGTTGGGGTTTTTGTTTTTGTTTTTTTTTTGGATCAATGATTATTTCCATTCTGTAAGCTTCAGCATGTAAAAGCTGTCAAATCTCAAAATATTGTAAAAATTTGGATTCCTTGCTTTTTAAATATTGTATAGCCTAGAAGAAGCTATATTGGACAATAAAAAATTAGAAGGGAGGAAAATACAAGAATGCCAAAGGAGAAATAAACAAGTTACCCAATGGGTAGTTATTACTGGAGGAAATTCAAGCATTATATTATTGTTGGTCAGTCAGTTGCACTTGTTGGATAAGCAACTCTATGTTGTGCTTCTTGTTAAACTATATTTGGCCAATACTCTGTGACCTGTGTGTGTGTGTGTAAATGGAGACACATGATGGATAACGGTCACATTTGACACTTGAAAAATGGTCACATGTTTGACACTCAAAAAATGCAGCCATTTTGTGTTTGTTTTGTGATTGATTTAAGATTATTTGGAGGTTTACCTCTTTCCCATTTGTGAAAATATATCTAGAAAGTAGGAGTGACATTATTATAGTAATAACCTGAATATATTCTATTGTATCATCCTTATATTAATATTACTTTTTTTAGTTGCAACTGATGGAAATCCAACCCCAAATGGAACTTTGTTACCTCGATGTAATGGAAAAGTACAGGCATAAAAGGGCACTTTCTCCCTCCATCTCTCAGTTCTGTTTTCCCCTGTGTTGACTTAAATATACTTGAGATTTTTTCCCACTGTTAGCAAAAAATGGCACTGGTATCACCAAGCTTGAATAGCCCTTAACAACAATGACCCTGGAAAGAAAAAAAAAATCCTCCTTCAACTCCCAACATTCATTTCAATCCTGAAAATGGTTCCTGTTGAACTTGTTTAAGCAGTTGTCCATTCTTGGACTAAGTAATATGTCCAGGCATTTGGAGTACTCTGAGCAGCTCCAGTCATGCACCCTCTTGTGGGAGGGGGGAACAGCTGATCCAGGCAAAGCAGGAGGTAGTTTATAAAACAAAAAGAAGGATTTTGCACTAGAAGAGGGAGAAAAGACGGTGGCAGGCAGGTGGCAGGAGAAACAAATTATTTCTCCCAAAGATGTGACCATGACACATCGATTTGTCTTGACACTACCTCTGAGGATAGTTATTTTAGTGAGATTTAAAACAAGTGAAAGATGGCTCTTGCCCATAAAAGTAATTGGTCAATTCTTAGGACAAATCTTTAGATTATTCACATGCTTCTCTGGTAAATTAGAAATGTCAAGGAAGGAAGATAATTTATCATACACAGAATCCAATAACTCCTGTGTTTTAGACTGCAATATTTAAATTCCAGGATTTCTTGTACGTAACATTAGTAAATATTGACACTTTATGAGGGCTAAAGAAATCACTGAACTTGACTTTTTCCTTTGTCTGTACTTTCTTAACTACTACATGGTTAGAGTATGATTTTGTTGGAAGATATTTTGTTAGAAATGTCACTTGTTGGGAGCTTTGTATGCAAGTATCACACTTTGAATTGTTTGCTTCTTGAGCATGTGAATCAGTATTAGTCTATAATGATCCAAAAGAAGTATCCCAAGACCTTTTATATAATTTATATCCATATTTAAATGGATATGATATATACGCCATATAATTTATATTCATATAAAATTCAGATATCTGAAAACTATAAACTTAAAGATCTGTGCTTTTACAAGAAAGAAAAACGTGATTAAATTATTACAAATTTGAATAAATCAAGGGCTTTCAAATTCTTCTCATCATGTATCTATGTAAGTAAAAATATCATGAGCATGTATCTCAATAAATACATTTTTACTTACAAGTTATAGAGACACTAATCTATATTTTAAATGTAAGTAAAGCTTGATTTTTTTTCTTATGTTTTAAGATTACAAATAAGCGTAAGTAAATGTTCTTTATTACCCCAGTTTCTTGCATACTCCACTATAGAGACTATTGATTGAACAACCAGGAAATAAGAAAAGAAATAGATATTTTGTACTTTATTCCACTTAAAATTCTCTTAAGTGGGTCATATTGTATATTTGCTATGACTTGTCAAATCATAGCTTTCCATGGGCTGACTTGGTTTCAGGTCAGTATGGCTACTTCATGGAACTGACCTTCAAAGCTAAACTGGCTCTAATCACAGCCTTGCAATTCAGATTTCTCTAAAAAATATTTGTTATCTGAAGATGTTATTCAAGTCCTCTAAATTTTCAAATGTTAGTATAAATAAAAATCACTGGTGTATTATTATAAGATACAGACTGAGCTCTACCTCTAGGAATATTTATTCATTGGCTCTGATATGAGGCTCAGAACTTGGCATCTATTTTTATTCTTTTTATCAACTCCCCTATAATTCTCATGTTAGGGATTCATGGGTCATATTTTGAAAATCATGCTCTAGTCCCTCTTAGCTTATCAGATGGCAGTTAGCTAGTGAAAAACCATGCTTTTCATGAAAAACCATGTTTCAATTTATCATTCAAATCCCATTTTTCCTTCAACTAATTTCTATGAGATAGTCTATTTTTTTTGTGTGTGACCTTGAGAACTTATGCCTATTTTGAAAGTTTCCAGGGTCCTTAACGTTTTGTCTGTTTGATAGTTGTATTAATTTTTCCCTTTTAGAGAGTTTCATGAGGAGTGTGGGGATCCTTTTCCCCATTTCCAGCTCTTCCAATGGTTTGCATGATCCCTCTATCATCTCTCTTCATCTCTCCTGCATCTCCCTGTGCTGGGGCATATAATCTCACTCTTCTAAGCAACCCATGGGCAGGATTTGGCATGTGAAAAGCACAAATAATTAACCAAAGAAATATTAGGCATCTTTACTATTATTAGCTCAATACTTAGGATTCAGAGGTAAGCTGTGGTATCCAGAATTGTATTTACTTTTTCATTTTCAGTGTTCTAGGAATAATATGGATACTTCTGGCAAAAACTGGTTCATGGATTCATTAGTACTTGAAGTTCCTTCACTCCTACTGGAAATCCTGAACTCCATTTTGGTTTCCAATTTCTAAATGAAAATGATTTTTTTTATTTAGATGCACTGGAATATATTGTTTCAGCTGGCTAACATCTGGATGCTTTCTCAGCACATCCTGAAGCCGGCGTTTCTAGCATTGGGTAGTTTGTTCCAGGAACACGAAGTGCTTGTTATTTACCATTGTTATTTTCTCTGACTCTTGAGAAAAGTCAGTGCTATAAAAGTGTGTACTTAAAGAAAAAAATGAATTAAAGCTGATAGAGTTCAAAATGTTGATATTCGATTTTTATCTCCTGGGTTCATCCTAAAATGATGCTTTCATTTTTTAGAAGAGCATAAAAGAAAGACCATGTTAGATCAATTTTACTTCTTTTTATGTAGACTATAGCCAGTCATTTATGATTCTAAATTTTCCACTTCATAAGAACCTCTTGGAATCACAGAATGCATCACTTGATCTTGAAGAGACATTAGAGATTATGGAGTTATGCCTCCCACATATTTCAGAAACATTCACTGCTAAATCTTTGGCGAAGGTCGCTCATGCTCTGTCTGCTTAATGGGTACTATTCGCGATCTGCTCACAGGTTGAAAACCAGCCTTTCCATTGACTTAACTTGAAAATAGGCTGTTAAACATCATTAATAAGATGGAAAATAGGTGCAATTAATCATTCATTTATTCATTAATTCGCTGCCCACTTGATATAAAAGATAATTAGTACATTTTATGATGGAAGTAGTATAGGGTGGTGGTGGGCTTTGCAGTCAGACAGGTCTCCCGTTCCTGACTTTTTCACAAACTTGGGTCATGACATTAGTTAAATTTCTAAGACTAATTTTCTTCATCTGTTACTGGGAACTTAAATAACATCACCTACTTGATTGAATTATTGCAAGGTTTCACCGTGTGTTGGGAAATTAGTAAATAATTCATGTTAATCACTACTATGAGTTACTAGTTTTTAATCACCTATTATAGGAGGAAGAAAATTGTCAGACATTAACAATATAAAGGGATGATTCATTTGTTTATTTGGGGGACCCTATTAAATTTCTCTTTGTTGGGTCACCTGGGTGGTGCAGTAGGTTAAGCTTCTGACTTGGTTTTGGTGCAGGTTGTGATGTCAGGGGTATGAGATTGAGCCTCGAGTTGGGCTCTGTGCTCAATGCAGAGTCTTGCTTGGAGAGACTGGAGAGGGCTGACCCAAAGATCATCTTAGAGTCCTGAGTCTTGTTGATTGAAAGAACTCTGTGGTAGTATGACTGACAGAGAAGAAAGCTAATGGGCAACCAGAAGGCAGCGAGCATCAGTGTCCAACATGCTTGGGGTGAGCTGGTAGCAGCCAGTGGGAAGAATCAGTTAAAGGTTAGGCCATTAACATAAAGAGTCTGGCAATGAAAGGAAGAGAGAAAGAGCACATTACTTAGGGAAGGCTGTAGGATTGAGCAAATATACTTCTCAGGCTACAAGGGAGTAAGTACAGGATGGCAAAAGGAGTGTAGTTTGGAAAGGAGCTATTGAAGATGAGTAAATGCAGGGAAACATCTTTTGGAAGTTGGGGAAGAATAAAATCTAGGATTCTGTGCTGTGAAAGGGTGGATTCTAGGATTTTAAATAAGATTAATTTCTCTTATAGGATCTGGGATTTTAGATGTGTTCATGCTATTGAACAATTGACAAATAGTAATCCAATACCACAAATTCCTTTGAGCTTAATTTCATGAACTCAGGAGACTAGGAATGAAGTTTGTTGATAATTAGCCACATTCCCACAAATACTCAGAGGACAAATAATTTGATAAAACCAAACCAAACCAAAAATGAAGTTAATGTGGGTGCCTGGGTGGCTCAGTTGGTTGAGTGACTGCCTTCGGCTCAGGTCATGATCCTTGAGTTCTGGGATCGAGTCCCACATTGGGCTCCCCGCTCCACGGGGACTCTGCTTCTTCCTCTAAACTTCTCTCCTCTCATGCTCTCTCTCACTTTCTCTGTCTCTCAAATAAATAAATAAAATCTTTAAAAAAAATGAAGTTAATGAGATGCTGGAGTGACATAGAGAAGATAAAAGAGATTGCAGGCTACACAAGGCTCTGTGAGTTTCTGAGATCCAAATTCATTTATTTTGTTTACTCAACAAATATTTTTAATCACCTATTATGTGATGGTCACTCTGTTGGTCCTGAGGATAGTGGGAAGAATCCGAGAAAGATGACCCTGCTGTCATGAAGCTTTGGTCTAAAGCAGAAAGCAGATATTAAACAAGTAGTTACATAATTAATACTAAACATCTTAGCATTGTGACCAATGCTATAAAGTAGAGCATAAAAGAGCAGCCATTATGTTCAGTTTCATTATCTTTTCTGCACAGTGTGACAATGATCTCAACTACTCCGTCCGCTATAAAATTAAGGTAACTATTATTTATCATTGAAATCAATTCCCCGGTGTTAACAATTATGCTGGGATAATGGGCACAAAACAGGACCATCGGTCACTGTGTTTAAAGATGCACCCAGGAGAGGATTCACAGTAAAAAAAAAAAAAAAGGTGATGCAAAGGAGAATGATAAATTTGGCAGGTGAACAGTGTTTTTCCTGTGAAGAATCAAAAGGTAAAGAAAAGAATTATTTAAAGAAGTCCAGTGAGGTGCAATTAAGACTAATAGCATGAAGGTAAACAAAGGAAAATTGAACTAAGTAAAGTATCAGGAAAACTTTCCAACAACCAAGACTGATTATAAAAGATATCCCAAGATATCCCTAGGGAAAGATATTTTAGCCAACATGAGCTGAAATATTGAAAATGAAAATGGAGAGTAAGAAATACGCCTTCACTATGAAAGACAATTGAACTGAGAAATGTTTTCCACCTCTAATTCTTAATATCTTGAGAAGTTCCCAGCTTTTATTATTTATTTATTTAATGTTTTTTTAGGACAAAGAGCCCATCTTAGTGATTGTGGTCCCTGATCACGCTAGAGGTACTAAAAATCTTGAGACCAAACATTGGCACAGCCCAGATCATATCCTAGCGTTCATCTGTTCACTTTCTTTCCACCTAAAAAAATGCAGAGTCTGTGGCTTAAAGGCCCAAGAGTTCTTTCTTAAAATATTAACTTACAAAAGACATAAATTAAACGAATGTCTTCATCGGGCGCCAGGGAAAGACCAATCTGAGATATCCTATCTCTAACTGTATACCTTAAAAAGCGAGGAAAACTGGTTTTATCTGGGATAGGAAGGGGCGGCAAGACAGAATTCTCGCTTCTATAAATATTATATAATCCTTTTAATTTGGAAAGAATCAAAATTCATTTGGTCTTAAATATTTGGATACTTGTCTCAGTTACTCTGTTAGGAGAGAGCTGACCTCCTCTGTGCCAGCAGGAATCGGCAGCCAGACTCGACTGGGCCGCCAGCGAGTCAGTGGAGACTGTTCTCTCCACCTCGTGGGATAGGGAATAGAGGAGGCTGGAGGTTGGAGCACTGCCTTCAAAGGAAGCATCTGATCCTTCGAGATCCCCTGGCATTTGTTGTTTGAGATGTCAGCTGGATTTCAGTTCAGATAATTACATTTTGCTTGTCCACTGCCCCTAGCCATTTCGAGTAGAATCTTCATTTCCCATTAGAAATTGCTCCGCACGCGATACTGTGCTTAATTAAACAACTGCTGTGATGTCCACGGGTAGTGTTTGTTGCAGCGGCCCGTGGAGTGGTCTCTCCACAGGCCCGTGACAGCCATATCCAGGCTTGAATCCTCTCGGGGGAAGTTTCTAATCTAAGAGCCTCTGTGAAGAAAATTAAGTCCATCTTTAAGAAAGAAAGATGAGTTTAGAAGTGAAAGAAGACATCTTGGGTTTTGTGTATTTTTTTTAGTAGGCTGAACTTCTAGATGGCTATTCAGTATGTATTCCCATGGACCGATTTAGTCTGGGTGTTCTGTGCTTGCTCCTTTTTATAAGAATCTTGGGATCGACTAGTTTCCGTAGAAAATGTGAATAATGATGGGAAGGTGTCAGGCGATTCATTGACCATTCCAAGGATTTGGGAGAATTTGGATGATTAAAGGGTCAGGGAATCCTTAGACAAGTTTTCTTTATTTTACAATTATTGAAAATGTTCTCAGTTGA
The DNA here is from genome assembly GCA_028533885.1 of Nasua narica. Taxonomy (NCBI): domain Eukaryota; kingdom Metazoa; phylum Chordata; class Mammalia; order Carnivora; family Procyonidae; genus Nasua; species Nasua narica. Next base: position 139,512,942 of record CM052800.1, on the reverse strand, counting down.
ACACTTTAATTAGATGAAAATAAGGTTTAGAATCCAGATGTAAGCCATCCAAGGAAAGTACTGAGCTAAAAGCCAATATCTCCTCTCAGAACTTTTATTATTCTTTTAAATGGATTAAATGATGAATTCTTTTCTTAGAAAATTTCTTTTTTTTTTAAAAGCTTTTATTTATTTGAGAGGGAGAGACAGAGAGAGCGAGCTTGAACAAGAGGAGGGGGAGGGAGAAGCAGACACCCTGCCAAGTAGGGAGCCCAGTGGGGGGCTCCATCCCAGGATGCTGGGATCATGACCTGAACAGAAGGCAGATGCTTAACTGAGCCACCCAGGTGCCCCTAGAATATTTCTAATTAAAAAAAAAAGTCACTTTTGTACTCTCTAATCCAGCATAAATAGAATGAGTTCTTTTCAGGGGATATATTCTGATCAACACATTGTATAAATTGTTCAACAATATGTTAACATACCAACTTTTTATAAATCAAAATTACAGAGAGGATACTGTGATTGTCAAAAAAGTAGAATACTAAATTTTTAAAATTTTATCTATATATCATAAAGGATATATATTAAGAAAAGAGGGAGAAAAATCTGATAATTTTGAAGCTTTTTTCTATACTGGTTCACATAGATACATTATCCTTTAATGATTTTAATCATAGTATTCTCTATAGAGTATATTAAAAGAATAAAGTCTAATCATTGGTAATTTGTTTGTGTGGTCTTCTTTTATTGTAATAGAATAATATGGACAAAGTGTAATGTCATATCATTGCTGATTTCAAAATATCAAATAATTGCACAATGCTATCATTGTTGAAATGATCAGTAAATAAATCTATTTTTTATACTAGAGAATTGATGCCTTATTTTGGTTTTCTGAGGACTACCAAAAGAAGTAGAAAGAGTAAAGCTTCTTTGTTTTTGGGGTTTTCTGCAATTTTATTTTATTTTTCTAAAGAGAAGAGTAATGCAAGTGTTCACTTACATGCTAAGATGTACTCAATATAAAGTTTTAGAGAGAAAAAAAATACAAAACCCTGGTTCACCTTGTACTCATTGAAGGAAAAACTCAGAAAAAAGCAGCAGGAACATGCCGTTTTATCAGCTTTCCCTCATCCTAACCACTGATCTCCATTTCTATGCTTTCTAGACAGCTTCGGAAAAAAGCTAGGCTAAAATGTCCAATTTTCTGTCGAGATGGCAAAGCTCTTTTGTGAAAAATTGAAGTTTTACCATCTGAGAAAGGAATCTTACCAACAACATATTAGTCTTTCGAAATAAATTCTCATGTTGACACTTGTCAATTATCTATATGTCAGTTACCTGAAATAATTTTTTCACCATAGGGTGATATCTTTTCTACAATCATGTCTTTCACATTTCTAGACTCTTATCATCCCAGTTTTGTTTATGTGGTTATACATTTATCGCCTTTCTGTTCCAGAAAACCTTTCACATATTATGGATGTGAAAATAAAACAAGATAAAATGAAAACATGTTATACAACATGTTATACAAATGAAGAAAATGGACTCAAAGAAAATGAGAATAGGAACAAAATTAAGATGTTACGAAGATGTGACAGAGTAAATTCTTTAAGGTTTCTTTTTCACTGCTTCAAGAGGGCCATGAGTTTGGCTGTGCATTTTTCAGTAGGTAATAGAAGGTTAAGAATAATCATTCGTTTAGAAGAAGCTCAATAAGTCTTGATGCTAAGGCCAGCAATGATATATCCCATGAGTCTTTACAAAGAAGAAATGACAATTTAATGAGTAACATTCTTGCAACATCCTTATCTATTATAGGACAGAGTATAGTTATGGGCTGTCTAGTTAGACCTAGAGTTGAATCCAGGCTCTGGGTACTTTAAGGATAGATATGTGGTCATAGGAAACTTACTTAAGTTCCACAGTTAGCATTTGTCAAGTGTGTCCACCTTGTTGGCTGAGGTGAGGAATAAATAAGATAGTGCAACATAAAATGTCCAGCACAACTGGGCACGTGCTCAATGAATTTCAGATATTCTCTTTTTTTAAAGATTTTTTTTTTTTATTTGACAAAGAGAGAGATCACAAGTAGGCAGAGAGGCAGGCAGAGAGAGAGGGGGAAGTAGGCTCTCTGCTGAGCAGAGAGCCCATGCAAGGCTGGATCCCAGGACTCTGAGATCATGACCCAAGCCGAAGGCAGAGGCCTAACTCACTGAGCCACCCAGGTGCCCCAATTTCAGATATTCTTAATCTGTGGTTACTTAGGAAATGCAAAGATATTTCAATGTTAACTCAAAGAACTACGGTTAAAAAGGTAATTTGACATAAGAATAAATGAAGCATTGCAGTCTTGATTGCATGTTTTTAAACATGTACACACAATTTTGATTTTTATCTGTTTCTTGGCTCCTTTCTATATAGTAATTTTAGCCTAAGCATCTGGCATATGTTGAAGCAAGTTTAGCATTTTGTTTTCCAAACTCCCAGGTTGGTTATGAGAATGAAAAGTTACAAAATAGCTGGCTCTGTCAAGTGCTGAGAAGGGACTAAAGGAGCTCCCAAAGTCAGCAAAGATGTGGATCCGGAGATAATTCAGACCGGCTAAGTAGACAATAAATGAATCCTTTTATTGTTTTTTTCCCCTTTCTACAAATCATTTCCTCACTTTAAATAAAGAAGGAAATAGAAGGCTGAGAACTTTGGCTGGAAGTGGATTTTTCAAAGCATTTCTCACAAGTGAGAAAAGGAACTGGGGGTTGCCAGCTTCTGTAGGAAGAGCTATGTATCTACTACCACACAGAGATGAAAGAGCCACATTTTCCTAAGTATTTTTCTGTGATTGGAGTTACAAAGAGTGATGAATTTAAAAGGTCAGAAGTTGATACTTGTTTTTAGTGTCGTTCTGGCTGGGAAACGGTATGTTCAGAGAATGGAACTCTGACAAGTGAATTCTAAATCTTCTAGAGAAATAGCTTAAATCAGAACAAAAAAAAAATTGGATGGATGAAAGAGATGATGGGTCCATTAGGTTTACTGAACAATCAGTTCAGTACCTCAAAATCTGCTAATCCATTAGCTAATCTCTTAAATAAATTTTAATTTCTGAAACAGTATAACAGGAGTAATTGTCTTAATTTTCTTTTCTCAGAGCAAGAAATAACATAAAAACTGTTTCATGTCTTTCTGTCCCCTTTATTTTGCTCATCTCAGATGTACTATTTGATATGCTATATGTTGTTTACTTCAGTCAGATCCCTAGATCTTCTTTCTACAGTTTTAAGAGCTTTTTGCACTCAAGGATCCTACCCCTTTGTCCTTTTTCCTGTCTGAAGAAGAGACTAAGACACAGTGAAGAGACCACTCTCTTGAGTTGGGAGATCTTAAGTCCTTATTACAGCTGTATAACTAGCTAATAATATGCTATTATTCAGGTAATATATCTTCAATTCTTTTGTATTTCTTCTTCTTGACAAACTTAGTGATTATACTTTTTTTTTTTTTTGTGATTATACTTTTTAAACTTTTTTTTTAATCAGTAGAAATATTTCTTGGAGTAAAAAAATTTCTCATCAACCCAATATGGAAATTAGATAAATGCTGAATCCTCTTACTGAAATGAAATGTCTTCCTGTTCTGCCAGCTTCTCTCCTTCCTCTTGTATTTTGGTGCATTCCCTAAGGTATCTGCAATGAACCTCTAGAGAAGTGTTTCTCAAAGCCCAGTCCATGGAACACTGGTGGTCTCTGATGGTCCTTGATGATCTATGGGTGATTCATAGCAGTTTCGCAATTTAGAACAAGAACACGAAATATTTGCTCACATACATTTCATAAATTTGAAATAAAATAATAGTAATGATTTTCATAACAGAAATGTCTTTATGTTTTGAATAATCATTTTGTTTTCAAGGATTGTATATGTGCCACAAGCTCTGAATTAGTGTATTTAAGTAACTTATGTTCACATCATTTATATATTATTCTTTGCTTATTAGTAATCCTATTGTTTTTGTTTTTAAGATCATAGTGCTGAGTATATCCTGAATTCGCAAAATGGATCAACAATTAAAACATACTTTGCTGAAGTATGTTTTTTTTTTGTGAATTCTTTCCAGAAGGTTGTCAGTGGACTTTGCCAAGGTCCATCAGAGGAATTATTATCTACGGCAGCTATAGCCTTACAAAACATATTTCTTAAATAATAAGACTTGAGGGTTGAAATGACTCCTTGATCCATGGACTGCGGAACGGATATTGTGTTAGCAGCATGAAAACAACATTAATCTCATTGTCCATCTCCATCAGAGCTTTTCAGTGACCAGGTACATTGTCAATGAGCAGTTATATATTAAAAAGAATCTTTTTTTTCTGAACAGTAGTTCTCAATAGTGGCCTTAAAATATTCAGTAAATATGTTGTAAACGGATATGCTATCATCCAGGCTTTGCTGTTCCATTTACAGAGGATGGGTGGAATAGATTCATCATAATTCTTAAAGGCCCTAGGATTTTTGGACTGGCAAATGACTATTGTCTTCAATTTAAAGTCACCAGAAGCATTATCTTCTATAAAGAGTCGACTCTTTTTTTTTCTAAAGATTTTATTTATTTATTTGAAAGTGAGAGAGAAAGGGAGAGAGAGGGAGAACACAAGAAAGCAGAAGCAGGGAGAGTGGCAGGCAGAGGGAGAGGGAAAGGCAGACTCCCCATTGAGCAGGGAGACCTATGGAGGGCTTGATCCCATGACCCTGGGATCATGATCTGAGCTGAAGGCAGATGCTTAACCACTGAACCACTCAGGCGCCCCTCAACCTGTCCTTTGAAGTTTTGAATCTAAACATTGACTTCTTCTTTCTAGTGCAAGATGGCATCTTCTTCCATCTTGCAAACAGGCTGTTTGTGTTTGAAAATGTTCAGTGTAGCCAGACACCTTTGTTAAGTCTCTGAGCTGGGTCTTCTGGAGAACTTGCAGCAGCTTCCCATCAGCACTTGCTGCTTCACCCTGAACTTCAGTGTTGACTTCTTTCCTTAAATCTCATGAACCAACCTCTGCTTCCAACTTTTTTCTGCAGCTTTCTCACCTCTCTCAGCCTTCACAGAATTGAAGAGAGTTAGGGCCTTGCTCTGGATCAGGCTGTGGCTTAAGGGAACATTGTTGTTGCTTTGCTTTGATCTTCTATCCAGACCACTGAAACTTTCTCCATTTCAGCAATAAAGCTGTTTCACTTTCTTATCATTTGTGTGTTCACTGGAGTTGAAGTTTTAATTTCCTTCAAGAATTTTTTCTTCGCATTCACAACTTGGCTAACAGGTATAAGAGGCCTAGCTTTCAGCCTATCTTGGTTTTTGACATGCCTTCCTCCCTAAGCTAAATCATTTTTAGCTTTTGATTTAAAGTGAGAGACATATGACTCTTTCTTTTACTTGAACACATGGAAGCCATTGTAGAGTTATTATTGACCTAATATCAACATTGTTGTGTCTCATGGAATAGGGAGGTTCAAGGAGAATGAGAGAGATGGGGGAAAGGCTGGTCAGTGGATCAATCAGAACATACTCATATTTATTAAGTTTGCCATCTTGTATGGTCAGAATTTGTGGAAACCCAAAACAATGACAATAATGACATCAAAGAACATTGATCACTTTATCAAATATAGTAATAATGAAAAAGTTTGAAATATTGTGAAAATTACCAAAGTGTGACACAGATACATGAAATGAAATGAGCTTACATTGTTGAGGAAATGGCATTGATAGACCTGCTTGATGCAGGCTTGCTACAAATCTTCAAATAGTAATAAATAAATAAATAAATAAATAAATAAATAAATAAATAAAGTGCATCTGTGAAGTGCAATAAAGTGAAACTCAATAAAATGAGGTATGCCTGTATATCTGTAGTGTGTATATGAGGGAGATATGTTTGATTTTTTTTTATCAATAAAACCTCTTTGTGCTGGTTAATTTTATGTGTCAACTTGATTAGACCATGAGGTGCCCAGATATATGGTCATACTTTATTGTGGGTACATTTATGAGAGTGTTTTTGAATATTCACAGTTAAGTTGACAAAATAAAGGGAATTGTCCTCCTGATGTGGGTGGACCACATTTTGTCTGTGGTAGATCCCAATAGAACAAAAAGGGCAGCCCTTCTCTAAGTAAGAGAATTCCTTCTGCCTGACTGCCGTTGAATTGGGATAGCAGCTTTTTCTAGCCTTTAGACTCAGATTGAAACATCAACTCTTACTGCATATGAAGACTGCCAGCCTTCAGACTGGAACTAACTATATCCAGGATAACTATATCCTGGCTTTCCTTGGTCTCCTGATTGCTGACTGACCCTACAGGTCTTAGGACTTGTGCCAGATTCCATAATTATGTGAACCAATTCCTTAAAATAAAACTCTTTTTCTCCCTTTCTAAGATAGATATTTTATATATATATATATGTATATATATATACTATGTATAATTAGTTGTTTCTGTGGAGAACTCCGAATAATACAGTTTTTGGTACCAAGAATGATTCTGGAGGAAGAGAACTTTAAGAATAGGTTTTCTGAATTGGTTCTGGGTTTTCTGGGATCGACTCTCTAATATGATTAGATTTAAAGATGCTAATGACTCTATCTCTAGTAGCAAAGAGATCAATAATACTCTTTGGCAAGATCTGGCAATAGAGATGTACAAAATATTACCATTTGACAAAGTAATCAATCACTTATAAGAAGCAAGTATCTGGGGGACTATGTATTTAATATTGTTGAATATTTTTATCAAACAAATGAATATAATGAGGTTAGCTGATTGCTCCTAATGTCTCTGGACAAAATGGTGAAAGAAAAGGATGAGCTCAGAGATGCAAATTCCCAGCTCAGGTGCATAAGTGACCCAAATACCCCATATATTCCTCAGAGGAGACCCTTATCTCCTATAGCTGCAGGTTAAGATTGATCAGTCAAACCCAGAATCTCATCCTGCAACTAGCTGAACCATAATCCAAGCTGAACTCACAGCTTTGCAGTGTATTTACTTGTAAAGTAAGAATGCTGATGGAAAAAGAATGGGATCCTGAAAGTTTGAATGGGTACATTCAAATGAATGAAACTGGGGATAATGAACCCCTAAGATCTGATGAGTCTTCTTTGCTAGTTGAAGAGGTCTCTCCACCCTAAGTAACTCTGAATCATCTGAAGAAACTACTGGTTTTCCCTAAGGTAGTTGCCCTGCAACACAATGCTGATTCTCTTTAGGAACGACCTCCACCAGCCATCTTTGCTTCTAGACCCATAAGTAGACTCGAGGCCCTTAAAAGTGAGGTACAAAATGTGATTTACATGAAAGTGTGCTACACTTTAAAAGAACTGCTTGGGCACCTGGGTGGCTCAGTGGGTTAAAGCTTCTGCCTTCGGTTCAGGTCATGATCCCAGGGTCTTGGGATCGATCCCCGCATCAGGCTCTCTGCTCAGCAGGGGGCCTGCTTCCCCCTCTTTCTCTCTTAGTGCCTCTCTGCCTACTTGTGATCTCTCTCTCTGTCAAATAAAATAAATGAATGAATGAATGAATGAATAAATAAATAAATAAATAAATAAATAAATAAATGAACTGCTTGAGCTTTCTATTTCTTTTTTTTTAAATTTATTTATTTATTAATATATAATGTATTATTTGCCCTAGGGTACATGTCTGTGAATCATCAGGCTTACACATTTCACAGCATTTGCCATAGCACATACCCTCCCCAATGTCCATATCCCTATCCCCCCACCTCCCAGCCACCCTTACTTTGTTTTGTGAGTTTAGGAGTCTCTTAGGGTTTGTCTCCTTCCCCATCCCATCTTGTTTCATTTCTCTTCCCCACCCCCCCATAACCCCCTGCCCTGCCTCTCAAATTCTTCATATCAGAGTGATCTGGTGATAATTGTCTTTCTCTGACTGACTTATTTTGCTTAGCATAATACCCTCTAGTTCCATCCACGTCTTTGCAAATGGCAAGATTTTGTTTCTCTTGATGGCTGCATAGTATTCCATTGT
>CM052800.1:139414596-139504417 GCA_028533885.1 Nasua narica | reverse complement strand
AAAAGAAGAAATATTTCTCCACTAGTTTTCTATAGTGTAGTAAACTGGAGGAAAAAAAAAGAGAAAAAGAAAGGAAGGAAGGAAGAAAATGAAAAAAACACTATTTCCTAAAGCTGGATGGTACTAGCTTGCAAAATATGCATTTCATTACTGAACCTTGTGGGGGGGGTAGTTGGGGGGGGTTCCACAGAATTTAGCAGGGGGTTGCTGGTTACCCAGAGGATTTTAGATACACTCTGTTGTCAAATTGCTGGGTGGTGAATTGTGAGCCTCAGGGAGGTAAGGAGTTAGGATACCATAACATGATTGGGAAAATGGACACCACCAAGTCAATTAATGAGAGTTACATTGAGATAGGTAAGCTTGCCCATATTATGAAAATAAACAATATGATTCCTGGGAAATAATCTGGGGAGAAATTAAGTTTTTACTTTGGGCAACTACAATCTCAAATCCTAAGGAAGCTTCTCTGCATGCATTCAGATGTTTGCCTCAGGGAGCTCCTTAGATAGCAAGGGGGTTGGAACAGGAAAAGCAATTTCAACATTGGCAACTGAAGGGAGTTATTTTTTGTTGTTTGAGTTTTGGCTATAATTTGGGGGTGATTGAAGGGCCTCTATAATGAGTCAAATTATAAAACTTTTAGAGAAATGTTCACAAAATACTTTAGAAAAATTGAGATGTTCCTTTCCAAGAGAACGTTTTCCCGTAAGTTTCAATCATGTTCATTCAGTTCACTGGCATAACTTAGGCTAAATTACTACCAGTTTTTATTAAAAGCTAATTTTCAGACTTTTATCAATCCAGCATCTGGAACACTGTACATTTAAACTTGCATTTTTCTGTGGGTAAGTAACCCAATTATAATAATTAAATTATGGAAAATTTATTACCTTCTTTTTTGCTACTCATAATTTATTTTACCTGCTTTTGTAGCTTAGGGTGAATTGTTGAGAGTCAGATCAGTAAGAAAGTATTTTCCAATCTCATTGCTATGTGGGTATGTTATGCTTTAGAATATAAATTCTCATCTATTTTTTAATATATAGACAATAAGCCAAATTCTGTAAAGGTATTATTAGAATGATCAAAAAAACCCAAAAAACCAAAACCCAAAACCCATAATACTTAAAATGGAAAAACAAGAAAAAAGGACTTTTTAGTACCTATTTCTTTGGTGTTCCCTTCTTTTGTGATCAACTTAAGTCTCTTTTCTCTGTTTCAATTTAAAAGTAAATTAGTAGTAAAGCAAGAAAGTAAAAAAAAAACTGGGGCATACACTATATTCAGATATAAAATATTCTAAGAAGGAAAGTGAAAGTTTACTACTCCCTAGGAATACAAATTTGCCAGGGTTGTTGAACTCTGGAATGTTAAATGTCCCCAGATGAATTCACAGCATTCAGGAACAGTGGATATACGAGCTGGCTCATCTTCAAGAAAATGATTCTGCTCTGTATTTTGAGATGCTTCATTCTATGAAATTAAATTAATTTAGAGGATTAGTCACAGTTAGTCGTGATGCTTAGAGGAAACATAAACTGTGGAAGGCAGCTCTACACTCAGTTTTATGATCACTTGAAAAGTATCCTAAACACGTAAAAATCCTGAGGCCTTAAAACCCAAATGAAGACCGAATGACTCTTATTATTGAAAGGAGATGACTTGGGTTGCGTATCTCAGGTGTCTAGGAGCTCTTTACATTTTATAAAGCTAAGAGCTCATGATGATTAACCGGGCATAACCTGTTTAACCTTTGGAACTTTGGAAAACTGAATTTAAAAACTTAGCTCTGTAGAGACCCACAGGCTTGGGAGAGAAAGGCTCATTTGCTCAGCTGGCATGCACTAAACACTACATCATCATATAATTCATTGGTCAATAATTGTTTTAGCCCCAAACACCTTTTTTTTCTTTGTTTGGATTGTCTGTGATTAATTCATTCAAACATCTCTATATATTCATTCTCTATATGTATCTATATCTATTGATTCTATATATCTATATCAATTCCTTCTCTCTATATGGCAATGCTCATACACACACGTATACACATGAACATATGTACATATACACACATATATGTGTGAAGGTGTTCACTCTCCTCACTCTTTAACAGTTACCATATCTCACAAACTTAAAAAAGACTATTGCATACTGATGAGAAAACTATGTGATTCACAAACTGCAGTTATTTTTAATACTGTGAGGCATGTACGTAGTTCACTTCATTCTGAGCATGATCGATTGATTCATACTCCGAATGGATACAGAGCAGAGTATTAGGAGTTTCCTTGTCTCTCATTGAGCTATGATTTATACCTTCCTGACAAATTTATTTGAAAAATGATTGGATAATTTCATCCTATATTTAAGCATTATTAGAGGCAATAAATCATACTTTGATAGATGCATAGAGTACTGGAGAACTTGTCTTCACAAGGTGACAAAATTCACTTTTAAGTGGCTTCATCCTACATAGTGGTGATCCTGAAGAAGAGACTAATCCCTACTCACTTGTAGAGTTTTAATAGCATGTGATTGCACCACTGGCCTTAATATTTCAACACTCAGTTGCCAGCCAGAAATTTCTTTTGAACAGTGTTCTGAAATGTTGCCTGCTTCTCCTAACCTTCCATTCAGGATGAGAATATCTAAAATCTGATATCTCTGTTTCAATGCTCTAGAATTATGGGCTACAGGCCATGAAGTTCATAGAAAATGTGCTGCATAATTAAATGAAATCTGTTTCTTTATGTATAAAGGGTGGGAAAAACTTCTTAGTAGATCGCAGGGGGAAAGGGTACTTACCAAGAAGAGAGTTTTCCCAACATCTATAAAAGGTTTAAGTGATGATCAATACTAAGGAATATATGATCTTCACATTTTTTTGGAGAGTAAAAGAAGTGCTGGAAATTAATGGGCAGGGTTGCAGCACCCAGAATCTGCTGCCACGAATGCCTAGTATGGATATCTATCTTGTTCCATATAACTGGGTAATGGCAACACAGTGCTAGGAACTGAAAGGGAGCTGAAATGGAGGCTCAAACCATACGTAATCCTGGCAAACGTGATTACTTCAAAATGATTTTTGCTTTTCTTTCTTCATTCTAAGTGCCTACAGCACTCAGACGATGCGTTCCTTTCTGCTTTAATCTGAAAGTATGGTCTCTCAACAACTCAGGATATAAAGGTCTTAGTTGAGAATAAAAATAGGCCAGTAATGGTCCCAGTCCTCTCACCATGATTCCAAGGAAAGTCTGATTTATGGCTTTGCTCTGCTGTTGGACAGAGGCCTCAGCCCATTGGAAATCTCCAGAACTGTGGGAGAGGGGAGAGGCTGTGGTCCACCGCACTTGGGGAGTTCCAGGGCCTGGTTTGCTTTTGGCCAAATCCAAATGTTAACAGTTTGTTAGAGCCTTATTTACTAACCCTAGTTGGGCTAAGAAACTAAGTATGGATTCTAAATGGTGTCTCTATGACTTAAGACTGTATAAATAACCAAACTTACTTTAAAATTTATCAGTTATGTATGACTGTTTCATGGAAAAGAAGTTAATTGTAGCATTCCTCATTTTGTAGGGGGAAAAAAACAAGGCAAAGGACTTTTTTTTCCCTTTTAGGATAACAGTAGAAAATGAAGCATAATGGAAAGCCAAATTGATCAATTGTTATTTTTAGGTAAGATGACTTTATGATCTGATTTGGGCAAAACTGTTTCAATTTACTCTACTGTCTTGGCATAATTATTAATAGTGTCCCCCTTGAATCTCAAAAGTATGCAAATTTAGACAATACATGCTATGGTCATCCTACTTTTAAGTATATAAGTATGTTTTGATTTTTAGATATGCATAATATGTTCAAATGGTGGTACACAGGAAACAGGTTAGAATTAAAGAAGACATAAGAATTAGCTTTTTGAAACTGCTCCTATCAAATCAAAAGCATCTCTACCACCCCAGAGAAGCTCATCTGGGAGCTTCCATGCTTCTATGAACTAATTCATAACATAAAGGATATACCAAAGAAATTTCTGTGCTCTTAATCTTAATGCATTATTTCAATGAAAATGTTTAAAAAAACCTTTTTTTTTTTGGTATAAGAGCAGAGCAAGCGAATTTTCCTCTTCTACATATTTTTTTCATCTATATATAGGGAATACGAGAGTTTCCTGAAGAATGTGATTCTCAGTGTGAAATAAAAGCTAGCTCATGAAATACAGAGCTAGCTGAACTATGCAAGAGAATAGTCAGTATGAGGGGTGAGAATTCCCATAACAGATCTGACCTGTAGGTGGGATCAGTGTTATTTTTGTCTGAGATCCAAAACCACTTTTTTTTCATTTAATACTTATGCAAAGTTGGTAGTATAGTTTTCAGGTCACTGTTAATGTTTAGTTTAAAAGTAAATATAGCAATTGTGAGATAGTATATAGGTACCTTCAAATAAGAGTAAATTTGTTTGTACAGTGCAAGGGTAGCCATTTGTAACCCAAGGTAATTCAACTTTTTCCCCCAAGATTTTATTTATTTATTTGACACAGAGAGAGTCTGCACACAAGCAGGGGGAGCAGCAAGTAGAGGGAGAAGGAGAAGCAGGCTCCCCACTGAGCAAGGAACCCCATGTGGAGCTTATCCCAGGACCCTGGGATCATGACCTGAGCCAAAGGTAGATGCTTAACCAACTGAGCCACCCAGGAGCCCTGTAATACAACTTGATTGCATTATACAATAGTTATACTCAACTTCTTAATTACATAGACTAAAATCAAATTAAACTATTTGCGAAAAAGGTAGACTTTTATAATGGGTTTACAGTAGGCATCTATGGTATTGCTTACCTAAGTTGCTGTCCTCCCATCACTGGGACCACCCCTAATGTCTTTCACGTGGTTTGAGAGAGGCCTGCTTCCAGTGCACCGTCTCCTTTTTGTTACAGTTGTTTGGTTCAAGGAAAGTTGTATGACCCAAACTGAGCCAATCTGAGATCTTCCTTAGGACTTCTCATACTGTAGTTGAGAGAGCATCAACATCTTCCAGGTGGAGAAATGTGTAAGGTATAAAATGTGTGAGCTGCCCCACTGTCCCATGTGAAAGCAACGGTCTACAGTGCCAGAGAATGAAACTGGAACTGGGAGAGGGAGAGAGATAAGAACAAAGGGGTGGGAAGCATAGCTGCCCAGATTTTATCACTGGTTCCAGGTTTTCCTGAGAGTAGTGATCTCCTTTGTCCTTGCCACCTTCTCATGATTCAGCTCTTTCTTGATCTCGGGGATCCAGTGATGTCCCTTTTATATTTTTTAAATATTTAAAAAAATTTTTTTTTTTTTAGTCACATTAGGGGTTGGTAGCTACAGAGTAGCCAGGTCTAGGTTTTAGTGAAAAGTAGAAGGAGGGGAAATTAAGAGAGAAGGAAGGAAAACCCACAAATAGTCCTTGTTTACAAAGACAAAAGCAAAAGATGCTGCTTTGTAGTTTAGTGCTAAAAGGTCTTTTAAAACTGAATGGGGGTAATGGATTTGTTATGAAAAGTAGAGAGAATGTAAAGAAATAGGGAGGGAGGATTTTTTAAATTTGTTTTGAGTCAAGCAAAACATTCACCAGGACATTTTTAATAGTAATAGAAAAAAAAAAAAGCTGTATTTTGACAGAATTCTGTGTGACAGAATTGGGGCCCAGTTAGGTTTGAAAGAAAGCAGAAATGTTTCAGCCAGTATGGGCTCTTAGGCTATAATAATATACAATTAAAATATCTCAGAGACTCCACACAATGAAAAATTCATTCTTGCTACAGTTCTAGGACAGATGTAATTCATGAAATCAAGGCTTGCATTGGCAATTAAATACTTTTGCCAGGATGTGACATCACTTCCACACCCATTTCATTGGTCGATCTAGTTTATATGGTCATGTCAAACTTTGAAAGGTGGATATGAAGTATAATCCTTCCACGTCCCTGAAAAATACAAGCTAGACATATCTTTGAGTGGCAATAGTATTTACCACAATAGAATTATGAGCAGAAAATCTGAAGCCCAAGATTCATCAGAATCCCAAAATTCCCTATTTATTTATTTAAAAGATTTTATTTATTTATTTTTCACAGAGAGAGAGAGAGAGAGAGCACAAGTAGGCAGAGAGGCAGGCAGAGAGAGAGGGGGAAGCAGGCTCCCCGCTGAGCAGAAAGCCCAATGTGGGGCTGGATCCTAGGATGCTGAGATCATGACCTGAACTAAAGGCAGAGGCTTTAACCCACTGAGTCACCCAGGTGCCCCCAAAGTTCCCATTTTAGTTCAATCTACTGAGTTTCCCATTAAGAAACTTTTCTGTTGATTTGGGGATATCTTAACACCTACCATGGTTCTGTAAGTCTAGTTTCTTCATCTATAGAAAGTATATAATATTGCTTCCCAGAGATTATTGTTGTGAGGATCAAATGCAAGCACTGGTATATAAAAGAGTTTTGAAAACTTGGCAGCCCTATTCAAATATAAAATACATAATAGTGGTAATATTTGGTCTTTTACCCCCCATTTTATGAAACATCATTTTCTTATTGATTATTCATAAGATGCTACCTTAAAAGTAGTTTTTTAAAGATTTTACTTATTTACTTGAGAGAGAGAGAGGAGACAGAAAAACAGTGAGCTGCAGGGAGGAGCAGAGGGAGTGGGAGAAGCAGACTCTACCCTGAGTGTCGAGCCTGACTTGGGGCTTGATCTCACGACCCTGAGATCATGACCTGAACTGAAATCAAGAGTCGGATGCTCAACTGATTGAGCCACCCAGGTGCACTAATACGATGCTACTTTCACACACATGTGAAATCCTATTATAAGAGAAGATATATTAAGAAGTAATAAATGACCTTAGATAACTTTTAAAATCATTAACTTTTTTCACTACTTATGATCTCTTTCATCCAAATATATATTTTTTAAATTTCTCTTTCAAGCAGCTTAAAATTATGAGCTTCTTTGTAAACTAAGGTTTTAAAGAAATCTCACATCCATTGATTAAAAAACACGAAATATGTCAAAGAGTTTATGTGCTCTGGGTTTCCTCTTTTAAATGCACACATTTCTTCCTTAACCTTAATTTCTCAACAAGAAGGAGAACTAGTTCATTCCCTTAGAAAGATAATTTACTGGTTTTCTAAAGAAACATGAGTACACATTCCTCAGCTTCACAAATGACAGAAGTACAAAAGTATTGCTTACCTAAAATATATTTTAATTCTAGACTGTTCCTTCAAAGTTTGTTTTAATTAGGATAGAGATATAAATGGGGCAAACTATTATAACTTCTTTGAATTCCCATTAGAAAACTTTTGCTTAGTTTCAGGTGGTTATATTGCTATGAATCATTAAGAAAATTTCCACTGATCTGTGACATAATATTTTAATCCTGTGGGGCTCTACAACTGTAATTTATAATGTTGAGGTTAAAAGATTAATTTCAATACAGCATTAAAATTACATATAGATATTCTTTTAATTAAAACAAATAAGGAGCCAAATTTATAACAAGCACTTTGTGCATATGAGAGAAATTATGTAGCGGAAGTGGTCTTCCTGGAGATGATTTAGATATATCCAGAGAATTAGATAATGTGAATAATGCACTCAGAAAATATTTCCTCTCTACCTCCGGAGTATTTCTGTTTCTATCATTTCCACTTTAAAAAAGTTACTTCCGACACTTAACTAAAGTGTGTTTCTTATTGCCTCTTTTCTTCTATTCATTACCCAGCTTACTGATCTTGCCTTTTCTTCTCTTTTTTTTAAAGATTTTATTTATTCATTTATTAGAGAGAGAGAGAGAGAGCACAAGAAGGGAGAAGGGAGAAAGTCAGAGTGAGAAGCAGACTCCTCTTGAAGCTGGGAGCCCGATGTGGGACTCGATCCCGGGTCTCTGGGATCATGACCTGAGCTGAAGGCAGTCGCTCAACCAACTGAGCCACCCAGGTGCCCCTGATCTTGCTTTTTCTTTAGTTGTTTGTCTCCCCAATCCTGAGCTTTTATCCTGTACTCCTCTCCTTCTCGGATATTTATATATTTATTTTCCTCCCTTAAAATGTTGTCAAAGGTGAAGATCCTAGGGCACTTTCTGAAAATTCAAGAAATTTCACTCTCAACCATTTTAAATTATATTATATAATGTATCCAGTCACTATATTTTTCTAGACATCATGATCTCTCTTTTTTGTTTTTTAAGATTTTATCTATTTATTTGAGAGAGAGCATGAGAAGGGTGAGGGGTAGAAGGAGAAGCAGACTCCCCGCTAAGCCAGAGCCCGATTAGGAGCTTGACCCAGAGACTCTGGGATCATGACCCAAGCCAAAGGCAGACGCTTAACCAATTGAGCCACCCAGGCGTGTGATGCCATGATCTTCTTAATGGTATTTATATCTAACTTGAATATAATTTATGTCATTTGTAACTGTTCATGTTGAGATGCCTGAAAAACACCAAGACAAAGTACATGGTTTTCATAATTCTGATACCCATTCTTTTAGGGCTGCCCAATAAAACTCTCTGTCACAATGGAGTTGTTCTTTATCTGCTCTGTGTGATATGGTAGCCATTGGCCACATAAAGCTACTGAGCACTTGAAATTTAGTTAAAGCAATTTTAGTTAAAGCAAATTTAATTAATTTGAATATGAATAGACATATGTAGTACACTGGACAATGCAGCTAGATGATTAGCAATGACTTATGTGTTTCACTAGCTAAGTTTAATTACACCTCTATCAAGAAGTATTGACCATGTTATCTAACATTGCACTATATTGGAGAAGCTCATATTCTGCTTTTACTCACTTTAATATGAAGAAACCACCAAAACAATCTGGAGAACGATGCTAAAAGATTTATAGGGGGGCACCTGGGTGGCTCAGTCTGTTAAACATCCAACTTGATTTTGGCTCAGGTCACAATCTCAGGGTTATAAGATTGAGCCTCATGTTGGGCTCTCTGCTGGGCATGGAGCCTGCTTAAGATTCTCTCTCTCCCTGTCCCTCTGCCTTTTGCCCACCTTCTTCTCCCTCTCTCTCAAAAAAAAAAAAAAAAAGGAGAAAAAACAGATTTATGAATAGTCAACTAGTGAATTACCAATTTTAGAAAAATGCCATCACCTTGCTGAAGCCATCACTGACCTTTTCCAGATTTCTCTCTCTTTGTTCTTGCTTCAATGGTCCCTTCCCTTTTATAAGATCCCACAGCAATTTGTGCCTCTTTCATAGTTCTTGTCAGATTCTACCCTGCATTACTGTTACTTATGCTTTTGTTTCATCTCCCCTTCTAGAAACTTTGAAAGTGGGACTCAGAACAGGAATCTGGTTGATTTTAGTATTTCTCAGAGCACCTAGCATGGTAAGCTTATACAATAAATACTGCGTTGTGGCAAGATGTATGAAATGTCTGTCTTCCTGCTGAGGTGAACAATCTGGTGGTGAACATCAGGTGGAGGCCTCCCAGAATCTCTACTGCGTGGCCAGGGCTTGAGTAAGATGTGTGACCTCAGCCTGGATAAGTTACCTTTGATTTCTGCTCGCAAGTTGTTCTGGTGAACTCTGACTTCACACTCATTTGACATTGCTTTCCTCTTCAACCAGTTTGAATATTTCCTCTGCTTTGTTCTATTTCCTCCTTTTGCCCTTTTTGCTCTAAAATTACTTTTGGTGGGACTACTTTTGTGGGAAGGATATTGTCTTCAACTTTATATTTTTACTGAATGTTACGGTAAACCAGTAGTGACTACTAGGACCCTTTAGAAGAAACCACATTACCTTCTTTTTATTATTAAATCTTCAGCCAATTCCTTTCCAGGTGGATTCTTCAGTGTCTAAAAAGCAATCTGTAGCGGTTATGAATTGGCGAATTTGTGGTGTAATTAGAAAAACAATCTTACAGCAAGCATAAATATTGGAGGCCAGAATAAACAGGTGAACATACATTATTTAATGGCGTCTCTGTTAATGGCTGCAGCACGCTGGGATTATAAATGCAATATTTCCATGCTGGTTTCCGAACTGTCTGTTGAACATCTGTGTGCTCAGAATTACCCGTGCTCTGTCCCTTTGACCTGTTTCATTTGAACTATTCTGGATATGAACTTTTTTTTTTTTTGTTTTTAGCCATTAAATCTAAGTTCAGGGTGTGAATCACAGCTGGGTGATGATAGGTAATTGGACAGGGAATTTACCAGGGGCATGAGAGCATCAGCGAGCCCATGTTCTCAAAGGAAAGAATTTTTTCAGAAAAAGGAAAGTAATATTGAGAAGGGATATATTTTTTTTTCTTGGAGAAAGTAAGTAGATTTTTCAAAGAAATTCTGTTTCAAAAAAGGGGCCAAATGTTTTAGGAAAGTGCTTAAGATTATGGAGCCAAATAGTAAATCTTAGTATTTTCCCATCACTTTAAATTAATGAATCTTTTAAAAGCTCATGTTGTGGGAATTGGACATGTGAAGGAGATATCTGTCCTTCACCATGGAATAATTTGTCATGATGGAAATCACAGTATTCAGGAGCTACAACTCTTTCATCATAATGACTCAATATAGTATTAGAAAATGAAAGTGAGAAACTGACATTTTCCAACACTACAGCACTATCTCTTAGAACTATTACTTTTAGGTTTACAAGCATAATATGCAATCTCTTTTGATTGTGAAAAGATGATTTTTTTTGCCAATTACAGAAAAGAGTTTCTTTTCCCATTCATATTATCAAAGTGTTTGCATTTAAAGAAGAGAGCCTAAGTAAAATGTTTATTTGTCTCACAAAGAGCACATTCCAAGGATGGTGAGATGTGAGTGGTTTTTAGAGTGTGCTAATGGGGTTTTAACACACAGTGGACAGAAAGTACTCTTAGATTCATTCAACAATTCACTCAGCCGTGGCCCTGGTCCCACTATAGGAATATTGAATCAAGTAAAATAAATAGTCTATTAGTGAATGGAAGATATCAGAGTATTTCACACATTTCAGTTTTATCCAGTAAAAAATTGTATAACAATTTTCAATTAAAATTTCTGATAAGGTTTATTCTAAAATTAAAAAACTTTAGTTCTATTAGCTGTAGATTTATGATACACAATGTAATGTCAGTCAGAACTCAAACTACCAAATACCATCTTACTCAATTTTATGATGTTGCCAAATGGGGAAAAAAAAAAAAAACAAAAACTAAAATTACCTTAAAAATGGAGAATTTCAAGTGGAAATATATTTCTCTGAAGTTTTTGACTCTTGCTTAGACTAATTAATTTCTTCCCAGTCCTTAAATCTTTCTCATTAGTTTGTTACTAGGAGAAATATTTAGCATATGGTTTAAGAGCCAATAGTTTGGTAAATAATTGACCTAAGGGTTTCATTTGGCCCCAGCCTTAAAATGAGTCACCAGGGTGACACAGATGTTGAAAAAAAATTAATTTTACACAGTATTAACAGAAGATTCATCTCTAGATGTTCTCACAATACTGTGGAGATACTAAAAAGACATTGACAAAATGATGAGTTTCATAGTAGGAGTGACCAAGAGAGTGGGGGGGATTTAAGAGCCTCATCATTTGAAGAATGTTTGATGGAATGGAGCATATAGAACTCAGAAAAATATAAATTTGGGTGATTATAGTTACTTTCTTCAAATATGCACCTACACTATAAATCTATATCTATACCTCTACCTACACCAGTATCTTTCTCTATATCTTATCAGTGGGGGAGGAGACTTACTCTGTATGTCTTCAACAGGCAGAACAGGATCAATAGTTGGGAGATAGATGTTTCAGTTCCATCCAGTGAGGTCTCTACCCATCAGAGGTAATAAATGGAAAGGGGTTTTTAAAATAGAGGTGAATTGCTGTCAGTGGTAGTGTCCAGGAGGAAACCGAGGAATTGCCTGTCAGTGACTTCATAGATAGTTTTCATATCTTGGGAGATAGGTCACACTTGATGGCCTTTACTCTCCCAATTCTTAGATTCTGTTAGATTCTTTAATAATCTTATATGTATTATTTATTTCAGGTAAATTTCTTTCATTCGTTTTATTAAGCTAAGAAAAAGAAAAAAAATGTAGACAGAGATCTTTTATAATAGTGGCAGTGAATACTTAGCAAAACAGTCCAGAACAACCAGAAATATTTCTGAGTATGATTCTGGGAAAAAGAAGGTAAAAGCCAACCATATTTGTGTCTTTTTTACTGTCTTTAATTCAAATCATACCATGAAAATTTTCACTGTTTAGAGTTATATTTTTATCTCTGAGCCATGTCAGTTTTTTGTGTGTCAGAACCCTGGACAACTAGGGGTCTGGGGTAAGAAGTAACAAATAAGAAGGGGCGCCTGGGTGGCTCAGTGGGTTATAGCCTCTGCCTTCGGCTCAGGTCATGATCTCAGGAGACTGGGATGGAGTCCCGCATCGGGCTCTCTGCTCAGCGGGGAGCCTGCTTCCTCCTCTCTTTCTGCCTGCCTCTCTGCCTGCTTGTGATCTCTCTCCCTGTCAAATAAATAAATAAAATCTTAAAAAAAAATAAAGAAGTAACAAATAAGAGAGCCAGTCAGATGTGGACAAGGTAGAGGTTTTGACTGGGTGTCAGGTGAGAATCCCAAAAATATTCAGGAGCCAGGCAGGCAAGCAGGATGCTGAACAAAACCATGAGAGAGTAAGTACAAGGAGATAACCCCAGAGTCCCTAAATCATGAAGCAATCCTTTGTTTCTGGAAGAAAGTTCCTTGTTGGGACCTGCAGATGGAAACAGGAAGTGTAAGAACCGGGCAGCAGCCGCCTGGCAATGACAGTCCTGTCCCTGCTCCAGCTGTGCTGCCTGCCAGGTGCTTGACAAATTGTTTAGTACCAGGAACTCATAGAACTGAGTTTTTGTTCAAACATTTCACAATCCCAAAGTCCCGCCGAGAAGAGTTTCCACAAGCAGCTCAGAATCATGTCTCCCTATGGTTTTCTATGACACAGTCTTTCCTCCAATGCCCCACATTGTGATGGACAGCAGATCTTGAACACAAACACTACAGGCACCTGGAGTTCCAGAATGCCAAATGAGGCAACTTATGCTCTTTAAGGTGGTCCTGCACTTTGACTTGAACCTGAGGTGATTTCTCACAGTATGTTTTATCAGTATGTAGAACCAGACAGAAGACAGGGATCATGGGATCCTTTTGAGCCTAAGACTTCATCTGCCCCTCGTTAACAGATTTCATTCATTGCTCTAATGTATGTATGTATGTATTTATAAAGATCTTATTTATTTATTTGAGAGAGAGCATGAGTGGGGTGAGGGGCGGAGCGAGAAGCAGACTCCCTGCAGAGCTGGGAACCCGATGCAGAACTCTATCTGGGACTCCGGGATCATGACCTGAACTGAAGGCCAATGCTTAACCGAATGAGCCACTCAGGTGCCCTCATTGTTCTCCTTTAGAATTAATTCGTACTTCTTGTATAGTTGGCATTCTCTCTGAGTAAGTTTAGAGCTTCTCCCTCACTTTTCCCTGTTCAATTATCCTTCATGCTATCATCAGAGTTCATGTTTTCAAGGCCAGATATAATTATATAGCTCCTTTCCTAAAAATCATCTGTGGTTTCTCAGTGTTTGGGCTCACATTAGGCTTCTTAGCAAAGTAGTCAAGTTTTCTCTGCCACCACCTTATGCTTTGTGTACTCAGGTTTTACTCATGTTGAATAAATATAACATGTAAGTTTACACTTCTTTTCGTTCATGCTGTTTTTTATTCTTGGAATGTCTTTTCCCTCTGGCTTTCTTCCCTGCATCTTTCCCCTCCATCTTTCTGTTGGAGGACATACAACTTAACCTCTCGACTGAACAGAAATTTATCTTCCCTGGAAAGCTGTACATGACTTTTAAGAAATTAATCATTACATCTAGGGCAACTGGATGGCTCAGTCTGTGAAGCATCAGCCTTCAGCTCAAGTCATGATCCGGGGGCCCTGGGATTGAGTCCTGCATCGGGCTCCCTGCTTAGCGGGGAGTCTGTTTCTCTCTCTGGCCCCCCGACCCGTGTGCACGTCTGCATACTCTCTCACACAAAAACAAATAAATAAAATCTTTAAAAAAAAGAGAAATTAATCATTACCTCCTTTGTGCTCCTATGGCTGCACCTCTACTGGTGAGCATCGTCATATTGTAATATAATTTTGTTCTGTATGAATCTTTCTTCCTTCTAAACTGTGAGCTTCCTAAAAGCAGGGACAATGACATTTATTTTTGTAGTTCCAAGGTCTGGTACATAATAGATATATGCTAAGTATCTTTTGAATACTTACTGAATTGTATTTGTTCAATATTATCATCTCTTGGTCCCTTTTGGCTCTAAATTTCCATGGTTCTCATCAGTACTATAGTGATAAAGATAATATTATACAGTTCAGATGGAATTTCTCCACTGAACAAACTCCTTTAAATGGCAAGTTAAATTGCCTTGTAGTTTGCTACATGAAAAAGATTCCCATCTGGAAACTACATAATTCTCAGTCAGTTTAACATTTATTGGCTTTCCAAAGTCTATATGGCTTTTGGTTGTTGAAAGGGACTACAGGTCTTGTCTTTCTCTGTTGGATTCAGCTATGGTTTTGGGGAGACACCTTGACAGGAATAGTCATAGACAGAGAGTGGGTGTACATGTATCTTGTGAGATTTTTTTCTCTTGCTTCCTCCCTACTCCTAGTCTTGACAAAAATGGAGTATAAGCATGAGAGGCATATGAGGTTATTTGTCCCCTCCAGCAAAATGAATTCCCCATGAGTGGATATAATGTCACAATTATATGAAATGAGTTTTGCCAATGTTTATAAATATCTGTGTGATGTTTTATTATTTCATGTATTTATTATTTTAAGAGACACTCTTAACACTAGAATAGCTCTGGAGAACAGCTTAGAAGTGAATGTCACCATTAAAGTAAATATCTGAAAAAGACGATCTTGTGGCAGTCATGAGTAGCCAGGGAAAATAAGTTCCATTCTGATAGTCAGCATATATACATTGAGTCTGAAACACACAGGAATTTACTCTTTCCTCCATCCATGTTCCTTCGAAACAATGGCAAGCTCATATCTGACATCAAGTGTTTCCTCCAGGGTTTTACCTCAGCTCCAACTTATTATTTCTGGCATCTTTCTCATCAGTGCCTAGCAGTTGCAGCAGCTGGCCAATAATGGCTCTGGCCAATGGGTGTGACTGGAACTGAGGCACATTCGGAAGGGTTCATCTGTTTATCATAGCAGCACCCAGTGGCGGGTTTGTTAGCATTTCCTTTCAAAATTGCCTTGTTGAGAGGTTTGAAGTTGATCTTTTCAATTTTCCACTGGCTTAAAATTCATCATCAGGGATGTTTGGCTTTTTTTTTTTTTTATTAAAATCTAGGCTGATCAAAACTTTCAGAAATACTGTTTGGTGAATAAATTCTTCACTAGTTTCCATGGGGGTGGGGAAAGAAATAAGATCTACTTAGACTTCATATTTCTCTTTTGTGTGATTCAAATTGTTAAGTGTATAAACATTTTGTCATTGTGTCACTTGGAGGGAATGAGTAGTGACCTGAAGGAATAGGTCAATTTTCTTAAAAATTTATACCAAAGCCACTCTGCTGGATAAGGGTTTTTTTTTTTTTTTTTTTTTAAGATTTTATTTATTTATTTGACACAGAGAGAGAGAGACCACAAGTAGGCAGAGAGGCAGACAGGGAGAGAGGGGGAAGCAGGCTCCCTGCTGAGCAGAGAGCTCAAGGCCAGGCTCGAACCCAGGACCCTGAGATCATGCCCTGAGCTGAAGGCAGAGGCTTTAACCCACTGAACCACCCAGGTGCCCTGGATAAGGGTTTTTAAATATACCCTTGTTTATAATCTTCACTATATAACACTAAGTTGACAACAGATCCATTGTATTGCCTAAGGACCAGGACTTTTAGGAGGCTTACTATTCTCATTGATTTGAAAAAAGATTTATATCATTATTTCCCATTAAATACTACAGGAATTTGGCAAAGGCATCTTACTGCTAGAGTGTAAGAGTAATTCTGGCATATTCATTTCCATCAAAGTTCAACAGCATGGTTGGTTTCACAAAGAGAATATGAGATCCAAAAATAAGTAGCCTGGATTCCAAACTTCTACCAAGGAGACTCTGGGCCTCTTTGAAGATTCCCAAAATTCTCCTCTATCGCCTTGCTTTTGACAAGAATAACCTACTTGTGCATCTCACTTTATAAAATGTTTCTAAAATAGTTCATTTAAATTACAAACAAGAGCTACCATTTATTGAGTATTCTGACATTCAAGAAATGGCACTAGATGTTTCCTTTTATTACTTTACTCTCACCGCAGCCCTGCAAGATGGGGATATTCTCCACGTTCAGCAAATAAGTAATGTGAGAAGCTCAGAAACTACAGATATGATTCAAGGTCACCATGAAGCATATAAAAGCACAGAGGCAATAAACTGAAGCACAAAAATGAAGATCTCAGTGTATTTGACCCCAAGTCCTGTGCTCGGTTTTCTATAGCAGGCAGCCACAATGTATTAAAATATTTCAAATGTACTAGAGAAATTGACCTTTTAAAGAAAACCTACGCCAATTTTTTTGTGGATAATTATCAAAACTTTTTTTGTTAAAACATTGCTTATCTGTTTTAGTTTTTTGAAATATTGTACACTATATCTTCTGAGATATGATCTGACTCAAATATCCCTATTGTATTGCCGAAAGCATTTCTTAACTAGGGCCCATAGATGGGCTTCATGGAATCAAGAACATCTTCTGCAGTGGAAGGCAGATTTTATGTGTATTTGCAAAAATGCATTTTTAATGGGGTCAAATGTCCAGTCTTTCATCATATTCCTTGGGGAGCGGGAAGTTTAAGTATTATTTTTCTAAATAGTAGGGAATTTTACTGCTTAAAAATAAAGGGACATATTTCAAAAAGATTTCCACTATTTCAGAGAACTTATAGCAGCATTTTCCTATTCCTTTTCTGTTGAAACAGGTGGAAATTTGGGAAAGGAAGAAGGAAAAACTGGTAAAAGACATTTAAGATATTTTGAGATTTCAATAGGTATTGGGACCACCCAGTTTGACCTGTAAATCCTGGAAATTTGGTTTTATCTCTGTGGTCAATAAAGTTACACTTGTGTATAACTGTTTGTTCATTAGAAAGTTAGTTCTGTAATTTATATAGAGCCAGAGTGGGATTAGCTGCTAACATTTAAGTGTAAAAGTGCTGTGTGCAACACTCAAGAAGTCACAGGAGAAATGAGATTATTCAGGGCATATGAAAAGAGATCTGGAAGAATGGACACAAAGTTCTTGAGATCAGGTGAATTCTGGTTGCAAAATTGCACCCCCAATAGACTGCAAAGCCACGGTCCTCAGCACACAAATTCCTGGATGTCTATGACAACTATCGCAGGGGTGTGAGAGCATATCAGTAGCTTTATGGACATCAATTTCCAAATCTTCAACTTTCATTAATCATTCCTTATGTGGGCCAGTCTGAGAATTCACTTTATAAATAGGTTCTCCTTTCTCGCCTTTCTTTACAAAGTCACCTGGTTCATGATTTACCAAAAAGGTAGATGGGGCATAGTCTTCATGCCTATTGAACATAGTATTCATGTTCCTATTCTCATCATGGTCCATTGTCTAGAGTGGGAGAACCTCCAGAGGGAAATGAAGGAATGAAAGAACAGAAATACTGCAGTTAAGTAGTGAGAACAGGAATGGCTGATTGTTATGGGCAAACCCTTGAAATTTAATAGCTTTCCAAGTATTTATTTATAACACAACTGAAAAAGACCTAATCAAATGATGATATTACATCAGAGAATTATTTTTTATAACTAGATTACCATGTAATTTTTGGCTTTTGAGAAGGAATTTAGAGAATTGAGGAAGACTACTGAATCCTTTTCATTCCCATCTATTTTTTAACAAAATATTTCCCCCTGGTGTTTTTATTAAACAAAAAAAAAAAAAGGTAGTAAAGCTTAGGCTGTAGGCAGTCTCTTTCTAGCAATGGATAATATTCATTCTTGAACACATAAACTAATTTCAACAGCCCCATCCCTATCATGACAAGATGCATTTCCAAAACAAAAATGCTTTTTAAATTAGCAATTATTTACACATTATTAATATACATGTTGTTCTAATCAATTGTGTACTACTACTAATAGTAGTGAAAACTTAATCCAGAAGAAAAATCATTTAAAACTTAGAGCTATATGATCATAGAAAAGTTTAAAAATCTCTAATAATCTCAATTTCTGTACATATTCTATACAGAGAAATGTGATAGGATGAAAATAGTCTCTTGAGCTTAAAAAATAATATTTAAATAAAATTTTCTGGTAGATGTGGAGAGGAAGTTCAGTAAGAAAATAGGATGATGTAACATTTGGGTCTGCTAAAGAAGAGATTGTCCTGTTTTTTCACATGGATAATAGTTGCTGAATATCAAATAGTTTTGGTATTCAATTCAATTGGATGCAATTATATAAGTATTTAAACATATATACATATATAAAACACATTATTTATATATTTTATATATATAATATATATATTATATTTATATATAATATATATACTTATATTTTATATATATTTAAAACACATTATTCCTTATATCTTCTAAAATCAGTGAGGGTGGATGGTAAATTTGCAGTAAGTACCCCAGCAGGGCAAAGCCCCTGATTTGTAGCATTTCCTGATTTCCATGGTGAAAATATTCCCATCATAACTGATTTCAAGCTATCAACAGTTTAACAACTGAATGGCAAAATTCCGGAAAACTTAACAAAGCTGTACAAGCCAGCTCCAGCACATTGCCTATAATGTAACATTGAGTGCCACAATAAAAATGTGTGAAGGCTATATCATTTTCAAATCCTTTTGCTTGGAAGACCTTGCTGAAATTTTTATGATAAACTTATTTGAAATAAAGGTGAATCTTCAATCCTATGTGTGCCGTACACCCTTCCTTTAAGCATTGACAGCAATCTTGTTTTTCTCTTCTGTAATGATTCTCAAAATTATCTATACCGAAAAATTACCTATGGAACTTTGAAAAAAAAATGTAGATTCTAGGGCCCCACCTCATACTTAGTAAATGAGAATCCCTAGTGAAGGGGGTCCATCTACCTTTATTTTGGCAAGTGCCACAGAGAACTCTGAGGCAGCCAGCCCGACACTCCTGCTCCACTGAGAAGTATTGGTCTACAGAGCCAAAATAAGGAAAATAGGAATTGAGCTAGAAATCTTCTCTAACCCTTTCAATGTAAAATGATTAGAAAAACCTCAATAGGGGTTTTTGTGTTTCTATGTGTTTCTTTTACTAGAGAGCTTGGGAAGAGTTATGAGACTATTTTCTTCTATACTAAGTGAATAATTAACTCCTAAGTCTTTGACTATGGACAGGGAAACAAGATAGGTCATTTTCTGAGATGTCTTTAGAAAGGGATGGTGGTGACCAGAAGCTAAGGAATGTCCCTGGGAAGCATCCCAGCCCCTGAAAATTCTGTTTTCTACACCTTTCCCTGGAGCCTCTGCAGTTTTTTTGCCCCTCATCAGCCTTCGAGGTTTTTTCCCACCGTGCACAACCAATCATATTGGGAGGCTCTAAGAATGAAATCATATATTTGAAAGTGCTATATAAAAGTTAAGGGTTGTACTTTACATATAAGGAGAACAAAGCATTATTTCAAATCCAAACTGTTATAAAGGAACAGCAGCAAATGTCCTTCCATAGATGTGTCTGTATGAGTTCCACACTTCGCTTTCTCTGGGACCCAGAATGTGACCACCTGCTTGACAAGAGTAAAGCTGTTCTTTGGGGAGTCTTAGTTTTAAGATGCCTAACCATGAGATCCTTGGGGTCTCTTTTCCATGGCAGCACAGAACTCCAGTTCTGTAACTCGATGTACAGGACCAATCCTGGGCTGTCCGGGGCTTCACTGGGTCTCAGAATCCCATCTGGGGTATGCACCATTCATGTAAGGCCTTAGTTGTATGGTCTTACAGTTGCCTATGTCTACGGATGATAGTGACCATCACATTTACTATTAGTAGAAGAGAAATGTATCCAACCTCAAAGAAGAACGCTGTTCTCCCCCATTCCCACTTTCTTCACTGATCTCTGGTGCCTGGAATAGGTTTTTCAGTAAATGGTCCCATTAATTAACCCAAATACAGGACCAAAGATGTCTAACTCCTTTGTGAGATTGTGTATAATTGCCCCCACTACTGCTCAGAGTAGCAGATAGGTTGAGAGAGCTGAGGCCTGAGTGTGGGGCTTTCCACTTGAATTTCCTTTGTTGCTCTCAGGAGGCCCTTGGAATATAAAGTGCTTACTCATAATCATTATAGGAGGTTATATTCTCGTTCAGGGCATATTAAAGTATTGTGTGAGCAATTACTATTAGACATTTCCTGTGGAGACATTCCCAGGTGCTAGAGAAGTTGACTTGTTTGCTATGAGAAAACATATTACTCATTTTAATAAGTACCATATCTTTTGTCTTAATAGCTAAATTTCTAATTGAATGTTATAAACAGATATAAAAAGTACAGTGAAAAATAAAACTAACATCCATTATGTTTAGAGATACAATAAAACATTACAGATTTAATTGAAGGCCCTGTATTGCTCTTCCTGGTCCTGTTCATTCATCTCTTACCCTTTCTAGAAGGGGCCTCTATCCTAAGGTTGGTTTGTTTCTTTTTTATACATGATTTTATATTTTCACTATATGCATGTATTTCCATAGATAATATGACATGATGAGTGTTTTAAAACCTTATAATGTAGAAGAATATTGTGTATATATATGTCAATCTGCATTTTTTCATGACACTGTTGGAAAGATTTTTATGCTTAGTATATAGTTTGATATAGGGCAATTTTATTTATTTTTCTTTTTTCACCATAGATATAAGTACTTCAATGTATTTATTTATTTTAGCTTTTTCCCCTTTTTCCCAGTTTGACACAATTGCAAGAACTTGCAAAATGAGCATTTTTTGCATGTCTCTTTGAAAATTCTTCTAGCTTTCATACCTGGAAATGAAATTGCTTGGTCAAAACTCATATTTATTCAGTCAACTTTACTGGGTCCCAAAGATCTTCAAATTTATATTAGGTTTTTTTGGTCCTTTATTATTTTATATGAATTTTTAAACATCTTTTGAAGTTTTGCACACATTTCTCTTAGGATTTTTATTGGATTTGCATTGAATTATAGATCAATTTTAGCTGTATAGGTAGTTTCCTAACTCTGTAGGACTGGAATTTCTTATCTATGTAGGACTACTTTCATGTCTTTCAACATTATTTACTTTATTATATCTTACACAGTAGATTTTTGGATCTATTTTTGTGTACTGGAGGTTATTTTGTTATTTCACTATTTATTTCCAACACCAGAATTTATTTTACTGTTCAGTAGTATTTGATGAGCTCTTTTCAATCTGAGTCCTGATCTAGAGAATTTTTTTTTGTATTTTTTTATTTTATTATCTTGGTTCTATCTTTCTGCAGTTTCTTTAAAGAGGCATTGAACTTTTCTTAATTTTCCATGTCCCTTAATTCTTCATGTTCTTTGTCTTTTTGCTCTATATTTTAGAATAATTACTTAAAATTATCTTACAGATTATTAATCTATTCTTCAAGTATGTATGGATAGTTTAATTTTCAGCAATCATATGTTTAATTTCTAAGAACCCTTTCTCCTCTGATTGCTTTTTAAAATTAGCAGACTTTTGTTGTGAATTAAATATTACCTTGTATCCCTGCGGTTGCTTTTACAAGTATTTTAAAGTTCTCTCTAGTTTCTGTAGTCTTTCCTTTTCTTCAGGGTTAGGTATTCTGTGTGTTGACCTTTGTTTTTTCCCTTGCTTTTTTTTCAAATGTGTGTTGTCTTGTATTGCCTATGTTTTTTGCATGAAGGACTAGGCTCATTGGGAAAGGTAGTGAGCATGAATTTTCTCAGCTGTCCCAGATATATAACTGGACCAAACACAACCTCACCCGATTTCCAGAAGAACTCTTTATTCCACACAGTACAGCATCTTAGGTATTCCCTCCTGGGCCTAGCTGCTTTGCCTTTTCCCTCTTTCTGTGATTGCTATTGAGATCGGAGTTGCCTCTGTGCAAACACACAGACCTCTGCAGCTCCCTGAGCTTGTGCTGCAGCTCTACCATGCATTGGCTGTGTGACCTTGGGTAGGCCATTTGACGTCTCTGGTTTGCATTGACCTGAGCAAGTAGCAAGATCTACCTTGTAGGGTTATTGTGAAGAATAAATGAGATAATACATATAATCTGCTTAGGACAGGGCCTGGCACATAGTAGGCACTTTATTAGCATCAGCAGCTCTTGTTATTTATGTTATTATTTCAATAATGACACAACTTGGCATTTATGTTATCTCAATAAGGACATAAGATCCCATTATTCTTAAAAGGAGACTCCCCTAAGAAGTTTACCTACTTATTTTAGAGAATAGTTCTTATATATTAGCCTGGGTACAAACAGTACTTTAAGCTTAGTGAAAGAGTATAGAAGGATGACAGAGGCAAGCTGTTGGACTATCATTTTAATTTTTGCTTTGAAGCATCCTGGACACCTCTGTTACTTTTCTTCCATCTGGTGGTGAGGCTCCTGTTTCTCCAATCTTATTCTCCCTCGAGTCTCTCCATTTGCTACTTATCTTTCAGGAATTTCTCAGATTTCCTGGTTTATTTATTTCATGCTTCCTTGTTTCTTAACGAAGTGGTAGATTTATCCTTGATTCGAAGTCTTTATGTCATCTCAGGAATTATGTCGTGGGAAATGAGAGAGAAAATTACATTTCTCCCATAACCTTGACCCATATGCTGTCCTTTGGATTTTGCAACAAGAACATCATGAGTGACCTTGGTGGGAGCCCCTTTAAGGAGGCAGTGGAAAGAGTGCAGGTTTTGGGGGGCTGGAGGCTGAGTGGTGGATACAGAAGATATGGCAGCGAGTACAGACCTGCACCGATACCACAGCAACATTCGCAAATGTATGTACATCCATCTCCCAAGGTACATACAGCTCCCTAACAGATGTATTAGAAGCATCGTGTAGTATAGAGGAGCTGAGGGTGTGGAAGGCAGCACGTGCTCTCCGTCTGTGAAGTGGGGCTCTTGTGCAGGGCACAGGGCACACTGAGCTGGAGACTCTAGTTCCCACGGCTGTTCAAACACAGACCTGTTA
The DNA here is from genome assembly GCA_028533885.1 of Nasua narica. Lineage (NCBI taxonomy): Eukaryota > Metazoa > Chordata > Mammalia > Carnivora > Procyonidae > Nasua > Nasua narica. Next base: position 139,481,139 of record CM052800.1, on the reverse strand, counting down.
AGTCACTTTGGGTAAATGACTTAGTTTTGTCTATAGAATATTATTTCCTGTCCCCTGCCCACCTCAGCATTGCTCTGTGATGATTCATCAGCAACGCACTTGAATGTTTTAGGCTTTTATATATATATATATATAAAACATATTATATATATATATAATCATATATAGGTATGTAATCATATATGGTATATATCACATATATACACATATACATATATACACATATGCATATATCACATATATACATATATACCTATATAATCATATATATGATTATATTGTATATTATATATAAGATTATCTGTATTATTAATAAGATATATATATATAGTCTATACATATTTATGGTCTGTCAAAGTTATACATTGATAGGACTATAATTACACATTTACCCTCTGAGAACACATTCTGTAGACTAGTGTTTTTGAGAGATTCATGGCCCACCTACATTAAAATTACCTGAGTTTCACTGTTGAAAAGATTCCTGAGCCACAGTCCAAAGCGACCGACTCAGGGTATCTATGGATGGGCCTGATTGTCAGCATTCTTTCAGTTTTTTCATTGAGTCTTATACAGGCCAAGGCTGGGGGAACCCTGGTGTAGGCCAGGGAGCTCACCACGCCTGCCAACAAAGGAGCTGATTAATGTTCCTGTCAAGCTACATTTATTTTTATGTCACAGGACAACTGGAGTTTAAAATAGGAAACCGATTTTTAAATCAGCATAATTAGGATGCTCTTAAATGACAGCAACTAAACTTTGGTGGGGGGATTGGCTTGTTCTGTGGCGTGCATTTATGGATGATAATGTCAAAGTGTGGGAGACTGTCCTACATTTCTTTCACCTTCATTTTGGAATGTGTTGCTACCACATTGAGTACAATTTCTGAGGCAAAATGTGGTCGTTTGACAAGTCATTCGAGCCTTCTTTTTCCCTCAGTTCACCTCTGAAGGGGGAATTGGGTAAGAAGGAACTCAAGGCTCCAGGCCCTTGCACCTATCACTGTAAGCAAATGATAGATAGAAAGGGGGGAAACGACTCTGGCCAAACAAAACTTGTATAAGAGGCCCAGCCTTAGAAACCTTGTCAGGAACTGCCAAAATTTCTAATGAGACTTAGGGGTTTAAAAAGCCTGGAGACTGGAACTGTGTGGACACACAGAGGAAATCCTGTGCACTGTCACCAGGTTGGTCATTGGACCCAGGGCTCTTTATTGTGAGAGAGCTGCTTTGCTCTCCTCTTCTTCCTTCTCCTCCTCCCCCTTCTCCTCTTCATCCTCTTCCCCCGAACACAATGCCTTGAGTCCAGGAGGAGCCCGTGCCCTCCAGGGGATGGAGAAGCACCAGATGCTCCTAGATCCTCCTCCTCCTCTTCTCTGCCCCACCCCTCCCCCTTCACTATGTGCCAGAACACTCCAAACACTTGACCCACCCTGTGGAGATTTTTGAGCCTTCACACTAAAGGAAAAGCAGTAAATTGAGTATATACTTCATATACATTACAATTTCGGTTCTCACACAATTGATTCCACTATATCAAATGTCTAAAAAAAACCACTCTCCTCTTTTTTAGCTAAATGAGAAGTTTCTTTGAAACAATTACAATCGGTTTATTTTTTTATGTTTTTGAACCCTTCATGGAATTTTCATTCCACAGTAATGCTTCAATTTTCTTTCACCAGAAGGATTAATAGTCTTCAAAGCAAAACCTTAGCATTCTCATGCGTCTTTAGCTTCCTGTCAGAATCTTACAAATACGCTAATGAGGTAATGGGTATTTTGAAAATCATGATTTAATCCTGAACCGAAAGCCCAACAATTCCATATACAATTATCATTATAATAGCAAATCATTACCACATATATTGAGCCCTGGAACATGGCGGGTTTCGCTCCTTTGAGGCTTCTACTACAGACAGAGGAGGAAATGCCTGAGCATGTGACAACGGTTGAGGGAGTGATTGCTACTACAGACAAAAGTCAAGTGATGTTGTACTCATCTGGGAACTTCTTTATTTGGTCTTTTTCTGAGAACACATCGTTGGAACTTCATTAACTGTGAGCTTTGATTTTGTTTAATAGTTGGGACTAATATTATCTCATCAGAGAGTTGATTTCAGCATTTTCCCAGGAACTATTCAGAAGTAGTCATGAAGAAAGCAGGTATTTTCCATTCAAAGTACAGCAGAGAATTGAAGAGACCTAGCAATTCAGAAAGAATTGGTTATTTCAGTGCTGAATACTCTCATGTAATAATTAGCAAAATCTAACATCTGAGAATCAATCCCATCTTTGTTTTCCATCTTGCAGGGAAGGCAATGAGAACTTAATGAGTCTCTGTGTGTATAAATGAGGTAATTACTCAGATTTTTTTTTTCCCAGCCCTCACTCTTCTCTTCAACCTTTCAGTCAAGGTTTTGGGTTTCCCACTGTCCATGTATAACTTCTATCAGATAACAGGCAACTGAGAGGGAAAAAGGCACAATGATGTTATCAGAATGCTTGCTAAGTCAGGAAATAAATGAGTTTTCATCTACTTTTGGTGATAAATTGCATTATATTTTTGACAATAATACTCTTAGCATTTTAAATTCATAATGATTATATGAATTATGAGCTCCTCCAAATGTACAAATCAAATTATATTTCTCCAAACTCTCCATACAGAGGTGCTTTCTGCCTGGCACATGGAAATTATTAGTAAACAGTTGCGAGTTAAATGGAGTTTTGCCGCTCCCTGTTTTGTAACCCATTCAAGGGCACAATTGCAAAGTTAGGTACTGCAGAAGAGAATGGTTGTAGCCCGAGGAATGAGAATTTGAAAGTGAACTTTCCTCTCAATACAATGTTCATGACCTGAGGTCCTGGGAATTAAGGAAACATCACCTTTGAATGCTTTGACACACTAAGGAGAGAACAGAGAGGCTTATTCTAAGAATTTATAGATGCTAGTTGAGTCCTGGGAGCCAGCAGGCTAGAGAGGGCTGCTGCACAGATAACAGATATGCTTTTCTGTTACAGGGAAATTTCACATAAAAAATCATCTGGAGTTTTAACTTCTCTTGAATTTTAGTAGATTGGGCAACCCTTGGCAGTAATCTTTTAGAGCCAACGAGAAGCGTCGCTCTTATTGCGATTTATGTTCTGCAATCTATTATGTTTCTCTTGTTTTTCTTTTGGTCTTTAGACATTTGTGTTATAACCCCTCCCCCATGATAAAGGATTAAAACAAAATTAACCATAACAAATTAATTTTTTTTTTTTTTGCATTTAAGAACTTTTGCAGAGAGTGTGCACTGAATTGAGTTTATATTTGTTTGGGACCCCATCAGGAGCCCCATGCTTCTCTTGAGGTCACACTAGCATACCCATTCCCAACAGTGAACTGGAAAATTACTTAGGAGCCTAAGGTAAAGGGCCCTGCTGATAGTAAGTCCTGACATTGTTTGAAAAGACCCGGGGTTCCATCTTCTCATCATTCACAGCTTCAAGGATCTGGCTCCTTGAGGAATATTGATAAAGCATGGTGGGGTGCTAGATGACACTTCTCTTTCATCCTGACCTACAACCGGGACTTTGTCTGCCTTTATATCCCATATTGGATAATTCTTCAAAAGTGGCAAAATTATTTTTATGCCTATTTTCATTGTGGATTTAACATTTTAACATTGTTTGTGAGTGATCTTAAAGATCTATGGAACATAGTAATTTATAATTGTGTTGAGTCTAGGCTTTGAAGATTGGTAGTCAGGACATTAATCACTTCACTAGTTAGTGAGTCTTAGAGACTATGTATATCCACATCTCCATGTGGCACTGCTGTCTCATTTTAATTTATACACATATATTGTAGGGTGGTATATATATGATATCACATTATTATTGTCTCACAATAGGAAAATGTCACTCTAAAAGTAAGTAAGCAGTTTAAGTAGACTCTCAGTTTACCTCAAGGGCAGATTGAAAATATTTTTTCCAGATTAGGGAACTATTTGCAGTAATAAATCATATGGTGTGTTGGCAGAAACATTTCTCTAGGCTCTCTCTGTCTTTAATTTTGGATGTTGCTAGTATACTTATTTCACTCCTTCACAGGCCTGCTTCTCTAAGACCTATGAGGTTAGTGATAATTTTATGCAGAGTCACAATAGCCCTATGCCATTCATCCCAGTAAAGTGCATGAGCTGAGAAGTTGGCTTGTCTTACAAATGCTAAGAAAAATCCTTCATGCTAAACTTCTTAACAGTGGCCTCCTCTCAGAGAATAAATCATTCTATGTTTTCTTTAAGATTCATTGCCAAAGTTTAAATATTTATAACTACAGATGAAGCGAGAATCATGGTTTTGAAGTCTTGGAACATAAGCTAAAATCTTAAGCTCTGTAATTAATAATAAACTACATGTTTGTACAGATACAACAGGTGTGTGGAAGATCTATGTTACCTATTTGACAAGAAGAAGTGAAAATTAAATGTTTAACAGGCAGGCCTATTTTCCCGTTAGTAAAAGGGGGTCATTTTATCAATTTAATCTCACTATGTAGAGATATGGATGGCAATGATTTAAGGGGGAAAATAAAGAGGCAGGCCAAGAAAAGCAATGGAGACCAAACGTGAGTGTCAGAGTAGAAATAGTTCAATGGCCTGGTAAGTAACCAAATCCAAGAAGTCACTGACTAAGAAAGCTGCGCAAGACCCAAAGTCCAAAGTCCCTGCAGAATAGTTTCCCACCATGGTGTTTGCAGGAATGGAGAGAGGGAAGCAACTCAATGAAAGAACATGTGTATGGTGCCAAAAGTAGGACAAACAACCTGAGCAATTCCTTTTCCCAGCTTCAACTGTTTTTTCTCACTCTCTCTGGTTACTGTCAATTCCAATATAATTTGACAACAGGAATCACAGGTGAAGCTAACTGAAAACAACTGGGGGATAGTGTGGGCAGGGGTCAGGGGAAAGTCACTGTTCTCTAAGGCCCTTTTCTAACAATTCCAAGAAGGAAGCACAAACTGAGTGTCATTCTTGAATTTCTCCCTTAGGTCAGGTTTATTTCCAGTGTAGGAGGTAACTTGTTTCTGTGCCTCACGGCCAATAGCCAAGAATCTTTCTTTTACTTATAAAGAAACTTCCATAAGGATGCAGAATGGGAATCAAAGAGAAAATGGACAATGAAAAATGTGGAACCAGAGGCCACCTTCACTCCTACTTGTCTGGTCCCAAAGTTCCACCCTACCCCCAAAGAACAATTTGCCCTGGGCCCAGATCCCAAAGGACTGCCAACCTCACATGAAAGCAGGCCTTTGGGAAGAATGACTTCCTTCTGTTTCACACAACTCAAGTTATAATCTAATTGTCTCTACTGCTCTTCTCGTTCTCTTTACATGTTTAGCTTTCTCTGTTAGCCTCCTCAAACACAACTTAAGCTTGGAGTCTTCATTCTTAAAGGATCAGCGTTGGTCCTTCACAAGAATAGTATGAAGAATGATTTTGGTCTCCTCCATTAACTCGATCCAGATCTGTCATCTGATACTGCCCTGAGAGACTAGTAGAAGTTACATGTGCTGATTTTAACGCTGTGTCTGGTCCAATGCCAGAGTGAATTCCGAAGATTTAAAGCAAATGTCTCTACTATTCAGGAAGAAATCACTGCCTGCGTAGGGGCTCTTGGCAGAGTCCGGTAAGTACTCTACTATCCCCCACTATCTCTTCAGTAAACAGCTGTCAATTGGTTAACTTCCTCTCAACTGTAATTTGCTAACGTAGACCAGTGCTATCTAACCGAAATATAATGTGAGGCACAAATGTGAGCCACACATATAATTTTAAACTTTCTTCAAGGCCCATTTTTAAAAAGTAGAAAAACTAAAAACCAAAAACCAAGCAAGCAAAGGGGAAATTAATTTTAGTAAGATATTTTATTTAACCCAATACATCTAAAATAATTATCATTACAGTGTATAATCAATATAAAATTATTAATGAAGTATCTTACATTCTTCTTTTATACTAAGTTTTTGAAATCCATGGTGTATTTTATACTTACAGCATATTTCTGTTTGGACCCTCTGTATTACAAGAGCTTAATAATCACTGAGGCTACTGACTACTGTGTTGGACTGAATTGCTTGAACCTTAAATAGAGGGCCTGGAGGTGAGAATTTCCCTTCCTCAGATCTACTGGGATACCTCTGAGCCATGCAGTTCCCTAAAACAGAATGATTTCCTAAATCCTATACAATTTTTCTTCATGACTTAAAATAGGTTCTGAAGAGGCCTTTGCACACTTTTCCATTGGTTGTGATTCTGATGGATTCTAATGTCTTGCTTTTTGCAAGTAGGTGACTGTCTTTAGATCTCTACCCTATTCTATACCCCCAGGCCCCCACCCCCATTTCCACTCCCACTCTTGCACGGAGGGGAATTTTCCAAAAATTTAAAGGACCACACATTTTTACCATGATCTGCTCCAGACAACTCATTAGGTTTTTCCTCAACCTACAAAATATGGTGAGAAAAGATAAATTGTGTTATTCCTGTTCTTGCTAGTATAGTAATGGGTGGGTGTATATTGGTTTTTGGCTTGAACTCTAGTTATACTATTAATCAGGTGGTAGACAATCTGTATTTATTGTCACTTAAAAAATGTTTGCTGAGACCATAAGACATGTTTACCAATTTCCCATGAGGGTGTCCACTTTCATCCTAAGGCTGCTCTGGTTTAACTATTTGTCTTGGTTTCACACCCCATCTTTATTTGTGTTGTAATCTCCTCCATTAACATATAAATTAAAAATTAAGCTGTTAGTTTACTTCAGTTATTTATTTATTCTTTACTGATCTTAAGTTTAGAATAAACCAGTAATTCTCCACACAATTTTAATGTAAATGAAAATATATTTCTGAAGTACTTACTGACAACTAACAATTGTTTAATTTGCAGTTTTTTGGAAGAAATGAGGTTAACTTCTGAGATACTGTTCAGGACTCTAGGTCCCGAGTGTGGTGCCTTAGCTCTGAGCATTCAGGTCTTCGTGGTCTTGTAGACTTGCTGATACCTGTAGAGAAAAGTAATCGTTTAACAGGAGCAAACAGAATGCTGTTGTGTGTGCAAATGCCCTTTCATCAAACATCGTATAAAAGAAGAACAAAACAGAAGGGATAAGTGTCACTTGAACTACCCTGCTTGTCTCTACGCAGGAAATGTTTTATTCAAGAGAAATGCACTCTCCTTATGACTAACTGGCCAGGGAAGACAAAAGTTCACAGAGAGAATGGCCCATTCTCTTCTCTGGTCATGGGAAGGCAGCTTACAGAGTGCCTCGACAAAGTTGAGTGTTTTCAAGAGTGTCCTCCAATGGGACAGAGACATCAGAAAAGGAATCTAAGGACTGTGGATGAAACTTTCTAAAACTCAGCAGATCCATTTGGAATGAATGCCGAAGACTTGAAACATCAAATTTTCTAATTTTACAGAGGAGAGTTAAACTGGATTTGTTTTAGATTGAGAAGGTAGATAATGTTTGTTCAGTACTTTTTAATTCCCAGAAGAGTTAGAGTAATATAAACACAGTATGGGCAGAAAAGAGTCAGTAAGAAATTTAACTGTTAGACTTTATATAGGAGATCCCCCATTTAGTGCAACTGCTTCTACAGAGGATTGTGTTCTTAGTCTTCTTTTCTTCTGGATCTAGCCTAGTGCCTGGCACTTGCTATGTCCTCAATAAATATTTAGTGAATTAATAAACAAGCCATCCATATTTCTACATTTTTGTTATACGTATCATGAGAATAATGTTTTAGTTCATAAAAGGCAGGGAAGGCACTAGTTCAGCTAAGTTGTCATTAGCAGAACAATTGTTAAATGATTGTCCTGTTTTCAAAGAGGCTGGCAAACATTCTCCTGTGCCCCCATTGCCCATCACCCAGTGGGCACCCTGTGCCCCCAATGCCCTTCACCTCCAGTGAAGAAGGAAGCCCCTGGTGCAGCAGGGGCTTTGCACTGGGTGTCACTTCTAACTGGGCAGATTCTGGCTGGCAATGCCTGAGCAGCAGTATTTTGAATATAGTCCTCCAGTGTGTATGGAACAAAACCCTTTGGAAAAGCATAGGATGTTAAGTATCTTAAGATATATTTATTCTCGGTGAAAACGTTTCCTGAAAGTATCGTTTTAAGTTTTGTTGTTGCTATGTTTTCGTAAGACTCTTAGGACTACACTATGAAAGAAGCAAACTGCAAATAGGGATCTTTTTGTGAAAGTAAATTCCATTCTGATTTAGTGTGTGGTCTTTAAAGCCTCATTTGTCTCTCTTACAGTAGTGTTTCAAACAGAATGGGAAAAACAAATTGTCAGCGTTTATCCGGGTGGGGAATATTTACAAACCTTCGATTAAATTTGCGGTGGTTGGTCACATGGAGACAAGAACATGAAGGAATACCTGACGAAAATATGCGAGACAAAGAGAGAAAAGTTAAAGCTGTTAGTCATGGACACTTCTGATGCACTTTACACAGGGGTTAGTTTCTGCACTATATTGTGTTATTATTTTCCTTACGGTTCGAATCTTACCTTCCATTTTGTGCTTGGGAGAGGGAAAATGGACAAATTGTGAACAAGATGAATAAGTCAACAAAGAAGAAAGGGATGCAAAGCGGTCTTGTAACGTGAATATGTGTTCTCGAGTTCTCTCTGAAGTTTTGATATAACTAAGTGGGTAACTGTTTTAAAAATCTTATTTTATACCATTGGTGAGAACATACGTTATTGCCCAGAGTATTCCTTTTACAGAATGAAATTTCAATATGTGACAGAACACTAAGTTTTATTAGGTATCTAAAACCAAAAAAAAAAAAAAAAAAAAACAACCCAACAGGTTCTTTTTAGAGAATGGGTGATGGAATTCTTGTGAAGGTTTTATTAGCAACTATCAGCTGGAATTAACAAATACTTTTGGTTAAGCATGGGAGGAAACTTGTCTGTTTTATCACAGTCAAACGCTTTCAATAAAAGTTAGTGTTAAGGTACAAACAGATACCTATATACAAAACTACTTTGTCTTGGGATAGGTGCATTCTTACTACTAGTAGTATCATGAATTTTAATCATCCAAAATAAGTTGATAAAAAGGCAAAAGACAAATAAAGAAATAGGGCTCCTAGTAAAGACATCAGAGCCTGTGAGGTCCTTATCCTGCAGAATAAAGAAGTAAGTATTACGAGAATCAGACTTTATTTTTGTAGACCTGGTTTTCTTAGATTCAGTTTGTGCTTTCTCAAATGTTTTCTCCATTTTCTATACTTTTTCCAAATTTTGTTCTTTTCTCCTCCCTTCAAAACTTTTCTTATACTCTCCCCTAAAAAGGAGTATTTCTATTAATGATCAGTGTTAACGGTGCAAAAGATTTTTAAAGATACAACATGAAAATTGAGTGTATTACTACTAAAATTCCAGTATTAAGATAGTGTAATTGTCTTCTAGTTTTATTTGTCCTCCCTGTGTTTCACCATATGAAGAGAACATCATCTAAGAAAAATAGTTTGAAGGTAATTACAGAACAAACTTCTATGTCATGGATGAAGATATATGCTAGTCGATTCATTTTTTTTATTTCAAAACCACTGTGTTTTGGACTATTAGATAAAATCTGCCTTTGAGAATCACAATAGAACAGGAAATGGAGAAAATTTTAAAAATCATTTAGTTGTGCTCTTCACTTTATAAATGAGGGAACCGAGGTCCAGAGGGATCAGTGACTTTTGCAAGATTGTGTGGTTAGTTAATGGCAAAACCAAAATGGCTACCAAGGATTCCTGTGCCCTATATTGTGATGAAAATCTTAAACTTGCAAGGAAAAATCACTCTATGGCTAATGTTAGATAAATTTTTGTCAATAAGTAAGGCACAGCATAATGGTAAATGCTCTGGAGAATAGACTATTCATTTCCACCCACTCTCAGACTTGTCCTGGTGGGTAGCAGGCCCTGTGTAACCTGTGTACCCACAAGGGCAATAGAAGGTTGAGTCTTTTTCTTCTAGAGCCACATACACATTGAGTGGTGTTCAATATTGATTTGGACATGAGGGACCCCCTAAAGAGGATCGTGAGCCACCTTGTGTGTTGCTCCTCTCTCTTCTCTTCCATGCAGACCTTATCCCATGTTATTGCTTTGCAAAAGTCAAATTATGTATATTCATCATTGAATATGACAGTAATATATACTTTATTTTCCAGATGGAGAAAGTCTTTTCCATAAAAATCAATAACTTAAAAAATGTATATTAGTTAAGAGTAACTTGGAAATGATTCAAAGGAAAAATAAAGCTATTTTCACCATTCGTAAATCCAAGTGAATCATAAAACTTTCAGTGGTATTTGGATCAAAATACGGACTGCTTTTTTTTCAGTTCATCGAAGTCACGTAGGAATGTGGAATAATCTAATGTGAATGTTCTTAAATTATTTTGTTATTATGTATTGCCTTTAGTTTAAATTTCTAGGTAGAACTAAAATGGTCAAGGCATGTTTTTAAATCTACATGTTCATAAAAACATTTCTTTCCAAATATCAAGAGCAAAGTGTGTTAATGTCAGAGAGCCCAAGCTCAAAAACATTTTAAGCTTACATAGTTTTTCTATTTAACTCTTATGTTAAGCTAATTTATACTTAAAATATTTTTATATTTTAGGTCACAATGTTGGGTTCTTAAAACCTAAACAAAAATATTTTTCAAATCTTACAGAGGGGCATCTGGGTGGCTCAGTGGGTTAAAGCCTCTGCTTTCGGCTCAGGACATGATCTCAGAGTCCTGGGATTGAGAGCCTTCCCCCCCTCCCCAGTCTGGCTCTCTGCTCAGCAGGGAGCCTGCTCCCTGTATCTCTCTGCCTACTTCCCCGTCTCTCTCTGCCTACTTGTGATCTCTTTATCTGTCAAATAAATAAATAAAATATTTAAAAAAAAGAAAGATTTCTGAGAAATAATTTCAGCAGAAGTTAAAATACACTAAAACCATTCAGGAATACAGGAAAGGAGATTTCACTGCTTGTGTTAAATGAAGAGTTGCCTTTAAAAATATATTTTCAGAATATTATGTAATTTTGGTACATGTTTATAATAATATTGCTTTAAAAGTGAAATCAATTAATTGTTTCATTATTCAAACTGAGCAAAATACTAGAATAGTATAAAAAGGTCATAAAATAAAATATGTAGGTGGTGGCTGATTTATGTCCTTTTTCAGTCTTAGCTATTTCAGATGACTTGCAGTTTAATAATTTAGTTTAATGGCAACAATTAAATTCTTTCTCTAAGTATCCAATTTCTTTTTGACCATGCCACTTCCATGTGTTCTCTTAGATATGAGTTAACAAGATAAATGAGCGCAAAAACTATGAGTAGGCTGCAAAAGGGAAAATGCTCCTGGAGAACATCTGTTTCGGGTAAAGCAATTTAATTACAAAGATCATGGTGGTATCGTCAGGATTTATTTCAAGAGAAGAGCAAGAAGCAAAAGAGGACAGTGGGAACCCTTGACACCCTCCTTCCTCATAGAATTTTATCATCAGCAATGAAGGGGCCAAGAAAAATCTGCTTTCTTTTGTTTTCCTTTGTATCAATTTCCTCTTCTGAAATAAGGAAGTCTAAACAAAGTATTCTGGCTCTTGAAATAATATATATATTATGTATATAATACATATACATAACAAATATACACATATACATAATAGACACATATACACACATATTCCAGTTTTAGGTATATTGAGATGTACTCTCAGAACAGTAAAATCCACTTTAGAGAGATTCTAGAGACTGCCAATTTTCCTGAGGTTTCCAAGCCTATTTTTTAATTCATAGAATGATCATATGAATCATAGAATGAATCATAGAATGATTCAACATCCTTGTTAGGAATGTGTAGTCTCAGGATCAATAATCCACCTATGTACCTTCAAGACCAACAAAAAAACTTTGTAATAAAGCTTATGTTGGTTTAGGAAGTATCATGAAGTAGACTGTGATTTATGAAGAAATGGTAGTTTACATTAAAAACAAAAAAGATTATAGGAGAAGTCAGCTATTGTACAATTTGCTTAGATATTAATTTTAGCATCATTAAAACTTTGATGGAACTGTGGCACCTGGGTGGCTGAGTCGGTTAAGCATCAGACTTTCAGTTTTGGGTCAGGTTACGATATCAGGGTTGTGAGATCAAGCCCCATATCTGGCTTCACACTCAGTATGGAGTCAGCTGAGATTCTCTCTCCTTCTCCCTCTGCCCTTCTCCACCATGCACATCTCTCTCTAAAATAAATAAATAAATTAAAAAAACTTTGATGGAATAATAGTGTGATTCATTAACGTATTTCTTTAGTGGCAGTATTTGAGATAGTAAATATTCATAATTGAAGGCAGTTGTCACACCTACTGGATGAACAAGCAGGAAAAAACAGTGAGGTCAAAGCCTTCAGAAAGTTCATAGGAGTGCCCATGTTAGTTCTTCTCTTTCTCTTCACCTACCTTAGTTGCCTCTCAGATCCACACACGAACCAAGAGAAACCCTTTCTGATCACAAATGAAGAGAAGGAAGCAAGAGACATCTTATGATACCATTGATACCATTTTGAATGAAACGAAAAAAATTAGAGCTATACGCCAAGTCAAGCACATACAAAGTGTAGATTAATAGACTGAAGTCAGAGAGTATCTCTCGGCATGTATTTCAAGGTCCATCAGTGGGCTGTGCAAGCTCCTCTGAAGGCTTTAACATGAATCCAGACTTGCAAGTTCTTTTTTTGTTGTTTTTACAGGTAAGTGGTCTGAAAGACCTTGGAATTCTATTTTTCTTTGTATAATTAAGGATTAATTACTGAAATTAAAAAAAAACATTTCTGATAGTTGCTAACATAGTATGCATAAACTAAAATTAGCCTGATAGTCGGGGTGCCTGGGTTGCTCAGTCTGTTGAGGGTCTGACTCTTGATTTCCATTCAGGTCATGATCTCAGGGTCCTGGAATCAAGCCCTGCATCAGGCTTCACGCTCAGTGGGTAGTCTGCTTCTTTTTCGCCTTGTCCCTCTGCCCCTCCTCTTGCTCACACTCTCTCTTTCCTCTCTCTAGAATAAATAAATCTTTAAGAAATAAAATAAAGGATAGTATAATTTTCTAAAGACTTTAATTTCATAATCTTAATAGAATTTCAGTGATTTAATATGATAAAGCTCTTCTTATACAGTAGAGCTAATGAGTGGTAAAATTCAAGACTTGAAAACATGTCTCACACTAGCAGAGTACTCTTTATAATTCATTCAGCTGAGTAATAGGTTGGATCACAGAACCACATTTCAGTACCTTTACAGTCTGGAACAGGATGCTAAATCCAAGAAGAGGAAATTTAATTAGTAGTAAAAATTACACAGTTTTAGACTTCATTTTGAAATAACACCTGCAAAATATAGAATTTAAGTCTTTTCTTTGTGTATACTCATGAGAAATACTTTCAAACTTTAGGAGGAACATTGATGATGAACTTGAGTTTGTGCAGGGAAGGGTGACAAGTCTGGAAACATGTACAGTTAAAATAACTGAAACAACCCAGAGGAGGAAGGAGTTAGAGCAAATGAAATTGGTGTCAAATGGATGAGGGATTCTTTATCCTGTAGAGTTCTGTCTTCATTTGTGGAAATGCAGAGAAAAGATATGTTATATAATGACATAAAAGAGAACATTTTCTTCTGCATTTCAGTTTTCTACTCTGAAAGAGGATAAGGAGTAATAAAGAAACATATAGTTAGCATGAAAAATCCTTGGAGCATGTAATAGATGATGTGATGTACTTCCCAGTACTGCCTTTGGAATGAAGGACTACTTTTCCTAGCTGTTTGGCATGCTGCTGATGGACAGGTCTCAGCTATTATAGGGTTGCAGAAGTGGTATATCTGGGATCAGGCACATGCAGGACTGGGGTCACAAGCAGGAGACCCAGACCCTTGGGAGTCCCATGTCTTCTTATCACTGATGTCCCAGTGCTTCTCCCTTCATTCACTCCTATAGTCACACTGGGGGAACTCAGTTTATAAAAGGAAATAAGGCATTGAGCACATGAGATCTAGTGATTATATCCCATCCTACACCCTCTAGAAGCTCTCCTTTTTAAGGAGAAGAGTTTCTCTCCAGGAGAAGAGTTCAGAACTTCAATCTCTCCTCACACTCCAAAACCACCTCCTGGTCCAAGTAACTATCTTGTCTCTTTACTTCTACTCTTGAGTCCCACATCATCCACCACATAACACCTAGAGTGAAACTTTGACAATAGAAATCAATCATGCAATTTCCTCTGATGAAAACACTCCAAAGGTTTCCCATTGTCCTCAGAATAAACTTAAACTTCATGGCCCCAGACTATACAGATCTTATTTCCTCCTACCAGTCTCCCTCTTGCTCACTTTGGCCAGCCACATTGGCTTCACTCTTTCTTGACCATGTCAAAATCTTTGCCGTATCGGAATATTGCTTTACTCTGTGTCCCCTCTGCTTAGAATGTCCTTTCTCCTGATCTTCGCATGATTGGTGGCTTCACTTCCTTCAGATCCAGGTTCAGGTACCTGGACAAATGTTACTTCCTCAGAAGGGTCTTTCCAGACCACTTTATCTAAAATACCCTCACACCATCCTTCACAATATATATGCTTAGTTTGCTTTAATTTTTTTCAATATACACAAAACACCACACAATTCTCATGAGATAGTTATGTAAGTATTAACTTGGAATTTGGGTATTAATTGCTGTTTACATATAATTATCAGATTCCTCACTCAGTGTAAACCCCATGAGAATGAGTCTTTTTCCTCTCTTGTTTATAACTCTAGCACTGCTTGGCACATGTTAAGTGCTCAGTAATTATTTGTTGAATTAATGAATGATGAAGGCATTTGTTAAATGTTGACCAACTGATGGTCTCTGAATCTGCTGCCTTTTTTTGCAGTGGATCTGTCTTCTTTTTCTATGTAAGAATAAATCAAATGGAAACATTCTTAAACATACTGTGAATGTGGGGCGCCTGGGTGGCTCAGTGGGTTAGGGCCTCTGCCTTCCGCTCAGGTCATGATCTCAGGGTCCTGGGATTGAGCCCCACATCGTGCTCTCTACTCAGTGGGAGCTTGCTTCCCCCTTTCTCTCTGCCTGCCTCTCTGCCTACTTGTGATCTCTCTCTGTCAAATAAACAAATAAATTCTTAAAAAAAAAGATATCGTGAGTGAAAGATCATTATATTCATCCCTCTTAAAAGAAAAGTTACTTTTTACATGGCTAGATTATACAGCCTATTGCTCTAAAGGAAACGTTTGCTCTTGAGCTTGCTT
Source organism: Nasua narica (assembly GCA_028533885.1). Taxonomy (NCBI): domain Eukaryota; kingdom Metazoa; phylum Chordata; class Mammalia; order Carnivora; family Procyonidae; genus Nasua; species Nasua narica. The sequence continues at coordinate 139,465,787 of CM052800.1, read as the reverse complement.
TGGTAAGAGTGTTTGATACGCCTGGCCCAGATTTTAATTATAAACTTCCAGATGAGTCATTCTTTCTTTGGGAACATTTATCCTACCTGTTTCCACCATTTCCTCTGGAGAGGTTAATCTAAATTCTGATAATACCAAGAAGGGCCGAACTTGAGTGTTCTTTTAATTAACAAATTTAAATGGCTTCTTTTGAAGGTTTTCTTTTATTTGAAATGCTTTAATTATGACTTTTAAAATTGAAGTCAGCTGTTAATACATAATTCAGTAACTAACATCACTGTTGTCTTCCTCAATGGTATAGACAAAACACTTTTGTAAAGTAAATCTTTGCCTATTGTTACAGTAAAGTTCATGAGCCCTCAAGCCTAATATTTTTAAGATAATTTTTAATTATCTTAAATGAACAACCATTTGTAAGCATATCTAAAATGAACAACCATTTGTAAAATAGAAGCATATCTAAAATAGAAGCATATCTAAAATGAACAACCATTTGTAAGCAGGAGAACTTATTGGTTTACATTTTATTTAAACAAAAAGATTCGATGAAATGTCCAGGTCATCAACCTAAGAGTTTGCTTTTGTTTTGTAGAAGTCAAGACTACTTTATATTCAATTTAGATATTAAATGGCATTTCTCAGAAACATTTGGAATTAGAGAAAACTACAAAAATACAATTGGATATTAAATTGCATCGTAGATATTAAATGGCATTTCTCAAAAACATTCAGAATTAGAGAAAACTACAAAAATACAGTTGGAAATGATCTTGCATAGCCTTTGTCAGAGATTTTGGGGCATGAGGGTACCACCTTTAGGAAACTAAAGTGACCTGGGCCAAATAGCAGCATAGCTTCTCTGTGTTCTTCTTCCTTTAAAGGCAAGATTCACTCTCAGACAGAGGAAGATCTGGGTAAAATTTAACTCAAGATAGATTGTAAAGGACAATGTGCAGTCAGCTACTGTGGTAGAGAGAATAATGGCCTACAAAAAATGTCCATATCCTAATACCTTGAACTTGTGAGTATTTTAACTTACACAACAAAGATACTTTGCAGATGTGATTAAGTTAAGAACCTTGAGATTGGGAGGTTATCTTTGATTATCCAGGTAAGCCCAGTATAATCAATCATAAGCGTCCTTATAAAAAGAATACAGGAGAAATCAGAGTCAGAAGAGAAGGCAATATAATAACACAAGCAGAGGTTGGAATGATGTGGCCATGAACCAAGGTTTATCAGCAGCCTCTAGAAGCTGGAAAACGCATTAAATGGATTTTCCTCTGAAGGCTCCAGAAGTAACCAGCCATGCGGACCCCTTGATTTTAGCCGCATAAGACTCATTTTAGACTTCAGACCTCCAGAGTTGTAAGAGAACAAATTTGCATTATTGTAAGCCATTAAGTTTGTGGTAATTTGTTACCGCAGCAATAGGAAACTAATACACCTACCAAAACTAGATGAGACATGTGTTTCATAGTGTCCTAAAAAATGTTCTGTCCATGTGAGTTGCCAGGAAAATCCTCCCTGTTGTGGTAACAGTGTCAGGTTTGTGAACAGGGATGGTATTCATTTATCTGTTTAATGATGGATAGTTATTGAGTACCTAGCATGCTGTAGAAATCATTTTAGGTATGGGGTTACTGCAGCAAAAAGACATCATACTGTCAAAGAGCCCTTCTTACTTGTTAAATATTAGCTTGTAACCCATCCTCTAAGTTTTGGCATAAACTCTTCAGATTGCGGTTTTGAGGCAAGGTGACACAGATGAATGGAGATCTACTTCAACATATAAGTTTAATTTAAGCCTAAGCATACTCTGTATCTTAATTCTTTTCTGTATCTGTTCAAGTCTAATCCGAACGTAGTGCAATGATTCTTGAGCAAAATGCATTATCGTGAGAAAGACATACCAAAATCTCCAGAAGTATGTGTGTAATTTGTGTAAGGCTACTTTAAAATTGCTATTGCTTTAATTTTTGTTATATTATTTGATACATTGGGAATTTACAAATGAAATTAAATGAGCACATGAAATTTAAGGTTTAGAAACACTGACTGAGAAATTCCTCATACCTTATTTTTCCTCTTTGTTATTGCTGTGGCAGCATCATATTGCTTTGAATCTAGTTCCTCAACTATGTATTAATTTTTCCATGATGAGGACCACATCTTAGTCAACCATGTACCCCACAACTACTATAGGACTTACCATTTACTATTTGCTCGATGCATGCTTAATGAATTTGAATTCCAATTCTGAGATTTTAAAGATTATTTGCTGAATATTTTATAATTCCCAAGGTAGTTTTCACAATGCTGATGCCAGCAAAGACATTTAGTACTTCTGATCAGCCAATTAATTATTTAATTAAAAGTATCCTGTGTCAATTTTATCTTTAGATTATTTAACTAATCCTCCTTGACTACTTTGATTAATTTTTTTCTGGGATTCTAAATGGAAAGTCTTTTTAAAAATTACATTATATTTTTATAAAATTAATTTGTTATCTTACGGACTGGCTAGTTAGGGCTCATTTGTATTTTGTGCTTCATAAGTCATTGAATTTATGTGAAAATATTTATTTCCTTATTCTTTGACTTCTTTTTTTCTTCTACCCAAGTGGGAATTCCTTTTTTTTAAAGTTTTTGATTTATAAATGACTGTTTTCCATAATGTATTTATATCTTATTTTATATGTAAAGTATTACATTAATTTGAAAATTAGACTTTACTAGCAGTTTGAAATGGTTAAGTAGAGCAGTTTTGCTTTACTCATGTCAGCCCCTCCCCCAAGCCAGTACAGCTCAGTGTTGAGAGAGAGAGATCCACCCTATCTGCAATTCTTCCTTGGAGGAAGCAGTGACTTTGCAGGACAGAAGGAAGTGGGATGATATATTCAAAGTACTGAAATAAAAAAAACTCTGCCAGTCAAAAATACTATGCCTGGCCAAACTGTCCTTCAAAAATTAAGGAGAGATAATGACATGGTCAGACAAACAAAAGCTGAGGAATTACATCACCACTAGGTCTGATTTACAATAATGGCATGTGAGTTCTTCAAATTACAATGAGGGGATGCTAATTAGTAACATGAAAACAGAAAGTATAAAGGTAAATATAGTGCACCTGGGTGGCTCAGTGACTTAAGAATCTGCCTTCAGCTCAGGTCAGGATCCCAGGATCCTGTGGCTGAGTCCCACATTAGGCTCCCTGCTCAGCCAGGACCCTTCTTTTCCTTCTCCCATTGCTCCTCCCCTCTGCTCACGCTCTCTCTTTCTCTGTCAAATAAATAAAATCCTAAAAAAAAATAAAAGTTAATATATAAAAAGAGAATACTGTAATAATGGTGGGTAAATTACTTTTAATTTTAGAATAGAAATTATAATGACAAAAGGTTAAGCATATAACTATAAAAACTTGTTAATAGATTCAAAATACAAAAAGATGCCAACTGTGTTATCAATAACATAAAGTGTGGGGGAAGTAAAATGTAGACTTTTGGAATGTGCTTCAAATTAAATTATCAGTTTAGACTGTAATAACTAAAGACATTTTATGTAATCCTATGGTAACCATTTATACTTCATTGTATAATTTATATATATGATACACCCAAAAAAAAGGAACCAAAGAACATCATTACAAAAAACAAACAAAACACAAAGGAAAACAAATGAAGAAAAGAGAAGCAAAAAGAGAAGAAAACAACAACAGCCACACATAAAACAATTAACAAAATTGTGATAGTAGTCTTTTCTTATCAATAATTAAAAATAAATGTGTTAAACTCTCCAGTCAAAAGACATAGAGTGGATAAATGGATAATAAAACAAGACCAAATTAGATGCTGCCTACAAAACATTCACTTTTAGATTTAAGATACACATAGCCTGAGAGTGAAGGGATGGGAAATGATAATCCATGCAAATGGTAACCAAAAGAGAGCAAGTATTGTTACATTTATCAGATAAGATAGACTTTAAGTCAAATACTGTTGTATGGAACAAAGAAGAATATTATATATAATAATAATATAATATATATAATTATATAAGGATATTATATACTATTATATAATTATTATATAATATTATATATTATATATATCTATATATATAAATGATATATAAATATATATTCTAATTCATTAGGAAGATATAACAATTATATATGCACCCAATGCCAGACCACATAAGGATATAAAGCACATATTAACGAAACAGAAGGGAGAAATAGACAACAATGCAATAATAATAGGTTACTTTAATACCACAATTTTAACAATGGATAGACCATCCAGACAAAAGAAAATCAATAAGGAAAGAGTAGACTTGAACAACACTATAGACCAAACAGACCTAACAGACATATGTAGAATACTTTACCCAATAGCAGCAGAATGCATATCTTTTCCAAGCATACATGGGACATTCTCCAGGACAGACCTCATGTCAGGTCACAAAACAAGTCTTAACAAATGTAAGAAAATTAATATTATACCTAATTTCTTTTCTATACATAATGATATAAAATAGAGATCAATTACAGTAGAAAAATTGCAAGTTCTACAGATATGTGGACATTAAATAACACAGTCCTAAACAATCAACAAGGCCAAGAAGAAATCAAACGGAAAATCAGAAAATATCTTGAGACAAATGAAAATGAAAACACAAAAGATCAAAACTTGTGGAATGCAGCAAAGGCAGTACTAAGAGAGAAATTTATAGCAAGGCAAATGCCTACATTAAAAAAGAAGAAAGATCTTAAATAAGCAACCCAAACTTAAACCTCAAGGAACTAGAAAAAGAACAAACTAAGCCCAAAGTTAGCATAAGGAAGAAAATAATGAAGAGTAGAAATAAAACAAAGACTAGGAAAACAATAGAAAAGAAAATCAATAAAACTAAGACTTGGTTTCTTTGAAAAGATAAAAAAGTTGCCAGACTAACAAAAAAAGAAGAGTCAAGTTAATAAAATCAGAAATAAAACAGAAGACATTACAATTGATGCAACAGAAATAAAAAGGGTCCTAAGAGACTGCTGTGAACAACTATAGGTCAACAAATTGGATAACTTAGGAGAAATGGATAAATTCCTGATAACATATACATTACCAAGACTCAGTCATCAAGCAAAAAGAAAACTTGAACAGACCAATAATGGGTAAAGAGATTGAGTTACTAATAAAACCTCCTCACAAAGAAAAGCTCAGGCCTAGATTTCACTAGTGAGTTCTACCAACCATTTAAGAAAGAATTAATGCCAATCCTTCTCAAACTCTTCTAAATAATTGAGGAAGAGGGAATACTTCCAAAGTCATCTTATGAGGCCAGCATTACTCTGATACCAATCCAGACTACAGAAAAACAAAACAAAACAAAACATAACACTACAAACCAGTATCCCTGATGAATATAGATGCAAAAGTACTCAACAAAATACTACCAACTGAAATCAACAATAAATACACTTTGATTAAGTGGGATATACCCCAAGAGGCAAGGATGGTTCAACATATACAAATCAATATGGATGATTCACCACAAAACAAAATGATGGGTGAAAAATCATATGATCACCTCAACAGATGCAAAAAAAAAAAAAAGCGTTTGATAAAATGTAACATCTTTTCATGACAAAACCTCTCAACAAATTGAGTCTAGAAAGAATGTACCTCCACATAATAAAGGTCATATATTACAAGTCCACAGCTGATATCGTACTCAATGGCAAAAACTTAAAACTTTTCCTCTCAGATCAGGAACAAGGTAAGGTGCCCACTCTTGTCATTTCTATTCAATATAGTACTGGAAGTCCTCACCAGAATAATTAGGCAAGAAACATAAATAAAAGACATTCAAGTCAGAAAAGAAGCAGTCAAATTATCTTTATTTGTAGATGATATGATCCTATATGTAGAAAACCCTAAAATACTGAGGAAAAACCCCCAACAACTGTTAGAATTAATAAGCAAATTCAGTAAAGTTGTAGGATACAAATAATTGATATACAAAAATGACCTGTATTTCCATACACTAAGAACAAACCAACAAAAAAAAGTAAGAAAATAATTCTATTGATAATAACAGCAAACAGAATAAAATTCTTAGGAATAAACTTAACCAAAGAAGAGAAAGACTTGGACACTGAAAACTATATAACATTGATGAAAGAAATTAAGGGAGATACAAATAAATGGAAAGACATCCCCAATTCATGAATTGGAAGACTTAATATTGTTAACATGCTCATAATACAGATTCAATGCTCTCCCTGTCAAACTCTACATGGCATTTTTTCCCCTATTTCTGTAAATACAAATTTATATGGAACCACAAAAAAAGAAAAAAAAAAAAACAAACAAACCAGAATAGTCAAAACAATCTTGAGAAAGAAGAAAGCTGGAAACATCACACTTCCAGATTTCAAAATATATTTAAAAACTACCATAGTTAAAACAGTATGGTACTTGCATGAAGACACTAAATATACATCAATGGAACAGAATAGAGAACCCCCAAATCAACCCCTACATGTACAGTCAACTGATCTTTGACAAGGGTGCCAATAATACACAATGGGGAAAGGATAGTCTCTTGAACAAAGGTTGTCGGCAAAACTGAATATCCCCATGCAAAAGATTGACATTGGATCTTTACCTTATACCATACACAAAAATCATCTCCAAATTGATTAAAGACTTAATGTAAGATTTGAAACTGTAAAACTGCTAAAAGAAAATAGAGGGGAGAAACTTCTTGACATTAGTCTCAGAAATGATTTCTTGGAAATGACACCAAAAGTATAGGCAACAAAAGCAAAAGTAGACAAGTGGGACTATATCAAACTCATAGAAGCAGAGAAATGGTGGTTGCCAGGGGCTCCAGGTGGAAGAAATGAGGAGTTGTTGTTCAATGAGTATAGAGCTTAAGTTATGCTAAATCAATAAATTCTAGAGATCTGTTGCTTAGAGTTAACAATATAGTATTGTGTGTTTGAAAATGTGTTGAGGGTAGAAATGAAACAAGAAACAAAACAAAGGTGGGGCACCTGGGTGGCTCAGTGCTTTAAAGCCTCTGCTTTCGGCTCTGGTCATAATCTCAGAGTCCTGGGATAGAGCCCCACATGGGGCTCTCTGCTGAGCAGGGAGCCTGCTTCCCCTTCTCCCTCTGCCTGCCTCTCTGCCTACTTGTGATCTCTCTCTGTCAAATAAATAAATAAAATCTTAAAAAAAGTAACAAAACAAAGGGACATAAGGAAACTTGGGAGATATTGTATAGATGTTTACAGGTGATGGTATACAGGTGTTTGTGGTGATGGTATACAGGTGTTTGCATGTGTCTATTGTACACATTATTCTACACATTAAACATGTGCAGTCACTGTATATCAATTATACTCAGTAATGATGTTAAAAAAGAAATTCTGTCTAAAATAATGAAATACCTAACTGTGAATATGTCTCTAAAAGTATTAGTGATGTTTCTTTAAATTTAATGCTGACCACAATGCTTTGTAATTTTCCTTTCAAAAACTGGATTTTCCCAGCATGACACCCAGTGCTGGCATTAGTAAGAGACACTTAAAAAACACTCATGCCAAGGAGTTAACAGGAAATATCTTGGCAAATTCAGAGTCAAAGGGAAAGCACAAAATTGTCAGAACACATATCGTGTTTCTCAGAATTATCTGTATCATGTTGGAAGTTTTTATACGGAAGTGTGTGTTGACACAAATGATTAAGGCCAGGATTCCTACAATTGACAGGAAAATGACCTATAAATAATGACCTGTGATGGACTTGTCATACAGTCATTAAGTGAAATATTCTAGTACCAGTTTTCTCCCTTTGGTATCCCACTTTCCGGCTTCTGTGAAGTACTTTTCCTCTGCAAAGATCACTCATTTTATCTGAGACCATCAAGTTTTCTTTGGGCTTTATCAAATGATAATTTCATTCTCTCCCTATTGTAGATAACAATATCAAATAGAGTTTCACAAAGAGGTGTTCCTCACAAAGAGGAACACATTTTGCTTGCACAGAAATTTTCTCTGGAACGCTTCTTATTTCCCTTTCTATATAAAGAGCAAAATAAAATGCTAGAAATGTTGAAAGTTTAGGATTTCTTAAGTTTAGGATAAAAGTTAATTTTTACAAATCATTAAGCAATCAGTTTGCCAATTATTTTATGTAAAACAGAATCTATTTTTTTCTATTAAATTAGTATAGTTCAAGATAAATGGTAAATTGTATTTAGAAATGTGCAAATGAGTTAAATATTACAATTCCATCATTTTACCATATATATCCATATGAAAGATGTAAATTTCTGGAAAATTATTTTATTAACTAAACATTTAATCAGAGTTTCTTCAGCTAAGGGATACAACTCTCAAGGCTTACAGGAAAGTTAATAGTGGAGACAGTAAATGGAAAGTATAGTTCTCTTTTAGTTTTTATGGTCTCTAGTAGGGTCCCCTTCTCTGTTGTCATTTCTCTTCCTCAACCCCAAAACACTCTGTGGACCAGTGGTCTACTTTTTCCTTCCTTCTTTCTTCCTTTCTTTTTTCATGTTAATAGAGGATTATAGTGGAAAAGTAATATGTGATTAGCATTATCTTCTAAATCTACAAGCAAGATGTATGTTTTTAGGCACTCAGAGGAAAAGAAAATGGAGAATTTAAAACCATGTTACAATGATCATATCGTATTAAATCAATATATAATATGATAAAAGCTAACATGGAATTAGGGCTGAGAAATGCTTACAAAAATCACTCTATCACCAAGGACAGAATCAATATCCTGTACCTACTATATTCAATGATTTACTATGTTGCTTATTCTAAATGCTATTGTTGGATAACTCATTTTTTTACAACACACATGACCACTTTGAAAACCCCTCTGTAAATCATCTCACATTAAATGATACCTAAGAAAGAAATAACACACTGGTTTTGCCCTAATGTTCAATGGTTCAGAGATAAAGTCACCTTAGAGTTATTGCATTTAGATCTTCATTTTACAGACAGTGAAAGCGAATTTGAGAGAGTTTAGGGTAAATGTCACCTTCCTATGTTTACATGGCCAAAAGCAAAACTGGTTTCTAAACCAGTGAGATTTTGATACAACATGATGTATGTCTGCAGGGCAATTCTAATTAGGGGACCAGGGTTAATATTTCCCTGGAACTAGCAATTTCTATTTTCTCTCTGCCATCCTCCTACACTCTCTTTCGACTGTCAGTGTATCAGTCAACATTGCTGTGTGATTTACTCTATAGGCTGGAGAGTATGAAAAGAGTCCCAGCCCTGCCCTTAAAAAAACTCCCTCATAATCACAATGGAGAGACAAAACATGAATGTGTGAAAATAAGTACAGGAGAAATACACTATTAACAGTTGGGTCCCGTTCCTTCCAGTCAAGTCTCAAATGGTGTCTCCCTCTTCAATAAATTTACCCCTTGAACCTCTTCCATAAAAGCTACATGAAAACCTTTCTAGAGGATCTCTTTGAGTCTACTCTTTCTCTACCCGAAATCATCCACAGGTGTCTTTTCAGAAAGAATTTAGAACTATTTGATCAGGTAAAGCAGCACTCGACACTCTATGAATCATCCCTCCAGCCAGCCTTCTAATTACTTTTCCAGCCACAGGTCTCATTATCCACCTAAAGTGGAGCTAATCTCCAGACAAACTGCATGGCCCACTATTGCCTGATCGTTCCTTTTTTTTTTTTTTTTTTTGCCACTGTGCTCCTTGTTATGCCATGCTATATTTAATTTCCTATCTTCACACCATTCATCAGAATTCTGCCATCACCTACAGCCCAGGTTGAGTGCTTCCTTTTCCACAAAGCTTTCCTTATTCAGTCAGAAGTGATCCTCTGGTGCCTAGAATATCTTTAGAAACATGGTTAAATACTGTTCTTGAGGCACTTAACACATTCACCCTTGAACTATACTTCTTTTTTTAAAAAATTTTTTTAAAGATTTTGTTTATTTATTTGACAGGGAGAGAGATCACAAGTAGGCAGAGAGGCAGGCAGAGAGAAAGGGGGAAGCAGGCTCCCTGCTGAGCAGAGAGCCAGATGCGGGGCTCAATCCCAGGACCCTGAGATCATGACCTGAGCCGAAGGCCCTAACCCACTGAGCCACCCAGGTGCCCCTGAACTATACTTCTTTTATTTCTCCTGATAGAGTGTATGTTCATTAAGAACTAGAACTATCAACCTCTGATTTACCTATACTATTTAGAGAAATGATTAGTATGGCTTTTTTCATAGAAAAATCTCAGGAACTAATTTTAAAAAAATACTAGTTAAGAAGGAATTTAACGTTTATCTGGCTCAACTTCTCACTCAAAAAAGGAAAAGCAAAAGGTGAGGTGGTTTGATTTTTAGTCAAAGAAAATCTTTGCAGCATTAGGGCAGGCAAAGATTTCTTAGGACAAAAAGAGTATGATCTACACAAAACAATTTTTTTAATGGGACTTAATTAAAGTAAAACATAAAAATATTACTGAAAATGAAAAGTCAAGCCACAGGCGGAAAGAAATATTCATAACACATGTTTCTGATAAAAGACTTGAATCCAGAATATAGAAAGAATTTTCATAATTCAAAAAAAGGTTGACCAAAAAAAGGGAGATGTTATGTGAACAAACACTTCACAGAAAGTCATACAAATGGCTAATAAGCTCAGAAACAGATGTTGAACTTCATTAGTCATCAGGGAAATGCAAATTAAGACTACCATGAGATACTACTACATACCCTTAGACTAGTTGAAATTACTAAAAATAAATAAGCAAATGCACACTGAAACAAAAGCCTAATGATACCATCTGTGTCAAATATGGGTACCAACTGATACTCTGATATACTGTTAGTGGGGTTATAAAATGGTAAACCACTTTGGAAAACACTTTGGCAATTTCTCAGAGTTATATATATATATTTGTATGGATTTATCGAATCCACTACTAGCTGTTTACCCCCCCAAAATGAAAATATATACCCACAAAAAGAATGTTGTTGGCAAATTTATTCAAAATAGCCCTAATCTAAAGATAACTCAAATGTCCACCAATAGGCACATAGATACACAAATTATGAAATATTCATATGCTGGACTAAACTCAACAATAAAAAGAAAGAAACTACTTATACATGAGGGAAGATGGATAAATTCCCAAGTCATCCACTGTGTGAAAGAAGGTAGGCAGAAAAGAGTGCATATTGTAGGATTCCATTCTATAGTGGCCATGCTGCTGATGGAAATGGGATTCACTGCAAATGGGCTTGGAGAGACTTGTTGGTGTGATGGGAATGCCCTATATCCTGAGTGTTGAACTCTTACAACTTCAGAGTGTAAGAGTAAAAAGACCACATTGGCTTTTGCGAAGGGTGGATGCCCTCTCCTTGATGTCTGCTTATTCATACATTAATAAATTGATGATAAAATATGTCCCATACTTCAAGCTAATTTCAAATATATTGAGGTAGTTCAGCTTTACTACATAAACTTTGGGTAGCATTTGTAGAATTGCAACAGAGCTGAACATGAAAGAGAAATGTACAGTTTGAAAAGTCATCTTCCAAAACATTTGGGGTCAGATGTCTTCTGGTATTCAAATTGTTTGGATTTTAGAACAACAATGTGGTGTATATACTGTATTTTACATACCAACTTCAGCATCCCTTAATTAAAATATTAATATTTCTTCAGTGAAACACATGAAAATTCATACAAAGTAAGTTAAAGGTTATATATAATCCAATGTCAGTTCAGGGCACGTTTATAAGCCAAATAAATTCTAGAACCACACTCACCCAAAACTTTCAGGGTATTTTTTTTAAGGTTTATTTATTTTAGAGAGAGGAGCGCAAGTGGGAGGGACGGAGGGAGAGGGACATAGAATCTTAAGCAGACTCCACGCTGAGCACAGAGCCCGATGCGGGGCTTGATCTCAAGACCCTGAGATCATGACCTGAGCCTAAACCAAAAGTCAGTTGCTTAACCTATTGTGCCACACAGGCACCCCCAAAACTTTCAGGTTTTAAAGAGTTTTAGATTTTGAATTGCAGGTAAAGTACTGTCTGTAGTTCAATTTACCAGTAGTTTTTAACACAACTCAACAATGAATATGCCTGCTGTGCTTCAAAGTCATATAAGCGTTGTGATAAACTGTTTCTTTTATCAAATACAGAAATCCTGGCCAAGATTAAATTCATGGCACTGTTCTTTTGCAGAGGAAAACATAATCCCAGCCAAAGATAAAGTTTCTGGTTTTAGTGGGCTATGAAAATGAAGTAACATTTTTTTTACTTGAATGAAATCTCCTCTTATTATTTATTTTCATTTTAAAATTTGTACCTACATTACAAAACTACATGAAATGAAGAGTCTTTCTATTGAAAACACAGTTTTCTTCATTAAAATGAACAATAACAAAAGTGCTCAACATGGAATTGAAAACAGAAAATCTAGATTTTTCATTAGAATCATTGCTTAGTTCTCATTTAACCGGGTCAGAGTTCTCCTATGTCCTGGCCTGTATTTACCATGCATGCACATGTGTTTACACATTTGCCTCCAATCCAAAGGAAACACTGGTAACTCTGGTATGGTATGCAGGTTATGTGATATAGTACAAATAGCATGGGGATGGGAATTAGTAAACCTATCTTAAATCTGAGGTGCTCTCTTAAAACTTTTGTGCCTGCAGATAATTTAACTTTTCCAATACTGTTGAATCATCTGTAATTTTTGAGTTGTAAAGAAAATTTTTCTGGTTCATTTTTAGGATAACATGGGCACAAGATACTGTCAACCATCTGACACAGAGCAGGCACTTGATAAGTGGTAATTTTAATAATAAGTTTATTACGGTATTATTAAAAATTTAACAGTGAAATCTATGATTAAAGAAGGAAGTGTAATTGTGTCAGATATCAGCTTAGAACCTCACCTTGTGAAATGTTATTCTGCGGCTCCCTACAAGACTGTTGTGTATTTTCACCACTGGAATTTGATAAGAGCTCTATTTGATAGTGTTTGATGAAACCTCACACTGTCTGCTGCTCTGAAACGTCCTCTGTGAAGACTGTGTTCAGAAATTACAATCTAACCAGTATAAAAAAGGTTCAGAATTCTAGAACAGGAGAAAAATCTTTCACTAAATAGGAAAGATATAAATTATAATCAGGGATCATTAAAAAATTAAGGCTCTGATTGGATTTTGTCATGGTGAAGAGATTTAACTCATTTTAAGAAAGTTTGGCCATATAATCTGATGATGCCAATGAGGGAAGGTGTTTTATTGTAAAATGTCAGCTACAAATAATCAACTAGAGTCAAGTAAGCCATTTATTCTTGAAATAATTTTTTCAGATTGATTACTTCAGTATTAAATGCAGTTAAGTAACTGACTTATTCCTCTCTTATTTATTTATTTTTCACTACTCAGTTCTTATGGGAAATCCTATCTAGGTCATCATAACACAATTGAAAACAGCTGATAATGAAAAGAATGCTAATTGGTTTCCTCTCTCCCTTATCACTGGTCAGTACACAAACCAATGCTTCCACATTCTTCCTCTTGCTTGTATCCAACTTCTCTATATATCTAGACTTTAAGAACTTTTTCAAGTAATCACAAACTAACAAAGCAATGCACTGCATTGATAAACTATATTGAATAGTATACAATGCAATGAACTTGGACTAGAAATAGTGTGTTTAAAGTCATTGGATCAAATATTTATTGAATAGACACTAAGCCAAGTGCTAAGGATAAAAAGATAAGACCCAGTTTTGCCCTTTGGGAACCCAGAGTTCAGCAGGGGAGGTTTGTAAATAAACACATGCAACACAAAATGATACATGCAATAACAGATAGTAGTAAAGTAATAAACATTTAGATGAATAATAAACATGCTGGGCTTATAGAGATGCGGCCATTACAACACTCAATCCATATATTCTGGTCAAAGACTCCTGTAGCCAAACCAACATTGCTTCAAGTTAGGTGAGCCAATAACTATCAATTCTTCAACTCTACCTCCTTTAAAGAGACTGTCAGGACTGAATTCTTGAATTCTCAGGCACTTCAACCCTATTTAATTCAGCCAATATTCAAAGTCTGAGACCTCTTTAAAAATTGTATAATCTATTGGAAAAAAAACCCATTTCCTACTGCATTATGCTGTTTATCTTTCTGACACAATTTCTCACAGTTCCTCCTCCTCGTCTTTTCTCCCCACTCATTCAAAATTCCCCCTAAAAGATCTACTCCATAACATAAAAATCCCCCTATACAATCAACTTCTATTTAGAACATTCCTTCCATCTTTGCCTCAACTGGACCCTGGCCCTGTCTTGAGAACCCAGCTTCACCTGCAGGCTTTTAGACATTGCTTTTATTTTTCTGTTACCTCCATATATTAAGCATTCAAGCAGTAATGTTAGCAGATTTCAGACATTTGCTTTCCCACTGTCCAATGAAGACTCCCACTGCTATAAGGCTTGCCACTTAGTCATAGCACACACTCTCATACCTTATAGTTGGCACCTACCAGCAACTCAGTAACTCCCCATCATTCAGTGAACACCTTGACACCTAAGTCACAGATAGGCTACTCCTATAAACCGAGATTTCTGCTACTATCCTATAAGATTTTCAGATCCATGGCCAAACCATTTAGGACTCTAACTACTTGTTTCCAAAGTTCTCTTCTACTTCATTCTGACACTCATTCTTAAAGCCATAATCTTGACCTGGCCATAGCCTGAAGCTAATAAAATTCAAATCATCATCTGTCCATAAGTTTATTTTTCATCTAAAATCTATGATGACCATTCATTGATCTTTTCAGGTCTTTAGTCTTTTGACCCTTCCACACTCTACCCTACCCTAACTCTAACCCCTAACCATGACTGTGACAATAACCATAACCATAATCCTTATCTTTACTGCTTTCCTGTTAAGTTTAATGGTCCATTATTTCAGTTATTCTTTTTTTCCTTGTAAACTCCAACTCTTTGTTTTTTCATTGCATGCATTTAGCAAAACTAAGTTCTAATGAAATCAATTTTCTGTGTCTTGGGCAGTGAATGATACTGGAGGAAATAACAAACAGAGCAAAATAACATTATAAACTTATCATCACTGACTTCATCTAGTTCATTAACAAATCTCTCACTGGCCTCAATTATTCACACATTCTATACTTTTTTCAATCACTGTTTACACCACACCAGACCCATCATTTCTCAAGCCCAGATGAAATAACTCCCTAGAAGAAAAATATATAAGTTATCAGATGGTCACAACCTTAATTCTCAACCACTCAACCTATAAACCTAATTGCATTTGCACCCGTCCACTTCTCCATCCCTCCCATTCAAACAGAAGAAGCACATTGTCCTTGACATGTTAAGGTCAGTTCTTCCACCAGTGCCCTCCATTCAATCTCCTCTCACCTTCCCAGGAAGCATGCACTGTTTCTTATCTTGTTGCTCTCTCATGTAATCAAACACCTTTTTTCTCAAACAGATCCTTTCCATAAACATTTAGAATTCTTTTCATCTTAAAAACAAAACAAAAAACATAAACAAAAATAAAACTTTCCTTGACCCAGTTTTATTTCTATTATCTTCTCTCTTTTCCTCTCCTGACCTTGACAGTCAAATTTCTTGAGACAGTTGAGAACCTTCACTGTATCCCCTTCTTACCTTCCCATTCTCTTCTCAACATAGTCTGATAAGCTTAATGAACTACTACTTCACTGAAACAGTTCTCACTATCATCGACAACGACTTTCATGCCACTAAATCCAAAAATCAATTTTATGTTTCATGGCTTACTTTTCTCTGAGTAGTTTTGACCACTTTGGTTAGAAGTTAGTATAAAGTAGTTGTTAAAACTGTGGGCTCTGGAGTCAGACAACCTGGGATAGATTCCCAGATATGCCAATTACTAGCTGGGACTGAAAGCAATTAGTTAAAAAAGAAATCTCTCTGTGCCTCAGTCTCCTTCTCTGTAAAACAGAGATAAAAATATTACTTACTTCATGGGAATGTTGTAAGAATAAAGTAAATAAAAATATGTGACGTTCTTAGAACAAAGCCTGGCACCTAGTAAGTTCTCAATAAATATTACTATTAATTCTATTGACTACTCCTTCCTTCTTCAATAACTATTTTTTGGCAACTACACTTCACCCTCTCTTGATTTTGGTAGAATGGCTATTTATGTCTGCCCTGGAGACCATATAAAAATAAATAAATAAGCATCCTCAGGGGTTTAACAGTGTCAATTCAAATATAGAGTTTCTCTTGTAATCCTAAAAAAAGTCATATTTCTGTCTACATGTATTAGTTTTCATTTGTAAATGGTAGGGAAGAAATAGCTGAAAATTAAATTCAACATTTAGAATCTAGGTTAGCTATAGGATCAAAATATAAGGTATATTCACAGACTATTGAAGTGTTCTAAGTAAAAATTACAGCATTGATTGGGAAGAGCAGAGGTATTGGGTAGACATTAACAAAGATGAAAATCTTGAATCTACTTTAAGCCTTCTTTCTGTGGGGTGCTTGTTCTTCTCAAGACCTGTCCCTACCATCCCTATCATCCCTACTGTGTCCAGACCTATAATAGAGAGATCTGAATACATTCCAATAGGGACAAGTAAAAAATCCAATCCAGAGAGAAATAGGTTACACTTCAAAAGATTGCAATATTTGTCTTAAGTTATATTGGCATAAACCTAGGGAATACACATGAGAGTACATTTTAAGAATGTTAGACTAAGGAGGACAAAATATGACATTGGATTAGGCCAAATTAATCAACATAAGTATACTTATTCTTGAATTAATATGGTAGGTTGGATAAATAATAGTGTTCTCTATGTGCCTCATTTTTCTCTATGTCTCAAAGGTCAGTTCTGTTTCCCAATGGCTCCCCAGATAATATTAACACATAGTCTTAAATTACTATTTATTTTCCAGTGACTCCCAAATGTATATCTCATATCTGTTATTTCTCTGAGCCCTAAGACCTTTATATTTCAAACAATCTCATCATCTCCATTTAGATATTTGAGAAAGAGAAAGTTCAAATTCTATATGCCCAAAATTAAATTCATCATTTTTCTCCTAAAGAGAGTTCTACTACAGTGCTTCTCCTCTGTAAATGACTAGGGTATCCGCTCATTTGCATGAGTGAGAAACCTGGGATTGACTCTTAATACTTCCTTCATCTCAACTGCCAGTAACTGATGACTAAGTCTTATCTTTTTACCCACTAAATAGCTTTCTAAATTATCCACTGTTTTTATTTTCACATTTCCTCATCCCTCAGAGATTCAGCACCCGCCACTCTCTTCAACACTTAAATATCTGTATAGATCATCTATCAATATCATAGACTCTGAATTCCTTGACAGTTACTGTCCCAATGATCTTTCTTGCCCCCTATCTCAGATACTAAATTTCAAATTCATATTCTTGGGGGGAAAAATCAGGACTGCAATTTATGCAAATTTTTCATTTTAAGCAACACCTTCTCCAACCAGGACCTCCCATCTTGCCAGGTAATATCCATTAGAAAGGCAATTCTCACAATCTTTTTACCACTCTAGTACCTCAGCACATCAAGCCTCATGTCTTTGCTCTCTCCTGGTGTCCTCTCTCCTTATCCAATTTAAATTCATAGTCAGTCACAATCATTCCTCACATATGTTCTGAACCCTTTTGACTTTCTTTCACTTTTGTGGTACTGTTGCAAAATGACAACGCCAGACCAATTCTTTGCCTAATCTCTGCTTGCAGTGACAGACCTTGTCTCTTGTTTCACAGACTGGTTAATAGTTCATCAAACCTATTTTCCTTTCCACCTGGGTACAAAGCTAGACAATATTTCCCAGCTTTTGTTGATTTAAGATGTAGCTATGGCATTGAATTTTAGTCCATGAAATGTAGGTAGAAATGATGTATATCAGTTCCCGGCCTGGCATAAAAAAAATTTCTTGAGATCCTCCATTTTCTCTCTTCCCCAATTTTCCAACTAGATGTCAACATCCAGAATAACCCTGGAAAAACATGTGTTGAGCCTCAGCTGGATCACTGAAAGACCAAGTTTCACCACCTTGGATTCCACCTTCAATGCCATGTCCCACTACCCATTAGACTTTAGGTTACTGAAATATAAATTTCTATTGTGTTAGGCCACAAAGATTTCAGGGTTAATCTGTTGCAGCAGCTAGCATTACCTTAACAAATGGAACCACCACAGAACCACGTCTGTAGAAAATACACAACTGTGCTAGTTGGTCTCACTTGTAAATTCGTGATCACTAATCTTAATTGTCACCTAACGTTAACACTAAATTTCTGTGGTTGATTCAGTTTCCTACTCTCCTGGATATAATAATTCATACTTTTCCTCTCATCTCAAAACTTACATCTGATATATCTGCAAATCCCATCATCAATACCTTCAGATATATTTTGAATATATAAAGAATGTAACCACTTTGTCACAGTCAGGTCCAAATATTTCTACTGAAATACTCTCCTATTTGGTCTCTCCTTTCAGTCTTTTCCAACACAGCTGCCAGAGTGATCCCCCTAAAATGCAAGACAAATTATTCCAGATCTCAGAACCCTTCAAAGGCTTTCTGTCAGTTAGGGTGTAGTCAAAAGACCAGAAACAACACTGGACATTTCAAACTGAGGGGAACCTTACAGTTGTAGGTGTTGGACAACTTAAAAACTGAAATAGTAACACAACAATTAATTAGTGTGGGTAACAATTGCCATCACTGGTCCAGGGAACAAAAAGAGAAGAGATGGGTTACAAACCAGCATCTTTGAAGGGCTCTACAAAGCTGGTTCTCATACGTTGAGGGGAGGAACCACTGCCAGGGTGCCGCAAGTTTCTCTGAGAGCACACCCCAGGGCTCTGCTAGAAATGTCATAAAATCCTGGAGGCTTGAACCAACTGCTGCTTCTGGCAATGTTGGCAAAAACAGGGAAAACAGGAAAGAAGTCCCTTCCTCTGTCTTCTATGTATCCTGAAGGTAGAATCTAAAAGGAAGTCAGCTGGCAAACGTAACTAGGAAATGTAATTTGCAAAATTCCAGCCCCAGTCTCAGCACCATAAAGCCACCCACTTTGGCTGCTCCCTACTCATAAAAACTCCTCTACACATATTTTAACTTCCATGCAACAACAATAACAATCTCATGCTTCCACCCTGTAGGGTCCAACTCTCTTTTATCCAAATGAAGTGACTCTCTCACACTTTTCCCCATAAAGAGGAGACTCAAAGTCTTAACACAGACTGTGTCCCATCTCTAGGGGATGTTAAATCATCTTGTTCAGTCACAGTCTCGCTAAAAAATTCTTACACAAAGTAATAGGGATAAAATAAAAGATGAAACAAATTAGTGATTCCTCTGGGCTCAGATGGACTCACTCATCTGTCTGTGGTCAGCTGCCAGGATGGCTGGTCTTTGGACTCTCTTGTGTGTCTGGGGCCTTGGCTGTAATGGTTTGTCCCTGTTCCATGTGGTTTTTCAACTTCCAGATGGCAAAGACAGTCTCTTTTATGTGGTAGTTGCAGGGTTCCAAAAGAGAGAACAGAAGGATACAAATCTATTGAGACCCAAGTTTAGAATCACACAGTCACTTCTGCCATATTCTATTGACCAAAGGAAATCACAGGGACAGCCCATTTCAAGACATGGAAAAATAGATCGTACCTCGAAGGGAGAGGCTGTGGAAATTTCTATTTTGCAATATGCTACATAAGCAAGGAAGAAAATATACATAGCTCTTCTTTTCCTACTCCATCTCAATCCTCTGAATTGGTCCCACTATGAGATGGAACTTTCTACCCACTGCCTAGCCATCTACTTTGAACAGTGGTCCAACATAATTTCTGGGTTCCTAGGATCAGCATCAACTTACATCTCCTTGATCTACACAGTCACCTATTAAATGTGTGCAATCATGTTTTGAGAAGGATTGGAAAGGTTTTCCAGTTTATATTGTGGCAATGTTGTAGGATCCTTTCTAATCTCCTTTTTATTTATTTATTTGTTTGTTTGTTTGTTTGTTTGTTTGTTCATTTTTAAGAGAGAGATAGAGAGAGCGAGCACAAGAATGCACATGTTGGGAGGGTGCAAAAGGCAGAGGGAGAGGGAGAGAAAGAATCTTAAGCAGGCCCCACACCTAGCTCAGAGCCCAGTGTGGGGCTGGATCTCAGAACCCTGAGATTGTGACCTGAGCCAAAATCAGGAGTCAGAGACTTAACTGACTGAGCCACCTCTGTGCCCCTCTAGTCTCCCTTTGAATCAGAGAACTCCAGGTCAATGAATTGGCTTAGGTTTGGGAAGTGGGTGAGAGACTGTGAATACTCAAGCCAGATTTCTACCTATAATTTACCTGTTATATTAACTAATTAACATTTTAGAAATCTACCCATATGTTTAACTCCTAGGGATCAAGAAGCCACAATAAAAGATTCCTGTAAGGCATGATATTATGATTACCAACCCTTCCTTGGGGTCCATTACAGTAATTAAAAAAAATCTTGATTCTTGAAGTTAGTGCTGCTACTTCTGCTACTCTTTGATCCCATGATATCTATTGAGATTAGGGATTCCTTTTCAATGACAGCAACTTCCACTGCCATCTTAGCCTTTAGAGGCTAGCTACATAGAGCTTTACAAGGATACTGGCTCACCCCTTAGTGAAGGGAATATTCTCCAGGCCATCCAAAGAGATATAGTGAGGTGGTACACAAGCAAGTTTCACAAGTTAAGTCCATTTTTAAATTCCTATATCCTTCAGGCTTTTCTTTATACTAGTAAAGTAAATTCTCACCCAACCTTATTGAAAGAGGTCCACCACTGAATCCAATAAAGCAAGAAAACTGTTAGGACCACTTTCATCTGGTCAACCTACTATATTAAATCTAGGGAAAGAACACCTATGTTGATTACTTTGTCCTGATTCAGTGTCACATTTGATCCACCTTGTTCTAACACCCTTTTAACATATTCTCACATATAACCTCTAGGTTCATGCCAGTACAATTTAGGAAAATATTTTAATTCTTTTGGGGTATAACCTGTTTCTTCCTTGGTTGAGTTTTTCATTTGTCTCTGTTAGAAGGTGCTCAGATTTCTCTAGCTGTAGGACTAGACAGAATAGGAATGGTAGATCTTGAGGAGAACAAGCATCTCACTGAAAGGAAGGCTCAGATTCAAGATTTTCAACTTTCTTTGTGTCCACCTAGATATCTCTACTCCTTACCAATCGGTGTCCTAATTTTCACTTAGGACACTTGGAAAGTCTGCAAATAGACCTTCCAATGTAATTCTATATCTAACCCAAATACTTAAATATTGAGTTTAATTTTTAGCCATATCTGCCCTGCTGCATACAAATTTAAAAAATGGACATTCGTACAAAAATAATAGCTTCTTTAGGATCACAAGGAGAAACTCTGAGACTGTGAAAGCCCTGAGCATGTCATTTCCCTTTTGTATGGTCCCCAGTGCAGTCAGAAATAGCCATTCTACCCCGTAGTCATCATAGTTATCATTACCACTGTATCTGTCAACTGCAGCAGCCACTTGGTCCCCTAAGATATTTATTTCAATAAGCACTTGATCCCAAGTAACTGCAGGTGGTAATTTAATTAAATAGTGCAAGCCATGGCAATATCAGTATCCCATTTTCTACTGACAAGGAACTTAGCATTAATTAAATTCAAGGTCAAGGACACATCTCAAACAATTCTATAATCCCATCTTTGAGGCTTTCCTGGGATTATTCTTGTTACCTGACACTGTAATCATCAAGAAAACAGAAATTACATGAAGCATTTTTAAGAGAGAGCATTTAAACAGAGAATTGGTAACATAGGTGTTTGAAGGTGACAGAACAAAAAAGGAACATTGCAGTAACCCGGATATTAATAACTCAGGAGAGAGCTTCCATCCCTAGGTCCTAGCCCCTTGTTAACCTTTCGATTTCATCTCCTGCTCATCTCCTCCTAACTCCTTCTGTTCTTACTATACAGACTCACTGCTCATTCTTGATCACCCTATGAATGTTCTCATCTCTCAGTCTACATTTGAGGCTCACTCTGCATGAAATTGTCTCCCTGAATTTTTCAAGGCTAGCTTTCCCATTTCTATCCTCTCAAAAGCTACCTTCCAGGGGAGGCCCTCCTTGGATGTTCCACCCAAAATTTCAGCCTATCACAGCATTTCAAGTTTCCCTCCCCTGGTTTATTTTTTCCCTTAAATACTTACCATTCTGTAAAACATTACCTATTTTCCATATTTATCTTATTGTGTATCTTCTCCAGTAGAATTTTAGTTTCGGGGCACAGAGATTTTCACTTACTTTGTTTCTGGCTAAATCCCCAGTAAAAGAACAGTGCCTGGCACATATCTGACATTCAATAAATCTTTTTTTATTAGTGAATACCCACTAACAGAGCCCTGGCCAATGCTCATCTGGAAACATCCAATAGTCTAACTTCTATCTCTTCATCCATTCTCACTGTAGGTCCATTTTCAACCCCAGTGCTAGAGTAATTTTTGAAAATTAATTATATTTTATAGCATACTATAGGCAGAGGATAAAAATCCTGTATTATTTATAATTATATCCCTATTTCTTTGATTCAGTCATGGTCCTATATCTAAAATTGACTTAGATAAATTTGACTCATTCAGAGTTCCTTTAAGTCACTTAGATAATGAAGATTTCTACACAAGGCAACTTTATCAACAGGTTTTCACTTGACTTGTAGTTCTAATTTTCTTCCTTATGAATTTTTGCAAAATCTCTCATTACCTAATTTGGTTTTTCACACCATAGAAACCAAATGGACCATTCTTAATCTGGTCCTTCTTATATAGACACAGGATGGGAATGTATATATTTTATGTAAGACAAAAGTTATGATCTTGAAAGCTTGCCTGTGGACAAACATATATGTTAAATTCCAGGTTTTTATTTCAAAGGAGTTTATAATAAATTAAATATGCATTCCTCTAGAAAATTCCTTGGGAATGAAACATAATAAAATCTCACTTAAGGTAGCACTCACGTAAAAATCAAAAGTCCACTAAGTCACAAAATATGAATGCATATTTTATATTTAGCATAGTTATTTAAAGGTTTAAAGAGAATAATTATTTAACAAAATATCTATCAACTTTTCTCTTATTTCTAAAATATAGTAAAATGTCCCCTTTTTTCATTGTCCAAACTCTACTTCTGTGATCTCTGTAAAAGCTGTATTCTTTTAGAAATGAACAGGTTGATAGAGTCTGATGGGAGGGTCAGATACCAGAGTCTAGGCAACCATTCAGCATGTCTGCCTGATTATTTCTCTTGATTCTGAACTACCATATCCTTTGAGCTTTGTTTATGCTAAGCTAGTGCCTGGACGTGTATACCTTCTCTTAGACTGTAATCTCCTGGAGTTTAGGTTTTATTCACCTTGTGTCCGCAGAGGCTTTTTACAGGGTAGATATTAAAATTAGTTGATATAATTAATGTAAAAATTGAACAGAGAGAGAAATAAAGGAAGCAGCTCTACTGACACATCAGTGAAAGTTATTAAGCACAGCAAAATTTTTAGATTCAATGCAAAGAATGAATGCCTAGATTTATAGATTATGCAAAATTTGGTGTTCTAGTCAATGAACTAGGCTCATAGATCTCATAAGTGAGTGACAGTGAATTGGTGTGTGTGTGCGTGTGTGTGGGTGTGTGTTTAATGGTTCAAGCTTAATTGAAAAGAGGGGTTTTGATGTTTTGATAATTCTCAAAACAATGCTGGCTTTTTCTGGTGCAAAATACAAACTGGTTTAAATAATTCTGAATATAAATGCATGCATGTTCATTTCCTACCTTCGTCTTCTTCCCTGCAGATCTTGGGTCCTAGACTTTGCAGGGCTGTCTTTTCCTCTGGCTTATGCTCCCTTACTTCCTTTAGAGCATATGTTATGCAATGTATTGAAAGGCAAATTGCCTATTTTGGAAAGGGTGACTTCTTTATGAGACCATCTTAATCTCCAAGGAAAATGCGGAGTCACACAAAAATATGCACAAACAGCTGGAGTACAGGTTGACGTTAGTGAAACCAAACTTCTTTTTTTATATTGGAAAATGTGAGTGAAGTTACTTTTTATAAAACTTCCCTGCTGTTTTCACAGCACAGCATGTAGTCGTATGAGACTTTGTAAGTTATATTTTCACAGAGACTTTTCTTAAAATGAGTCCATACCGATGGTCTAATCCTTACAAAATACTTACACCTCTGATGAAAAAAATAAGTCCTCCACATCTAATGGTAGGGTTGTAAAAGAAATAACATAAGGGAATTTATTTGAAATACTGTGTTTCCAAACATGTGAGTAAAACAAATATTTACTTTTTAAAAAAAATATTTTATTTATTTATTTGACACAGAGAGAGATCACAAGTAGGCAGAGAGGCAGGCAGAGAGAGAGGGGGAAGCAGGCTCCCCGCTGAGCAGAGAACCCTATGTGGGGCTCGATCCCAGGTCCCTGAGATCATGATCTGAGCTGAAGGCAGAGGCTTTTTAACCCACTGAGCTACCCAAGCGCCCCAACAAATATTTACTTTTTATTAGAATTATTTTCACTAGTTTATCTTTAATGTAATTAGTTTTTCTATTATGATTTGACCTTGGCTTCGTGGAATCTATCTGGTTGGACAGTAGTCAAAATTTATGTTCTTTTAATGTTTACCGAGTGCTTACATATATGACTTACAAAGTAGATATTCCTCTTAACTGCACTTCACAAATGTTTAATGATTCATTTTGCAGGTGTTATCCAATGATGTTAAGGTAAAATCCAAAGATCCAAATAACAGAATATTTAAGAGTTATATTTTTAATAAACTATCAGATACTTTTATAATAAAATGAATGTATTCAAATTTATCATTGTAAGCCAATTAAAGTAGGAGGAGAAATAATAAATCTAATTTAACTGTTTACATGTGATGTCAGTATTTCATCATCAAAGAGTTGTTGTTAAGCATTATATTTTACTGGGATGCTTGGGTGGCTCAGTCAGCTGTGTCTGATTCTTGTTTTGGCACAGGCCATGATCTCAGGGTCATGACCTCAGGGTTTTGAGATCGAGCCCTGCATGAGACTCTGCACTTAGTGTGGCATCTTCTCAGAATTCTCTCCCTCTCCTTTTGTCCCCCACCTCCCACTCACTCACAAGTACTTTCTCACTGTCTCTAAAAAAAAAAAGGAATTATATTTTAATGCTAGTGACAATAATCTAAACAAAAGACATATAGCTCTGTCTCGTGTTAAAGTAATCTGAAGCTAGGAAGCTCAATGTGGTTGAGGAAAGCACATTTTACATATTGTATATATATTGTATACATACTATATATCAGGGAACTATGCTCTTTCTTTCTGTTCTGCTGTACTCAGCACATATTTTCAAGGCACAGAGTGATTTCTGGAATTCCAGCCATCACATCATCATTTCTGTTAGGATACAGGGGAAGGAGAAAGAAAAGCCAATAGGTTTTTCCAGAAGTCCCACCCAACACCTTTGACCGTATGTGACAGGTTATCCTAGTTGCCAGAGGCATGGGAAAGGTAAGTTCTTGGCCAGCTCATCACTACAGGGGTAAAACTAGAAACTAGTTGCTAAAGAAAGGGAGAATGGATTGGGCATACGATTTTCTATTTTTACTACTCATCCATAAAGGAACATAGGATTTTCCTGCTTTTAAGGACAGTATCTATTTAATCCTCCGAACTATCACCCCACATGTAAACAATGTTCCAGTAAAGCATTAAAAAGGATCACTGATTTACTTAATCCTTTGATTAAAAGAAAGCAAATTGAATTTGGTAAGTAAGGATGACCGCTAAAAATGGAAAATCATCTGTCCTCATTCAAAAGACTATGATGGCACTAAAACAATGAACTAGAACTCAAAAACGTGAAATTATTAGTAATCACTGAGTGAATGGTGATTTACTAAGAAGTCTGGCGAAGAGTAGAGTTTGGTTAAATGCAATTTTCTCTATTAAGGAGTTTGCAGTACTGTTTGTTATCCAATAAAAAGCTTATCTTATTTTCAGGAGAAAATAAATGGCTATAATTTTTATCTCATTTATTAAAAATCTACACTATACCTCTTTAGGGATCACTTGCTGAGAGTATCTTGGGACCATTAAGGAACTGTTTAAATTATGACTATTGTTTTCTGGAATTCTGAGAGCTAAAAGGAATCAAATCTTCTTTCCAGAGTCTTACTCACTCTGATCATGGGCATGCGTTAAAATATAAAATCCATTAGACTACTGACATCAAGCATTCAGAAGAACAGTAAATTATTAAAAATAACATTAACTCACCATCTCAAAATCTATGTAATAACATGTGAAAATGTATTAGACCACACAAGTAATACAGCACAATTATATTAAACAAAAACAGGATAGAATTTAATATATAATTTTATCGAGAACTGGTTAGGAAAAATGATATAAACATTGCCTTTCATTTCTTGGAGAAGAATAATTGGCAAAGTGTTTTGGAAAGATTCATATACACATAAATGCATTTTTAGCCACATGTGAGTGTGTATAAATATACATGGAGAGTATTAAAACAGCCATATTCTTTAACATAGTAATTCCATTCCTGGAAATGTCTCTTAAAGAAATAATCCTAAATACTGAAAAAGGAGAAAAAGCTTATTAGTTAATCTTCATGGCAGCCATGTTTAGAAGTAAAAAACTAGAAATAGTAGTTGTTCAACATGGGATGATGACTAGGTAACTAATGATACATTTACTTATCGAAATATTGCATTGTTAACTTACTAACTGAAAGGTTAGGTGAGGAGAACTCTAAGGTATCACCGAGGTGTTAATAGTTGGAAACACCTGTCAGCACTAAGGAAATTGGACTTACTAAACTTAGTACCTCCTGCCTCCTTACCTGAAGTTCAGATCTGTGAAAAGGCAGCCCCGCCGGTTGACGCTGATGTTTTGAGGTGGAGCACGATGGAGCTGGGTCTCCAATCGTTGAAAATGCAAACTGGATTCACCTGCTGCTACGGAAGGCAGTGCTGCTTGCAGCCCTAGAGCTCGAGCAGCAGGTAGACTCTCAGGAGCTATCTTCTTTCTCCTCTAGCCTTCCGCCCTCCCTGTAGCGCCCCCTGTTGTCAGAACTTAACAGGGAAACAGCGGACAAATGCTCTCTGTTGTGCTTCTTCCTACTCCATGCTGACCCTCTCCTTCATCAGCTCCCAGGGCTCCCGGCTTCTGGAGTCTGGAAAATCAAGAGGAGTTGGGGCGGGGTGAGGGTGAGTGGGTGCTCCCTGAGTCTCCAGTGCAGAGTAGGAGCCTGCGCCCAGCTGCAGCGAGCACACTACCTTGGCTCACGTGCCGGATGACAGGTACCCAGGGCTAGCTAAAGATGGGGGAGCTTGTGCCTCCCCATCGCCAAACTGAGTATAGAAGGGTGGTTTGGAGATGAGAGACAGTAGCTTAGTAACTGGCGTGCTCTTTATTTATTGCCTGTCTCTCCATTTAGGAAATAACAAGTGAAGGACAGGGTGGCTTCTGTTCTGAAAACAGTGCCTGGCACATGGCCGGTGCTCTGTAAATACTGTTGAATTAATGAAAAAAAACTTCTATCGAAGGAAGAGGGGAAAATATGAAAAAAAAATTATGGCATCTTTATTTCTGCCTTTGTGCTTTTCCTAGTCCAGAAATTAACAACTAAAAGGTATAAGCCATGGGGAACCCTGTCCTTTCAGTCATCCTTGTCTCATCTCTTTTTCACTGTTTGTGACTTTGGGAAGTTACTTAGCATTAGGAACTCCAGTTTCATAATCCTAAAAATAGAAACGACACTTATTGTAAGGCCTGGTAGGATGGTCTGTGCGGAACTCCTTCAACCGCGCAGGGCGCGTTTGTTCGGTGGATTGAGCTGGTGAAACGCCAGTCCGCGTTCCTACACACTTCAACCATTGTGCGTCTGGCATCATTTCTGAGTCCATATAGGTTCTAAGTAATAATAGAAACTAACATTTAGTTGTGCCACACATTATTATAAGTGTTTTGCCTGTAATAACTCATTTAATGCTTTCAACAATGTATGAGGTAGATGTTTTTATTTTTCCAATTTTGATGAAGAGAAAATGAAGGCATAGCAAGCTAGGTAATTATTCTTAGGTTACAGAGCTAGCAAGCGGCAGCGCTACGATTTGAACCCAGGTACTCTGACTCCAGAGTCCATCCTCTTAGCCACTGTTACCTTGTTTCTTTAATAAGGCTACTAATAATCTTATTCTTTTTTTATATTTTTAGCTTTTATTTATTTTCCCCCAAGTTTTTATTTAAATTCCAGTTTAACATATAGTAGTAACTTACAGTAGAATATTAGTTTCAGGTGTAAAATTGGGTGATTCATTACTTCCATACAACACCCAGTGCCCATCGCAATTGCCCTCCTTAGTCGGGGATGGGTAATAATCTTATTCTTAATGCTGATTCTTGGTATTTGCAGTCTACCTTGTGTGATTGTTCACAGGCACTTCACCTAGTTGAGCCAAAATTTTTTTTAACTATGAAAAAATTTTTAAATTAACATAAAATATGTTATTTGTTTCAGGGGTACAGGTCTATGATTCATCCGTCTTACACAAGTCACAGCACTCACCACAACACATACCCTCCCCAATGTCCATCACCAGCCATCCCTCCCTCCCACACTCCTCGACTTCAGCAACCCTTAGTTTGTTTCCTGAGATTAAGTCTCTTATGGTTTGTCTCCCTCTCTGGTTTTGTCCCATTTCATTTTTTCCTCTCTTCCCCCATGATCCTCTGCCTTGTTTCTCAAATTCCACATATCGGTGAGATCATATAATTGTCTTTCTCTGATTGACTTATTTCGCTGAGCATAATACCCTCTAGGTCCATCCATGTCGCTGCAAATGGCAAGATCAGCCAAAATTTTTAAGGAGAATTATTGGCTTTAAAAAACCCCACATCTGGGGCACCTGGGTGGCTCAGTGGGTTAAAGCCTCAGCCTTCAGCTCAGGTCATGATCTTGGGTCCTGGGATCGAGCCCTGCATCGGGCTCTCTGCCCAGCAGGGAGCCTGCTTCGCCCACTCTCTTCACCTGCCTCTCTGGCTACTTATGATCTCTCTCTGTCAAATAAATAAATAAATAAAATATTTAACAAAAAAACCCACATCTGAGTAGATTGGATACACCAAGAATGAGGAGAGGTGGTGTCTCACAAGGGTGTCTGGGTAAAGCTTAAATTCAGTCAACCTAATTATAAACTGTCATCCTCTATTATGGAAAAACCCTGTAATTGGATATCAGAAAATCCTCTGTAAAAGCTTGCCCCTCAGGCAAGGTTTAACATTGGTCTTAGAAGCTCAATTAAATATGATCAAAACAGTATTTCAAAAAAGTTTTACTTTAAAAAAATTGAAGGTAAACTCATCACAATGTTAATACAGTTGATTTTGGATGGTAATGCAGTGGGTAATGTTTTTCATTGTCTTTTCCTTTAAAAAAACATTTTCTGCATTTTTCAAAATCAGAATAAATTATTTTAAAAGGAATGCTTATTTCTTAAGTATGAGAGGAAACTGGTATTAAGAGCAGAAAATTTAGATTAATAAAGAGAGGGAATTATACATAATCACACATCACGTGCTAAAACTTTTTTATATTTTCTACTTTTTCTAGTGTAAGGTCACTCATATACTGCATATGTGTGCAGAAATTTTTACCAAAAATATCAGATCATATCATTCATACCGCTTCATACTCTGTTTTTCTTTTCACATATCAGAATGCTGTGAATATCTTCCTCTATGAATAAGTGCCCATATATATCATACTTCACAATATCTTTATGTATATTAACATAATTTTTAAATAGTCTAGTGTTGTTGGATATTTAGGTAGGCATTTTGTAAGTATCATAGCCCAAAATTTGTACACTTGTTTGACCCACTTATCCGGTGAGTTCCCCGGGATAAATTCCAAGAATTAAAATACTGGGTCAGTGGGAATATACTCTAAGTCTTTTAGTGCATCTTGAATATTTGTCCTCTAGAAAAATGACCCCAAACAACCCTTCTACCTAGCGGTACAGTAAAATGCCTGTTTTCTTAGAGATTCATCCTGCTCTTTATCATCTTTTCAACAAGAGAAGCTAAATAAAATCCACAGACATTATTTTATTTCTTTGATCACTGCTGAGCTTCATGTCCTTTTGTCATTTGTATTTTGTCCTCTCCGAATTGCCTGTTTTTGTCCTTTTTCCATTTTATTGGTTGAATTTTTTTTGACTGACTTGTAAGTGTTTTTATCTTACGTTATTTTTAATACGTATGTTGCAAAAACTTTTAGCACATTTTTACTCAAAGCTACGTGAATTAAGTATACAGAAGTTCCCATTTTCACGTATTTCATCCATTGCATCTTAAAATAAGGATGAAATGCATATGCAAAGGGGTCCTGGGGTGTACTAAAAACTCTAAGCAGAAACACGAGCATGAAAATCCCTGAAACACAAGAGACTCTCCTCATTTGGCCCCGAAATTATAGGAAAAGACTGCGTTGGGCTCATCACAGACTCTCAGGAAGAAAAGCCAAGAATTCGGTCTGGTTGAAAACTGTTCCTTCGGCCACAGGGAAAAGTTTCTCTTCATCAAGTTTCTTCATGAGACAAAACTAGAGATTGATATCAAACTTCACAGTGTATCCTTCCCAGTTCCTCTCTGCCTGGTCAGGGTCACTCATCCCTTAGATCTCGGCTCAAGCGCCGTTTCCGCAAGGAAGTTTTCCCTGACCTTGCCCCCAGGTCAAACCTCTTTTTTGTGTGTTCATGAGACCGTGTGTGCTCCTGTATAGCATTTCTCACCGTTGTGACTTTACATTTATTTACTTGGTTGTTTGATTCATCTCTCCTTCTCACTCACTGGAGTGGATACTCCCTGAGGGCAAAAACTGTCTGGTTTTGCAAGTTTTCATGTCTCTACACTTCAGCCTGTCACATAGGAAATGCATAACTAAGATTTGTTAGGCAAATGGATTGCATATAAATATGCATTATAAATTATAATTAACGTCCATGGAGAGAGAATTTGGCTTTTCTTCATTAATACTTGGGACATTTTTATGAAGTGCTGACTTTAAGAGCCACGTCAGATATTATTAAATAGAAAAATCTAACTTTGGAAGACATAGGTAAACAAGGCCTGTGTAAGTAGAATGACTTTCCATTAAACCCCTCAAAGGCTTTCACAAAGGATATTGATTGATCAGACCCACAGAGACCTAGAGATTAAAGGAAAAAAGTCCTCTGCACTATGCCACCCAAAATGATAGCCACCAACCACATGTGATTATTGAACAGTTGAAAGACGGCTAGTCAAAATTGAGATATGCTATATGTGTAAATTGTGCATGGGATTTAAAAGACTTACTATGAAAAAAAAGTGAAAAAAACCTCAATAATTTTTAGATGTTCAATGATATTTTGGATATATTGGGTTAAGTAAAACATATTACTAAAATTAATTCCACCTCTCTTTTTACTTTTTTATTAGGTCTGTTAGAAAATTTACAATTGAATATATGACTCATAATATATTTCTATTGGATGGTACTGCTTCTTACCATCACTCACAGATACAAAGGACTTCACCTAAGTAAGATTAGCTTTCTACCTCTTTCCTACTTAAAAGAATTGAAAACTCAGAATTCTGCAAAAGAGAGAAGTTTGAGTAATAAAAGCATGGTATAAAAATCTAGGTACTAGAGCTTACTCAATAGAAGTCTTCCAGTTGCCACCCAACTTCTGTTTTCTCTTATTTTATCCACGTTTAATGAATTTCCCTATTCACTTTCTACAGTCCAAGAAATAAACTACAAGTATTGAGCAAGGTAGCTGACAGCAAACACACATATATGAGAATTCGAACTCTTACTACCTCACATCTTATTAGGCTGACAACCTGGTATGAAGGAAGGTAATAAAAATACTATGAAAAAATACTGTGAAGTGAAGATAGAACAACAGATCTAAGTTGTGGAGGGGACAAGATGGCATGCTTGGTGCAGGAATAAGAGTGTTACCCCTCTGTAGTCTAGTATAGTTCAGTGCAGTTATTGATGTAAGAGAAAGCTAGATGATTGATCAAAGGGCGTCCTCCATTTAAGAAAATGGGATGAGTTCAAAATTATAAAAATAAAACATGGAATTTTGGTGATTTTGTCAACTAAGAACAGCTATTCACCTAAGAAAAAGGGGGAAACAATGACAGGTAGCGAGAGGTAGTAGGAGATAAGAAAGGACAGAGGTTGTGTTCGGGTTAATCATAGTTTTATTACAAAAGAGCTGACTTTAAAAATCAGTCACCTTTTATTGTATAACAAGGAATTTTAGGACAAATATAGATTAGATAAAGAGGATCGTAAAACAGAATCTTAATATTGGTATCAATTATTGCAGCCCACCTATTAGTAGGAAAATATTCTGCCTTGGCTCCTGTGTCAAGTACCATCTTCCCTGTGCTTTTATGACAAGATTTTAATGGAGGCTTTGGGTTATTATATGCTTTGGCCTGAGCGGTGAATGACCGTTAGGTCCGTTCACTGACTTCAAATCACATGTTATCAGTGAAACCTTCACTGCTGAGTTTCCTTTCATTGTATCTCCAGGCTGACCATTTCCTGTCAATGTCCTTAGAACGGAGAATATACTGAAAACTGGGGTCAGCCACTATGCCGCTAACTCTCCACTTCTGGCTTTGAAAGATAAAGCAGTTTTTATTTTGTTTGGTTTCAAAATATTATTTTTTTTTCTTTTTCAAAAAAAACCAACATTAGATTTTTCTGTGATTTGTTCCTTGTTTAAAATCAGCAAGATACATTTAAACAATGTATAGTGTCGTCCAAAGATTCACTCACTGCAAAATGAATTAATTTCTTGTTGTGTACAGTATACTTCATTCAAGAATTTTCATGCTCTGTGCAGCATAGTCTTTGAGACTGCATGGAATAGGAGCAATTCAAGTCTGAATATGACCCTTGTAAAATGGGGACTTAGAAAACATAGTGAACAGTGTATAATGATATGCTCCTGGAAAATAACTAATTTTTTAGAGCCTATCATGTATTAATTAGAAGTATAAAGCAATATCTTTTGGATAGACATCTGCAAAATTTGTGTTCACAGACTTGTGTTCTTTTAGGTTACATTTCAAAGCTCATTGTGTTTCTTCATCATGTTGTGTTTAAAAATATAGTTGAGTCATTATTTTGGCCATGTTGGGGGGAAATGAGCATATCAATATGTAAAAGAAACTAAACAAAACCCCAAATATAAATATCAAAATAAGAGTACCGTAACTCTGCCTGGTGACGGAGGACAGTTAGCACAGCTGCTTGAAAGTGTGACAATCATCCTCCCCCTTTAGACTTCTCACATTATTATTAGACTGGCTAATGACCAAGGTGTGAAGGATTAGGATTCTGGGCTCTCGGGAATTAGCAGTATACAACCTGTTTTTATTGGAATGACAGAAGGAGATGGAGGCTACTTACATGTGGGAGGAAATGGGATGGCAGGGTACATAGTTAACTGCTTATTTTTGAAACGGCTTGTTATTGTGTTGATGTCATTCCTACTATTAAAGTGAGTTCCTTCCCTGTCAGCTTCAGAACACACTTCCTGCTCCGTGAGGAGAGAGCTATCTTCATAAACCATAAAATAAACTGAGAGTTGTATAAAGGGGAAAAAAAAATCACTTGAATCAAGAGGTAAAATGATTCAACACTTTTAGATGGTCCTGTGGTGAAGGATGTTCTTCATCAACAGCTCCAATATATTTGGCATTAGGCACAAGCAAGGCTGGATTCCCACACAGTAGATTAACATAATTCTGACAGGGCCGAGGAGGGGTTCTTCTCTGAGGACAGGGCCTGGGCAGGGTCTCTGAGCAAGTCCAACCCGAAGGACACAGTACTATAAGAAGAAGAAGAAGAAAGTAAATGACAGCAAGTGAAGGGCTGAGGAAAAGATAGCTTACCTTTTGTTTTAGTTTCAGTAGGCTCTTGAGCAGAAGTGAGAGATAGGGGAAAAATATATATCCATTGTATGGATGTTTTCCAATTTATTTTTTGCTATTATTGTTTTGTTTTGTTGTTTGTGTGGTGATTTGGGGTTGGTTGATATTTTAAATGAAGCCAGTCACTCTCTTTTCACACAGATTGAATGCCAGTTGAACCACTTTAAACTTCTAAATGGAAATCGTTGATTCTCTTGCAATTATCCACACTGGTATGATTTTTCTTTCTTTTGCAAGTTCCAGGGTCTCTGCCTCTCTGTTACATGCACTCCGGGGACAGATGGCAGAGGAAGACACCACCTGTCTGACAAAAGACACTACCTGGTTGGTGCCCTGAATGTCATGCTGAGAAGCAGTAGCTGTCACTGAGGAAATATCAATTGTTATATAATTGTACAGTCAAGCGCTTGGTCCTATTCAGTTTTGCTGCTAATTACGTACGCTCTCATATTTTTTTTAACTTGTTGTATATGTTTCTGCAAATGGTGAACTCCTAGAGAATAGAGATATGCCGTGCTTGTTTTGTGGTCTCCAAATGACAAGGAACATAAGAGAATTGAACAGATATTTGATAAATTATATTCAACAACAGTCTACAATTTTCATGACAGAAGAGCTATACCCTTTTTCTCCACCATTGTATCTCTAATGCTTAGCACAGTTCCTGACATATAAAGTGCTTCATAAATATTGGTTTAATGGACAAATAAATGAATTTTCTAAAATCATGAATTGGGTCAGCTGAAAGTGAGGTTGCCTAAAGGGCAAGAAGGGTGGAGTGGAAAAAACTTCCTGCCCTTGGAGGTTATGTCCCATTAAAAGTCACACAAGGACCATCTTTTTGCTGTTGGTTTTCTCTACCTTATTGGCTGATGGTCAAACATAAGGGC
Source organism: Nasua narica (assembly GCA_028533885.1). Lineage (NCBI taxonomy): Eukaryota > Metazoa > Chordata > Mammalia > Carnivora > Procyonidae > Nasua > Nasua narica. Next base: position 139,430,669 of record CM052800.1, on the reverse strand, counting down.
AGATTCAGAGAACTCTGGATGGGTCTAGTTACACTTGAAAATCTTCAGGGCCAGGATATATGCCACTAGCCTCTACCCCATTACCACCTCCCAATTCCCTCATCGGAGGATGGACTTGGGCCGAGCACCTCACTTGGTTTTGGTTAGCTGGACCAGCTGATATTTTCTGGTCAAGTAATATTATCCTTTGTGAAAGTCATAGTATATGGCTTTCATTATTTTACACTTGAAACTCAGAGGACAAAAAAAAACCCAAAACAAAAAAATCCCTCTTGTCTATAACATTTTTTTACAAGGCCAACTATAGTTCCTGACTACCTGAGCATCTAGATTCACACACAAGGCTCACGGTTTCATCCACCATTCATTAGTTCGATTTTGGCACATGACTCATTCTATCCTCTTCACACACACTAGATTAGAAATTAATGCCATGCTTTAGTCATTTTTCTGTATCCTGCTTGGCACACGGCATGTGTTCATCAGTATTTGTTAAATGAATGAATGCATGAATGAACGAGCTGGCATTTTCCCTTACTACTAACACATTTTCTTTTTCTCGTTGAAAGGAATTGATGTTTTTCAGAATACACCCATTTCTCCTCTGATTCATGTTCATGTTCTCTATTTTAAGACCTCATGCTGGGAAATCCCAATTTCCTATGTCGCAAGGTTGATATGACTACTCAAAAGCTTCTTAACCTTGGTTTGTTACAGCAAGTTCCCAGCATTCTGATTCATGATCGCCTCATTAAAATCAGAACAAAATATACAGACACTCATTAGGATCTATTTTTTTTCTCTCTTTCTGCCTACCAAATTGTAACTATAGTTAGATTTTTTTTTAAAGGCAGCTGAATAGATATTTCAAATTATCATTTGACTTACCTAGAGATAAATAGGAAGGAAAAAGCAGTCTAACGACAATCAGGTAATATAGTTAGGAATATATTTAGATAGCCATTTAAAAATGCAAATGCAAATGGTAAATATATTTTTAAATGCTCTTAGGATATAATGTCCAACATGATGACTATAGCTAACACCGGTGCATGATATACAGGAAAGTGGTCAAGAGAGTAGATCCTAAGATGTCTCATCACAAGGAGAAATTTCTTTTTTCTTTTCTTTTTATTGTATCTGTTTAAGATGATGGATGTTAACTGAGTTCATTGTGGTAATCGCTTCACAATATACGTAATTCAAACCATCATGCTGTCTACCTTAAACAGTGATGTGTGTTAATTACTTCTCAGTAAAACTTGGGAAAAATGTCTTTAACCTTTGAGTTTATAACTTAGGTCTCTTATCATCATATTTATTTTCCATTATCAGAAAGATGACATTTTAAATTAATGTGCCCTTTAAAAGTTTTCACTATCTTTCTTCAAAGTAGGCGATCACATAAAGTAGCATAGCATTTTTTGCCTCGTGTTTAGAAACAATTAGAACAAATAAACTGATCCGGGAAAGTCTCAAAAGGGTACTTTATGAAATTTTCTGATTCTAATATTACCACCTTCGAGGTCCCCAAGACTATCCTTTGAAATGATTGGAATATTTTTCTTTTAGAAACTTTCTAGTTTTTGTTTTAATCTGCGAATCTGATTTTCTGAGACAGTTTCTGAATACACTCTTTTTTGTTTCCAAGTTATAACAAGAGAAGATGAAATAATTTATCTTGAAATAACTTTAAGAACTTTCACCATTATAACATAGATAAAACTTGACCTTGGTCCCATCCCTCTGTCTATCCCATCTGTTTGGCCCCAGACCTCACGGCCTCTCATGAGCCAAAGCACCTCACTCTGAGCTGGCTATTAAATAGCCTGGAAGAGGTATTGGCTGGTAACCTCAATTGTATCACTTCCAGTGAAGTATTTTATTACAGGATTGTATAAACAGAATATCCTTGAATCCAGAAGAAAGAGTTGCTAGTGATGATATTTCTTGGGGCGATATTTTAAACTGTCCTATGATAGCCAACTGCCCCGCTTAGACCCTGTGAACAGATACTTTAGGAAGTGCTGGGCTGGTGGCAAGGTTAATAGATGTAAAAATAAACAAACAAGTATTTTTCACAACAGGCACAATGTATGAAGATCAGATAACAGATACTCTCTCTATTTCCCAAAAGTAAAAAAAAAAGCCCCCCTTCAAATTACCCACATTTATGCCTCAAGGTCTTCAGTGGGTTGTCGTATAGATAAATAGAAGGGATAGGTTATAAAAGAAGCAAGAAAGAGAAATGGAGTTTGGGTGTGCGTCCACTCACATATAGAACAAGTCAACTACCAGACTCTAGAAACCTAATCAATTTTCTGGTGGAGAGATGTCATATGGCAAGGGTTCCCAAACGTTGTACAAGTCATCAATAAAATTTGCTTATTCAATAGCTATTAGCTACAGAATTACCTCTCGGACGACTTGCCCTAAGACCTTAGATTTCAACTCTTCAACTTTTCTATTTGAAAACTAAAATTACCTGTAAAATATATACCTTTTAAATAATTCATATCGTATTATTTTACAAGGTAAGTTTCCTAGAATATTTCATACATATAAAATTCTTTTGTCTGTATCTGTGTGTATGTAATTTTTTAAATTTGTAGATACTCATGTTTTTTTGCATTTTATTCATAAAAATTAAAAAGGACTTCCACTTCATATATATATGTTAAAAGTACAGAAAAATGTTCATAAGTGTGAACAATAAGTACAATATACATGCAAGTTAATGTTAAAATACCCAATAGTTACAAATCCAGGTTATAATGTGGATATTGACATCAGATTTGTTTCCTTTGTAATTCCACAAAAATGCTCATAAGAACTCAAAAGAGAGAAACGACCCAAAACTGTTTTTAAATTCTCAATTTTAAATTCTTTTTGATTCATTTAAGCAGCTCTTGACACTATTGTATTTTTTCTTCTTTCTGCAATATTTGTTATTCCAAAGAATATAGGGGACCCAGATTTAATGTATAAAGCATACTAATAAAATGAATGACCACACACTCTTTCCTATGGCATCTCCTATCTCAGCCTGTAGGCATAACCACTATTCTGAATTTTGCCATCCTCCCCACCCTTTTTAGTTTTATTGCATATGTACATAGCCCTAAACCTCGTGTTGTTTATTCTTTATCTCTTTAAGAATGTTATCACAGGGGCTCCTGGGTGGCTTAGTGGGTTAAGGCCTCTGCCCTCGGCACAGGTCATGATCTCAGGGTCCTGGGACTGAGCCCCGCATCAGGCTCTCTGCTCAACGGGGAGCCTGCTTCTCCCTCTCCCTCTGCCTGCCTCTCTGCCTACTTGTGATCTCTCTCTGTCAAGTAAATAAATAAAATCTTAAAAAAAAAGAATGTTATCACATAGTCTTCTGGGATTTGCTTTTTTCCCCCAACAGTATGTCTTTAAGAGTCATCTCTATTGTATATAACTGATTTACAGTATTTCTTATATGCATAAAACACAATTTACTTAAGCATACTCCTGCTGATGAACATTTGGCATCTCCCAGCTTTTTGATATTGTAAACTGATGCTATGCACATTCTTTTACTTTTAGTGCACATGAACAAGACTTTCCCTAAGGTAATGACCCAGGAGGGTTGCTGAATTGTAGTGTATGAATGTCCTCAATTTTACTAGGATATGTTAATTATTTTTCTCTAAATCTTTTGCTGACACACATCCTCTTCAATACTTTGTATTACCAAATTTCTTTTTCCCTGTTTAGGAGAGTAAAACAGAATCTCATGATGTTCTTAATTTGCATTTCCCTGATCATTTAGAAGGTTGGATACTTTTTCATGCATCTATTTACTATTTTTGTTTCCGCTTCTGAGAAATGTATGTGAATATTTTCTTCCTATTTTTTCTATCATATCTGTCTTTTACTGACTTGTAGGACTTAGTATTATGCATACTAACTATTGGTTATGTGTTGCAAATACATTCTTCTAGAGTGTGACTTGGTTTTTCACTTCATGGTCTCTTGTGATGAATACAAATTCTTAATTGTTAATGTAACATATGTTATCAGTCTTTACTTTGGTAGTAGTGCTTTTCCTGACTTCTTTGAGAAATTCTTCACTACTCTGAGAAGATTGGATTTTCCCATGACAATATTTTCCTATTTTTTGCTCTAAAAATTTTGCTTGTCTTTCACAGTTAAATTCTTAATCTATCTGATGATTATTTTCATATGTATTGTGAAACTGGGATCCAATTTCACTTTTTCCACATGGATACCCAACTGTCCTAGTGCTATTTATTGAATATTTGTCCTTTCCACAGTTATTAGATATATTTCCTGTATCACATAATAAATGTGCAAATAAATGTAGGTTGATTCTGGGTTATCTAGTGTTTCATTGGTCAATTTATCTATTACTGTGCCACACCACACTTTCAAATTAGTAGAGTTTAAGAGTAAATCTGAGTAAGTATGAGGCAGGTTCTCCCACTTTATTTTTCTGCTGAATGAGTGTTTGTCTTCTTGGCCGTTTGCTCCTCTGCATTTGTTAAAGACATCCTGTCACACTCTACAACAAATTCCAAGGGATTTTGATGAGTTATATTAATTCTACAGAAAAATTTGAGTGAGAATTAGAGCTCTGTGATGTTGAGTCTCCCTAGCAATAAATGCTGTTTATCTAGGTCTACTTTTTTTTTATTGGCATATATTTGACCCACAATGTTACATTGGTTTCGGGTGTACAACATAGTGATTGGACAAGTCTATACACTATGTCATACTCACCACAAATGTAGCTGCCATCTGTCACCATCCAACACAATTTGACTATGCTCCCTATGCTGTATCTTTCAGCCCTGTGACTTATTCATTGCATAACTGGAAGCCTGAATCTCCCACTCTTCTTTGCTCATTTTTCCCATCTCCATAACCCCTTCCCCTCTGGCAATTATCAGTTTGTTTTCTGTATTTATCAATCTGTTTCTGCTTCTGTTTGTTTCTTCATTAGTTTTGTTTTTTAGATTCCACATATAAATGAAATCATATGGTATGTGCCTGACTTATTTCACTTAGCATAATACTCTCTAGGTCCATCCATGTCGGTGGAAATGGAAATATCTCCTTCTTTTCATGGCGGAATAATATTGTGTATGTACACCACATCTTCTTTATCCATTCATCTATTGACGGACACTCAGGTTGTCGGGTTGCTTCCATATCTTGGCTACTGTAAATAATGCTGAAGTAAACATGGAGGGGGGAGTTAGACTGACATTCATACCTTTTGAAAAACTTTTATAATTCTCTCAATAAATATTTTTCAACTTTTGTTAGAATTATTCTTAGGCATACAATATATTTTCTTCTTATAGTAAATGGTAATGGTCTTAAAATTGGATTTCTTAGCACTTAGTGCTGATATACAGGAATACAATGGGTATTTTACTATTGATGATGTCATTAGCCAGCTTGCTAAATTTTTATTTCTTTAATTTTTTTGTTATTTTTTAAACATTTTATTTATTTATTTAACAGAGAGAAAGAGAGAGAGAGAGATCACAAGTAGGCAGAGAGGCAGGCAGAGAGGGGGGGAAGCAGGCTCTCTACTGAGCAGAGAGCCCGATGCGGGGCTTCATCCCAGGAGCCTGAGATCATGACCTGAGCCGAAGGCAGAGGCTTTAACCCACTGAGCCACCCAGGCGTCCCTAAATTTTCATTTTTAATAATCTGTCAATTTGTGGGGGGAAGTTTTGTTTTGGTTTGTTTTTTTACAAGTAGTTATATCATTTGAAAATAATGACAATTTTGTTTCTTTGTGTAATATTTAGTTCTTGTTGTATTACAATTCAGGCCTAAGACTTCCAGTACCATATTTAATTGTATAGTAAAATTATGTGTCCTTAACTCGTTCGTGATTATAAAAGGAATTTTTCTGATGTTTAACCATTAACAATGATGTTTCCTTCAGCCTTCTGGTGGCCTCTTATCCTATTAAAGAAGTTTCCTTTTATTTCTAGTATCTAAAAATTTTTATCACTTGCAGTGCTGACTTTTAACAAATTTTTGGTCTGTATATATTTGGTCTTCAATGTGGTAAATGATATTTATAGTTTTTTTTAAATGTTAAACTATCTTGGATTCCTAAGATATATAGAATATGGTCATTTGTGAATTATGTTTTTTATTCACTGCTGTATTCCTTTTAGACCTCTGGCAATTTTATTAATGATTGAAACAAGCCTATAATTTTCCTTTCTCATATAATTCTAACCTGATTTTGGTGTCAAGTTTATATTAATGTCAAAAAAGGATTTGGGGAGAATTTCTTCCTCATCAGCTATCTTTAAAACTGTATGTGTATAATATAAATATATGTAATAATAAAAAATATTGTATATAAAACCAAACACCTGGTACTTTAAAAATTTTGTTCAGTTTGTCTGTAAAACTATTTTGGCCTGGTGTTTATTATATGCATATTCGAACTACTGATTCAATTACTAATATATACTTAAAGTATTCTTTTTCAAATCAGTTTTGTAGGTGCAATTTTTTCAGAACTTGTTCATTCTACATATTTCCAAAAACTTACAGTTTTCTTTGTTTTTCTTACTCTTTTTGAATCTCTGCTCTAGCTATAGTTTGTTGTCTTTTTAATGCCTATGATTAGTTAGTTGGTTATGCTTTCTCTTTTTTTTCTTGAACAATCTCTCTAGAGGTTTTCCTTTCATTCGGTTGATTCTCTTAGGTCACTTACTTCTGACATTTAAAGAAAAGTCTCCTAATATTCTGTTGTTCTGTTTTCATATGTGGGATGACATTAATTTTCATTTTCCTTTGATTATAACACACTATGAACATCTGGACTTCTAAGTACTACTTTCATAACAATTCACAAGGTTTGTAATATGTAAATTATATATGTAAATTACATATTACAAATATGTAATATTTGTGTAATTGTTGCATTCCAAGTACCTCAAAGTTCCCATTATGATGTCTTTTTAACCCATAAGGCATTTAGAAATGTGTTTTTAGACTACAAATATATGTTACTGTTTTTTTATTATTGTATACACAGAGAGAGAACATGATCTCATAAAATGACTTTTAAAATAACTTTAGACCAGATTTAAGCCTATTGTATGATTAATTCTTATAAATGCTTTCTATATACATACAGTAGATAATGTATATTCTCTGATTATTGCCTGTAGAAATCAACCTTGTTAATCCTGTTGTATAGATCACTGTACTAATTTTTGATGGTTTGAATTGTCAATAATTGAGTGGAATTTGTTGAAATTTCTCCCTCTGATAATGGGTTTAACAATTCTTTCTTTTTCTTCAATATATTCTTACTTCCTATATTTTAAGATTAATTTTTTTTCCACAGGGATCTGAGTTTAGATTTTTTTAGATCTTCTTGATAAATTCAAACTTTATCATTATTTTATGATATTTTTAAATCTTTAACAATGGTTTGATTTTGATGAGGAAGAAAGTCAATTTTGTCTGATAGAAACCTAGCTACCCTATCTTTCTTCTGATAATATTATTTTGGTGTATTTTTATTGTAGACAGCCTTCAAGATGGCCCATAATAGTCTCCAACTTCTAGTAATCAGATTCTTGGATAGTACCCTCCCACGATGAATAGAGTTGACCTGCATAGTCACTAGGTCAACTAGTATATGTATTACATAAATGGCAGTGTGTAGCTCTAGGCCCAGGTAACAAAAGACACCATGGTTTTGTGGATCACCTACTCTGAGGGAAGCCAGGTGCCATGTTGTGAGGGTATATCTTTCAGCCCCAGACAGGCCTTGAGATAACTGCACATCTAGCTTACATCTTAACTGCAATTTTGTGGGAGACCTTGAGTCAGAATCAGGCAGTTCAGCCACTTCTGGATTCCTGATTTTCAGAATAAGTGTTATAAAGCATGCTTGTTTTAAACCATTAATGTGTGTGTGTTTTTTTTTTTATTTTATTTTATTTTATTTTATTTTATTTTATTTTATTTTTATTTATTTTATTTTATTTATTTATTTGAGAGACAGAGAAAGAGAGAGAACAGGGGAAGAAGAAGAGGGAGGCCCCACCAAACACCGATTTTAAGACATCTGACTTCCAGAACAATAATATAATAAATTTGCATTTTTTCGAACTATTAAGTTAGTAATAATTTGTTACAACAGCTGCAGGAAATTTATGCATAGCTGTTATATGCTCTGTATCTAACTACTTCACTATCTAAAGTCCTTAAGAGTCAAAGACAATTGTTTCTCACCTCTACTGGCCATTACTTTTGTGATTTATTTATTCTTCTTTATTTGAATTTTATTTGTTTACTTATTTTGAAAGTGAGAGAAAGAAAGAGAGCCAGGGAAGGGGCAGAGGGAGAGGGAAAGAGAGAATCTCAGAATCTCAGGGAAAGAGAGAATCTGCACTCCATGCTGAGTGCAGAGCTCTATTCCACACCTGTGAGATCATGACCTGAGCAAAATTCAAGAGTCTTAAACACTTAACCAATGGAGCCACCCAGGCACCTTGATTTATTTCTTCTTATGCTGAATGATCTTTTTATTTTGAACTTATGTTTTCTTGATCGTAACTTGTAGAGATTCTGTAGGATTCATTGGGCATGTTTTATTCTGCTTCTACCAGGGGTCTAGGGGCAATAAAAACCTGAAAATTAATTTAATTCTCAGGACAGTTGATCTTTATATGTAGATACAGCTATTAAGGATTTCTTGAAAATTTAAGGGAAAAATAATATACATATATATCATGCGAAAAAAATGCTTTAACTCCGTGACCCAGTTTCACACTGTAATGATCAGAGGCAAAAACAAAAAAAAATTTTCTCTTCAGTTGTAATGTTCATGCAAACAAAATTATGGATTGTTATCTTTGTCTATAGCATGTTCATATATCAAAAGGAAAGCTTGAATGAATTGGAAAATCAGAAAATGTTGACCATGTGTATAATTATTGAGAAATCTCATGTATGCTTATGAATATTTTTATTTTATTTTTTTAAAGGTTTTACTTACTTATTTGAGAGAGAGAGAGAGAACACAAGCAGAGGCAAAAGGAGAGAAAGAGAAAAAGAAGCAGACTCTCTGCTGAACAGAGAGCCCAATACTAGACTTGATCCGAGGACTCAGAGATCATGACCTGAGCTGAAGACAGATGCTTTAACTACTGAGCCACCCAGGCACCCCATTTATGAATCTTTTTAGTTAGGACTTAATACTGCAGGACTTGTTTATCTAAATTATAGACACCTATTCAATTTTAGTCAGTTGTTTTCATTTATAATTCCATGAGATTTAGATAATGGAAAGCAAAAACATGAAAGGCGATATAAGTCAATGAATTTTGCCATCACAAACTTGGATGAAAAATTTGAAAGGAAAGAATTTAAGGCCAATGATGGAAACTAGATTTTATTACTTTCACTTAGTATTATTTATTATTGACGACTTTCACCAACCCAAGTTCTTCATGTATCTTTTCTTCACAAATAAGGTAGAATTTTTTATATTTCATATATTTTTATATATCATATATCACGTATGACTAATTCTTAAGTGTAGTTCTCTAGCTCTATTTAATTGCCTTAGGGGAAGCACATTAAAATTGTCAGCACCATCTCTTTTTACTTATGCTATGGTCTATTGCAAATCCAAATGTGGGCATCTGTGGGAAATAATTTATAAGTGTATGAGCTAGAATTTATTTTATTTATTTTAAAGTACATGAATTCACTTTAAGAATGAAATCATCCTGTTTATTTCTCTTCATTTCAAGATTTAAGTGTGATGTTTAATTTGCCTTCCCTTTCATTAGTCATAGCACATGTGAGCATGACGTATAAACCTTCCAACAACTGGGTCAAAGTCCGAGGCAGAATGTATATAGAGATGTATATTATGTGCATGTATGCCTATCAGACAGAATTATCCTTTAGAAATCCATGATGATTTTGGCCTCTGCAGTTGACATTTTGGAACAGTCTTGCATCTCTGCCTCTCTTGCGTGACTCAGAATACCTCCTCTTACAAATATCCTGACGTCTCACCTACACTGACTAAACAATAAAAGAACTCACTAATTTTTTATAATAGGACTTCCAAAGGTCAGGCAAACTTCCAGGATGCTTGATTCAGTGCTCACTAAGGTCATCAAAGACCAAGGTTCTTTCACCCCTTGTGTCTGACACCTTTACTTTCAGCTTCCTCTTAAAGTGCTGGGAAACTGCCTGCAGCTGGTCCAGATATCCCTTTTGAACATGAAAATTTCAGAAGGAAGAAGAGGAATGAGATTTCCTGTGATCTTCTCCCAGGATAGAGGGAACATTTCTTAGAAGGCAGACATCCTTCTTGTCTAATTGGCAAGAAAAAGCAAACTGCCCATTCCTGAATTGGCTGTTGGCAAGATTAGTGTTAACCTTGAAACAATCAGGCTCACTCTGTAATCAGAGGGTGGGGTCAGTTTTCACTGAAGCACTCCCATGACTAGAAGGTCCTATTAGGAAAGAAAAAGAGAGAAAGCAGTAATGATCGAGGAACAAGTGTCAACTACATCACTATAAGACTTGATTTATGTCTTTAGATTTCTGATTATTACAAGTCACTTAATCTTTAAATTAAAACTTCTGATTTATATTCTTTTTTTTTTTTTTTTAAAGATTCTATTTATTCATTTAACAGAGAGAGAACACAAGCAGGCAGAGAGGCAGGCAGAAGCAGAGAGAGGAGCAGGCTCCCTGCGGAGCAAGGAGCCCGATGCGGGACTCGATCCCAAGACGCCGGGACCATGACCTGAGCCAAAGGCAGTTGCCCAACCAACTGCGCCACCCAGGTGTCCCTTCTGATTTATATTCTTAATAAAGATTTATAAATGGCCAGTACCTGAACTTCTCTTTAGCAAAATAAGTTCTTATGGCTGAAAAAGAGGTTGAATTGGTCAATCAAACAATTTCACAATGAATAAAATCATGGGAATGAAACACCAGAAGTATATCAGCACTCCTGAGCTTTGCTGTCATCATCCAGGCAAATGTTGAGATGCAACTGGAACTAAAAACAACCTTATTTTCAAAACAGAGTATTGTTTCTTCTCGAGGAGGGAATAAGGCAGTCGTTTTTAAAGGTGAAGTAGTGTTTGTTTTGGGTCATTACATCCCTCACAGTATGCACTGGAAAGTAACTTAGAAACTGTTTCTTAAACTACTGAATGACAGAATATGAACAAAGAAAAAGCACAAAAATCAAAGGAATGGCTGAAAAAATATGTCCAGACAATGGAATAAGTGTAGCCTCTAAAGTCACATTTTAAGAAATACTAAATGACATGGAGGAAAATGTATAATGCAACACGAATTTAAAAATAGAATATAAACTATTTATATTATGATTCCATTAGTAAATTAATTAGGAAGATGTAGAGATTTTTTATTATTTTCTCTATGCATTTTATGCTCGTCAAAATTTCAAAGTTGTGGTAGACTGTCGCGGTACCATGTATTCTCTGCCCTCCTTTTCAAAGAATTGTGCTTGTGTACCCATCTCTTGGATGACTTGCTTTCATTAATTAAACGTGTGCTGAGAGATGTCCACCATGTTTGAGCAGAAGCTCAGGACTCCTGTGAGCCTCTGTCACTGCCCTCATCTTCCTGCTCTGAGCACAACATGACCAGATAGGGGTCATTTGTCATTCTGCATCCATGAATTAAGACCACATACGGAGCTCACATGTAATATAGAAAAGATATAAATCTCTGTCATTAGAAGCCATTGACATTTGGGGGCTATTTATTACATCAGACTAACCCAACAAAAGCTACCTAATACAGAGGTCATGGGCTTTGTGTTTCACTTTAGAAAAATATTGAATATAAAATCACACTATAAAATATGAATGTTAGTTAAAATTACACCATAAACCCTCTCAGGAGAAGGAACATGAATATGCCATCACATGCTGGCCCTCAGGGAGAATAAAAGGAAGAGGATTTGTTCTAAATCCATTTGCACACTCCTACTGAGCAATGTTGAAGCTTTCCTTTCTGTTTGATATGAGCATCCTTTATTATTTTGATTCTATTCTTCCTTATGAATGCTTCCACTGTCCCCAAGCAAGAATAAATAATCCAGCAAAATATCTAGATTACCACTCGTTTCTTCATATGTCATCCCCCATTCTCTCCTACCCATTTCCATCTCTGATTAGGAAGGTCACCATCACTGTTAAATCTAATGGCCTTATTTGGTGCTCATTTTCTTGGTTTTCCTTCCCTTCCCTTCCCTTCCTTTCCCTTCCCTTCCCTTTTTTCCTTTCCTTTCCTTTCCTTCTTCTTTCCTAGCCTTTGATTCAGGTATGTGTCTCTGTCCTTACTGAAACTTTTCCTTACTTGGTTCATGAGACACTGGAATGTTTTGTCTCTCCTTATTCTGTTTGGAGCACTCCTCTCTATTCAGTTGGCATTTCCTTCTCTCATATGAATGTGTGCTTTAAGCTCTGTCTTTTTACTTCTTTTCTCTTCCTTTTCCATCAATATCTTCTTTGTCACACATATCCTTTTGTCCGGAGACACACAGAGAGGAATGAGCAATGTATTTGTGAGTTGCTTTGATCTATTTCACCAGGAAACAGTGGCATGGCTATCATGCATAAATGCTTGGGAAGACTGTATTGCGTTCTGAGATTTGTATAAAATTACACTACCGGAGTTAAACCTGTCTTCATTCATTAGTGAAAAATCTGCTCATTGTTGAAATTATTCTAAAAATTGTCCCATGGCAATTTTACTATCTAACCTCATTTTCTGGGGCCTTTCCTGATATGATATATGATCACCATTTTTCATAAACCACATTTAACAACAAGAAATAGTACTGATCTTGGCAAGATTTAATAAGTTATGTAATTGCTTGGGATTCCAAATATGAGTTCATGGACTGTTACATTCGTGTAGAAAAAGAGCCAAAATCCAAGCTAACAATTTTATAGAGCCTGTAGTATGCTAAGAAATGTTTATTTTCTGTGAAGCAATGAAAGCTTCTGTAAAACTTTGCTTGTTTTCCCAGTTGCTCTATTGGAATCTAATTAATGGATTTTCCCATCTTAAGTATTTTTGAAGAAATAAAACTCTTCCCCATAGTCAGAAAAATTCGTATTTGCCCTGAAATCATGTATTGTGGTCATCCGTCTTCACACACTAAGCTATCCTGAAGATATGAAATGTTTCATGTTTTGAGGACCCCAGGAGAAAAAATTTTAGAGCTTACTTTTGGTGACTTAGGCCAATGACGAAATCCCCTCAGGAAATTATTTCTCATCTAACCTGAGTATTTCACAATATGCTTAAATGTTTCCTTTTTCTATGTCGTCACTGGAAATATCTGTAAAGGAACCTCTCTAAACTGAGAAACCATTTTTTAAATTACTCCTTGCCAACTTTCTTTAACTCAAGTCATTTTTAAAAATAATAAATCCTAAGTCATTTCTGAGATACTCTGAATGCTTTCCAGTTAAGGTTGTCATTGAATCTCCAATTTTAAAGTTATGTGTGAGATACGTTTGTTTTCTTAACTTACAGTCCTATCATTCAGATTATCCAACACTATGTCCATTTAAATACACATTATCATACAATGACTGCTTTTAGTTAGGCTTACAAAGAAATGCTTTTTGAACAGACCCTCCATCAAGTTCACACTAATAATTGTCAAAACAAAATGGCTTAAGAAAAAAATTTTTTTCTGTTAATTTTTTTTAACTTCCTGACTTTCGTGGCTGCTGCTCTTCTTAGGCAGGATTATCACAGTGTAACATAAATAGGAGATTAACTTTACAGTCACTCTCCATTCACCATAAAACTCCTTGACCTACTCAAGTCCAGTTAGGGCCAGCGTTTTCTTTGGCCAGCTCGAATCTTTGGCTGTGGTATCGTGGGGCTCACGCCATGGAATACTGTCAGCACAAGGGATATCCTTTGGAAAACAACGCAAACTTGCTCTCTTTTTTTTGTTGCATACAACTGTAGGGAAACTCTCATTCCTCAATTCATTAATGTCAAAGAGTCTAAAGAAGTTTGTAAGGACAAAGAAAAGTCTTGCTAATTAACCATTGTGTTGTAATCATAATCAAGATTTACAAAGTACTCTTTGTGCCAGGTAGCACAGAGATTGTACAAAAGACAATTTCTGCTGACAAATTTTCTGCCAGCCCTGTGTCTCAGGTCTCAATAGTTGGACTCTTTGTGCCAAAGCCTTCTGATTAATTAGGAAAATTCAACAAGCAATTATGAAAATAACGCTCCAAGTCGTTTAGGCAGGAGGTAGTGTTTTCCTGTTAGATTTCAAGTAAACAAAGGGATATCAGTTGATTGTTGGAGAGGAGTTGATTATAACCTTTGACCCTAAATAATGAGTCTGTTTCTTAATTCCATTTAATGGTTTAGAATTCCAAAGCTATGGAGTTCATTAGGGAAGCAGAGGAAGTAAACACGCGGAAAACAGGGAAGGGACCCATTGACTCCCAACTGGCTTCTTTTCCCTAACATTAATTGGCAGGTGAACTCAATCCATAGCCACTTCTCCTCACATACAGATGAACTAACAACTTTTAGCTGTCCCCATGCTATTTTTCATCCTAGAAGCTGGTTGTATATGTGGTCAAATGAATCAATGATGGGAGTCATGCTGAGGGACTTGGGGCTACATATGAATGGAATTACCAAGAAGCTGATAGAGACGGATGTTTTCAGTTACAATTTTAACTGGACACAATGGTTTCCCCACAGGAAAGCTCATGGACCCATAAACCTAGTCCACTGCTCCCTTACAGGAAAGGAACTGTTTATTAGTATGGCCCATGCCACCTGCTCAGCTATCAAGTGTACATTTGTTCTCTTGGGAAAGACAGGGTGGGGTAGTTACTAGAAACAGGGCTGAAAGCCAACAGTATTCCACTTCCAAATTCTGGCTGGCTCCTCTGGTGACCTCTGTCTAGTCCTCTCAATAAAATTAACCACTACTTGTTTAAAACTGGAGCCAGATATGTGGTGCCTTGGGAAATATCCACACTTCATTGGTATTTTTTGGGCACAGAATGCATACAAAATTATGCTTGTCGCCAACAGATATTTACTGGGCATCTTCTTTTAATGTGTGATAGATGAGTTAAAAAGGCATGTATTAGTATACATTGATTTATATAATATGTCTCTAAAAACTGAGTTTGTTATAAAGGTATTATTTTGTACATTGTTTCATAAAGCTTGGTTTTTTTGTTAAAAGAATTTATGTAAAGTAGTGTAAAAATCCAAAATGTACATTTATATAAATCTAACGTTTTCAAAAATTGAATTAGTCCTGTCATAGCTAATTGTCAGGCATTGTCTATGCTACACAAACTCAATTTTAAAGATAACCATCAATGACCAAAAAAAAAGTCCAAAAGTTCTCCCCACAAAGAATCAGAATGCTACCATACAAAATATTTTTTTTTTACTGTTACTATTAGAATAGAGTAAGAAAAAGGTTGCTGTCCTTCACACCATATGTTTGTACAGTTAGAATCATGACAGTGTTTAATGACAAAATATTCTCTGTGCTCTCTAAAGTGGGTGATAACCCCTAGGCACAGTGATACTCCATAAATGGCCCAAGTCGCAGAATACCCCTAATGGGAGAAATCAATGGAAGCTGACAATTGGAAGTACTACCCTTGACTCCTGCAGTTGGCAGAAAGAGAGAAAACAATGTTCCAGAAATTAAGGTTGTTGAAAGTCTGGGTGTCCAGAAATGCAATGTAGGGGAAGAGAATACTCCTTTCATACTTTAGTAAGCTTTGGAAATAATTAAGTGGTTACTCCAGAGGTCCCCAATGTTTTAGAAACCCAAAAACCAACAAAACCTCCTAGTGTTTTATTTTATTTATTATTTTACAATTAATTCTTTTTTTTCTCCCCAAATATGTTTATTTTAATTTTTCAGTGTTACAAGATTGATTGTTCATGCACCACACCCAAGGCTCCATGCAATATGGGCCCTTCTCAATACCCACCACCAGGCT
>CM052800.1:139323193-139414096 GCA_028533885.1 Nasua narica | reverse complement strand
GTGTCTTCAATTTCTTTCATGAATGTTCTATAGTTCCTTGAGTACAGATCCTTTACCTCTTTGGTTAGGTTTATTCCCAGGTATCTTATGGTTCTTGGTGCTACAGTAAATGGAATCGATTCTTTAATTTCCCTTTCCATATTTTCATTGTTAGTGTATAGGAAAGCAACTGATTTTTGTGCATTGATTTTGTATTCTGACACATTACTGAATTGTTGTATGAATTCTAGTAGTTTGGGGTGGAGTCTTTTGGGTTTTCCATGTAAAGTATCATGTCCTCTGCGAAGAGAGAGAGTTTGACTTCTTCATTTCCAATTTGAATACCTTTTATTTCTTGTTGTTGTCTGATTGCTGTTGCTAGGACTTCTAGTACTATGTTGAACAAGAGTGGTGAGAGTGGGCATCCTTGACGTGTTCCTGATCTCAAAGGGAAGGCTGTCAGTTTTTCCCCATTGAGAATGATATTTGCTGTGGGCTTTTCATAGATAGACTTTATGATGTTGAGAAATGTTCCTTCTATCCCTATACTTCGAAGAGTTTTAATCAGGAATGGATGCTGAATTTTGTCAAATGCTTTTTCTGCATCTATTGACAATTCTTTTTAAATACAAATTCAATTAGCCAACATACAGAACATCATTAGTTGGAGATATAGAGCTCAGTAATTCATCAGTTGCATATCACACCCAGTGCTCATCACCTCACATGCCCACCTTAATGCCTGTCATCCAGTTACCATATCCCCCTACCAACCTCCCCTCCAGCAACATATTTTAAAATGTAAATCGTTCAGCTTAGACTCTTTTTTTTTTTTTGTATTTATTTATTTGAGAGAGAAAGAGAAAGCACGAGTCTGGTGGAGGGGCAGAGGGAGAGGGAGAAGCAGACTCTCCACTGAGCAGAGAGCCCAATGCAGAGCTAGATCCCAGGACCCTGAGATCAGGGACCTGAGCTGAAGGCAGCCGCTTAACCGACTGAGCCACCCAGGTGTCCCCAGCTTTGACTCTTTTTGAGAATTTTATTGTCATTGTACAATGGAAGAAAAACAAATGTAGTAATAGTGACACACGGTTGGAAGCTCATAAAAGCTCCATTCATTAAAACTGTTAGTACAAGAATCAAGAAGTTATATCCTGCCGAGGTAGCTAGCTGTGCACAGTAGCACTCAGCCAGAACACTACTACCGCCCCAAACCCCCAGGCCTACCCACTGCTATAGAAGTCCCTAGTTTTTTCCAATGCTTCAAGAAGTAATTACTTAGTAGGAGTTGAAGGGAGCACAGAAGGTGAAAGGGTGCTGTTAGAGTCTCAGCTACCTCACAGCTGGTTGGTTGTTTTTTTTTTTAATGACTCAGTTCCACATTTTAAGCATGAGACTACCCAAAATATTTTTTTTTTATCACAACTATCTTGCTATAGACAGCCTCAGGGCAAAGTAGGCAACAGATCAGCTGAAAAAGTAGCTCTGAATTGATTCAAAAGGCATATCAGTCTTTTCCAGTAATTTTTCAGGGATGCACATAGGGTGTAGGTTATCTGAGAGAGCTCTCAGTCCTGCCCTATGCATGCAAACCTTTCTTTTCATGATTTTGCACATGCACAATCATTGTTCTTTGATGTCATCAAATTCTCATCAAGAATGATGTTAGTAGGCTTGTGCTATCACAACAAAATGCTAGAGTGGATGGCTCAAACAACGGAAATTTCTTTTCTCACAGTTCTGGAGTTCAAGATCAAGGTGTCTGCAGGTTTGGTTCTCAGTGAAGACTCTTGTGACTTGGGGATGGGTTCCTTCTCACTGTGTGCTCACTGTGTGCTCACTGTGTGCTCACGTGACCTCTCTTCATGCCCACTCTGGAGGATAGACCAAGAGGGAGGGAGATCTTTGGTGTCTTCTTCTCCTTTTATAAGGATACCAATCCTTTTGGATTAAGGCCCCAGCTTTATGTCTTTATTTAACCTTAATTCTCTCCTTAAAGGTCCTATCTCCAAATAGAGCCATATTGGGGTTTGGGCTTCAACATATGAATTCAGGGGAGACACAGTTCAGTCCAAAGCATATGATAAATATTGATTAGTATCAATCAGGCATATACCCAGGCCAGTAGTATTGTCCGATTAAACTACTAATACTAGGTAATAATTGTGTAGATTAAACTATAAGCCAATTGAGAGCATTATACTAAGTAAAATAAGTCATGTGGAGAAAGACAAACACTGTATGATCTCTCTTATGTGTGGAATTTAAAAAAAAAAAAACAAAAATAGAGCAGATTGGTAACTGCCAGAGGCAGGGACTGGATTCGGGGAAAAGTGTAAAAGTGGTCAATGGGTACAAAATTCCAGTTATAAGATAAGTTCTTGTGGTTGTAATGGGAAGCATAGTGACTATAGTTAATAATACTGTATTGTATATCTAGAAGTTGTTAAGAGAGTAGAACTTAAGAATTCTTACCCTAAGAAAAGAAGTTTGTAACTATGTGATATGATTGATGATAACTAAACTTCCAGTAGCAATCATTTTGCAATATGTTATATATCAAATCATGTTGTACGACCTAAATTCATACAATGTTGTATGTATCATTATATCTCAATAAAGCTGGAAAAAAAAGAAACTTAGCAAATAAGATCTCACTTTATGCCATAGACAAATGTAATAGGAGATTCCTCATGGTATTTATTTGAATCAAACAGACTGATTTAGAATCCCAATTCCTTTACTTCCAAGTCATGGGAACTTGGATAAATAGCTTGAAGACTTTGAACCCTAGATCTTTAGTATGAGAGAGGGTTACTATAAGGATTAATATAAGGGATTTTATATTAAGAAGTTAGCACAATAGCTGACACATAATATATAATCAATAGATGGTAGCTAATATAAATTATCATTCCTATTATGCTAGTGCAAATATCAAAATCAAATTAACTTTATTAACAAGTGGACATTTCTCCGAATTCTCTGGTAAGTCACTACTTTTGTGTCCTTCACACTGCCAAGAAGGAATTTTCCGGATCTGCTTTCGGGTTGTAATTCAGGGCAATGTTGTTCTCTCGGGTGTATCTAAAACCCCCAAAAGGTTTAATAACCTGCCTTAGGCTCAGATATGGCACCTGGTACAAATCGCACAAGATGTTTGCTGCTCAGGTGCCTTCTTGTGGCTGCGCTGTGAGAGAAGAGTCACAGGCCGTCAGAAACTGGAGTCCTGAGAGACCGGTCGGTAGACAGCATCGAACTTGTGACTGACATGCTTTTCCTTGCACCGCCTAAAATCACATAGGTGTCGCACAGCTCAAAGCACTACCTTAGCCTATAGACCAGTATTTGCTTAGACATGTAAGTGAAGATGGATGTTTTGATTTTCAGCTATAAACCTTCTATTTTTGGCCACATTGGCTTCAGGGCATTTTAGATCTTAGGAGCAAAGCAGTAGAAGATTTGATGTGATTATTTTTTAATTACTACTTTTCACACAGCTTTTGACATTTATAAGCAATTCGGTTCTTTCCTAAACATGGTTTTATAGATTTTTCTAGGTTTGGCATTGCCCTTGGTTCTTGGCACAGCTTTATGTTACTATTTTTAAAAATAAGCATGACAGTGTAGATACTAAAATGGAAACTTTCAGCCAAAACAAAGATTGCATTCAATTGGAAGAACTAAGAGGCTGACATTCAAATGTCAATGGATTCCCCTACTCACTTTTTTTTCACATTGTAATATTTATTTTAAAAATCTGGATTGCTATCACATTACACGATGTCAGTTGGGTTTCCATCACAGTGAATATTTATAAATGCATTTAATTTTAATTTCAGTTGCCTCTTAATGACTTCATTTTTGAACATATCCTTAAAAATTATGCTATTCAAATAATTTATCTCTGCTCGACCTTCCTCTTCCTGAAAAATTTAAGAGCAGGAGACATTGTAAATCCCTGTGCTACATAAGGGTGTAGTGGCTATTATTACATTAAATTAATGAAGATATTTTATTCCTAAGTTACTATTGCAATCTGGATATCGATATTTGCTTTTCCTAAAGCTAAACTTCATCTCCCTTTACTGCCTTTCACTGATATTGTTATTTAACATGTAACCAAATGATGTTCCAGTAATTTTTTTCCTTTTCTAAAACTTGATTTTTTCTTCTGCTAAAACCCAAGAAGGTTAACAGTTGTATCTGAGCTTGTTGGGTTCACACTCACGGAATTTACTTTCTGAAAAGAGGAAAATAAATATCAGATCCCTTGGAAATGAATGCAGTGAAATTTTGGCTGGTCATCTTTGGAGAGACCGAGAAAAATGCTATCAACCATCATGCTAAATTTGGAAGTGCAATGTCGTGCCAATGGGTACTTTAGCAAGGCTGATGCTATCCTTGGGCATTTGTTGAGTACATAAATAATATTTTATAGCACATTTGGCTGTGTGCAAAGTAGATACAGAATTTATTCTTCACTCTAACAACAAGAAATACCACACATTTAAAATTGTACTAGGGAGAGTTCCTCCATTCTGTTCTATTTATTTTCAGGGTGTTCATTAAGGAAGCACCTAAGTTTCTTTCAAAATGTCATATCTTAGCTAACACCATGGGGTTTTACCCACCACGTGAACTTTAGTTCTGTTCAGACAGCTAATAGAAAAATAAATAATTTAATCTGTACTCCTGGACAGCAAATCCTGCAGGTTAAACCAGCTGCAGGCTGGTGAAGTGAAGATTTTTTTTTTTCTTTTCCAACCGGCTGTCCTTAAAAACTCACTCAGCTCTCGTCCCACTAGTTGTTGTTTTTCCGGAAACTTTGGTGAAGACAAGGGCAAACGTGCGAAGATAACAATGCAAGATTAGGTCTATGGTGAAAATACAATCCACTGAGAAACAGCATTCTATTATTCCTAAAGATTCAGCATTTTGGAGCTCAGAAGTACCTTGGAATAACGATTCGGACCAGGCAGGCTTGAAGGAAAAGACACAGATTCTCAGGCAAGTTAAATCAGACCCCGACTGTCTAATCTAGAGTCCTTTCCATTGCACCACAATGCTTCTTGCCTGCAAATGGGTTCTTTTAATTTCCATGTTGACAAAGACCTATGATAATTTATGGATATTTGCATGAGTTTGTGTATACCTAACCTTTTGTGTTTTGACACTAATGATTAAAAAAAAGGTGGGGGGCCCTGTTGTTTCCCACACATCCAGAGATTTCAGCTTTTGAGGAGTCACTTATTTATTTATTTATTTTAAATATTTTATATATTTATTTGCCAGAGAAAGAGAAAGAACAAACAGGGAGAGCAGCAGGCAGAGGGAGAAGCAGAAACCCCGCTGATCAAGGAACCTGATGCAGGACTGGATCCCAGGACCCTGGCTTCATGACCTGAAACAAAAGCAAATGTTTAACCAACTGAGCCACTCAGGCATCCCAAGAGAAGGGCTTACTTTTTAAGGGAACATTTTATTCCTCTGAAGACCCAGAAGGAGCTCTAGATTTGAGGTCTCAGATACCCAGTAAGGCCTCCCAACAATGCTGTCAGGGCTGTCCTCCACATACCCATTTTGGAACCCCCCCCCCCCGCCCCCCGGAGGAAAGCCCTTATCCCAGGGCAAGTGTGGCAAGGAGGAGGAGGATGAGAGTTGTCGACAGGCAGACACAACCTTCCAAGTCACTTCTCACTGATTCGACAATAAAATTTATTGAATATTTTGTACAATTTAAGCCTTCCACTACCCCATGGCTGTTATCATCCTTATTTCACAGAGAAACTGAGTAAATTGTCCAAAAATCATATAGCAAGTACACCTAAGAGTCAGACATCGACCCAGGAAACGGTTGCTGAGCCCAAGCTTTTAACTGTTTCTTTACCCTTTGTCTTTTCTCTCCAGAATTAGTGACATCAAAGGCCAGCCATGTTCTAAATAATGTTGATTAGTACATTTTACATTTTAATATCTCTCCTAATAAGGAAAGGAGTTTTCCAGTAGGTTTGCTTTGTGATTCCAACTAAATAAACCACCACTTTATAATTTTATGGAATTTAAGCAAAGAAGTTGATTGTAATCCTTCATTTATAACACATTATAATAATTTGTCTGTGTAGGGCTCTATTTTTTGTTTAATTAATTTAAAGTTTTATGATTATCTGGGGACCTATTACTCAAGTTAAGAACTAGGATTTCTCACTTTTGTAGAATATTTAATTTAAATATACTAAAATTTATTTATCCATTCTTCTACTGATGGATATTTGAAATGTTTCCAGGTTTAGTTTTTTAATGACATGGTGGTATAAATATTCTTAAATGTCTTCTGGCGCATATATGTCTTCTAAGTTATAAATCTAGGAGAGAGAATGCTGGGTTACAGGATAAGAAAATATTAAAATTTACAAGAAAATGCCAAGTTGTTTTTTAAAGGAGTTGTACCAATTTAAACTCTCAGTAGTAATTTATAAGCAATACCATTGACTTATTTTTTCCTTTAACATTTTTTATTGTTAAACTTCTTATGGGAGGGCGCCCGAGTGGCTCAGTTGGTTGAGCGACTGCCTTCGGCTCAGGTCATGATCCCGGAGTCCGGGGATCGAGTCCCATATCGGACTCCCGGCTCTGCGGGAAGTCTGCTTCTCCCTCTGACCTTTTCCCCTCTCATTCTCAGTCTCTCTCTCTAATAAATAAATAAAATCTTTAAAAATAAATAAATAAATAAATAAATAAACTTCTTATGGTAGTCAAATAAATGGTAGCTCACTGTGGCCTTGATTGGAATTTTGCTAATTACTAAGAAGTTGAAAACTATATTTTAATTAGGGCTCTATGTGTTTACTTTTAAGACAAATGCTCCTATCTCTTCCCCTTCTCCCACTGAGTTGCTTGCCTTTTTTCTTATTCATTTGTAAGAATTCAATATGAAATCTATGCCAATACTTCTGTGTTGGTTATAGGTATTTCAAAATCATCTTAGTTATTGTTTTTGCCCTTTTAAAATCTTTTCCAGTGAACAGTTAGTTTTCATGAAGTCTAATTTGCCATTATTTTATGGTTAGCAGCTTTTAGAGCTTATGTAAGATTGGGTACCTACTCTCTAATTTTTTTAAAAAATTGCTTTTCATATTTAAGTCAAAATTTATTTAGAGTTAATTTCTGTGTAAGCAATAAGGGCACATTTTGATTTTCCCCTCTTACTGTTAACTATTTTCCCAGCTTAGTTTTTTCAATAGTCTCTTCTTTCTTCACTGATATTCCATGGGACCTCTAACAATATTAACATTCTTTATATTTTTAACTCTCTTAGGGGCTCTCTAGTATCTTCCAGTGGTTAACTTTTTTGTTTCTGTGCTTGTTCTACACTTCCTTAATTCCTATAGTTTATAATGGCGCTTGCTATCTGATAGGAAGTCTCTATTTCATTTCCTCCCCCTATTTTAGGTACGTTCCGGCAAACTTAACTGTTTGCTTTTCTATATAATTAAAAAAAAACATGGCCAATTCCATGAAAAATACTATTGAAATTTTAATTAGAGTTACTATGGGTTCACGAATCAATTGGGAGAATTAGCACCTTTTATATATCAGTTTCCTAGTCATGAACATGAGGCATCCCTCTACTTTTTAAGGTGTCCTTTAATTTCTTTAAGTAAAATTTTTTCCATTACTTCTGAAGGAGCAGAGCAGGGCTGGTTCCTTTTGCTTACACCCGCCTTCTTGTGTGTGGCCCCCCGCAGGACCTGCCTCTGGGAGGGTCTGAGTGTGGCTCAGCCCTCCCTTGAGCTAATTAGCCCAGAGGGCCTATGGGTTGGGTTTGGGTTAGTCAATAGGAACGCAGAACCCCTGCCCGGGAAAGAATATAAACCCTGCCTTTTGCCCGCCAAACTTGTGCGCCAATTCTGGCCAGGGTGATAGGCTAGTTCAAACAGTTACTAAGCAACATTCTGTGTTATAATCTCATTGGCCACTGACCCCTCTAAAACTGTTGTGCTTTTTGAAACTTGCTCTCTTTCTCTACACCACGCCGCTGTGTCGGTGAGTGTGTGAGAGAGCTCAAGCTAGCTTGAATAAAGGGCTCTTTTGCTTTTGCATCGGACTCGGCTCCCTGGTGGTATTTGGGGATCTCAAAATCTGGGCATAACACTTCATTAAGATCTTACAACTCTTTTGTTAGGTATGTTCTTTGATACTTTGTAGTTTCTGTTGCTAATGTAAATAGTGTTATTTTAAATTATATTTTGTATTTTTTTCTGTTGCATAAAAATGTAATTGACCTTTGTATATCAGTTTATATCTGGCTATCTTGCTGACCTATATTATTATGTATAATGATTTTTAAAGACTTTGTTGATATATACAAATATAAATGAATACTAAATAGTAATAATTTTTTTGGCCCTCATTCAATAAGATAATCTTATGTACTTTCTTCCTTTAATCTGTTAATCTGGTTGAAGACATTTATAGATTTCTAAAATTAAACTACCTTTGCCTTCAGGGTATAAACTAACTGGGTCTTGGTTTATTGTCTTTGTCCACCCACCTTGCTGGTTTAAGATTGCTATTATTTTGGTGTGCCTGGGTAGCTCAGTCAGTTAAACACCTGCCTTCGGCTCAGGTCATGATCCCAGGGTCCTGGGATGGAGCCTCACATCAGGTTTCCTGCTCAGCAGGACGCCTGCTTCTCCCTCTCCTGCTCCCCCTATTTGTTGTATTCCTTCTTTTACTGTGTCTTTCTGTGTCAAATAAATAAATAAAATCTCTTAAAAAATACTTTTATTTTGTTAAGCTTTTCTTCAACAATTGTTATGAATAAATTAAGCTTTTAGATTTCCTTTTAAGTTCTCTCCTCATTGAATACATGCAGACATATTCCTAGTTTGTGCTCTAGAGAGTTTATCCCAGGTTAGAATAATCTATTCTTTGAAAGTAGTAAAAGTATCCTATGAAATAGTTTGATCCTGGTGTTTTCTTTGTGGAAAGATTTTAATTATTGTTTCAAATTTATTAACAATTACAACACTGTCCAAGTTTTCTGTTTATTCCTAAATCAATTTTGAAGTCATATTTTTCTATAAATTTATTTGTTTCATCTAAGCTTTCAAATTTATTTACCACGTTATTGATTATATTTTAACTTAGCTTTTTAAATCTCTTGTATTTGTATATTCTTCTTTTAACCATAGTCTTATTCATTTATACCTGTGACCCAGAGTTTAGCTAAGCTACTCCATGGCATCGCTGCCTCAGCGTCCATTTTGTTTGGCCAAGCGTCTTGCAGGGAACTTGAATTGACACTAGCCCCCGACAGCAACCACAGAGTAATAAGCAAATGTTAATTCCTAATATGACTTCCTCAACAGCCCCTGTGATCCATCAACAGTCTCCTCTGCCTCCCCACACATAACTTCTCATGCCTCCCTTATCTAAGACTCCTGTGGAGCTTACTACACTCCCACTCTTGTGCAAATTCACCAAACCCTAATAAAAGGCATGTGGTCCTAGATCTTGCCCCTCTCTGTGTCTACAGTCTGCTTTAACCTCTCAGAGTTGCACCTTGAAGGGTGGTATGCATTTCCTCCAGGACCTGTGAGTAATAAACTGCTCTATTTTAACTCTTCTTGTGGTCTGCTCACCATCTGGCACCCTGTGCTCCACTTAACAAATGCTAATTTAATAAAGTCATAACATTGTATATTTTACCTGAGGAGTCTGAGAAAAATCACCATTTTATTTTCGTTGATCTTTTATAATATATCTTTTGTTTTCTATTTCATGGATTTCTCATCATATAGTTGCTATTTCCTTCCTTCAGACTGCTCTGGATTTACTTTATTGCCTGACTCCCCTGACTTCTTAAGTTGGACAGCTTCTTAATTTTCAGTCTTTGCTACTTTAAGTACTTAATGTTGTATTTTTCCTTTGTATCACAACTTTCACTGTATCCCCCCAAGTTTTTATACATAATTTTATTTTGTTCATTTATAAGTAGGTTTAAGTATCTATTATATTTCCTTCAACACACGTGTTTTGGAAATATATTTCCTAATTTTAGATTTTCAGGGATTTTAATACTTTTATCTTTTTTTTTTATTAATTTCTAACAAATTGCCTTGTGATCAGAGTGCATGACCTTTCTGAAATCAATTTTCTGATATTTGTTGAGACTAATCTATGTCCTCCTACATAATGAATTTTGGGGACTTTTCATAAATGCTTAAGAAGATTGTACATTCTCTAAACATGGCATGCAGAATTTTAAATATGCCTATTAGGTCAAATTTCTTATTTGTGCTATTTAAATCTTCTTCATTCTTGCTGATTTGTTTGCTTAACCCATTAAAAATTCAGAGATGTATTGACCTTTTTAAGTTTGATAGCCGATATGTCAATTTCTTAAGTTTCTAGCAATTTTTGTTTTGCATATTTCAAGTTTATTTTACCAAGTATAGAGAGTATTTAGAATTGTATTTTCTTAGTGAATTGCATTTCTAGCATTATATAGTAAACATACTTAAAAAGTTTTTGGGGGATTTTTTGGCTTGGGTTCAGTTTTGCATAGAAGTAAAATAAATATGCTCTGGTTTTTTCTTGGTATTTGCAAGATACATATTTTTTTCAATTTTTATGCATATGATTTTATTTATATTTCTTGAAATAGACAAGAAATCCAACGTAGAATTGGATTTTTAAGAATCAAATCTGAAAAATTCTGTCTTACCTCCTGAGTATATTTGAGCTTTTATCTATGTCCTTGCTTCTGATTTCCATTTCTCCAGATTATTACTTTTTTCTCTTTTTCTTCCATTATAAAGTATGACTGATATTTTTTGTTGTACTTCTCCCCATTTTCATTGTTTTTGTTGTTATTGTACTTGCTTGAAATGTGTAACTCCATTTCTAATCTTTGTGTGTGTGTGTGGTCACCTTTAAAATTTTACCAAGAATTTTAGCCTGACAAAACTTAAAATCCAAAACAAATAAAATAAAAAAGACTCGACCGCATTAACAAGGTATTTTACAGAATTTTAGCTTCAGCATGTCAGTGTATTTTCTTTCTTTCTTTTTTTTTTTTTTAATAGAGTGCGAGGTGGGGGAAGGGGCAGAGGAAGAGAATTTTAAGCAGGCTCCATGTTCAGAAAGAGCCTGACGCAGGGCTTGATCTCATAACCCTGAGATCATGACCTGAGCCAGAATCAAGAGTCAGACCACTTAACTGACTGACCGTTCAGACCCACCAATCAGGTGCCCCTCAGTGTGCTCTTTTTTTTTTTTTAAGCCCACAAATTAAATATCTTTTTTGATACAGAAAATATTGTTTGGGTCTTTCTTTCTTTCTTTCTTTCTTTCTTTCTTTCTCTTTCTTTCTTTCTTTCTTTCTTTCTTTCTTTCTTTCTTTCTTTCTTTCTTTCCCTTCCTTCCTTCCTTCCTTTCTTTTCTTTCCTTTTTTTCATTTTAAATGCATTTTTAGAAGTTTCTTCAGAGCAGTTCTCTTGAGGGTTAGTTCTTAAAGTTTTCATTTAACTGTAAATGTCTTTATTCTGCCCTCTGAGGTTTCTGTTGAAAATAGCTTACAAAAGGACAAGAATGGTAGCTAGCAGGAAATCAGATAGAAGCTCATGTCATAATTCAGGCCAGGGAGGCTGGTAGACTGGCTAGGTTGATAAGGGTGGAGCTGGTGAGAAGTGTATTTGTTCTAGATGTATTCTCAAGGTCTAGCCACTGACAGTGCCTGATTGGCTGCAGCCTGTGATAGAAAAAGAAAAGTCAAATTGGAGAAGGAGTCAGGAGGATGTGAGAAACTGAAAAGATGGATTTGCTATTAACCAAGATGAGGGACTGCAGGTGAGTAACATTTGGGGAAATGATCAAGATTTCAGTTTGGGCTATGTTTGTGTCATACTTACTAGAAACTCAAGGGAAACTTTAAATATGTGAGCCTGGAGTTCAGGAGAAAAATCTGTATTTTCTAGTTCATCTACATATATTTGACTTTTAAAACAATGAAACTGGGGGTGCCTGGGTGGCTCAGTCGGGTAAGCATCTGCCTTCAGTTCAGGTCATGATTTCAGGGTCCCAAGAATGAGTCCCACATTGGGCTCTCTGCTCACTAGGTAGCCTCCTTCTCCCTCTCCCTCTGCTGCTCCCCTTGCTTGTGCTCTCTCTCTCTCTCTCAAATTAATAAATAAAATCTCTTTAAAAATTAAAAAAATAAAATAAAACAATGAAACTGGACCAGACCATCATACATAGAGAGGATTAAGAACTGAGTCTTAGGAAACTTATGTTAAGAAGCAAGAAAAAAGTGGAGGAATCAGCCAAGGAGATAAAAAAGGTGTAACCAGTGAGGTGGGACAGAAAGCATCCTTGAATCCAAGTGAAGAGAGTAGATAAAGAAGGATTTCAGGATCTGTGCTTCATGCTACTGATAAGACAAATACGTGGAGAACAGAGAAGGGACCATTGATTTCATAAAATGGATGAAACTATCGGTGACTTTGACCCAAGCAGCTTTGATTTAACAGTAGAAGTAAAGGACTAATTGGATTAAATTAAAGTGGTAGAGAATAAATGGAAACAACAATTTGGGAGAAAATTTTCTCAAACAGATTAACAAGCAATCTGAGAGAAAACAATCCCGTTTTAAGGAATTCTCCAGCTCAAAGGGGGAAGGATCAATAGCTGACAGGAAAGTAGGTAGAGATTTGAATCTTATTCTGAACTGATGAGTACAGTAATCACTCGCCACAGTAACTGTCGAGACCCTGAAATGTGATTAGTGCTGAGATGTGCTGTAAGTATAAAATGTATGTTAGATTTCAAAGATTTTCACCAAAGAAAAGGTAAAATACCTCATTAATTTTCAGATTGATTACATGTTGAAATGATAATATTTTGGATGTATTAGATTAAAAACATTATTAAAATCAATGTCATCTGCTTTTGAGTGTTATTTGAAATGCTGATACTAGAACATTTAAAATTATATGGTGGCTCACACTCTATTTCTGCTGGACAGTGCTTGTCTAAGCCATTGTGTCATCTAAGCAACCTCTCTGTGCCCAAGGGTACGAGGTGTAAGAGATGCAAAAATTAAGGAACTTCTATCCACTAGGAATTTAGACACTTGATAAGTAAGCAATCTTATCTAAAATCTTCTTTTTTGGGACTTTATAATATTAATTTATGCATACTTAAGGACAGTAAATGAAAACCTTTAGAATAGGGAAGATATGTGAAACGACAATGAAAAAGCCTCCTTTCAGGACTTTGAAATGTTTGTTTTAAGGCTATTAGCAGGATTTCATGGAATGGAGGCTACAAGGACTTCATTTTCTCAAGGTCTCATGGAAATTAGTAGAATTTCACAAAACTGTTAGTTGCTATAAAATTTTATAAACCTTGATTCCTCTTAAATACATGAATGCATAAATATGAAACATTTCAGCTAATAAACCCCTGAATATTTGTGCCATTGATATTTTGAAATTAATTTGATTTCATGGTACTTCAAGCATGAAAGGAATGCAATTTTCACTAGAAACTGCTTAATCTAGTTATTATCTGACTATTTGTATTCTCATTGGATATTTGATGAATGCTTGCTAAAGATACGGCTTCATCTCCTGCCCAGTAATTACATAATTACTAAGGATGGAGGAACCCAGCTGTGTTTTGGTTTCATTGAACATCTTGACCTATTATTCAAACATTTTGGGTAAAATAAAATCTAAGACGCATTTTGCCAAGGACTTTTTCCATTTAATTTTAAACCCACGTACATTTCAGAAGGAATTTAATCCATATGTTTCTGATTCATTTATAATTAACTCATCAAAGTTTTTGCTAAGTAAGAACTGTATGATGTTCAAGAAGCTGGATAAGCCTTTAATGATGTTTATTTGTCCATTTTTCCCCCATTCTCTAATACAATGTCACCTTTGTGAGACAAACACCACTTTAAACCATTTGTCATAGAACAAAATCTACAGTGTTTTAGTTGTTTTTAACTGCGTCCAACATGAAGTCCTCCTTTATTATCGTAAAAACTTTTTGGAAAGCTAAATTATCATTAGTTTAAAAGAAAAACTAAAAAGCCTAGCGATAAAAACTTCGGACATTGTGCAATACTCCCTTCACTGGCAACATTAAACAGGGATTGAATATTTGCTAAGTGACTATTTTGTATAGTGGTTTTAATTTATATAGAGTAGACAATGGCTATCACAAAGTCTGGTATAAAGTAGGTAGTTAAGAAATATTTTCAGGGGCGCCTGGGTGGCTCAGTGGGTTAAAGCCTCTGCCTTCGGCTTGGGTCATGATCTCATGGTTCTGGGATCAAGCCCCGCATCGGACTCTCTGCTTAGCTGGGAGCCTGCTTCCCCTTCTCTCTCTGTCTGCCTCTCTGCCTACTTGTGATCTCTCTCTCTCTGTCAAATAAATAAATAAAAATCTTTAAAGAAAAAAGAAATATTTTCAAATGGTTGAATGAAAAAAATGATAAATGAATGATTGAATATATTAAACTCATCTGAAAAATATCCTGGACCTTTGCTACGTGGATTTTACATTCCATTTAATAGGACTGTTACATACACAAAACAATGTAATAATCTCATACTGATAATTTTTTTGAATTGATCGAATGTTTAAACAAAATACATTTATGTAAAATGAAAAATGTATACATTCATTTGCTCACTTATCTTGAAAGAGGTACACATATATTCACATATTATACAATATGCATAATATATAAGCATATATATCATATATGTTATAAATATATTACATATATCCATGTTATACTATATGAGAAAAATGTGTACATATATACATATAGTATATAATATACACATATTAGAATTATATATACTATATATTATTATATATAATTATTTATTACATAATTGTATGTATACATATATTCTTACACTATCTCTTCTGATTATCACAGAGATATCATTCTGTATTCACCTGATTTTCTAGAGAAAAATGCAGAAGAAAGAGGCTACCTTGTATTTGTGAATAATTGAAATATATCTGGAAAATGTGGTCTTTTTTTGAAAAGATTTCCAAGATGAAGTATTACTATTGTACTGATTTTCTTGCATGCTTTGGCTATATCCCAAATTATATATTCTCTAGACATGTTCTAGATTCTCCAGCAGAATTATACCTTGACAAGGTTTACAACACTCAAGAGGTAAGATAATGGAAGTCATATAAGACTCTTGAAATCTTGCCGGGCCAAATTCTTGAGACCACTAATGTAGGGTGTTTTCTCCAGCACTGAGCTATCTCAGATCTTCCTTGTCCTTTCATAGCTCTCTCTGGCCTTTCTTAATTCACAAGAAGTTATTGCTGTATAACTGCTGCAGTAGGTTTATTCGCCCTTCCATTACTTTACACTTAAAATAAATAGTATAATAAAAAAAACCCTGTAAGATTATAAATAAATAAATCTCAGGACATTTGCATCTAATTTTGCTTTCTCTGTGTTCAGTAGCCTGAAATAAGCAAATTTTGGTATTCTTGCTATCTTTGCACCCAAGGCTAAGTTGTCATTGAACTCCCAGAAGAATGGCTATTTTGTAGAAACTTGTGCTGCCTGATTTGTCTTATAAGTTGGAGGACATGGAGGTTAGATATTCTTTAGAAAAGTTTTCCTCAGTTTCCTTTATAGTCTGTGGGTTATACACTTCGGGTGCATTGAAAGGCCCAATTTATCTAAATCGAGCTCTCACTCTGATTCATCAAAAGCCCAGATCTTTTCTTAATTCATTGTAACACATTATTTTTTCATTGAAAATGTGCCCAGAGACATATGCATTGTATGCCTTTTCTTGAACTAAAAGATAAACAAATAAAGAGTGAATTCTGTTAAGTGAACAGCTGCCGAAATTCCATATTCTGTATCTATCGTCAGACTGTGAAATCCTCATCTCCTTCTGAGTACCATTAGAACTTCAGTTCTGGTTTCCAGTGATAGGTTACTGGCAGACTTGCACATGCCAGATGAATTTTATGTACACATGTGAAGCATGGACTGCGGTTCTCTTGTCAGAAAATGAACTCTTCAAAGCCATCGTCAATTTCTGAGGCTGACAGCATACAGATTGGCTTTCTGTATACATAGCATCATATGTAATGCCGTTCCATCTGACATCTCTTTTTAAGACTGAGATCCTGTTAATTTACTCCAGACTATATGCACAAGACAAATAGCCCGACTCTTCTCAGTTTCTTCAGGTTAGGATTCCACTTCAGACGAACCTCTGTAACAGGTGTAATGTTTCTTGGTTTTGTACAGCAAACTGTTGGCAATTCCTTTGCCAACCTTTGCCAGAGTATTAGCAATGAGCTGTGTCTTGTTAAGGATCCCTTCAAAGCCTAAAAAGAAAGTCCTGCTTTTCTCCCAGCCACCTGAAGCTATTCATGTGAAGAACTCACCTATATAGAAAATTGATCTAGCACACATTGGCCACACACATGCAAATTTGGTACCTTTCTTTTTAAAATAAACATTTCATTGTGCTCTTCTGGTTTTCAGTGAAGAGCTGCCCAAGCACACACAGAGCTAAGTCCAAACTAACCTTTCCGCTCCAACAAAAGGGCAACCATTCCTGCCCAGATAGTGATGTGCACCGCCGTGAGCAATCCGTTTCCATGTCAGCGGGCGTTCTAAACTTTTCAGAAGCAATTTCAAATGTATTTTAAGATAGAAAATGATGCACTGGATTGTGCTCTAAGTGTTTGCATTAGGCGGAAAACTCTTTTTTTCTTTTTTTCCTGCTTTAAGAACTAACAAAAATTGGGGAAGTGAAACCAAGTTATAAAATAATATTTGTGCTTTGTGTGTATGTGGTGGTGGTGGGGGAATGGATTTTAGCCTAAATAGTAGAAAAGTTTTAATGAGCTTCCAGTTTTAATTTGTGAGATAGGAAAATGTGATGACAAAACTATCTCATAAGAAAGTATGTTAGCTGTTATATAAAGTATTAGTCAGAAAAGGAGAAGTAAAAAAAAGTCGCTAGACAAAAACAAAATCTACAATTTCTAGTCATGTCTTTGCCATTACTCAGCCACTTAATTCCTCTGGCCTTTAATTCTATCACATAAAATAAAGGTTCAATTTATACTGGCACTTCTAAAATAAGCTTCTTGGAACACAGCTCCTCACGATCCACCGTAAAAAAGAGTTTTAAGATCACATACATTCAAGAAATTTAGATACTTGATTCTCTCCTTGACAAATTTAGGATTTGACAAAAGACAAATTTGCATTTGAAAAAACTTAGAATTCCAGTAGTCAGGAACCATGTAACATTGTTTGACTCAGTGTTTCTGAATCTTATTTGACCATGAAACATTGTACTATTAAAATGCTGGGAGACATACCCTGGGAATCATTGTTTTAAATACTTTCTAAAACTCTGATGTTCTAAGTTCTGTGGATATTTACATTTCACCACCGAGTTGCAAGCAATATTTTAAAAATTGATATGTTTAATTAACAGCAGTAATTTGATAGTTTATCATTTTGATTTTGCTGTCTTATGTACTATCTTATATCTCAGAAATGAATGTGAATGGCATTGAGATAATAAACAAGCTCTGGTCTTCAGGTTCCATGATCATGTTCTTTATTATCCCTGTAAATTTGTGTTTTTATCTCTTTGGTCTTCTAATTAATTGGCCACGTAGGAGAACAAATTCGCCACCCCCAAAATGTGTCCATTTGGAATATGGATTATTTTAGGCTGATTATTTTTAAGAAACAGAAGGGTCAAAAAGAACCTCTGACCTCCCTCCACTGAGGGCCTAAAATTTAGATAAAGGATCTGCTCCAGGAAGGAGCTATCACCACAGACAACTACAGTGTAATATAAACTGGGGTGGTAGACAGGGAAGAATTTAGCAAATTCTGTTTGTTAAAATTCCTCTCCATGGCCCATTGTTTCTGGATGGCCCAGCAAACATTTGTGTTTACCAAACATTTACTCTTTCCATTCTTTCTATAAATTGCCTTCCTTCCTTGTGAAGCTCCAGACCCCTACCCCTTCTCCTTAGTCTAGAATGACATTTATACCTCATTTCACCTGCCTGTCTTTGGAATCTCTCAGGTTTGTGTGGATTCTCATATGTACACAATTACATTTGATTTTCTCCTGTTAATCTGTCTCCAGTTTTAGTTTAAGTTTTAAGCCACTCAGATAAACCTTGAAGAGTAGAGCAAAATTGATTCCTTCCCAACAATCACTTTAAACTTACATACCTATTTAAAGACACTTTGAACATTGTTAATTTCACTATTGTATTCTTAAATGTCAAAAGAACTTAAGGTCCAGTGAATACTTGTCAAAGTTAGAACTCAAAGTTCAAAGTCTTTGCTGTGTGGCTTAACTTACTGGACTCTGTACCATCCAAATGACTGACGTGATCCAAACACTTTAAAAGAAAGTAATAGATAGCTTCTATTTAGTTCTCTAGACAAATCACCCTGATGCTTGGTGCATGGGCAAAGTTTGCAGTGGAGGAATTGAGGAAATACTGTGGGCTATGATTAAGTGCAGCTTAAGAATGGTACTCTCTATAGTTACATGACAAGAGAAAGAAAAATATTTGGGAACACCCAAATCCCATCAGATACCACATAGCTTTGCTACCTTGAAATGACTCAGGCAATAATTTGTCAGCTGCCATACTGGGCGCCATGTGTCTGGTGATCTCACAAAGCTAAGATATTGTCTTCTGAATCTGTTTCATAACCGTAATTCATACTATTTATACCAGAATGGCTAATAAATAAACAGAGAATACCTACATTACTCTTCATACAAGTTGCAGAAAATAATAGTTCATTGAAGAGACAATATTTGACTAATTTTGTCATTGTACTTTAAGGGAATACTAATTCTAAACTTTCTCCAGCATCCCAATAATACAAAGTACAAACTTTCATTGAATACATCCTATGTCTTAAAGAAAATGCTACTCACCTGCTATGAATTTTCCACTATAACTGTCAAGACAACACTAGAGTTGCTTTGCAGATGTGGAACATGGGGTTTACATCATAAAACTAGTATCAGAGTTAGAAATAGACACTGTCCTCTCTACCATGAAACTCTACTTTTTTAATTGCCCTTTCCAGGGTTTCTCACTTTCAGAAAAGAAAGTTTTTATAGCTTCATAAATAAGGCCAAACACATTTCTTAGTCATTTGATTACTACCTGCATTTTTCTCCCCATCAAGGATTCAGTGTAGGAAGTAGTAATATCAGCAACAACAAAACTACATAGTATTGAAATGAATATTTAGGAGTAAACAGGTATATATTAGATTAAAAAGTCAGTATTAATTCATGGAAATAGAACTTCCTTTTCTTTTTCATCAAACGTACACTGAAAGGTACACATAATGAGGAAGTTGAAATAAGTCCATGGATTCTTCTTTTCAACATTACACCTAGAATTCAGTCATTACTGTTTAAATGAGTCTATATAGAGACTTACAGAGATATAGTTTATTCCATCTCTGAATAGTTACCGATATTCTAGTGATACAAATTGACATGAATGTATTACCACTAGCGCCAAGTAGGCATTTTCTCATATATATTGGCTAAAGCCAACAGTTGGCAATAGAATATTATAAAACCTCTCATTTAACCTGATGTTCATACCTCTTATTGGGAAAAGGAGTCATGCTTTAGCTGTAGTCTTGACCACTTTTAGGTGGAAAAAGTAAACATTATTATACATAATCTTTCCATAGAAAGATTTTGATTTTAAATTGTGTCAGATTGGAAATATCAGTCTCATAAATGCAAGTACAGCAGAAAAAAATGTGAAGTAAGAAATGAGGACAACATTAAAAACTAGATTGATAATCTGATACAATAAATAGACCTAAATTAATAAAATATTTCCCAGATTTTACCTCACAGAACAGCCAGATTTCAATTCATGATGCAATCTAGTTTTTGATGCATTTCACTATTATAGAAGCAGTAAATTTTGAGGCAGCTAAAAATGTGTGCCAAAATCCCACCCACTCTAGTCCCACCCTACACCACTGCCAGGAGCTTTGTACATGTATACAATGTCAGCAACTCCAATAAAGCATCTGAACGACAAATGAGGGGAGTAGACAGAGGAGTCCATCCAGGGCACCTTGTATCTTGAAATGTCTAGTTTCAGTAGAAGCATGTTTTTGGTCACATAGGAGATAGAAAGAATCCGGGAGTGCAAGCTGGGAGTCCCAGCAGTTTACATACAACTTTGAACTGTCAGAAAAACATGTTGTAGGATGGTAAGAAGCAACAGCAAAACATAACACACAGTCAAATAATGAATGTCTGTATTGAGGACTATGCATATTGATAATTTCTCCAGTGAAAATTTTGAGAGGTTTGGATATCAAACAGTCTAATCAAAACTTACTCTTTAACAGTTGATGAACAATTAGCCTGGATAAGATTAACCTTGATAAACACAGGAAAAAAATAAACCACTTTAGAACCTATAAAGAGTCTGAGAAATAGCAAAATAAAGTGAAAAAGATTACATTCTAGAGCTCAAAGAAAGAACATATCTCTGAATGTGATTTTTACATATCGAGAAAAATTTTCAGTCAACTCTTAGGCATTCACAGAAAATACAAGAAGATACAGTTTTGAAGAAATAAGAGCATGTTGAACAGTGAAAAAGGCTGAGTTGGAAAAGAATACAAAGGATAATAGGATGAAAAGGAAATGAAAACTAATAGATGACAAACAGTCGTAAGAAGAATAAAATGTAAAAGCAAATTAAAGCCTACAAGATAGGCAGTAAAGAGGAGAATTGATATTTCAGGAAACTCTAGTAACTTAAAGGGGGCAAACATAAAATGATCTATAAAGCATGATATGTGAGAGTGTTAAACTAAATGGATAGCCATGTGGAAAATGATAAAATTCCTTAAGGCATACATCAGGATAAATACCAAGTGGCTCAGAGAAGCAAATGGGAAAATAAAAACACACAAGTACTAGAAGGCATGGTTATATTTCTCCATAATCTCAGAGTGGGGCAAATTTTCCCAACTATGACTCAAAATCTAAAAGCAATAAAACCCTATAAGCTATGAGCTCAGGCCATCTCAGTCAGTAGAGCATGCAACTATTTTTGGGTCATCAGTTCAAGGCCCACATTGGGCATACCTTAAAAAGGAAAACAATAAATAAAATAAATAAACAAAGCAAAAATATCATTAGTTTAATTGCATAGATTTTTTAAAAATCTGTGTGTGACAAAAAAATAAGTCAAATAAAATAACAAAAGACACAGTGAGAAATGTTTGAAAATTATATTGGAATTATATATAGAATTGATGTTCTTATTATACAAAGTTTCCAAGGAATAGAGTGAGAAAAAGACCAATCATTCTATTTTTTATAAAGGGCACTGGAGATGTTAAACTGACAGGTCACACGGAAAAAAGCAAGTGGCTTTTAAGTGTTTGAAAATATTCTCAAGTCTTGTTGTCTAGGAAATACTTTGTGTAATGCTACAGCTGCCATAGATAGTGATTCCTGTGGTGGACCTGGGCAAAGTTCATTGAGAACCTCCTAGAAAGAATTCCCCATTCTAGATGCCATTAAGAACATTTGTGATTCATGGGAAGAGGTCAGAATATCAACATTAACACACAAAAGGGAGTTAACTCCAAAACTATATCTATTCACAGTTCTGAATGTCACTGATGTTAAGTTGCTACGGGCAAGAGGATCAGGAGGAATAAACATTAACAGGAGTTTGGAAGAAGAAGATTCTGACCCTCACAGAGGACTTTGAGGAGGAAGTAACTGCAGCTGTGGTGGGAATAGCAAGAGAACTAGAGTTAGAAGTGGAGCTTGAAAGTGTGACTAAATTGTGGCAATCTCATGATCAAACTTGTTCGGCTGAGGAGTTGCATCTTATGGCTGAGCTGGTGAAGATGCTGCAAAGGTTGTTGAAATGATAACAAAAAGTTTAGAATATGACATAAACAGAGTTGCTAAAGCAGTGGTGGGGTTTGAGAAAATTGACTCCAATTTTGGAAGGTCTACTGTAAGTCAAATGTGATTGTATAGCACCACATGCCACAGAGAAATCATTCATGAAAGAGACAATGGATGCACCAAACTTCATTGTCTTATTTGAAGAAATTGCCACAGCCACCCCAGCCTTCGACAACCACCTCCCGATCAACAGAAGCCATCAACATAGTGCAAGATCTTCCACCAACAAAAAGATTACAATTCACTCCAGGTGCACATGGTTAACAATTTTTAGCAATATATTTTTTTATATTAGGAGAAGTACATTACTTTTTTAGACATAATGCTATAACACACTTAATAGATTGCAGTAGAGTATAAACATAACTTTTACATGCACTGGAAAACCAAAAAATTCATTTGACTCAACTATTGCAATATTTACTTTATTGTGGTGTTCTGGAACCAAATCCACAAAACCTATTAGATATGCCTGTGTATCACCTTACTGGTTCCATCATTACTTATTGAGTAAAACAAAATCATCAATGTATTCATTTTACATATGTATGAGTTACAATTCCACCTTTATTTAAAAATTATTCTTTAGGGGCGCCTGGGTGCCTCAGTGGGTTAAAGCCTCTGCCTTCAGCTCAGGTCATGATCTCAGGGTCCCAGGATCCAGCCCCGCATAAGGCTCTCTGCTCATCAGTGAGCCTGCTTTCCCCTCTCTCTCTGCCTGCCTCTCTGCCAACTTGTGATCTCTTTCTCCGTCAAATAAATAAATAAAATCTTTTAAAAAATTATTCTTTAACATATGTTTCTATGATTTTTTTCAGCAAACTGTTTTGGTTATGGGTTAACTTGGCTAAAACAATTTTTTTAAGCAACAGAAAATATTTAGTGACACGTAAAGTCTACAGAACAAGTTAAGTGAAAAAATTGGTTATAAAACAGAATGCATAGTTTTGTTTTTTTTTTTCTGCATGTTCCACAAATTGAACAGGGTTATCTCTTTTTATCTCTGCCTTCTGTTGCTGCCTTGGGCCTTTTTGTTAGTTTACTTTTGCATTTTTTTAGTGTGTCTCATTGATTGACGTCATTTCAAGTGTACAGAAGTACTCTTTCCTTAGTCTTTCCCAAACCTACCTAACAACAGGCATAGAGTTTGGCAAAATGTTGTTGAATCCTTGGGTGAAAACAGAGGAGGAGTTAAAATGCAAAGAAAAGGAGGCAAGTTTTTTGATTTTTTTTTTTTTTTTTTGAGAGAGGGAGAGAGAGCGAAGGAGTGTGGGGAGGGGAGAAGCAGAGGAAGAGGGAGAAAGAGAAAATCTGAGCCAAGCTTTATGCCCAGCATGGAGCCCAATGGAGGGCTCCATCCTACAACTCTAAGATCATGACTTGAGCCCAAATCAAGAGTCTGACACTTAACTGATGGAGCCACGCAGGTCCTCCAAAAGGTGACAGGTCTTAGTGTTAAAGATTCTATATCACTGTACATAGAGTCCACTAA
This sequence comes from Nasua narica, assembly GCA_028533885.1. Lineage (NCBI taxonomy): Eukaryota > Metazoa > Chordata > Mammalia > Carnivora > Procyonidae > Nasua > Nasua narica. Next base: position 139,390,567 of record CM052800.1, on the reverse strand, counting down.
GAACAATGCTTCAAAGAGAGCCATTCACCGTTGGTTCTTTATCTTCTATCTTCTCAGCTGTATCCTGCTGCAATGTTGCAGACTCTCCCACTTTCTTAGGAGAAAATGCTGCTCTCATAATAAACTCTACAAAGATTCAATTGTGTTTCTAAAGAATAAATTCCTTAACATTTCGGTCAGAATCCTCTACATTTAGATTTCTTTATTACTGAGATAGTCAGAAGAAGCCAATCTCACACTTTCATGTCTAATGTCTCCTAGAACCAGTGGTGATAATACCCCAGGTCTATCTTTCAAACTAAGAAGAAACAATTTAAAGATTTTATCTATTTATTTATTTGTTTGTTTGTTTGTTTGTTTGAGAGAGAGCAAGAGTGAAAGAGCACAAACAGGGAAAGTGGCAGGGGGGGAAGGAGAAGCAGGCTCCCCGCTGAGCAGGGAACCTGATGTGGGACTAGATCCCAGGACCCTGGGATCATGACCTGAGCTGAAGGCAGATGCTTAACTGACAGCCATCCAGGAGTCCCAAGAAGAAATAATTTATCGTGCCCCTAATGGCTGTTTTTTGTCTTCTACAGAGTTTTATCTCCACTTACCACATTCAGCAACAGGAAGAAATTTTTGACAACATAAAAAACAGTAGCTTCTCAAAGTTTCATCCTTTTTTTATATATATTTTCTTTAAGCTCCCAATAATAATAATAATAATAGCAACAGGAACAAAAACTGCAGTCATGATAATGATTACAGTGGAAACAAAGAATAAATACAGATGAAAGAATATTTAAATGAAAGGGTTTGAGTGATCGTGACAAGATTTCCATATAACAAAATATAATATTTAGTAAAAATTACTTAATTTTTATCAGTTATTATTTTTCTTATAGCAATATATTCTCAAAAAAGTATAAGACAGGCTATAAATCATCTGATGATCACTTCAACTGAATAAGTGTATGTTTTATTTGCAAATAAAGATAAAATGCAAATCCATGTATTAATATTTTATTTTCTGATGAATATTTCTCCTCAACAACTGTTGTCTAAGCTCTGAAGGGAGAGTCTTGAGACTGCCAGGATGGTGATTGTTTCCCAGCATGTCAGGTTAGAAATGAGCTAGATGATCTAACAAAATTTTAGCTAAGTTTTAGCTAGCATATTTGAGCTTTCATTAAAATGCTTTGATGCATTGTGATCTTAGCATATAGTGAGGCCATAAAATCATACACACGCACACACAATTTTTACTTATACTTTCCAATTTTTTGTCCTTATTTATTTATTTATTTATTTATTTATTTTTATAATAGCAAAGTGGTCCCATAGCTGTGTTTAATCTTGTTCAGATGTCCTCAATTACTCTGACTGGCAGTACATGGTTTGGCTTTCTTGGTCACTATTAATAACTTCTTAACTCAAATACACAATGATTTATTTTTCTTAACATGTAAGTTTTATTGAGATTTCCTTAATATAGCAGTTGGATATTTATCAAATCCTACTTGAAGATCCATCTTTTGGAAAATCATTAGCCAAAATGGTTTTTTTGCATTTGTTACTTAGAAGCACTCTCCTCTAGGGGTGCCTGGGTGGCTCAGTAATTCAAACATCTGACTCTTGGTTTCAGCTCAGGTTGTGATCTCATGGGTCCTGTGATCTAGTCCCGTATGGGGCTTCACACTCAGTGAGGAGTCTGCTTGGAAATACTCTCCTGCGCCTCCCCCCTCTTGCACTCTCTCTCTTTCTCTTTCTCTCTAAAATAAACAAAAATAAACCTTTAAAAAAAGTACTGTCCTTTGGAGCAACAGAAGGGTCTGGAACAATCTTGGGGGAAAAGATCTTTTAGTTCCAACCATCATTTTAATAGAAAGTTATGAAAATTAAATTGGTAGCAGGTTTACAAAATAAAGAATTTACACAGAGCTTCTTTCTGCTTTTGAATGATAAGAAAAGGGGTAATTTACTTTGTATTTTAAGGAACTATATGAACAGTTTAATTTTTGGTCCTTGTTCAGGAAAGGCAAACAGTGCCAAAATGTTCATTTTTATTTTACAAAATGAACAATAGAAAATGAGAATTTGATGTCATAATATGAGATGATACTGTAGGGATTAAGGCTTTTGAGTTTTGTGTGTGATTATTTGTTTTGTTTCTTGCCTGGTGTTTTACACACACACACACACACACACACAGATGACACTAACAATATGATTTATAAAATCCAATTGTGGATGAGGAAAGTACTAAACCCAATGAGAATTCAATTTTTTCTCCCAGGAATCTTAAGTGGAGTTTACTTTGAAAATATGAGTTCTAAGCTTAGTGCTTTTTATCATATTTGTATTTACTTATTTAGGCAACCTTCTTCTTATTTAATCTCTACTTCAGGAGCAGAAATACTTCTCTAACTTTAGATTGCTCTTTTCTCACTCCAGAAAGATCTCCAAATATTTAGAGTTTAGAAAGATTCCAACTAACATGTTGGGTAGTGATTGTAGTTTTCTCAAAAAGTTTTAAATTTAGAAAGTTCTTTGTTGTACAAGCAATGAATAGAATTGTTTGCAGGTTGATAGACATAAAAAAAGATTACACATTATGGATACAAGAGCATTGAAGGATTCAATGTATTTAATACTCTTTGCAATGAAAAGTACAATTCTTATCTTGTTGAACTCTGTATTTTTTTGTTTTTCACAAATTTGATTGCCTTCTTTTAATTTGGTAATACAAATAAATGCAAAATAGGGAATGTAGACAATCCGGATAACTTATTTCTATTACACAGTCCATTCTCTTCCTTTATTTTGTACTTTTTTCTTTGTAAATATGTACCTGATGGAGCATTTGGAAAACATCTTTTTTGGAGATAATGACCTGCTTGGGGTAAGAATACTCTTTAGGAAAATATTAGGCTTAGACACTAGTTTTGTGGGCCGCTATAAAATGAAACAAATAACAAGAAGAGTTTTTAATGAACTTTTTCCCTCAGTGACTCCTTCCATCTAAAAGGTGGCCCATATGTAAACAATGTATTTCTCATAGCTGATGCTACTATAGAGATAAAAATGTGTGTATTATCACAGTATAGGCTTGTGAAAGGATGTGCTAACAAAGCCATGTGCAATGTATTTATTACTGGTGCACATAAGGCTAGCACTGAGGGATTCAGTCATATTCTCTAACAATCTGGATTTAAAACAGATGTACATGTGTGTATCATTGTCATCATTATTTGCTCACTGTTGACAGCAGAACATTGTCTGAAAGGCAATTTTATTTTTAGCTTATTTACATCACAGGCCTATTCTTTTCTGATTTGGCAAGCTCTTAGCATCCCACACAACTGAAATATTCGACTTGACATTTCACAGATAAACTATTATTTGAAGCAAATAATGTAGCATTCTTATGGAAGACATTTTTTATAATTCAAAGACACTTGAACTTTTTCACATTCTAAAAACAGAATTACCTTTGTGTAGATTGGTCAAGGATTTAATATTATTTTACATGAGTGTTCTAAAAGTTACAATCATTTGAAAATATATCCTGTATAGAAATTGTGTGGAAGATTTTATCCTATCATATATGTTGTCTCTATTAAATAATATGCTTTACAATTCTAATAGTAATGAAAAGTAAGACAATCTTTATTGTCATAAATCAGCTTTTCACAGTGGTGGAGGAGTGGGAAAGGGTTCAAGAACTAATATCTGGTAGGTGAGGGAACTGAGGTTGAGGGAGAGTAGACTATTTGTCTATTGTTTTGAAAGATATTATGTAAAGTAACTACAATTCCAGTGTGGATCTGTTTGACACTAAGATCCATGCCCCTGGGGCACTTGGATGATTCATTCTTTCAAGTGTCTGCTCTCAGCTCAGGTCATGATCTCAGGGTCCTGGGACGGAACCCTGCATCCAGCTCCCTGTTCAGTGGGGAGTCTGCTTGTCCATCTCCCACTGCCCCTCTCCACCCTCTGCTCACTTGCTCTTTCTCATGCACTCTCTCTGCCTATCTCTCTCAAATAAATAAATAAAATCTTTAAAAAATAATAAAAAAATAAAATCCCTGCCCCTAAGTGACAGACCATTATAGTGACAGACAATTCAGCACTGGGAGGCACCATGTTGTAACCACTTGGGAATATGTTCAAATGCAATAGGACTCACGAGGTCAAGAATTGGGTCTGGAAAGCATTTATTACTTAAAGCTTTTTTTTTTAAGATTATTTATTTATTTATTTATTTATTTTAGAGTGAGAGCATAAGCAGGTGGGGCAGGAAGAGGAAGAGAGAATCTCAAGCACACTCCACACTGAGTGCAGAACCTGATGTGGGGGCTGGATCTCAGGACACAGGTCATAACTTGAGCCAAAACCAAGAGTTGGGTGCTAAATTGACTGCATCACTCAGGCATCCCCACTTTACAGCTTTAATGCACTTCATTTAACTCAAGTATTTAGTGTTCCCTTCCATGTGCACAATACCAAGAGTGCCTTCTGGCACAATTCCAGGGGCCCCCCGCACATTGCATTTTATGCCATGTGAAATCCTAGAAGTGCATCTCCTTCAGTGTCATTGACCTTATGGGAAATACACAAAAATTACCACAGATGTTTGTTTAAAGATGCTTCTAATCTGTGTATACAGTTCTTCCATAAGCAAACAAACAAAATCATGAAGAATTCAAAAGAATTAAAATAATTTATCATGAGTTAAACAAGAGATGAAGGCAGTTTTTAGCAAATTGTGGTGTAGGGTTTTTCCTTGATGACTTCCATTTTCCCTTTTCTTCACTCGCTCTACATGTACGACCATGAGTTATCACTGGGTTCCACAACTGTTCAGTATAGCAGTTGTGTTATAGCCTCTAATCTGCTTCCTTCCACCTACGATCCTATTAAAATTCTCATCCTTTCATCTAGCCTTTTGTGCGGAGCATTATTAGGGAAGGGAGTGATATCTGATTTACCCAAAAGACTAGAAGACCTCATCCTTTCCAGGAAGGTCTGAATGTCAAGAAGAGAAAAGATTTTCGTTCTGGATAAGCTTCCTAAGAAGAAACGAGCTTGATCTGGAAGACTAAGTTTGATCTCAGAGGCAAAGGAGGAAAAAATGCTCTTCTGGAAGTTGGGAAGAAACTGGCTAACAAACTTCTTTTTTTTTTTTTTTAAAGATTTTATTTATTTATTTGAGAGAGAGCGAGAGAGAGCATGAGAGGGGAGAAAGTCAGAGGGAGAAGCAGACTCCCCGCAGAGCTGGGAGCCCAATGTGGGACTCGATCCCAGGACTCGATCCCGGGACTCCGGGATCATGACCCGAGCTGAAGGCAGTCGCTTAACCAACTGAGCCACCCAGGCGCTCCTGGCTAACAAACTTCTTAAATGGGAAAAGTAACTATTTTAGGCTTACAGGATATACTATTTCTTTTTTTTTTTTTAAAGGATAATTTTTTTTCTTTTATTTATTTATTTATTTTTTTAATTTATTTATTAGGAAAGAGAGTGAGAGAGAGCATGAGAAGGGAGAAGGTCAGAGTGAGAAGCGGACTCCCCATAGAGCTGAGAGCCCGATGTGGGACTCGATCCTGGGACTCCGGGATCATGACCTGAGCCGAAGGCAGTCGCTCAACCAACTGCGCCACCCAGGCGCCCCCAGGATATACTATTTCTGTCACAACTACTCAACTATGTTGTGTAGCTCAAAAGACTAAAGACAATACATAAATAAATGGCTGTAGCTCTGTTCCAATAAAACTTTATTTACAAAAACAGCTGACAAGTTCATTGGCTGCAGTTTGTTGACCCCTGCTGAGGTCTTTAAAACTATAAATGGCCCATGTTTTTTTCTTTATTATTAATATCCTAATAGAATAGAAGTTTACAATAATAAATAAATCAACTTTAAAAAGTGAAGTCTATACCTTTCCTCTAAGTTAAATTCTCTCTGCCTCTGAGCCCTTCTGAAACTCTTCTAGGACTTAAAACCTGGCTGATGCAGAATGCCAGCTTGTAATTGTTTAATTATAGAGTGTTTCCATGTGCTGAGTGTTTTATACATATCATTTCATTATGTCCTCACCTCATCCTGAAAAACTGAGTCATAGTGGTCTTGGATTAGTAACATGACCAAGACTGCATAGTCAATAAGGAACAGAGCTAAACTCTACCTCTGAAACCCAAATCATCTGGTCTTGAAAGCCTACTTTTACCTGTCCTTCCTCCAGGTCTCTACTGTGCTGGTATTAAAGATAGATACTTTAAGTAGGAAATTTAGATGCCACCAGAAATATTTCTAGAATAATATAAGACAAAATGACAAATGCCCAATCTTTAATTCTAAACATTAAAATAATCTATTATCCAACCATGTCTAGAACACTGGTTAGGGCAACTTTGATTTCAGGGTTACTAATCACTGAATCAGAAAGCGTCACCAGAAACTGCTCCATTCTCACTGAGTACGGAATCTTAGTTAATCCTTTTATCCTCTTCAATAAAACTTGTTAAGGCAACATAAAATAGTAATAAAGAGAAAACTGTCAAAATTTTGAGGTAGTTCAAAAGGCATCTTTTATTTTGTTTTTCCATCAGAAATCTAGCAAAATTTTTTAAATAGTCCTATTTCACAGGCAACCTTATAAAATTATGAAAACCCAGTAGTTTTCTACACTGGTGGTATCTCATCTAGGACTTGAGGGGTTAACAGGAAAATGTATTTTCTACTTTTTGTTTTTTAGAAGAGTTTAAATACAGAACTCTATTTTATTTTTTTAAAACTTAATTTTCTTTTTCATTTTCCTTCAAGTAGAAAAGTGCCTGGGCAAGGCAGAGAAAAAAGAAAATCCCAAATCTCTTTGGTTTTCGTGCTTCAAGTCTAGTGAGGGGAAAGTATCTCTAAAAGATGATAAACCGGGGCACCTGCATGGCTCAGTTGATTAAGCGTCTGCCTTCAGCTCGGGTCATGATCCCAGGGTCCTGGGATCTAACCCCACATTGGGCTCCCTGCTCGGCAGAAATCCTACTTCTCCCTCTCCCACTCCCCCTGCTTGTGTTCCCTCTCTCTCTGTGTCTCTCTCTGTCAAATATTTAAATAAAATCTTTAAAATAAAAGATGATAAGCCCTAGTTTTCCCATAGGACTGAATAAGGGAAAGAGAAGAGAGGACTTGGCAAAACAAGACTCCCGAATAAAGGGTCAGAAACACAGAGAGTCAGGCAGGCTGGAATCTATCTCGGCCTTGCCATTCACGGTGAATCTGAGCTCCTTTGCTTTTTAATTTAAAACATTTTGGTTTTTAAAAGTGTTTCTTCATAAGCTTTCCTTTACATCATTTTGATCACTTTGATTATTCCAGGAGCCATGTCCATTTTTCCCATATCTCTTTTAGAGTTTTGTGAACAACAAACATATACAAAGGACATTGGTATTGGCTACTAGCAATGCCGGAAAATGTAAGGCATGCAAATGCCCTTTACTTTAAGAGCATGCACTTAGACTATTGGGGACTGTTTTGTTTTCATTTAAAAAAAAATTTTATAAATATAGTATCAAGTAATTAACATATAGTGTATTATTAGTTTCAGAGGTAGAGTTCAGTGATGCATCAGTTGCATGTAACACCCAGTTACATGCATCAGTTGCATGTAACACCACTCATGATTTAATGAGTTGCATGCTCATTATATCAAGTGCCCTCCTGAATGCCCATCACCCAGTTACCTCATCCCCTGACCCACCTCCCCTCCAGCAACCCTCAGTTGGTTTCCAATAGTTAAGAGTCTCTTAAGGTTTATCTCTCTCTCTGATTTCGTCTTATTTTCTTTTTCCATCTCTTCCCCTATGATCCTCTGTTTTGTTTCTTAAATTCCACATATGAGTGAAATCATATGATAATTGTCTTTCTCTGATCCACTTGGTTCGCTTAACATAATATCCTCTAGTTCCATCCATGTCCTTGCAAATGGTAAGTTTTCTTTTTTTGATGGCTGAGTAATATTCCATTGTGTATATATATCACATCTTCTTTATCCATTCATCTGTCAGTGGACATCTGGGTTCTTTCCATAGTTTGGCTATTGAAGACATTGCTGTTACAAAAATTGGGGTGCAAGTGCCCCCTCAGATCAATACATTTGTACCGTTGGGGTAGATACCTAGTGGTGCAATTGCTCAGTCCTAGGGTAGCTCTACTTTAATGTCTTGAGGAACCTCCATACTGTTTTCCAGAGTGCCTGTATCGAATCTGCCTTCCTATCAGTTTTATTTTCATTTTGATTAGATGTTCTACTTGCTTATTTTCCTAAAGTGGTCTTTGTCAGTTTTTTATTATGTTGTCTTTATAAAATAATTTGGAGTTCATTATACAATCCAGATATCTAAGCATCACCAGTTACGCATTAAAACTATATTTTCTGTACTTATGGGTTACTTTTTCTTTAATTTTGGTGTATTTATTCTGAACAGTTTTGTGCTTTTTGTGTTTAAATAATCTTTTCTTATTCCAATGTTATGATGATATTCTCCTGTATGACTTTGAAAAATTTTGTAGATTTATTTTTTTAATTTAGGTCTGGAATCCACTTGAGATTGATTCTGTGTGTACTGAAAGGCAGTGATCCATTTTTTTTCCCATTAGTACAATCAATTGTTCTAACCAATTATTAAAAAATTGTGCCTTTCCCCAGTGACCTGCATGACAGTTTTTCTTATACTAAATTTATATGAGTTAATCTGTGACAATACCATAAAATATTAAAGCTTAATTAGTTTTATAATATGCATATTATGTTTTGATATCTGATAGGGTCAATCTCCTTAGCTTGTTCTTAATATTTAGGAGTTTCTTCAATACTGAGTTTTTCTTCTTCCATAAAATTTTATTTTATTTTATTAAAGATTTTATTTATTTATTTGACAGAGAGAGAGAGAGAGATCACAAGTAGAGAGACAGGCAAAGAGAGAGGGGGAAGCAGGCTCCCCACTGAGCAGAGAGCCTGATGCGGGGCTTAATCCCAGGACCCTGAGATCATGACCTGAGTTGAAGGCAGAGGCTTAACCAACTGAGCCACCCAGATGCCCCTCTTCCATAAAATTTTAGAGTCAGTTTTCAAAAATAACTTATTAGAAGTCCACTTGTAATTATATAAAATCTATAGATCAATTTGAAGAGGATTGAGAAATTTGCAATATTTAATAATCCTCAGTAATAATATGAATAATGTTCAGAGTCAATGCTAAATATTTCTCTTTACTTAGGTCTGTTGTTAAAGGCTTTCAAGAAGTTTCATGATTATTTGCATATCTTTTATTAAAATATTCCAGAATATTGTGTTTTATAGTAAATTTTTGTATCTTTTTGTACATTGCACTTCTTGAATGTTTGCTAGTTGACTAAAATACAATTGATTTTTCATATTAAATTTGTCCTATGCAAACTTGTCAGACTGTTAGTAATTCTAATTATTTTTCTGTATATTTCTTTGATTTTCTTTGTAAATAGTCACATAATTTGCAAATGATAATTTGTTTTTTTCTTTATTTTTTAAAATCTTCATTTCTTTTTATTTTCTTAATGTTTTTATTTGGCTAGAGTAGTGATGGTAGATATTCTTAATCTTATTTCTGACTTTCAAAGGAATTATTTTGTTGCATTAAGTATTATGGTTGCTATAGATTTTTCACTGATATGCTTCTTAAGGCTTAGATATTTTTCTTCTGTTCAATGATCTCTAAACATGTTTTTACCATGAATAGATTTGAATTTAATGAACACTTTCTGAACTGTTGAGATGATTATATAGTTATATTTTTCTAATATGTTAATGTGGCTAATTTTCAATTTATCATTTAACAATTTTCTACTTTTTTTATAAAGGATTTTTTAAAGATTTTATTTATTTATTTGATAGAGAGAGAGAGATCACAAGTAGGCAGAGAGGCAGACAAAGAGAGAAAAGGGAAAGCAGACTCATTGCTGAGCAAAGATCCCCATGTGGGGCTCGATGTGGGGTTTGATGCGGGGCTCCATGTGGGGCTCGATCACAGGACCCTGAGATTATGACCTGAGCGGAAAGCAGAGGTTCTAACCTACTGAGCCATCCAAGCGCCCAACAATTTTATAATATTAAAACAACTTCAATCCTGGGCAAGTTTCCAGTTTTTCTACCTAGTTTTGGTTTGCAAAATTTTTGCATCTATGTTTTATGAATGAGAATGGTCTATTCTTTACTTTTATTGTAAAGTCCTGGTTTGTTTTTATACTAAACTTGGGTCAGACTTGTGAAAACCGTATTTGGAGATAATTGTCATTTTTTCTATGTTTTTGAATATTTTTTATAACTTTAGGATAATTATTTCCTTGTGTGGTAGTGTATACCTAGAAAACCCTCTGGTTTTACATATTTTATGTGTGTGTGTATGGGATTACTTTAGTGGTTACAGAGTTTTTTATTTGGGTTTTCTATTTATTTTTTTCTATGTTAACTAATTTTATTTTGTTTTTTTTCTAAATACTTTTATTTTATTTTTTCAGTATTATAAGATTAATTGTTCATGCACCACACCCAATGGTCCATGCAATATGTGCCCTCCTTGATACCCACCACCAGGCTCGCCCAGCCCCCCACCCCCTTCTCTCCAAAACCCTCAGTTTGTTGTTCAGAGTCTGCAGTCTCCCCCTCTGATTTCCCCCCATTCACCCTTCCTTTCCTTCTCACAACGCCCTCCATGTTTTTCCTTATGCTCCACACATAAGTGAGACCATAAGATAATTGATTCTCTCTGCTTGACTTATTTCATTCTGCATAATAATCTCTTCCATTCCCGTCCATGTTGATACAAAAGTTGAGTATTCATCCTTTCTGATGGAGGCATAATATTCCATTGTATATATGTACCATAAAAATTCTTAGAATTTTATAATTTTTGATTTTTTGCCATTTCATTTACTGCTTTAAATTTATTGGTATAAAAGTATTCATAATATACATTTTTTATCTCTTCAATCTTGTAGAGTCTATAGTTATATACATTTTTATTTATTTTGTTGCTTATTTTATGTCTTATCTTCTTTTCCTTCATCAGTCTTGCTAGAAGTTTGTCATAGAGCCAACTTGAGGCTTCCTTGATCCTTTCTGTTATATGTTACTGGCCCGTATTACTGTTTATATCTTTATTGTTTCCTCACTTTTGAGGTTTATTCTCTTTTTTTCTCATAAATTGAGTGATTACTTTATTAATTTAATAATTCTTACTTTCTCCTTTGCTAGAAGTGGAAATGTTTAAGGTTATAAATGTCCCTTTAAAAATTACATTAGAAATTCTTTCTCAATTTTTGGTATATTTGTTCATTTTTAATGCATGCTATGAATATTCCTCTTTCCAATATTTCTTCTTTGTTCACAATATTTCTTCTTTATCCACATCCCTGTATCATCAGGTCTACTAAGGAAGAAGAAGGATGGTGGGAGAGGGGTGGTGGTGGAGATGCTAATAGGAAGGAGAAAACAAGTCCCATGGAAGTTTTAAACCTCTGTACTATATTTATTATTTGGCCATAATGTTCCTTCCTACACCCCCTTCCACTCCATATTCTCCATATTCTCTTTGAGCTCTAGTTCCAGGGATTAGTTTCTTGTCTAAATCTCAATTTGAGTTCATTGTAGCAATTCTAATCTATCCAGATGAATACAGGCTGTTTTTAAATTTTAAAAAAAATATTTTTAAGATAAATTCTATACCCGATGTAGGGCTCGAACTCATGACCCTGAGATCAAGAGTGGGATGCTCTGTTGACTGAGAAAGCCAGGTGCCCCTCATACATGCTGTTTTTAAAAACTAACACATTGTTGTTTCTGTTTCCCTATGAAGTCCTATAATTTTTGTAGTTGTAAATATCTATGCTTAAACAGGAAATAAATATAGAGGTATTTGTACTGATTTACATCCCCTGCCTAGTTTTCAGTTTTATTTATATGGGACGTATAATGTTTAATAAATAAAGGAACTGTGTTTATTTATCTTTTTTAAAGATTTTATTTATTTATTTGACACAGAGAGAGAGAGAGCATAAGCAGAGGGAGCAGCAGGCAGAGAGAGGAAGATGCAGCCTCCCGAGCAGGGAGCCCGATGTGAGACTTGATCCCAGGACCCTGGGATCATGACCTGAGCGGAAGGCAGATGCTTAATGACTGACCACTCAGGCATCCCAGGAGCCATATTTATTGCTAACAATTCTAAAAGATTTTGACTATCAATTTTAGGTCTTTTGGCAACAAGGTTTTCAGGAACTCTAATTCTCTGTATTGCTAGAATTGGAGTTCCCCACTGTTTTTCTCTCAATAATAGTACTGATCTTCTCAACAAATTGACTCCCTCAGATTTTGTTTTAATGAACACCTTGACGCATTTATAGGGAACCTAGCAGTTGGTAAATAATAGAGACGTAATTTCTGAAAACACTGACAGAGATTCCTACTTGGCAATTCGTTAGAACTTAGAAAGGCCCTTGATAAATCTAGTCCTGTGGGAATCTCACTATTTGTCTGAAGAAACCTTCCCATTAGAAACAAAAGTGCCCTGAAATCCACTGAGAGCCCTGAAGATGTTGAACTGTTTAATGTCAGACAGTGGGCTAAGAAACAGAGATTTGATTCCAATGGCTCCTTTTTGGGCATAGTCTCATGCAGGAAAGTTGCAACTAGTTTCCCTTGACTTCTTCACATGTAACAGAGACTCGTTACAAGGAATAAATAAAAGAATTGATTAAAAGGACTTTGAAAAGGCAAAAAATGTCAGAGACATGTATAACACCAAACTTGTTAGAAATGTTCACAGGCTCCCTTGAGACTATTTTTTCCCCTTGCTTTTATTGTCCCTGTGACTATTTAAACCAGTGCTGGTGCCTGAGGAATTCAAGCAGCACAAGGGAGACTGACCGAGGGCACTGGCCCAGGGCAGCCGCTCCTCATCAGTGGCCTGAAGTGCATCAAATCCTTCTTCCTGTTTTGTTGTCTTTTCTGGTGAGCTGGGAGTGTTAGGCCAAGTAAATTTTGAGAGTTAGTTTCTTTTCTTTTCTCTCCTTTTTTTGTTTTTCTCTTTCTTTTTCTTTCTTTTCTTTTCTTTCTTTCTTTCTTTCTTTCTTTCTTTCTTTCTTTCTTTCCTTTCTTTCTTCTTTCTTTCTTCTTTCTTATCAAGAGAGCGTGCACATGTGTAAGAATGAGCTAGAATGGGGGAGGGGTGGGGGGAAAGAATCTCCAGCAGACCCCCTGCTGAGCACAGAGCCCATGGCTGGCTCAATCTCATGACCTTGGGAACATGACCCGAGCTCAAATCAAGGATTGGACGCTCAACTGACTCAGTCACTCAGGCACCCTTAAGAGTTCATTTTAAAAATGGTAAGAACAAAGTCATGATTACTACTTATTCCACAAACAGAATGGTTTCATTTTAATGTCCTTTGTTCTTGATTCCCTTCTCAGTATCATCGAAGATGGACCTCAAGCAGAGCACCATGTAACAAGAGCATTCCCAGGGCACTTCCCAGAAGGTGCTCTAGTATTACAGCTGTCACTCAAAGATTCTAGATTTTGGTTAAAAAGGAGTTCCTGGAAAAACTGCGGTTTGCACAGTAAAAACATTCAACTTGCCAATAGTCTTGTTTTTATTTAGTTACTGTGTACACAGATATAGAAAGAGGTGGAAAGAACATGGTGCTGAGGAAGAGAATGCCTTCCCAATAGTGAGGAAATTGCCAATAATTCACAAAGGCGGAGCCTTAAAAAGTTGAAAAGGTCATGTTCCCAGCTGTGACAACAGTAGGCATTTGTTTTATACAGAAGTTATGCTCAGTGTTATCTGCTATATATTATCTGTATAAATCAGTTTGACCCATGTTATTTCTTAAATAAAATTATCTGCTATCTGCTTTACAGTTGCTTCCTATCCATATGTCATAGCTTTTTCTTAAGTTAAAGGTGTAGCATAGTTTTACTATACTATTTTTAAAAGTAGAACTTTTACTTGTGACATTTTGATGGGATATGTGAATCGTAAGGCAAAGTCAAAAGTTTCATGAAGCCAGATTTTAGGAATAGGAGAATTCAACTCTTCTGTGGACAAAATAAAAATAGAAGCTTTCCAAAGCTTCTGTAGTTATTAAGGTATTAAAATATTAATTCAATGATGAGTTAATTTTAAACTCATAAAAGTAAGCACAACTCAAATTAAACACTTGAAAAGCCTTAAAAATTATGATGTCTGGTAAAAGTCACTCACTGTGAAACAGTATCCTTCCCATATGATGCATTTATAAAGAGGTCTTCATTAATTTAGAAGTTTCTGAGTATTTTTTTTTGTCAAATAGCCCTTTAAAAAAAAAGTATATGATATGCAGATTTGATTATCTTAATACCAAAGAAGGAACTGAAAAGGAAGAAAACAGAACTGTAGCAATTTTACAGTAATTATTTTCTCTGATTGTGGGTCTGTAAATTGTTTCCAAAATATCATGAATGAGAATGAAACATATATTGCAAAGGACACTCGATCAGTCCTTCCCATACATAGTAGGGCACAATAAAGGCAAGTGATAAGCACATTTTTGCAAACTAGCAAGGTATTGGCTAAATTGCTTCTTTTATAAATAACTAATAGAAATTGGGTATTCTCTTCAAACATTGTAAGAGTAAACAAATCTAAAGTCCTGTTATCCATTTTCTCTTTGTATGCTGATTAAGCTGGTCCCTAGAACTTTACTGTGCCTAACATTCTTCCTGCATAGAATTCTAACCAGGTGCCACATTCTTGAGCATGCTCTGACATATTTGAAAATGCTTTCTGATCTATCAGGGCATTGAGTTGGTTTAATAAAGATTATTGGATAAATGTTCATTTTTATGTTTGTTTCTTATCTATAACAGATCATTCACATGTTATTCATTAGACCACAGTGAAAATAATGTGATTTCTGGTATGATTAATTTTTTTTTACATGCTATGTTCAATGTCCTTTAAAGAGTATAAATCAAGTGGTAGCCTTCAAATGCTTCCTTTGATCTTTTTTTTCTCTCTAATCTTTTTATATCTTAAAGTTTCCTTTCAAGCATAATATGACTAGGTGAAAAATTGAGCTATGTATTAATAACATAATAAAGTAATAGTATTGATAATAAAGTAATGCTATTGTTGTTATTATAGTGATAAGGAAAAAAATGTACTCAAAGATGGCCAACCAAACTGGCAAGGGAACTCCAGTCCCCATCTCAAAGCCCTTCTGGGTTTTTCTTTATTAGCCCTTTTCCGGAGCGTGCCAAAATACCGAGTATGCAGAAGTAGGAGGGTATAAATTATCCTTCCTGCTTGTGCTCAGGGCTCAGACCTCTGGAGAAGAGTCTCTGGGCCCACCCGTGTTTGAATAAATCTCCAATCCTTCTTAGTCTCCGAGTGCCGCTTGGTTCTTCTGCCAGGATCCAGTCCAGGTTCCGCAACAATAGTTCTTTGTTTCCATTGTGTTCTCGAATCTTCTGCCTTTTCTAAGTAATTTCCATCACAAAGTTTACAATATGTACTTGTGTATGTGAATATAGATATATGTGTCTGAGAAAGAAAGGAAGACTATGCTAGTAGCATATAAAGACCTGTTCTTTGATCTAGATCAGTGAGACCTCTTAATAAGTCTGAGATAAAAAATGGGAGGAAAAAATCCATTACAGTGTCTTATCGGAGTCATTATTTATCTGTTGAAAATGAGGAATTATTTAGGCCATAACATCTATCTTGTCCTTCTCCGTCTTCCTTCTCCTGAGAATTTATTCAGTTTACTTTGTCCTCAGCAAAACATGTACGTGTAACTGGAAGTAAATCTGCTTGACGAAAATTACCAGAAGGGAGAAATTTGGATTACTGCTTATATACTACTATCCAAACTTAAATCTAACAGAAAGGATTATCTCTGCTGGTTTTATTTGCTCCAGGTTGGTTTGTGGGGCCAGGCCAAATAGAAATGAAATATTTATTGCTGATAAAAATAAAGCATTTATCTGAAAAACAGAGGCAAATGGAAGACTAACAGAAGCATTATATTTCAAATGACCGCATTATCAGACCAAGTTACACTGCTCCATGCTGTGATCAGCAAGAAGATAAGGTCTCCACCATCTGTTCTCAGGAGGTCCTGAGTTTAAATCTCAATGGGAGACTGCTGCAGAATGCCAGGGGAAAAGGAAAGGTAATTTGTAAGTTTTGCATTCTTTATGCCACAGCCATAATGATTCTTGCACACATTTGTTTATAAAAGGGATAGTATTTTACCCATACACTAATTTTAAACAAATTAATATTTAATAAAAAATTGAGATCCATTTTAGCTTACCCCTATATGTTTCAATGATAGCTTACAATATTTGGGACATACTGTACACCTAAGAAAAGGTGTCAACAATTTTACCTACACTGTTTAGTTTGTCTCACCATGAACGCTTTTGGATTCCAGCATTGTTTAAATTTGATTTGGATGATGAAATTTTAAAGTATTTAGAAATTCCATCAAGTGAAATCCTATATTTCTTTCTAATGTCTGGCAATGTAGTAAGTTAAAAGACCACAGTTAGGTTGAAGTTGCTGTAGTATTAAAACAAAACAAAGTTAGTCTTAAGTGGATGTTTATATGTTTGGAAATAACCTGACAGATGTTGAGATCTGTTGCTCTCTAGACTGGATTGCAATGTAGCTGCAGGTAATCTGCAATGGTTGTTATAACTTCTCAAGAGGAGAAGGGTCATACATCAAGTTTTTGTATTGTGTCTATTTTAATTTCCTATAATTTCTTCTGGTCTGTTGTTCCTATCTCCTGGTCTCAGTATTTATGTCTCAAAACATCTTCAATACTGAAAGCATCTATGGAAAATAAAACTTTTTTTTTTCTCAAAATAAATGTCCTCAAAATACAAAAGCTGCTTCTCTATTTCCTCTCCTTTCATGGCTCACTCCACCCACGTATGCTTCTCTCCTACCTCCCATACTACTAGTAGCCATCTTATAATGAATAAAAGGGTTATGTCCAGACAATCACATTGGATCTTTTAAAGGAAATATTTGTTCTCTGTACTATCCATTATATAATTCAGCCCTCTGCATGAGGACTCTAAAGGAAAGTTTCGATCCTTCCTTTCTTCTGGACACTACAACCAAAACAACCTTGATAGCTCTATAGTATGTTACTCTTTGGTCAAAGCCTTCCTTCCTCATTGCCCACAAGTGTGGACATTCAAAGCCCTTCATAATCTGGCTTCCCTCATCTCTTCCAGGCTTATTTCTAACTACATACACTATACTCCTGCCAACCACCCATCATTATGGTAACAAGTCATGCCTTTTCCTGCATTTATGTTTTGGTTTGAAATTTGTTCTTCCTAGAACATTCTCAAGACCTTTCTAACAGTTCTGTTAATTGATTTTGTGACAATTTTTCAAGGTGTAGGTCAAATACCATTTCATTCACGAATACTTTTCAGATACCACCAATGGGAAATATCTTCTCCCTTATCAGTATTTTTCAACTATTATTTAAAGATTACCTTTTTTCAATGATATTAAACTGTAATAACCAATTACATTAGACAGGAGTTATATTATTCATCTTAACAAATTGCTTTATCTCTATTAGCTTGCATACTCCCTTATAGGTAGAAGTATTCAATAATTACTGAACCAAATTTGCTAAAGATCAAATAAATATTGCTTATGTAAATCTAAATGCTAAAGGTATATACAGCAGTCCTGGTTTTCTTGCCTTGGTTTTCACTCACACATTAATATAACAAATATTTATCTTATGCCTGCCTGTCACTTTGGAAAGCACTGTAGATAAGAATTAATAAAACAGAGTTGGTTCCTGCTTTCATAGACCACCACTCTCCGGATTTGTGGTTTTTATGGGGTTTCAACTTCTTCATCTGTAAAATGAAAGGCTTAGATTATATAATCTCATAGGTTTCTTCCAATTTTAAAATTATGAAGATCCATAAGCAAAAGACATTTTGTAAGATTAAATATCTTTATTAAAAAGAGATGAATTGGGGTGCCTGGGTGGCTCAGTTGGTTGATCATCAACTGGATCTCAGCTCAGGTCATGGTCTCAGGGTCTTGAGTTCAAGTCCCTTACTGGGGCTCATGCCTAACTTAAAAAAAAAAAGACATAAACTATTATGCATTTTATATATTTATACATAAAATACATACACATTTTTTTCCATGGGTAGTATGTCATAAAAACATGATAGTCATAAAAAGTTGGATTTGAGGGTAGAAAAATTGTCACTGATAATTAAGTATGGTAGTCAAAGAGGTTATCAAATATATCCTCCACCTTTTTGGATTTTGGATGAAAATATTGTCCTTCCTTCTTTTAGGAATCAGGAACTAGAATGATGTCAGAAGATATAAGAATTTGTATATTGTATATACTTTTTGTCAGATGTGTGTAATCTTTCTACATGTCAACTTCATCATCATGTTAAAATTCCCCTTTTACTAATATGTATTTTACAAGCAGCACTGGGAATGTTTCCAACAGAAAATATGGTGATGTTCTTGATACAGTGGGATCTGGTTGAATTAGTTCTTAAATTACTTACTTTAAGTAGAAATTATGTATGCTACCAAGTGTGCAATCTGAGGAAACTTTGTAAATTTCTTTCAGACACTCGTTTACAGAAGATACCTCTACCGTGAACCTGGGAAAATGGTTAGAAATAGCCCCACAGCTATGAGATTTTCTTTCACTGGTTAAACGTTGTATAATATAATGACAGTTAATCCTTTTACGTCCTTTAAAGCACTTTAAAATAAAAAAGACAGTATTTTTCCAACTATGTACTAATGCTATTATCCCTGTTGTTTTAAAAACCTTTAGAAAACTCCCAATATATTAGAAATGAATAAAAATATTCTGTGTTCTTTGAGCAAGGAAAGATGTAGAAGTAAGTAAGGTTCGGAAATGTGACTTCCTTATTATTTGATTGAGGAATGTTTTTGAGAGATCTATGTTTGCTTTTGATTGGATAATCTGGATACAACATATTCTCGGCATAAGTGAGGTAAAGAGGGTAGAATAGAAAATTAGAAAGGGTCAAGTGGAAGAATTACTTAAAACCAAAATAAGATCAAGATAATAATCACTTTGTTATCACTTAAATAGAACCCTTATTCTCTTGTGAGAAATTATCAGACTGAGTTTACGAAGTGATTATATGTTTATACGGACGTGAAACTGCTGTCTAGGCTCATTATCCCATCATGATTCCGTTAAATCATGCTCTCAGAGGAGAGTGATTTGTTCTATTTGTGAACAGGTGGCAGCTTCATCTACTCAGAGACCAATTATGTAAAGCAGCGTGAAAAAAGCCAGGGTGCCAAAGCTGGCAGAGAGAGAGAAAGAAAGAGAGAAAAGAGAGCAAATCTGTCACATGTTACAAAAGCAATACTGATTTGATTTTTCAACAAGGAAGGTTTTTTTTTTTTCCTTAAGTGAGACAATTCAATAACTTCCTGTATGAAGGAATGTCCATGATTGTAACAGCCATCAGAGTACCTGGTAGTGATTCTACTGGTGCAGGTTGGAGGAATGAAACTCACCCCCATTATATTTCCATGGTATTTTGCTTCAGGATATGCTGCTACTGGAACTCATTTCAAAGAATGGATGACCCTTAAAAGACAGACTTCCCGTTAAAATTTGAAAAATACTGAAAGAGCAGTTTGCAGCCACAAGAATCCAGGCTCCAGTTAATGTCCTTCCTTCGGTTAAAACATTGCCTATCAGAGCTATTATTTACATGCAAATGTATCCATTAAGTACAGATTTGCTTATTGAATTAACTAGTCATCTCCCAGAAATGTTAGAGAGAAGATTCCTAGAGAAATGGGGGAAAAACTTGATTAATTTTGAAGAGAATGAAATGATCAGAGAAGTTTCTGGAGACTGCATTTCTAGGAACCAAGGACAGCATGAATGAATGTGAGAGTAAAGGTGTCTGGAGGAGGAAACAGAGTCAGCTGTTTGTCAAACAATGAGTAGGTCTTACCCACAATTTAAAAAAATGCTTTTCTCCATCCAATACTTCTTGGTAAAAGCCTTTTATACCAAAGCTTGTAAGTTTTGGTGGGCCATGAATTTCTTTAATAGCTTAATGAAAATGCCCACAAGCCCAAAGATAAGTTGAAGAAAAGCTATTATCCCTTAAGCCTGGAAATGACTTAGATGGTGGTAAACAAGTCAAAAATGTAAACCAAACCTGTTTAGACTACCGAACTTTAACCTGACTTTTTGTTTTTTATATGGCAAACCTTGCCTTCAGGAAGTGAAAATATTAATAATAATCAAAGCCACTGTGTTTGTTGTAAGCACAGGGAAATGATGAAGCCTCTTTGTTTTAAAATAAGTATTTGTTAAAAAAATAATAATAAAGAAAAATAAAAAAATAGTATTTGTTTTCAGTCTGTTTCAGATTCAAATTCTCTGCTAAATATATTGCTTTAGTAGAATCAGCATCACTAGATATGGGTCAATCAGACACAAGCATGTAGGATATTTAAAATTTGTTGGGAACTATTTTAATTGAGCTCACCTTGGCTTTACGATGCTGCTGTATATAATAATGAATTTCTTAGGTTTGGGAAAAATTGACTTTCTAATTTCTTTGCAATTTGACATTTCCTTGCAAACGACAATTTCAAATCTCTGATGGTAGGTAGTTTCTTTTGGCATTTGGGAGTGTGATACAGCTAAAAAAACGAGAGTAAATAATCAGCTACATCTGTCTGAATACCTAAGTTGCCTGAAAGGTCTGCACTGTAACTTGCATTAACTGAATGTTTTGTGTTATATTTGATGTTGATTGGATCGTTAATGTCCAATGTGAAGTTAAGCTTTCTAATAAGCAATTAGTAAAGTTTCCTTACTGTACAGATGTTTACACATAATTTAGATTATAGCCTACATTCATGTTTAATTTGTATCTCTTTGAATGAATCAAAATTTCTATCTATATTTGGCTTAGATTTAGATAAATTTTCCTAACTTCCGTGGTCTTACATTTGTGTCTGCTTTTCCAAGGAGCTTAGCCGAGTCTCTGCTTTAGCTATTTCCACATAATTTGGGATAAAGATTTTTTAGAGATATAGGAGAAGAAATCTACAGAATTGAGAATTTCTATGGAAATAGAATATTTATCAGTTTTTATAAGCCAGATCAGATATGAAATACTAAAAATAGTCCTTTTCATCTGTCTGCAAGGTTAGTTGGAGAGGAAATCAAACTGCAAACCTTTGAGGTTGTCAGTCCCTCTTAACTCAGTATTATTTGTGAATTTGATTAATAGGGTCCCTACATTTTTAGCTAAATTAAAATCAGGCAGATCTGATCCCTCGAGCTACACATAATCATCCTTTCATGTTTCATTACCGACCCATTAAGTCCTTCAACCTGGTTCTATCCCATCATTGATGATCTAGACAATTTTCCTTCATTTTCTTTCAAGTCTCTTTATCTTTCCATTAAATTCCATTCAAAAATTATATTTGCCAGTCTTTAGTCTACCAGTTTGTTAATATGTGGACCGTTCCTTTGAATTCTATCCACAGTAGAAAACTGTTCTAAATGTGGGGGGAGAAAAGTAACAAATATAACAAATACCTGTCAGAAATATTTTGTGTGGATAACAGCAGAGCAAAAGGCTCATGCTGTTGTAGAATATTTTTTTTAAAGATTTTACTTATTTATTTGACAGAGAGAGATCACAAGTAGGCAGAGAGGCAGGCAGAGAGTGAGAGGGGGGAAGCAGTCTCCCTGATCATGACCTGAGCAGAAGGCAGAGGCTTTAACTCACTGAGCCACCCAGGTGCCCCACTTGTAGAATATTTTTTAAAGTGATTGCAAGTGTTAAAGTATTTTTTCAAAATATTTTACATTTCTGTAAACTGCTAACTTTTCTTTTGCACATTCATGTGTGGGAAGGAAACTAATTACAAAGGATAAAGGAGGAGGGAAAATCTTATAGGTACAGATATCTTTCCTGGACTCTGTCTGACCCACTGAACTGGTTTATGTCTTCCGAAGTATATTCAAGGCCTCTACATGGCTTAACTCAGATTTATAACTGGATTCTGTGGTGGCCACAAATGTTGAAATTTAACGCTTTTTTAATACAGAAATTTAATTTTAATACAGAAATTTAACCCTTTTTAAAATACAGAAAACGGTAATGGGCTTTTTTAATAAATGAAAGATTTACTATGCCTTTCATACTCTTTCAGGATTGATAAGGCAGTATTTCATATGTTAATGTTGTTTATCTCTTCAAGTAAAATTTACACATTTGCAAGTGACATTTTCCTGTCATTTCCTAAATGAAGATTTCCTTCCTAATATCATGATTCCTTTTCTCAATAAGAATTAATTGAAAGAACAGCCCGTGAGAGACTTTATTACTTTTTACACACGAGTAGAACTAAAAAATATATAAATGACAGGATTTTACATCAGGAATAAAAGACAATTTCCATCTAGGAAAACAACAATTTGAAAAATCCCAGTTATCAAAGAACCTAGACTCTAATCAGTCATGAACTAAACATATCAATGTCCACAAATTCAGTGACTAAATCTGTCTAGAAAGCACATAGTATTTAAAGGGGCATTATCTTATTAAAATATTATGTTAAAACAACATTCTTGATGACATCTAGGATCTCTGAGCATACCATGATTTCATAAAGACAGGACTGTAGCTCACATTCTTAGTCAGCCTCATCTGTAAGCTGCCTTCTGAGCCGAACAGGGTAACTGAGCTCCATTATCAGCTCATTTCTCATAATTATTTATATCTATAATATGAGAGAGCACATCTTCCCAATATCTTAATTTCCGCAATTTATTTCTAGCCTCCCTCTCCAACTTTTCACTTTTTAGCAAAAATGTCTAGTACTGTGATATGTACATATGTATATCTGTGATTACACACACACACACAGAGCACTCTAAAATGTTTCTACTTCAATATTTTTTGTGTGTACATATTTTTCACCGGATTTTTCAATAGATACCTAAAACTTTCATGAAAGACAAAAGCTGATTTAAGAACTTACTATTTACTGCACAGTAGAATCTATCTCATAATGAAAGTCACTTTCAGTTGATTTAAATGAGACAATTCCTTTACTCAGTCTGGAGAGGATATACTACCATGGAAGGCAGCCAAATGATTCTGCCAGAGAATTCTATCTCCACAGTCATTGGAAATTTCTCACGTAGAGATAGTGGTATCCCCAGTGAGGACAATGATGACCCTGCTTAAAAAAACGCTATCAATGACTGGTCAGATTTGGAATAGATCAAACTGTTTACAAATTGTCCTACTAATATATCTTCCATGAGTATAACTGGGAAGGAAGTTACGCAGGCTAATAGAAGTTTCCAGGATTTCCCTGTTCTCTTTGTTTGGCATTTACCTCCATATTTATTTTTCTTTCGTTGTTCTGACACCTGCTTTGGTTTCTTTTTAGGCTTATTTTTAAATCCTGTTTTAAAAAAAAAGGTTGTTACCTTTGCTTCTAATTTCCATTTTTCACTTCTCTATATCAAAATTAAACAAATTGTATTTCACTATATTTGTGAAGTTCTTTTATATTCCCTTATCAACCTAGGAATCATCTTCGTACAATTATCTACAGTTTAAGCTGGTTTACATTCCTTAATTTACACATTCTGCCCCTTTCTAGTCCGACATACATATTTTTTAAATTGCTTACAACATAACTACCCATCCTTTATTATTATCACATTAATATCAATAATTTATATTTCTGGAACACTTAAAGGTATAATGCTAAATGCTTTGCACTACTTCACTCAATCTTAACAACAACCATCTCATTTGGGTACCATTTTAAAGATGAGGAAATTGAGGCACACAGCAAAATTAATCCACCCCACGTTTTCAGTTACTCTGCAGTTCACCTATTCATTGGCTTGCCTTACGCCAAATCTCTCTTTTAAACAATGACCCTTAAACTCTGCAGCTGTCTGGAGCTCCTTTTCCTTTGCTGGCTCCCCTCTATCTTTTTCCTGCACTGGCTTTTCCTGACATGATTCTGTAGTTAGGTTAAGTTCCTTCCCAATCGCCTTTCCATTTCAATTGAGAGTTCTTTTTCACCTCATAATTCCCTAGGCATTATCTGAGAGTCAGCAGTAAATCTGGGAGTACACAAGGCCCTGTTTACAGGTGTGCTCTTAGATGGCAAGATAACTAGGAGCTGGGAAATTCGTCATAATGAGTGTTTCTGTCAGTAGAGGGCAGGAAAGCATACTCCCTCTGTCATGTGGATTAAGTTGATTATAACTGTTTAGACTTCTTGCTGGAACACACGACGGCAAAAATAATAACTCGGCATTTGATCCATCTTCTTGGGGAGCCAGAGTTTTATTCCATTGGAAATGTTTGTTATATATAAGTCTTCTCTGTTGTTTGGTAAAGGGTGGGAATAGGGTGAAGAGAGTGGAAGTACATTCACTTTGTTGTCTTTCCCTTCCTCCAAACCTGGTGTGAAATTCCACTTGGCATACTTTCTAAAATGTGGCCCGAGTAGCACACACAATGATACACAGTGTATACAGGAAGCAAAATTCAACAGAGCACCTTTGGCTACCACCCATGCTTATACAAAAGAGGAAATGGGCCATTATCCCACTCTCTACTTGCTGAACTTTGGCTACCATTGCTGTGAGGACAATATTTATTCTCATCTCACTTCATTGAAACTACTGTATTGTTTTCAAGGCACAGTATGAGGCAGCAGGAAGAAAACCCAAGCAAAACAAAACCTTACCTACCACAGCCAAACAGCTACTAAATCTAAAAGAAAATAATTTTACAAAACTAGATACAGGTAAATGTTTGTGGTATTGGATATAAAGTAGTTTTTAAGATGGCAGCTGAGAAACTGCTAAGATTTACTTCCTTGAGGGCATTTACACTTTCTCAAATCAGACAATCTGTAAGTAGGAAGGACATTAGGAGTTGTTTGATTTAGAATCAATTTATTGATTTTACAGATGTTCAGAATACAAGTGTACAGAAATTCAGTATCAAAAAGAATAAATCCATTGCCCCGTGTTACATAACTAGTTAGGGAGAGAATCAAGTTGTGGATGAGGACCCCTGGATTTTCTGACTAACGTGTATTGCATGCTTACATATTGCTCATAGATTTGATTATAGCCTACTTTTGCATATCCACATGTAACATAGCCTATTTATAAGTTTTCTACCACAAAAATGTGATCAATCTTCTGTTTGTTTTCTTTACAATGGAGCACACATCATGCCACCTCCAACTTTATTTATAGTGATATTATTCCATTGTAACTAAATACTATCATCATACTTCTTCAACAGAAGTACAAAGGGATTTTATTCTGTCTGGAGGAAACTGGGGAAGCCCTCACAGAGGGCTTTTAGCTCAGGATTCAAGAAGAGAGGAAGTTTACTAGATGGAGAAAGAGGGAAACATTGACTGAGTCAGCAGTTTGTGTGCTTTGCACCTAGGACAATGCTTGGCCCATTGTAGGTGTTAATTGGAAAAAGGCAGAGTTGTAAAAACTTACCTCACTGGAGGGAGGGAGAAAGGAAGGAAAGAAGGAGGAGAGATAGAGAGATAGAAACAGATGATGAGAGGGAGAGACAGGGATGGGGACGAAAGGAAAGAGGAGAGGAAGGAAGAAGGGAGAAGGAAAAGGAAGGAGGAGGAGGACAGTGAAGATAGAAAGAGAGAAATTAATTTTAACAGAATTGCTCAGTGAGAAATAGGTTTCATTTGTTAGTATATTTCTGCATTATGAAACATTTAATGAGTCATTGAAGTGAGACATGATAGGCCTTTAAGGCTAGAAGGAACTGGCATAACAATATATTAAAAATAGGTGTAATTACACTGCATTAAAAAAGGAGAAAAAATAGTATAAGCAAAACAGAGCCTTAGAGGCATCTGATTTTTAATTTATATGATGGAATCAGCCCCAGAAATGAGCTCTGACAAAAAATAGTATTTGAGAGACAGCTCCTTTCTGATTATTAATACAATATTATAAAATGAAGCACTCTAAAAAAAAAAATGAAGCACTCTAACACTGTCATCAAATCAGTGCTATTTAAATTCCCATTTAGCCAAAAAGACTGAATCATTTTGAGTCACAAATGCAGCTCACATCTAGGATTAGGACACAGAAACCTTTATTCACATACTTAATGCTCATTTTGTCAAGTCAGAACTGTATCGTCCCACTTCATGGTGGCCTGGGAATAGCAAACAGTTGTTTTTATGGGTTTGTACAATATGACCCAATGGAGAGAACTTTTGAGATCCATCATAATGGATTCTAATAGAAGCTTTTTAAATTTAAAACACTGTAATCTTGTAGAAATAACTTTCTCTATAAGTCTTAATTTATTTATCCGTATAATGGAGATTATAATGTTTATAGGTGGTTTTTTTTTGAGAATTAAATCAAAATAGAGATGGAAAGCATCTAACACAATGCCTGGTACACACAGGCTATGTTCAAGTGTAAGTTCTCTTTCCTCCTGCCTGCCTGATCTAAGACCTGATATTTGCTTTTTACCCCTCAGGAAGGAAAAAACAAAACAAAACAAACAATTCAAAAGACTGGAAATTGAGTTATCTAGTAAATTTGGGCCGGAGAAAGATACTTCAATATTTAAGGTAATTTAAATTTCCACCCCCAACCGAGTGCTAGAAAAATCACTGCCTAATATACAATTATCTTGATGCTGAATAAATGCTTAGATCATTTCTCCAGACAATTCTGAAGTCATTAGACACTGATGCAGTCTTCTTTGTGAATGAGACAACTTGTCCCTGGATTAATGCACCTAATGAGTGTAAGCAACTAGAAGACAAAGGGAAAACAAATAAAAGTAAAAAGACAAAGCAAATGGTAACTCCAATGCCCTACCTTACCTCTCTTTCTAAATTAAAAAAAAATTCTAAATATATAGGCCTATGTTGGCTTATTGTTCATTCTTTGTAAAATCTGGATCCGGAAACACTAAAAAAAGATTCAGGTCCTATTTACAAAGTTTCTCTTTTAATGGACATTTCAAAAATTAAATAAATAAATAAGTACATAAACAAACAAATAGATGGACATTTCATAAAATCTTGACTCCTCTCCTATCTCTAGTCCCTGAAAGAACAAGAGAAATAGAGGAACCAATTTTGCTATTATTTTCCTAAGATTTATTTTATTTCTCACTATTAATTCAGCCTAGATGAAGTAAATGGATTGTCAGGAGGTTAATGTCACACAAGGACGCCCTCGATCTCCGAACACCTCCCAACACTGTTAAAAAAGAAGTATCCTCGTGGAGGGTGACGTTTTAGCTGTCTTGAAGTGTTTTTATTCTAAATTCAATTATCTCTAGGACAGAAAGAGGGTATTAAATTTCTTTCTACAGCAGACCATGTAATGCTAGGTGTTTTATTGATAATGTTGTAGAGTTTCTGGTTAGTTACCATTTTATGAGGAGCTAAACTCAAACTATGGCTGTCCATTGGCTCAAGATTCCCTGTAACAATCAAAACTCTCTTTTTATTTGTGTACGAGTTTATAATGAAAAATCAATTATGGTAATGATATTCATACTGAAAATGCTATTAAATTAACACTTTTTCCTCTGTATTTTTTCAAGTGTGACTCATAGTGGATGAATTGATTTTATAAATTATTTTAACCTGTTAAGAATTATTTTAAGAAACAAAATGCTTTGGTTTTGGCTGACTAAACTACCTTTTAACAAACCAAGTTGGGAAACAAGAGTCACAGGAAATATTACTGTATTAAGAATGGAAGTTAGTATTGAAAAAATACATAGAGGCAACTCATAGTATAAGTTTTACATTATGGTTTGATTTATCCTCATATCCTCAGAACTACTTACGTATACAAATATACCCTCTTCCTTATCCCATCTGCCTTACTGCGAACCGGGACCATACACCCTATCAGTTAAAATCAAATAATTCACTATCCTATTTTTTTCTCAAGAAGCATTCCTCTATGATGGGCAAACTCCTTTCCTGGGTAACTTGATGTGTGTGCCACTGACAGTGTGCTTACTATCCTCCAGGACATTCTGTATCCTTGGAGCTCCCTTACCTAAAGCTGCATTTTTCTGTATTATGCAAAAAAACAATGCTATGTTAGGAGCAAAAGCAAACTATAGGTACCTTTTTTTCCCCTTTTCTTTTTAATTTGGTACTTGCTATTTTCAAAAAAAATCAAAAGTTCTTTAGAAACTTAAAAACTTTAATGAATATACTTATAATTTGTTTCTTGTTTAGTGCTAATATTTAGTCTTTCTAGCCCTTTATCCCACCCTACCCCTGCTCTTGAATGCCAGAGAAGCTCTTATCCTGTTACTTCAACCTCAAGTTCTTCCCTGTTGAGAATGTCCCATCTTTTTGTGTAAACCCCATTGGATTCCCTTCCTATGTGCCTCCTTGCTTCCCATTATTGCCTCCCCCGCTTTTTTTTGATTTACACTGTATTGTAGCTATGCAAAATGGAAAGATTTTAACTGTATTTGATACTAATTTATTTGTATTATACACACATTGCTTGAATAACACTTTCCTTCAGGTTTAGACAGTTTGGAACATTTCTCAATAAAACTTAAACAATTGTCTAAACATCAGATTTTAGCTTCTGTGCATCCTTTTTATCTAATGTGAAAGATATCACGCATGTTTTCTGACTTATGTCTGGCCCTCTGAATAAAACCATGTTTGACTCTGCACTTTAATTAATGGAGTTCATTTTCCGGCCAGGTCTCTATTGGCAGCACAGGGTGGATCAGAGCCAAATTTCTGAGGTTGGTCGCTCACTGAGTAGCCTAAACACACATGCACACACATACTCACAGCATCAACAATGGAGGCTTAAGGTGGTCCTTCTAGAACAGCATTGCAAATGGAAATTTCTTCTCTCCAAAACTTCCACTCCATTTTTTTTTTATTTTTTAAGATTTTATTTATTTAGTTGAGAGAGAGAGAACAAAGCAGGGGGAAGCAGCAGGCAGGGGGAGAGGGAGAAGCAGGCTCCTTGCCAAGCAGAGAGCCAAACACAGAACTCGATCCCAGGTCTCTGGGATCACGACCTGAGCTACAGGCAGACACTTAACTGACTGAGCCACGCAGGTCCCCCAAAAACTTCCACTTTAAATTATATTTAGGTGTAAAAACTTGCTTACTTTGTCCTCGGCTTCCATGCCCAATTATGAGATACTGACAACTCTCAGTGCATCTTCTCTCACTTTTCCAGATATTGAAAAGTTAATAGTTCTGGACTGTAAATTAATCTAAAGCCATCTACAATGGGAAACATGAGAAGTATAGGATGGTGGTAAATACTACAGTCTCTGGAATGGACAAGATTAGATTGTGGCTCAACGATTTATAACTGGATGACTAGGACTGTTGCTCAACCTAGGACTATTTCTTATTTAGAAAACGGGAAAATTTTACTACCCACCTAATGGTGCTGTTGTATAGATTAAATGAGATCTAGTATAGTGTCTAAATGGTAGTTATTACCCTCATTTAAATTATTAGAATTTTTTCCACAGTAACTAAAGCTATAATTAAGTGTGATCTGTTTTAATTTGGTTAAAAGTGATAACAGTCTCATCTGACGTGGGGATATTTTAGCTTGCAGAAGCTCTGAAATATTTATAGCAGCTAAGGGAAATTCTATCCAGGCTTTATAGTAGACGGGAGCACAGCTCAATATGTCTCTGACAGATACCATACCCTGGGATTCTTTTTTTTTTAAGTCTGAAAAAGACTATGTTCTGTCTAAGAATAAAAATATTTAAGTATTATTTTACAAGGCGAAACATTTTCTCTTTTAGCAGAAGGAAAAAGTATTGGAAAGATTACAAATAAATGAAGGGCTTTAGTAGATAACATTATTTTGAATTAGAACCCAAAGATAGTATGGGTCCTTGGGGAAAACGCCTTATGTAACCTTATGGAATAATGTTTCTGTAGCAACATAGGCAAACAAGCAAACTTGCAGCTCCAAAATCTTCCAAAGATACTGAATTTAGGTAACATGTTTGCAGACAGAATGGCACAGAAGACTGGGGCTTGCAAGAGTTCCAAATAGTCTTTTGCATAAAACTTGAAATTGAAACAATCTACCAACAGGTGAAAGTATTAAAATATATATGGAGACTTCTGAGATACACGATTTTATTGATTTCTCTCCCCTAGGGAACACTCAAAATGATCAGATGGAACTAATGCTTTGAAAATTGCTTTCTCATGAAGGCAAAGTTCTGAGACTTAGTCCCTTCCTTATTTATACTCAGCCTGTATATAAAAATACTTCTGTCTCTGGAGTGTCTAATTTGAGGTTTTGGAACAGCAAAAACATCATATCACTTGATTATAAAATGATAAAAATAACTTGTTCTATTTTAAGAACATGCGGTAGGATGAAAAAGAGAAGAACCTGACTGTGAGTTTATCTTAGATTTCAGTATTTAAGCATTCTCAAAATGTAACAAAAAATTAATTTGTTTAGAAGTCGCAAGCAACAGAATTTTCTACTAAAATACTCCTTCCCTGCTTTCTTACTTGTTAGCCAGAGTTCTAAAACATAAGTACAATCAAGAAAAGAGGTATATTAAAATTGTATTCAAATTACGGGACTACTAGGAATTCCAAATTCTGTCTTCCATAACTTCAATTCAATCTTTCTGTCCTTTTTTATTTATTTATTTGAGAGAGACAGAAAGAGAGAGAGAGAGAGAGATTGAGAGCAGAGGGGACAGGGGAGAGGCAGAGGGCCAGGGATAGAGAGTCTCAAGCAGACCCCTTGCTGAGCATGGATACTGACACCGGGTTCTCTTTCACGACCCTGAGATCATGACCTGAGTCAAAACCAAGTCAGGCACTCAAGAGACAGCACCACCCAGGTTCCCCCAATTCAGTACCTCTTTGAGAAATCACACATCCTATATATGTATATAACCTAAGTAGCACATTGGTATGTAAACTATTAACTCAGGGAAGGTCATTTACAAAAAGCAATAAAAAATAAAACAAATAAAGCACTAGGTTTTATCAAAAGTAACTAAATACAAAGTCAAGACTTTCAACCTAAAGGGAAATTTTGCTTTGCACTTAAAAAAATAACTTATTGATCAATAAAACATACTCTCATGAATTACCACCACTACTATTTAATGTTTTTGATTCTAGTAAATGAGATTTTTAAACAATGTATATTTTTTTCTTAAGAATAATTCTTAGAGGTACTTGTCAAATCATTCATACCACTAATCTAGGTCAGACTGATAACCTCCAATAAAACAGTAACAATTCAAGACCATAGGCTACAAGAAGTGGCATTTAACATTTGCTAAAGCTTGACATTCTGCCACAGATACTAAGATAAAAAAGTACTTATAAATTAATTGCTTTTCTTTCCAATAGCATCAGGAAATTGTACTCTGTAGTGTTACCTCCATTTGGGCTTTAGGCTTCCAAGCCCATTAGTTAAAAAAAAAAACCACAAAAAAACTCAAGTTTTCCTGTTGCAAGATGATCGGTCTAAACAATATTAGATAAAGAGCAACTTAAAAAAAAATGGTTTTATGATGGGAGGTGGGAAGAGTGGACATAACTGGTACAAAAGATCTTTCGAGTGCCAAAGTCTGTGATACCTCTCATTTGCTTCTCATGCCTGACCTGGGTCTCATCCATGAATGATTTGTTATCACAGGCTGTGTCCACAGGACAGACTCGGTGTGTTCAAGTTATCCAGGGGCCAAATATACATGAGCTTTTTATTTCCGGGGCCAGATATGCTCTAGGATTTTATCTGTTGGCTTAAATCAGTTGTGGGTTTTGACTACTTGAGGAAAAAAAAAAAAGAAATGAATTCAATATGCTTTGCACAGCATCCTTTTTTTTTTTTTTTCTTAAGGTGTCTACATTTATTTGGATACTGTTTTGTTAACAGATCTTCCTGGACCAAAATGAAACCATTGATCTCAGAACAAAAATATTCTTTTGAAAACTCTAGAGGAGTTAGGGAAGTTAGTGAGAATTGCCTGAAGAATAAAGTGCTGTCTTCTCTATGTCAACCATACAATTCTTCTTGACAAGTCTTTTTGCAACACACACATACACACACACACAGACACACGCACACACACGAGCATACACAAGCACGCACATTTTCAAATTTACATGGATGAGTAGCCATGTGAATCTGTCTGTTCTCTTTTCTATGGATCACACACACAAAAATGTCTGCTTTCTTATAAGGAAAGAAAAATTAGCATTGCTATTATTCTTAAAAGGCCTATAAATTAGGGCACTTGGGTGGTTCAGTCATTAAGCATTTGCCTTCAGCTCAGGTCATGATCCTGGACTCCTGGGATCCAGTACCACATTGGGACTCTGAGAAGCAGCTGCCTTTCCCTCTGACCCTCACCCTACTTGTGCTCATTCTCTCTCTCAAATAAATAAATCTTAAAAAAATAAAAGACCTATAAATTATATAGGTTGGATAACAGAATGGATTAAGAAAGAAGTAT
Source organism: Nasua narica (assembly GCA_028533885.1). NCBI lineage: Eukaryota > Metazoa > Chordata > Mammalia > Carnivora > Procyonidae > Nasua > Nasua narica. The sequence goes on along the minus strand of CM052800.1, from coordinate 139,357,880 downwards.
ACTTGACATTCTTCATTCAACAATTTAACCAAATACAATGTGAGATGCCAGAGCCTAGAGTCATGGTGTGGATTCATGATCAGTTAGTATTTATTGCATGCCTACCAAATATGTGGTATTATTACAAATTATTTTTCTCCAGGGTGTGGTTCCTAAGGATGATCCTTAAGAATTTAATAAACAACTACAAAAATAAATTAAATAATATTCACTCAAAAAATATTAATTAGTGATAAGTCTTGAGAAAACCTTTTGCCAGAAAAATTTCAATTAATTTAGAATTGAAATCCCTTATACTTTTTCAAAAATTGCCAATGTTTTTTTTTATCAATTTATACATCTCTATTTTTCAAGTACCAATAAAAAAGTCAGTTTCGAAAATGGGCTTCTATTATGCCAAAACTTCCTCTATCCAGGTCTTTGGTCTCTCTCTGTCTCTCTTTACACATACACACATCTACTTACATTGAATTAGTCATTGTCTTTAACAAGATTAGAAGCTCCTGATTTCAAATTTGCCAGTTTTGGAGCAATAATTTGGATCAGTTCTTCCAACAGATAGTCAGTTTTTGTTACCAGAAAAACAGTGTTTTTCTATCATAATCTAAAAAAATTCATAAATTGTGAAGATGAACTGGAATCTGCTATTAGATACTCATATTAATTAGACGGAAAGCTTTTTCTTAGCAAGAACTTAGCCATGTATGTGGAAATTGAGTACAGTAATTTGAAGAGGCCCCAGCTCTTCAAAATGGATTAAATTAAACTTAAAGACAGTGAGAAAGCAACAACTTACCTGGTTGAAAATTCTTGTGCTTTTTTTTTTACATAGAAGAAATAGGTTTTTCTGTGTTTATTAAATTAAAATAAAATTGCTTTTCTTGTATCAGGCTACTAAGTTACAGCAAACTTTGAGATGCTATTTTTTTAAATATACAAATACACATAAAAATGCTATATTGATATACATATGAATATAATGGGCAATACAATTTATATTATAAATGTTGGTGTGCATATTGATATAATCACAGTCCATATTATGAGAAAAATTCCTACTTCTTTAAAATGTCAGAGGAGCTTTCCAACCTTTTCTTACCAGCCTATTAAGAGCAAGGCATTATTCATTATATTTGCAGCAGATTTATACGATGCCAGTTGACATATGGAATACATATAACAAATGATTGTCTAACTGTCTAGAAAATTTAGGCTTAAAGTGCCTTGCTTGGAGGAGAATTCTGGAAACAATGTCACCTTCTTAGCTCTCAGTTCATAGCATCTATCTCTCCCAAGCTAACCAATGACTCTGGATACCAAGGGCTCTGGATAATCTGGAGTCTCTGAGGGAATCCCAGGAAGGAAAAAAATGAAACCAGGTCTTTTCTCTGTGACCTCCTGGGACCCTGGGGTCCACTGATGGGAGCAGAAGGGTATGAGCACAAGGGCAAATCCTGGAAGAAGCTACACTTGTGTGAGTCTCGGGAATTTAAGACAGAGGCTAATGTTGGCCATTCCCAAGTATGTCAGGACTTCCAGGAAGACCATATGGAGATATAAGGAAAGGCCAAAGGTGTATATACATTTTAAATATCTTAAAGTCATAATAATTATGATATTAATGAAATTATCAAGATAACTTAACTATATAGTTCCTACTCAAGAATCTCTTAGATAGTGCTATAATAATCTTGTCTTAGTTTTTTTATGCCTTATCTAATCTTGACACTTAGCCAGATTAAGGTCTGCTGTTTCATATTGGTGTTCATCTTCATAATTCAGTTTAGAGTTTTAAAAGTGTTATGAAAGTTAAAGAACTTTCATAAAAAGTGGTGCAGACCAATACTGGGCAACAATTTCACAAAACACCACACTTTGGAGATGTCAGGGCATTTGTCTGATGCCTTATTTTCTGAGCCAAAAAAATGAAGGTAATGTCACAGGCCATTCAATGGCATAGTTCTGCTTGTTCATTTTTAACTTTCATGTTTATCCTCTTTGAATTTAGGGCGGTTGAGTCTCATTATCTCCTTGAGCTGTGAAGTTCCACAAGCTTATCTCCTCCTTTCATCTCAAATTTTCATTTACTCACATGGTCTCTAATGTTTGACATGATTAAGTTTGCTGTGACTTGATAAAGAGTTGATGCTTTGCATTGAATACAATTTTGAATAAGACATTTAATTTTTTTATGTTTCTAATTGAACTCCAAGAATCATGTAGGCCCCCAATTGAGCTTTTTGTCTTAACATGGTGTCCCTCAAATGAAACATTTTGATCATGAATTTTCTTCATATAAAAAATTACATATGTATTTTTTTCTTATCTAAAGATATATTATACCAAGAATATTATTATACTTTAACATTCTAACTGGATTCATTTTCTCTGCCATAAACTTTTATCTTTCAGTTCAAAGGACATTTTTTTTTTCCTCTTAAATCATTTTTTGCCTTGTGAGCTGCCATGGTGATTAGGTTGGCAAAAGCCATTCAGATATGAATATGGTTAAAGCCCGTTTTTCTTTCTTTCTCTTTCCCACAAGCACACAGCCTTGTACAGCCACAAACAACACACACACAACTTATCGTGTACACAAACATATGCCACACACACACACCACATCACATACACATGCACTGAGAAACACTGTTGATCTGTAGCAATCCAGGGGAATTCTTAGTAGAAGAGTCGTTGGACTTCCCACAAGAAAGTGCATTTTTTTGTTAAAGAACATTTGTGCCAAGACGTCTGTGACTGATAAGATGTGCACCACGGTCATACAGGAAGAAAAAAAATAATCCTTTGCCAGAGCTCAGTTAGCAAGTTAGTACTATAATTATTATCAGTAGTCATATAATATCCAGCAACAATAGAGAGATCATTTTTCTCTCTTGTATTGTCAGAACAGTGTGTGATTGCATATGGCTTTGTGAATTACTCTTTATTATCAACTTTGATCGTCCCCAAACCACAAGTTAAATAATTCAAGATTATAAGCTCAAATAATACGCTATGTAAAAATTAATATATTACTAATTTTTAAATATTCCTGACACAGAGGCTGATATAAACGAGCTATTTTTACTGTTCTGCCAACTGTCTGAAGACTATGGCCAATGTTTGAAAGCTCTTTCAACTCAGAACTCCCTTAGATGTTCTTTTATGATAAGGAAAAAAGGAGAAAGCAGAACAGCTTTGTGTTCTGTGGTAATGAAGGAAGGTCAGAAACCACAGCATATAGATTTTTGGAAACGAGTCAGAACTTTCTAGTGAGAAAAGATAAAGATTATTAGCAACATTGACCTTGCAATCCCATGTAACCATTCCTAAGGCTAAATTGAAACCTTTGTAGAACAAACAATGTGTTGACCCTCCAAATAACCTCATTGTGACTATGAACAATAATGGAGCAGCTAGGTAGAGGTGACAAGGAATTCAGTTTTAAATTACAGCAGCAACATCAGACTCACACAGCGAACTCTAAACAGGGTTTCATCCATATTTTATCTTTTGTTTATAGTATCTTTTTTGTATAGGAGGATTGTAAATACTATATTTTTTATTGCAATATTACTATAGTAATCATATCAGTTACCATCTAAACTGAGATACTTTCAAAAGTGACAGGGATAGGACTATACTGGAGCAATAGGAATAAACTGGGACTAACTGGGAGAAACAAGGACTCATGGTCACCCATAAGAACACACTTGTGGTAGAGAAATATTTTATTATCATAGGATATGCATTCGTACATACCATACAGAACCTTACTAGTAGCTTCTAATTATTTGAGGCAATCTCAAAATAAACCAGTTCAACTGAGTTTTGTTGCCAGGAGGAAAAATGAGTTTTACTCAAATTTTAATCAAACACTTTAAGAATTGTGTTCAATAGACAATGAAAATATGGTCTAGTAAATATTAGAAATGAAGTCTCGTGTATGAATTACAAATATGATATGAAACATTGGTCTAAGTATAGGTTGATCAGTGAAATATTCCTAGGATGTGGTTTTTGCTTCAAGTACCAACGGAATATTGTGGAAATTTCTATAAAATACATAGATCATCACACAGAAATTCCATTGTGTTTCTATTTTGTGGAAGGATGTTTATAATTAACATCTCTCCCAAAGACTGAAGTAGTTACAACCAAAAATACTGAAAAATTCTTTAAGAAAAAGTGTGTTGAAAATAGTATTACAATATACATAAACACAAAGGATTAAGCTAAATTTAGTAATTTCCCCCAGTTATGCAACTGAATTTTTAAGGCTGCTTTTATGTAAAAATATTATATTTCACTAAAATGTAAAATTTCCCCAAAGTTAGCTTATTTGATGTGGGACGAGAAGTAGAAACACACATTTACTTTGAGTTTTAATTAAATTAAGGGACTTAAAAAGCTGAACCAGTTGTAGGTAGTGGCACAATCTGACTCTATTTGGATATTCCAAATCCAAAGTCCATCTGTAGGTTTCATGGATGTATGAGGAATACTGAAATCGCATGGAGGAGTCCTACCTTGGTGGAACTAGTGCTGGGCAACTGCCTGTTCATGGTTAAGCCTTTCTATACTTCAGCTTTCCTAACGTATAGAAATGAAAGTACCCGAATTAGGCTGTACAACGGTTCCTTTTCAGCTCTGACACTGGATACTTGCGTCCTAGTGATTCAAACCACCAAAACCATTTTGCTATCATTTGGCCATTAATCTTTACAAGATTATCCTCTTAGCATCGTTAAGTATTTACGTATCAGAGAATGGCTTTCATTGAAACCTGTCAAAAATTAACTGTATATAAATGAATAATGCAGGAAAGATTTTGGTTTGGATTTGGTTTTGGTTTGGACGGTCCACCCTGCTGCATCACTACGGGATGCAGGGGTTGGCCAAGCACATCAGCGTTCCTTGAGACTCCCTGCAGCCGGCAGTCCTGGCTGCCAGTGATGCAGTCCTCCAGCCCCCAGGGAGTGGCTCTCCACACCATCTCAGTCGGGACTGTTCCAGGGAAAAGTGGCTTCCTGCCCAAACTGGATGGGACAAGCCTTGGGAGAGGAGTGTGGGCGGGGAGGGGGGGCAGGGAGGGGGATGGTTATTTCCAAAGTTAATTCCTCAGCAATTAAACAGTAATTAAAAGGGACTCATCTCTCTGGCCACACCTAAAAAAAAAAAAAAAAGAACTTGATCTGTAAGAAGTGTGTCTTTCTAACAGTTTCCCTCTAAATGTCTTCCTCTTGGCCATCAGTTGCATATAGTGGCATTCTCCAAGTAGTGTATTTCAGCTGCATTTTTATTTCACTTTTACATGAGAAAATAATCAAAGTTGGTTCATAAGGATTCAATTTCTGTAGAGATACGGAGGAAATTTCTGATTTTTTTTCCCCAAGATTGCTGCCAGCTGCAAGCGAGAATCCATATGTTATGTGGTATTTAAAGAGAAACTGCTCTTGATTTTTTTCACACCTGAACTACCCTATTTCAGATGTTCCAGAGAATGTCTACCTAAAAAGGAGTTGCAAAATAGATTATAAAATTATTTTGGCATCATTTACTGAAGAAAAAAATGAATAGTATTTACTAACATATTATCACACCATCACATATTAAAAAAAGGAAGCTAGTAACTTCGTTAGTCACTAGAGTACCATTTAAAGGAACTGAGTAGGGGCGCCTGGGTGGCTTAGTTGCTTAAGTGCCGGGTTAAGCACTCAACTCTTCATTTGGGCTCAGGTTGTGATAACAAGGTCTGAGATGGAGCCCCTCTCCCCTTCAGGCTCTAGGCTGGGGGAGGAGCCTGCTTAAGATGGCCTCTGCTCCTCCCCCTCCCGCAGGCTAGCACTGGCAGTCTCTAAAAGAAAAAAAAAGTAAAAAATAAAGCAACTGGGTGAACAAAAATTTTATATCTTTTTGTCTTGCTTCGAGTGACTTCCACACTGAATAGTTACACCTGGCTATATGTTTTCTAAGACTCTGATTTTTCTCTGTAACATTTACAATTATAATAGTCATTTATAATTTACAGTATATAGTCATTTATAACTATAAACATATGTAATCTTGATTTTGTGATGAGAAACTTGAACATAATTAAAGTGATTTGAGTCTTTTGTAAGTGTTATCATCTCCATGATGCTTTTAACATGTTCCTCTTACCACAATGCTGTGGAGAATAACTATCAGCACTAAGTAAGTACCTATGCGCGGAGGCAGCCACAGCAGGACTGCTAGTGGGTGCAAGGTCAGATGTGTAAGAAGGCATTTATTATATCAGATTCCACAACTTCAGGATCTTCACAATCACTGAATCTTTGGAGCCTTGAACATAGTATTAATAAAATCTCTACTGTAACTTCAAGGAATGAGAAATTGCCCCAAGAATAGATACTCTCTTGGTATGAACATAAATTTTATCTGTATCTCTCCGTTTTAAGTAAGTGCTCTCTATTAATTCAATCCAGTAAAAAAAAAAATTGGAACATAATTAGTTCAGACCATTTCCTGCTATGTAACTTTACGTAATTTTTTTTTTTTTTAGTTGTGACTATTTTTACAATACCAATTGTAACACTGGTTACATAGTTTTTGCCATGGTATACATCTCGCACATCATAATCTAGACCTTTCTTTCCGGGAACCTTAAGAACAGTGGAATGCACACAATGATGCAGGGGTGTCTGCGATTTGAATCAAACTATAGAATGCTGTTAACTGTTCTCTCAATTACAAATAATGTAATATCATTTCTACAGATGCCAAATTGAATGAGGTTCTAAGAACGTTATAGCATATATCTCAAAGCATCTTATTTCTAAACCCAGAGAATGCTATGTAAAACCTTTTAAGTACTTATACATGCAGAAAGCAGAAACATAAATATACATTTTTCTTACCAACTGGAATTTAATCATTCAGTCACAACCTTGTTATGTTAAAAAATGAATAGTCCAAGAGATGTCCTAAGGTCTTAAATTGGCTTTTCCAATTTTTAAGTCTGAATTAAACATAGAAGTCACATCCTATGACATGATGAATATAGTTCTGTACACAGACCTATTACAAAGCAATGCTGACACCTATAGAGAATGTATGCAAATATCCAAGTTTAATTGGTATATACTTTGTTGATTGGTATTAGAACTTTAAATTTCACTTCTTTTGATATGCAAAGAAACTAAGACGACTTAAGTTCGATGTTTAACATTTAATTTATAAAAAAAGCTCTTTTATTGTCCTTTCAATAAACTTTGCTGTTGCAACAGTATTATGTGAGAGGCAAATCAAAATGATTTGACTATTTAGATAGTCAAGGGTGGAACCGATCTTACCAGTTCATTAGGTGGATTCATCTGCTGATGTTAACCAATGACATGTGTGAAACATGCTGACAAGAACAACCAAACATGTTTACTCTTTTACTTCCTATATTTGTGTAGTATTTCTAGGGAGGAAAGAGAGCTATCTTCCTCTTTCTGAGAGAGCTAAGATAGAGAGTTCCCGAATATATTACTGGACACCAGTATTTTCTCTATTGGCTGTTCAACTCTATGTTTTAGAACTGTTCCCCCAAATTAAATCATGATGTGAACTTAGCCCAACAAATATTTTTTATGTAAGTAAAACTCACTAACCTCTTTAATGAGCATTAGCTAAAGGAAGGCAAAAGCCATATGCTTTATTAAAAAAATATTTGAGTGCTTAGTTGTCATGGGAAGAAATCAGGTTCCTATAAAGATGAACAGAGTCCGTGGATACCAGCTAAGCTCAATAGCCTATGAGCTATTCTGATTGAAAACATCCTATTTGTTTGCAATAAAAAATACCTAAGAATAACTTTAATAACGAAGCTCAGTAGCTTTAATTTCTCTTTGGTTTTTTTTATAGATGGGGAGGGGTAAAAGGAGAGGGAGAGAGAATCTTTTTTTTTTTTTTTTTTGGAGAGAGAGAATCTTAAGCAGGCTCCACATCCAGTGCAGAGGCTGACGCGGTGCTCCATCTCACAACCCCGAGATCATGATTGAGCCAAAATCAAGAGTCAAACGCTTAACCAACTGAGCTTCTCAGGTGCCCCATGACTTTTTAAATTTGTTTTTAGCACTCTGGTCATTCTGGTTAGAACTATGTGTGTGTTGCCTGTCCCTTTTCCCTTGCTGCCCCTTTCTACTGGAAACGAAAGTTAATCTAGTTTATTAAATTCTATGAATTACTCCCTCATAGTAATTTTATTTCCTTAATGGAGTACTTACTACTCCACTCAGTGAATTGACATTTTCACTGTTGTGATTGTGTCATGAACTGTGGCAATACATTCCTCTACACCTTCCACTTTTGAATAATTCTTAGAAATAGTCACCAGGTTAACCTTCCAAAACCTTCATCCCTATTATATTTCTCTCTTTCTCAAAATCATGAATGGTTCCTCAATGTATAACTCTTCTTCCCAAAATATAACTCACATTCCAAACCATCTGTATCATTAGCTTTAGCAAACATTTGTGTTGTCCTAAGACCAACCTTGGATTATTTGTTCTCATGGGCTATAACTTCTTTCTCTCTTCTGTAACCCCAAATCTTATTCATATTTTAAGAATCACATAAAATGGAGAGAAAGAAAACAGGGAGAGGGGTAAAGGGAAAAGGAGAGAAAGAACCTTAAGCAGGCTTTCTCTTTCTCTCTCTTTCTCTCAAATAAATAAATAAAATCTTTTAAAAAGTTATGTCCGAATTTTAATAATAATAAAAAAAAAGAATCACATAAAATGTCTCATCCTATATGGAGTCTTCTTCCAATCCCCACAGACAGAATGTTTCATCACACAGCACTTTTCATGGTTTTCATTTTACCCTTTCTTTTTTTTTAAGAAATCTCTACACCTAGCACGGGGCTCAGACTCACAACCCTGAGATCAAGAGTCCCATGCTTTAGTAACTGAGCCAGGCAGACAAACCCTATGTTTACCTTTTAGATTATACCTACCAGCCTACTTTTGCTAGTTTGTTAAATGGTTTACTTCATCTCCTAATTTTAAGTTATTTGTAGCAAGTTGCAGACTTTTAAACATCCCTATTTTATCAGATCGGTCTGACCAAAACCAGAACAAAATGTAACAACAACAAAAACAAAATAAAAAGCAAAGGTAAAACAAAACAAAACAAAACAAAAAGCAGAGGTAGTGACAGTACAACTAATATAAATAAAGACATTAACACATACAAACGAAGTTTCTTATGTTGCTGCAGAAAAAAAAACAATTTCTTTCCCACACCTATGGGGCTTTAGCAAAGCTGGTTATACTTTGGCCACAAAAAAAATCTTAATACATTTCAAACAGCAAAAAATGTACATCACCACCTTCTTTGGTAACAGTGCAAAAAAAAAAAAAAGGAAATGAAAATTAGTATAAAGTTGATAAAAAGAAAACAACTCAGGTACTTTGAAATTTAAAAAAAAGTAAATCTAAATAATTTGTGAGTGAATATAGTAAAATTGGGATACAACATATTCTATCAAAAATTATTACAAAGAAAAAAAAATTATTACAAAGAGAAAACTAACCTTGTGAGATATTGCCTGAGCTTTTTACTAAAAAAATACTTCATGTAAAAGATACAGTGACTTATATTGCTCAGTATTCATTTCAGTTTTCGATTAGGAGGCCTGAGTGACAGGAACTAGAAAGAGAAAACTCACTTTTACTTCATTTCCTCAAAACTAAATCTTTGGGTGTGAAATTGGCTCTTCTAAAAGATGCACTCTCATGAGTTCTAGAACAGCCCTTCCCGAAAGAAATTTAATGTAAAAAAAAAAGAAAGAAATTTAATGTAAACCACATCTGAAAATTTAAATCTAGGAACTCTATTACAAAAAGTATAAAGAAAACAATGAAATTAATTTTTAAAAATGCACTTTATTTTACCCAACGTATGGAATATATTCTCATTACAACGTGTAATCAATATTTAAATTTTGGAATATTTTACATTCTATTGATCCCATTTAGTCTTTGGAATCTGGTGTGTATTTTAAACTTAGAATACATTGGCATTTGGATAACTACTTCAAAGGCTCAGTAGCCACATTTGGCTAGTGGCTACTGTGTTCTGTTGGGTAGCAGTGCTCCAAAAGATGAATGGAAGATTTTTCCTGCTGTGGAGGGAGTTTCTCTTAGTAGGTACTGAGGTAGGCAAGTTGGGTTTTCTACAGCAACCTTTCAGTGTTGCATCAGAAATAGGTATGGTAGTGACCATGACTTTGATTTCTGGATCAAAGCTAAAGGAATGTCTCATTGAAATCAACATTTGCAGCAAAGGCTTTCCGATTTCTCCCTTTCTGATTGTAACAAATGTGGTATCTCTCTTGGCAGGCTGGTTTTGTGGTCTTTTTCTGGGGTCATTCCTACTAAACTGGAATCAAGCCTGCTTCTTCAGGCCTTCTAACATCTCTCAAAGCATACAGTTCCACCGAATTTCTGTTTAAAACAGAATTGTTTTTGCTCCTACAAGTGAATTCCAGGTGTTATATGATATCGTCATAAATATTTTCATGTTTAAAGGGATAAAAATACACTGAGGATTCAAAAAAATTTTTTTTAAAAAGAACTTCAGTAAAATGAATACGGAATGAAGAAGTAATAAAGAAAAAGATAAATTAACTAAAGAAATAAAATATTTTTGATTAGCTTAATAAATAAGTGAAAGTGAAATTGGAACTGCACACAATTGGAAGTGAAAAGAGCATGAGTTAATCAACAACAAAACTAAAAATTATAAAACACTATATCTACATCAATGTTTGATACTGTCATGTTGAAAATCTTGACCAAACAAATGAAATGGAGACAACTTTCTAAAAAAAAATGAAATTATCAAATTTGATTCAAGATAAGGTAAAAACTTCAAGCATATCAGAAGATAGAATATCATCTTTCTACAAAGGAACTTCCACTGATGGAGAAGTCACTCAACAGTTTAAAAGGAGCACAATCTTTCCCCAACTTATTGGTATTATCAAGTTGAGTGTACCTTTCAATTCAATTAACCAACAAAAGAGATGATACAATTACTGAAGAGAGGTCAGGACCTAGCATGGAATTTATGAATTATAAATTAATGTTTACTCACTATTTTTTTTAAAAGATTTTATTTATTTATTTATTTGAGAGACAGAGAAAGTGAGAGAGCATGAGAGGAGAGAAGGTTAGAGGAAGAAGCAGACTCCCCATGGAGCTGGGAGCCCGATGTGGGACTTGATCCCACAACTCAAGGATCATGACCTCAGCCGAAGGCAGTTGCTCAACCAACTGAGCCACCCAGCCGCCCTCCCTATTTTTTTTTAAGATTCTATTCATTCATTTGACAGATACAGAGATCACAAGTAGGCAGAGAGGCAGGCAGAGAGAGAGGGGGGAGCAGGCTCCCCGCTGAGCAGAGAGCCCGATACAGGGCTCGATCCTAGGACCCTGAGATCATGACCCGAGCCGAAGGCAGAGGCCTTAACCCACTGAGCCACCCAGGAGCCCCCACTATTTTTAATTACTAAAGAAGTCATACAGAGCCCATTCTAACCAGCGTTGTGTTTGTGAAAGGTTGAGTAAGACAGAAAAAGAAAATATTATATGATGTTCAAAAGATTTATAGTTATTTCTTTAGTCATCATCTTATGATGATGTACCCATTTTGAATTTCCATGGCAGCCAAATAATCACCTCCTGGATCACTATTTTCTCATAGTAAAGGCATACTTTGCTTCAGGTAAGAAATCATGTTTTTTCATTTGATTCCATAGAGTATATAACAGGATGATGGTTGAATTGAGTTGGAAATAAGATAAAATTGAATTTATTTCCCTGGTTGGTTTACTTTGTGCGTCAGTTTCTTCAGAGAACAATAAAACAGCACCAATACCAAGAACGAATTCTACCATATAATCTTCGAATATCCTTAAGCTCAATGGTAATTTTTTTTTAAGATGTTCTTTATTTATTTGTGAAAGCGAGAGAGAGAGGGAGAGAGAGAGAGAGAGCACAAACAGAGGGAGCAGCAGGCAGAGAGAGAAGCAGGCTGCCCATGGAGCCAGGAGCCCGATGCAGGACTGGATCCCAGGATCCTGGGATCATAACCTGAGCTGCAGGCAGACACTTAACTGACTGAGCCACCCAGATGTCCCTCAATGCTAACTTCTATCTGAGTACTTAGAGAGCCTCTGAGTGATCAAGCCAGTTTATGGTATAAGATGATGGCCATGTGAAGATCAGGAGAGCAATCTGGATGTTGTTGGCCAGTCCCGTGCCCCAACCTCCCCCCCACCCCCTCTCATTATGTAGAAGAAAATGCCTTTATCTGTATCCTTTTATATAAGGAGACAAAGCTAAGCAGTGCTGCTCCCATGGGTTAGCTGCAATGTGCCTCAAGTACTTTCCAAAGTGCTAATACTCACATACATTATAAACAACTTAGGCAACTAAAGACTCAGTCATCCAGCTCAGATCCTCAATTAGAAATGTAAAGAGAAAATTCAGGCTAAATTCAAAGAAAGTGACCACAGCTAAGATTCTTAGTGGTTATGGACACTCAGGTGGATCTCCAAGGCAATAGAAGTTTCTGTTATGCTAGAAGTGAAGGAGTTGGACATTATCTGTGATCATTTCAGTGGCTATGCTTCTGATGATCCATGCTAACGAAGTATCATTAAAAGATTCAAATAGCTGAAGTTTTAAAAATTAATATAAAATTTTGCCTGTAGGTCATCTTATTCCATGTATTTGTTTAATTGATTTGTATTGGTTGATTAATTGAAATTACATTTTCAAAATTACTAATGAAAAAAAATTGAAACTAGCCCCTTATTGCCAAATACAATGGAGGAAAAAAATCATATAAATCCCTATTTTTTCCTTATAGTATTCTTTAGTTTAAAAACAAATTTATAACATACAGACATGCCCAATCATTGTTGTACACCTGAAGCTAACATAACATTATGTGCCAATTATACTCAGTTTAAAAAAAACAATTATAAGAATTTTAGGAAGCTAGATCTATAAAAATAGTTTTAGAACTATTTAGACTAAATTCCCTATCTAAAAGAAAGAGGGAAAGGAAAGGGGATCAGAACAAACAAGTTATAATATGGCCAAATTTAATCCATTAATTGTGTGCCTTATTAATTGACTAAATAAGAAAAAATTTTGTCATTATATGGGTAGAGATGATCTGATGGAATCTTTAGATCGTAATGAGAATCACTCTCACACTCAAATCTCAGAAAAATTACATTTGCAGTAATAACTATGAACATATATATATCTAATTTAGAGTTCTGTAATCATAGTTCAACATTATACATAGTATATATGTATGTGAGCATAAAATAGTGCTGCAAATAAGCACTTAATAGGCATATTTCTCAAGAAAATGACCCTGGAACAGAAGTTTTAAGAGACTGTCAAAAAAAGTTTGAGATTATCAACAACAAAGATGACCCCTAATTATGCTAAGTGAAAAAAGCCAATCTAAAAAGAGTTTATACTATTGTTCCATTTCTAGAAAACTCTAGAAAATGCAGACAAGCCTGGTAGAGGAGCACAGAAAAGTGGGAAAAGAAAAGATTACAAAGAACATGAGGGAACTTGGGTGGTGATCTGTATACTTACTATCCTGATGGTAGTGACGGTTTCACGGGTGTGTTTGTATGTCAAAACGTATCGAATTGTACATTTAAGATCTGTACACTTAATTTTCTCTGAGTTACATCTTGATAAAACTGTTGTTTAAAATTTTAGGATTCAGTTAAATTAAATATATATATAATATATAAATATATATATTTATATATAATATATAAATATTTATATTTATTTATTCTGGGGATATATTTTATAAAATAAATAAAATATGAAATAGATTATTCACAAAGTATATTTCCAAGAAAATATTTGATCAAAAACCTTACCTTTTTTTCAGGAAGAATTTTAGATTGAACTCGTGTTTCTTGAAACATTCTTATATGTTATAGCAGTAAAGAGGTATCTATCAAGTTATTCTATCAAGTTATACCTGTCCTTCATCCTGTTAGATTGCACATTCAGAGGACAAACGTGTGTCATTCGTCTTTCTTTGACTACGCTATACTGTGAATAATAAATACATTTGACCTGAAACAACTATGCGTCATTATAAAAGTTACTAGTTACCATAACTAGTTCATTCTAAACTTTTTAGAATGAACAGCATGCCAGATGGTACACTCTGGGCTTTGAGAATTAAGGCCATGATATATTTTCATTCATACCTCATACACTTATTTATGCATTTATGTTGTACATTGAAATGCACTTACTTATTTGATATCTTAATTTCGGGGAATAACACTATGCCTTACAGCATTAATTAAAATACAGTATAATTATATACTCCATGTACATATAATTTGCAAAAACAGAAAAACAATTTTCAAATAGCTGTCCACTTTAAATTATTTGTAATATATAGAAAAGTCACATTATTTTCTTTTTTCCTTTGATAATAAGCTTATGTTGTTATTGGACTTTTTGCCATTTTCCCTTTCATTTGCACGCATTTTAATTTTTTTCAGTGTCATATTTGAAGTTACTTTAATGACTGCAATGTAAGTTCTAGAAAACCTGAGGAAAAATTTCTTAAGGAATGTACTTTTAAATATTTTCACTCTCTCAAACCTGAATCACTGTTGTGATCTGAAAAAAGAAAAGAATATTCTATGAGAGTGGCCGGAGTTCTTTTCTGTCTTTCTCTGCGGTTCCTATAGGGACTCAGACCAGCCAAGGAAATTTATGTTGGCTGACAACTACTGGTTCTCACTAGAGGTCGCAGGATGTCAAAAAACTGACCAGCAAACAAGAACACAGTTGCCAAAGGTAGTCTCCACAAAGCATCCTCTTTGTACCATCCAGGCAATGCCTCAGACAGTGAGCCAATTAGAACACCAGACTCAAAAACACATTAAGGCTAATTAGCGTCCACCTCCTGTACTGTTTCTGTCTTTGAAATTAAGAGCTTCAATGTTATGTGGCCTTTAAAGACCTAGAAGAATTGGATCTGAAGGATTGGTATAACATTCCCCAGAGTAAATGCTTCAATATAGTTCAGGTTAGCCGATGATCAGGGTTATTGGTCTTTTTTCTCTCATTTGTGAAGTCATAGACATATTTGATTAGTATCACAATGAATATTATAAATTAACTTATAAAATAATTATTTCTTTAAAGTTTTAGTTAATCACATTGCTAGAAAAAGAGGTAATACTGTCCCGTCTCTTTCTTAGCACACGTTAGTAGGTTTTACATGCAAATATATTCCTCCAGTAATTTCAATTTTCAGGTTTTATTATAACAACACTTTCAATATTCGAACTCTGATAGGGTCTCATACTTTTGATTTGTCTGCCTATCCTAGTAACTAGTATTTTAAGAAATCAAAATAATGCTTAAAATATATCCAAAAATCTCTCTCACAACTGTGGTACAAAAATATCAATTATAAATTCTCAGGAGAACTTTTAAATGGAGCAATGATTCTGAAAACTTATCCCGAAATGAGTGACATAATTAAAGGGTTAGTCTTACGGAAAAATATGACAATTGGGGAAAAACAGATTTCATCTTTGAGGGAAATTCAAAAGCCACAGGAAATCTTACAGATCAAAAAAAGTTGTCATCACTTCAGCCTATAGTATTTGATGTGTGAGAGAAGAAACAACTAATTCTACAATAAAATAAGTTCTCTTGAGCTAAGTTAAAATTTATCATCACATTATTCACTTTGATGTTTATTATTTGGGGAAATTATTAAAAATAACTCAGATACTGAGATCAAAGTGGTAAATATTGATTTAGTTAGGAGCAAGTTAGTTTTGAGGGTGAGTAAAAACAAGTTAGTAACTGGTCTACTCTGATGTTTTTTGTATATTCAGATTACTAGCTGGCATTTAACTCTGTTTTTATGAAGAACTTCTTGTTTCATGATGATTTTATTTATTCTTTGGGAGCATGGCGTGTGAACTGTGGCATTTATATGGTGGGGTATTATAATAAAAATGGCTAATAAAAAGTCCTACTACATATTGAATTAATTGCTCTACTAATTGCTTTCCTGTTTTACCAGTAATTAAAAGCAAACCGCTTTAGGTTCTTTGCATGTGGTCTGATGACTTCAAAAGCGTAAGTCAAAAACTTTGCACTCATTTTAAAGCCAAAACATGACAATTTCCATTTCTCATAGCAATTGTTATTATAGGGCGAGAAAACAAAGGAGAACCAACTCATTTTTACAGGTTATCTAGAAATGTTTATATCTTTTGTTATTCCCTTTTGAAATTACTAGAGCGTTTTATTTTAAAAGGGGACTGTCTTTAGAAATTGGCCTAGCGATAAGATTTAATTACTTTCTATGTCAATGTAGGAACCCATATGAAAGAGCAGACTGAAAAAGTCTTTCTGAAGAACCGAGAAAAGAAGGGATAGCAACCCAGTCTCTCTCTGTTACAACCAGAATACTTAATAGTGAAGAGTGTGATACTAAGCACAGACTTACAGATGAACTGTGACCTCCACTCACAGATGGTGGTGTTTTTAGAGGAGTGGCAATAATTTGGAAAGCACTGGGTACAACCTCCTATCGAATACATGCTAACTAAAGTAGAAAACGGAGGAAATTATCCGGAAATGTCAGCACTTTCCCTCTAGCAAAAAATTAAAGCACCACACCCATTTTCCTCTGAAATAGCTAGATAATTGAGGATGAGGGGTGCTTTCAAAACCTTGTCTGAGTAATTAGCTTTTGATCACCCAGCTCTCCTGTGTACCCTGGCAAAAGCCATGTGGATATTCTAGGGCTCTACTGACCTGTGAGACAACTAGAATCCACTGTTCAGACGGTTGATATCCCTGCTTTCCGTTGACAAGATTTTTTTTTTTTCTTTTGGATGTCAGACACAGAGTAAATCTGAATGAAAACTTTCCCCAGGAAGTGAGGAAGAGAAATAACATGAAGGAGATTATCTCCCCCGAATCCCGAGGGGACCGCATCTCAGGATTTTTAGAGTGGGTGTCGCTAGCCTTGAACAAACCATGTTCACCTATTTTAGGGACCATTAGTTCGTGTTGTGAAAGTGCTGTGAAGAGGAAAAGCAATACATATATAAATAAACACACCTTAGATGCTTCGTATTGATTGGAAGTTGGTTTCACAGGGCAAACCTACTGCTGTGTGGTTGGTAAAGTGATCCAAAGTGAGTTATAATGCCTGAAGATGAAGGCCTAGGTCATTAATTATGGCCACCGGAAAGCTCCGTGCAGCTTACAGAATAAATCTGGCCTGGCCGCGAAACCAGACCCAGAACATAATGGAAAGTTTAGAAATATAGAAAAACCAGTGTGCAAGTGCAGCTGCCTATGATGACTAGAGTTAAATAAGTTATAAAATAACCTGGTGATTTTACAATGCATCATAAAAACTGAAGTCATTCACGTTGTAAACATATACCAACCAATTACCCAACAACTGTTTCTAGAGGATGGTAGACAATGTCAGCTTTTCCACGTTGACTCAGTTTGGCATATTGTGTTCTTATTTGCTAATTACAGGAAGGGTTTTGCTTTGATAAATCCAGGTTGCCAAGAAATTTATTTTAAGAAGGTCAATTAAGAGTTCATAATGGGGTAATACTGCTGTTCAGACATCCAGTTGTTTATAGGTAGGGAGTGGAAAGGAGAGACGAAATCCTGAAGTAAACAAGTCCTATTATGAAGCATTTCATCCTAACATGTTTGTATGCAGTCCTATATGTATGTATCTCCTGTATGTAGTCCTAACATGAAGTAAACAAGTCCTAATATGAGGAGTCTCCTCTTATTATGAGGAGAAAAGGCATTCTCCTCTCTCGGTCTGCCTTCAGATTCTCTTTTTACCTGTAATGGAAAATCCTGTTTTCCCCAGCCTTCTGTAAATGCTTCAACTCTCCTTTCTGAGTCTCTGATCTGATTATTGATGCCCTCGTGGATAGTTGTTAGTTGTGGGCAGAAGACTCGCGGACTTCCTCGCCACCGAGCTGCTGTCAAATGCCAGGCTCCATGCTAAGTGATTCCGTACTTGATGTGTTTGCGTTGCAAGATAACCGTATGAAGTCAGCATTTTATTTTAAAGGTGAGAAAAATCGAGTTGAGACAGAATAAGTGCCCAAAGACATCTAATACGTAGAGCAAGGATTCAGAGACATTTTCTGATTCCAAATGCCGCATTTATATTAAATATATAGATTTTTCTAATTAATCTTCCCTCTTATTCTAGTAGTACATGTTTCTAGTGATGTAATATTAGAATATTATTTAGAGTGTTGAAATACTCTGCTCTATTTTTGTCATTTAAAAAATTATCTTGGGTTCATACACTGCAAATATGTATCTTCTGGGGTCTATGCACAGAAAATATAGGGCCTCTGTCATGCAAAAGTGCATGGAAAAGGCATGGCCTCCACCTGTCATGACTTGAATGCAAGGCAGAGTAGAGGCACTTCCGTCTAGAATATAATTTGGGGAGTCAGGAGGGATGCAAATGCAAAATGAGGCTTCACCTGAGGCTTGAAGAAAGGCTGGGGGCTTTAGCTGGGGCCAACGGCTCTTGGCTATTGTCACACATGCGGTTCTCCCTGCCCATCACTGGTCAGTGGGATTAGCAGGCGCCCAAAGCGCAGACACCTGAGGGAGCCAGTGGAGGGTCAGAGGTTATGAGGTGACAGTAGTGTGTTCATGAATGACGCACTCATTCTCTTACCCCTTATCTTTATAATAGCATAAGATCAGAAGAACGTTGGCAAGTGATTGCCCTTATGAAGTTTGGGCATTTCTTTCTCACAAGAAGCTGGTATTGCTTAATTGTTTTATGTTTAAAATTAAGTTATTCTCATTGCATCGGAAGTATATAGTATGTCCTATTGAAGCCTTCAGTGCCTATTTTTTAATCTTCGTGAGGAAAGTAGAATGCAATGAAGTGCACATTTTATTTTATAGGGAAATTGATAGGTAGGAAAAATTGGGAGACTTACTTTACTTTCCTAATATGAAAATATGAAACTGAGGGGACAGATAATGGCTAGGTGAGGGGCATTCTAGATGCTAGTCACAGGTGTATATTATTGGGGAATTTATAAGCAACACCAGCAATATCACCTAAATCTTTACTTCAGCTTGACATGTTTTGAATTAGTGGGATTTTTCAAATAAAACTGTCCTAGCTTTATTTAATTTGTACACCAGTGTGTGTGTGTGTGTGTGTGTGTGTGTGTGCATGTGTGTGAATTTCTTGCCTGACAGTGGAAAAGCTCATAGCACACAAATTTTTTTATGTACATCACTAGAAGAATGCCAATTAATAATAATAACCACTTTTTAAAATTATGCTTACACCTACCAAAAAGTACACTGCATGCATAATCTTACTTAATTCTTATTTCAACCCTATGAGGTATTTTGTTCTTGTTTCAAAAACCAGGAGAGTACAGCTAGGGAAGTAATTTGCCAGAGGCAAAACAGCCACTAAATGACAAAGTCAGACTATTTCTGCTAGTGAAACCTATGCTCTTAACCAGTCTGTCCCTTGCCTCTCGCCAGCCTTGAATGAGTTATGCTACCTTAGAATTATACCATTTAGTTCATAGTGAAGGACGAGAAGGTTCTCTTTAAATAACATATTTAGAGGGGCTGGAAATAGTTTGACTTTTAAGAACTCACTTAAGATGATGATAATAGCAAACACATACCAAAAATGCACTACATACAGGAACTATAAAGCACAACCACACATACTAAATTAATTCTTGTAACAACTCTATGAAATGTTATCACCCTGAAGATTATACCTGTTTTATGGATGAAGAAAGTGAGGACAGATGAGCTTAAAAAAGTGGGTTCAAAGTTACTGTTACCAAGCTAGTAAGCAGAGTGCTGGAATTTTGATTGCGGGTCGATTTCCCGAGCTCCGTACTTTCGTGCCTCCCTAGCTAGGTATTCAGGGGAGAGCAGTGAGGATCCAGTGCAGGCCTAGAGGTCCCGCAGTTGAATATCTGTTGGTGAACTCGAACTTAGCGTCCCAGCAGGTGAGAAATGAGATGACTTTCTTCTTATTCCACCCCATTCCCTCCATTGCCCTTTGGCAAGCTGATGCCTGAATGAAGAATACAATTATTTCCAGATGTCGTTAGGCAGTGATACATGGTTTTTTAACAAACAAGTCAGCAGCTCTTCTTGAGACTTAAACACCAAGTACGAACTTAAGCGAACTAACTGCAAGTGCTAACGGTAAATACATTCAGCTCCTGTGTGCAAACATAGCCTTTCCGCATTGCACTACTGGAAATGAGAATGAGCCATAAGTAAGCAAGAGAGGCAGCAGACTGAGGTTTGCTGTGTGGAAGGGGCAAAAAGGTTGTGGTCCACAGACAGCGTGAAGTTTTTTTTTTTTTTTTAAGACAGCATGAAGTTTTAAGAGGACTTAGGAATTAAAGTAGATCAGTGTTTACCAAACATTAGTTACCCTTCATGTGCCACCTTTATTATTGACTTAATTTCATAAAGCAACTAACTTGTTTTTTTTAATCTACGTGGCACGAGAAACATATGCAATTGCAAATTTGTTAATTAATTTTTAATAACATATATGTATATATAATATACACACATAATGTAACTGTTCTTTTTTTTTAGAAAATTATCACTATGTTACCTAAAATGATCTCATGTGGTATCGGGAGTTTTACCACACCTTGGGACATTGAAGTAGAATGAAGAGCTGCTATGTTGATTTGCTCAGGGCTGAGAGAGAGAGAGGCCCTAAGAGGAAAGAAGGTAAGATACAGCATATCTGAGCTGAGATGGTCAGTCACATAAGAATGGGGTGAAAGGGAGAGTTAAAAGGTCTGGAGTAGTTAAAAGCCATAACAACAAAGGGGATCTCTGCTCCCGGCAGCTGCAGCGAGGATATGCCAGGGAAGAATGTAGTACAGCAAACCAGCAAGTACCAAGGAATAACTTGCGACTCTTAGGTCAGTGGGCTCTACTCAGACCAGAGAAGGTTCTTTATTATTATTATTATTTTTTCATTTCCTGGGGAAGGTGTATGGCTTTCTCTTAACAAACAAACAAACACCTTCTGTAACACTTTTGTTGTGAAGCAAATATTACCTTCTGTTCACTTTTTCATTCTGTCTCTGACACTATACTTGTTACTTAGGAAACAGCAATAAAGAGAGATTTTGATTGGATGTAGTATCATCTTAATTATAAAGAGTTGGGAGCATCCGGCAATAGTGACATATGAGATAATGTGATATAAAAAAATCATAGAATGTGAGATTTAAAAATGTGGAAGTCAGAGGTTATTTAGGTCCTGAGAATCATCTTCTCATTTAAAAATATTTAACTGAGATGTATATAACTTAACTCAAATGAACAGTAGCATTAATACAAAGCAGGATTTTTTTTAAGCCTTGAAATAATAGTTTGTACCATATGAAATTGTCAGTATTTGCTGTTTTTAATCTGTAGATAAGACAATTTCATAGGAGTCAGTCTCTCTGTATATACTATTGGTTAACAAGTTAATAGTTTCTACTTTAGACAAGGGGAAGTGAGACCAAGGGAGAGAGGGAAACATGTTTTATTTCATTCTCATCCGAATTATCTTTTTTTAAACAAGGGGCATGAGAAGGGTATATTCATGTATTAGTTGGCTTCATAAAAAAAAATAACAACTAGCTTTTCACAAAATGGCTAGATTAAAAAAAAGACATTTTTTCTTGTTTTTTAAAAAGATTTATTTATTTAAAAGTGGGACACATGGGTGGCTCAGTTCTTAAGCATCTGTCTTTGGCTCAGGTCATGATCTCAGGGTCTTGGGATAGAGCCCCTCATCTGGCTCCTTGCTCAGTAGGGAGCCTGCTTTACCCTCTGCCCCTCCCTCTGCTTATCATCTTGCATGTGCTCTCTCCCTCTCTCTTTTTAAAAAAATGATTTATTTATTTACTTGAGAGAGAACATGAGTGGGAGGGACAGAGGGAGAGGGAGAGAGAAAGGAAGAGAGCATGGGGAAGCAGCAGAGGGTGAGAGAGGGAGAGAGTGAAAGAGCATGGGGAGAGGGGCAGAGGGATAGAAGGAGGGGGGAAGGGGCAAAAAGAGAGGAAGAGAGAAAGGGAGAGAGAATGGGGAAGGGGCAGACCGAGAGAGAGAGGGAGAGAGGGAGAGATCACAGGGTGGGGGGAAGCAGGAGAGGGAGAGGGAGAGAATCCTAAGTGGACTCCCTCTGAGTGCAGAGTCAGACCCAGGGCTCCATCTCAGGACCCTGAGATCCTGACCTGAGGGGACCCAAGAGTGAGATGCTTAACTACTGCACCACCTAGGCGCCCCCAGAATACACATTTCTAATTCACATTATCCACAGGGCAAGTTTATTTTAATTACTGGGATAGCAAACAGTATATGCCAATTGGCGTAAGTTACCTCTTGCTTCAGCTCTCTTGGTGGCTTTATTCCCTACATTGCTGATGGCTGATGAGGTCCTGCTACAGGTGGTGAGGTGGTCAAGGGCAGTTGCCAGCTAGAGGCCGAGGTTACTTCTGCACAAGTCTTATTAAAGCAATCAATCACCTCTTTTTATCTTCCTGAGGAGATTGGATTCACATACTGCACAAGTTTGTGGCTACATTCTGACTGAGACTTCAACTCTTTCCTCATACGCATTTTCATGTTTTTTGTTTTCCTTAAATTCTTGCAAATTTATATTTTTTTAATGGACAGGGCAAAATCTATGGTTAGTTTGCAATCATAGCAACTACAGAAATAAAATTTAAAGGTAGGTATTTTATTACTGTAGAGTTAGATTTAATAAATATTTTAAAATAATATAAGTAAGTCAGGGATTGAGGCCTAGGATATCGTGGTGTAAATGACTATTCTCGACAGCTACTTTAGCCATAAAGAAACATTTCTATATTTTGATTTGAGGTTTTACTATGTCAATCATTCTAAATCTAGAATGTAGATTTATAAAATTGTGAAACTAAGCAATGATAAGTTCTGTAAGGAATCCATAATAGGCACCATTATATAATGAGGCAGATGTCCCTATATGTTACTATTTTTTTTTCCAGGAAAAATGAATGAACATACTAATTCCTACAAAGTAAGTGATGCTTAGGGAATCTCCAGGTACAAACTCTTGGAAACCTACCTTTGGCAAAATAGTCGAAGGAGATATTTGCAGTCCTTTGGATTAACGAGGGAATTTTCAAGGTTTGGGGGTAGTAAGTAGGGCGGTTTCAGAAGCTCAAGAGCAAGGATCCTCTAAAGGAAAGTTGCATTTTCTGGGCTTTCAGATGGGGTAAGCAGAATACATTCTTGTTTAGCCCTGCACTAGAGCAACACCATTATTAATTATGCAAACTTTTTTTTTTTTTTGGATGGGTAAAAGAACTCGAGAATGACTCAGCAAGAGATTTCAAAACCAAATACCTCTACCTACTTATTGAACATGTTCTTTTCAGATCTGCTCTCTGTTCTGTGACCTGGGGTTAAAAGTTTGAGATCTACAGAAGGAAGGCTCCATTTTACACTGGCCTCTGAGAAAGCCCCAGTTTTGCCAGGAATATCAAATCAGTTCTGCCTACTCTTCCCATCCTTTTAGTTTTACCTTAAGTGGGAAATAGATGACACTTCTTCAAGTTTAGCCTCCAATTTTTCTTTAACAACCTTAAACCTGGTCAAATCCCCTAAGCGAACTGGGTCTACCTGTCCAAAGTATGTGTGTGTGGGTGGGAGGGCGGTTACTTTCACATTTTCCTCTAGATAACACTGAGTATTGATGGTAACTTGGAAAAGGGGGACATGTAAATGTTAAATAAAGATGTAAAGGCAACAGAGGATTTTTTTTTTTTTTTTACAAGTCCCTGCTAAAGTGACAGTTCAAGATTTAGTTGGAAAAGGCAAGGCTTCCAATCACCAGTCTGGGGGAGGAGAAGTCCTCTCACCTATTTTGGAAACTACTTGCAGATGTGGGGAAACCACTGAATTGCTCACAACAGGGGTTTTGCAGAGATTTCCTCTGATTTTTTTTTCCTCCCCAATTTCCCACAACCTCTGTTTGTCTTGCGTCTGCTAGGCTGACATGTGGTTTACCTCGCTGATCCTGCTGCCAGGTTTTACACACTCTCCTCAGAAGTAAAACAACTGAAGCCGAAGGTACTGAGCGACTCCGGGCATGGGCGCCAGAACTGTCACAGAAAATATGCTTCCCGAGTATTCCTTCCAACTTCCCTTCCTGCGCCCACGTGAGCCATAGCGCCAGCCCATCAGCAAGGTCTTAGCGTTTCCTGCTGCTGCAATCTGTAACTTGATTTTGGATTTTTTTTTTTTTTAATTGCAGTTCTGGGGATCTTAGTTCTTAGCAAAACTTTGTTGGTTGGGGGACTTTTAAAGCAGTCTATTTCCTTACCCGAGTCGCGAAGGCTCAGACACTTTTCCTCCATGCCCGGGCTGCACTAAGGTTAAACCGCAGCAAAGGAAAGAAACACACACCCGCTGTTTATTTGGGGGGAGGGGAAGTAGAGGTTTGCAGCTGAGTTATCACGATCCCTCGCGCCACCCCCGGTCTGGCACTCTTGGATGACACGTACATCATTTATTAATTGCTGTTCACGGACGCAGATACATAATATATTCATTTTTATCTTTAGTAAAATATAAATGGAATTGTCAGCGCGCTCCTGTCTGTTTGTTTGTATAAGGCTATCAAAAGAAGTCAGAGAGGAGGCTGTGGCCCGGATCCTGACCCTGATTGTATGAATAAGTAAGCAGGATGCAAGTGATTGGGTTAGATGCTGCGAAGATTTTTTTTTTTTTCAAGTTAGGAAGAGGGTAAAAAGACAGGGATAGGGGGGTAGGCAAACGGTGCATCCCCAAATCCTCACACTTTTGCTCTTTTCAGTCAGTTGCTTTGCTTGCTTCTGCAGGCTTTTAAGGTCTCGCGGCGTAGAAATGCCTGCCCCCCACCCCCTTCCTCGGTCTCCCCTTTCAGTTCAGATGTGCTGATGTGCAGACCGGATTCATCTTCCCCGAGCGGCGGCGGCGGCGGGCGCAGGAGGGGGCGGCAGCTCGCGCTCTACCGCCGGGTCCTGGCAGCGGCGGGGGCGCGGCGCGGGAGCCCGAGCTTCGGTGGCAGCTGAGCCCGCGGAGCGCCGCTCGCCCAGCCGCGGCCGCGGGAAGTTCGGCCGCCAGAAGGACGACCTGGCAGGCAGCGAGCGCCCGCTCCTCCAGAGCCGAGTTTGCCCGCAGCTGCCCCTCCCCGTCTCCGGGAGCCGAGCTCCTTACCTGCCCTCCGCCCACCCGCGGGCCCCTAGCCAACTTCTCCCTGCAACTGAGGGTAACAGGCACTTCTTGCCCTCTCTGTTGTCCCGACGGCATCCGTATGTCTCCGGACACCTGAACACCCCAGTGTCGACGAGGAGCCTCCCGGCAGGGAGAGGAGCACCGGTTCCCCTCGCGCCGCACATCAGCGCGGACCGCGGACGCCTCACCTCCCGGTCCCGTCCCTTC
Source organism: Nasua narica (assembly GCA_028533885.1). Lineage (NCBI taxonomy): Eukaryota > Metazoa > Chordata > Mammalia > Carnivora > Procyonidae > Nasua > Nasua narica. The sequence goes on along the minus strand of CM052800.1, from coordinate 139,332,258 downwards.
CTTTTCCTCCAGGGGAGGAGGATGGGGTTGGAAACGCTTCCCCCGAGGATGCTCTTGTGGCTGGTGGCCTCGGGGATTGTTTTCTACGGGGAGCTTTGGGTCTGCGCTGGACTCGATTATGATTACACTTTTGATGGAAACGAAGAGGATAAAGCGGAGACGATAGATTACAAGGACCCTTGTAAAGCCGGTAAGTGCCTCTCCACGTCGGGACCGTGGCGTGCGGGCCCGCCCCGCTGAATTTCCGAGGGGTGGTGGTGGGAGCTCACCTGTTTCCTTCCCTCTCTCGCCAGCCCCTCCGTCGCTCCATCTCTTGCCCTCCTTTTCTTCCCCTCCCCACCCCCAAGTGGCAGTCGCCACGGGCCCGAGTTGACTGGAGTTCTGTGCTAGTGGGATCGAATGCCAAGCTCCCGGCTCCCAGTTTGGGAAAAATGTCCAGAGTTCGGATTCCCTTCCCCTCCCCCAGCAAAATGAAACAAGCCGTAAACACAGCTGGCTTGCCGTGGGTTTTAAATACCAACACTCAGCTGGCTATACGCATCTGGAGTGAACTACACCTCCTCTTTGTTCCAGGGTGCGGTTCCCCACTGTTCGCCCGAGACCGAGTTGCTTAGAGTTACCCAAAAGATGGGTGGAATTGCCACCTTGGGACATCTTTGCTCTCTCTTTTGCCAGGGATCTCAAGTGTGGGATCCAGGCGAGGAAGGGGATTGTGACGACCTTGGAAAGTCTCACGCTAGATGGAATTCCAATGCTTTTGCCCATTTAAAATAAATCTTAAAAAAGAAAAGGTCCAAGTTGTTACCCCATTCAAACTTGCGCCTTCCTTCCTGTGTACACCCCCGGGAACTGCAGTTTGACCTGCACTGCCTGAAGCTCAGCTTCTCCCGGAGCGCCCCGGGACCTTCCCCTCTCCCCTACGCGTCCAGCGCCTCAGCCGGTCTCCCCTCCCGATTGGGGCGGCGCTTCCCTCCCGCCGCCTCAGGTCGCAGCCGCACGTGCCACGGCCGGCCACCACGTGAGCGCAGCGTCCCGGGACTCCGGGGCCCCCAGGTTCCTGGCCCTGCGGACTTGAGGTTGGGGTGAACCGAATTCATTGTGGACTCACGACTGACTTCGGAAGGAAGGTTACAAGGGTTGTTGGGGCCGACTTCACAGAGTTGTTTGTAAGCTGAAGGCACGTTCTGTCCCGTCTCTAGAGGTGTGGGCTTTGGCAAAGCAAAGGGGAAGGGAGTGGGCAAAGTATCCAAAGTTCCTCTGTCTCTGGATTCTGTGCGGGCTTGGTTGGTATGTGACTGCGATTTCCTTCCCTTTCATAGCTAGGTAAACCTTATTCAACCTTTCTTGGTCCTGAAGGAGGGAGAAGTGCACACACTGAAGGAAAATGCTGGAAATTCCCTTGTTAATTTGTACCCTTGATGACACATTGTTTGACAAGGAGCCTATGAGTGGTCTGTGCACTTTATCAGATCTTTCTTGGTGCGCGCTTAATGGAGATGGTTTATTCAAAATTTGGGGTATCGTAGTACAAAGTTGTCAGTCTGGAACTCAGAAATCTGATTTAGTTCTTTCGTGTTTATAAGTTTCATCCTATCACCTTTAACACTCAGTCTATCTCACTAGACGTTTCTTGGGCCTTCCCTGACAGTTTGGGGAACAAGACATCGTTCTGCTGTGATGGGTGGCTGGACAACAAGAATTCAGTACGATACAACTCCCCATAGTTTTTATTGAGAAATTAATTCTGAATCAGGTTTGCAACTGGGTGAAAAATGTGTACTTTCTTGTTTTAGGTAAGGTAGAAATGAAGTGGTATTTCTAAAGATTGTCTAGGAAGACATCTATTCTGAGGCTCTCTTGTATGAAAGATGCAACCAGCTATTAATATGAAAAAAAAAAAAACAGTGCATATGTGTACATTGGCCTGATTTCAGGAAAATATAGTTTTCTATACAGGTTCAAGTAAAAGTTTATGCCTTTTAAAAATTATTAATTTCAAATATGAATATAAGAAGTGTCAAAAATTAGCTATTACCATTTTCAGAAATTATGTTGTTTGGGTTTATCTTATGTTAGAAATTGTCCAGAATAAGGTTTTGTGAACATAATGTTTTTTTTTCTATTTAAGAATGTTTTCAATTTTAAAATTTAAAATTTTAAATTGGTTGCACCACGTGTATTGAAATCTGCCTCAAGCATAAATGCTTATTATCCTGAGCAAATAAACATCCAGGGCAAGAAAAAAAACGTTAAGAGCATTTACTTTTGTTTTTCCTTTAATACTGGTTTATTTTAGTACAAGAGGCATACCTATGTCTATGTGTATACTGTATATATATATATAATGAAAGAGAAATAAGAATGACCTGAGTGGAAGGCTAAGAGATATATCCAAAATCTGAGATCACTTTTTAAATGATCAACCCTGCTTTTTAAATTTAGTGACATGAAAGGCTTTAATTTACCATCTTGGCTAAAGAGTGGCACAATCTTTTTTTTTTTTTTTTTTCTTTTTGTGGCCTCTCTTTTGGCACTGTATAAGACAAGTAAAAGTTGTAATAACAGGAAAAAAATTAAATAGCACATTGAACTCCCAAAACAAGAGTCAAAAAAAAGGTCACTAAAATAAGAAAGATGAAGACAGATCTGTGAAAGAAGGCCACACAAAAGCAAGAGAGGGTACTCTCCAGATTGTGGGGCACCTTTGATCTGCCCTTTCCAAAGAGCAGAGTGGAGGGCATGGACCATAAAGTAAAGTGTCCTTTCTGAACTTCTCTAACAAGATCCTAATTTTCCTCAAACTGTACAGTTGCTTGATGTCATATTGACTAAAATAGCTTTATAGTTTCTAAATACTTTTTAGTACATTATTTCAGCTCAACACACAGCCCAATATGGTGGAACTTGTTAATTTTCCCTTACACAGATAGGAAAACTGATGCTCCACAAGGTCAAATGGTTGTTAAGATTATCCAGAACTTGATTTAAAGTCTCCTGGCTGCAAAATCTGATATGCAATTAGGTAGGTAGGTAGGTAGATAGATAGATAGATAGGTAGGTAGATAGATAGATGATAGATAGATAGCTAACTAAAATAATTACCCTGCATCCTTATCTGGCCTTTTGGAGGCCTTTCTTGAAATGCAAACAATAGAAATTTGTCCAGGTTTACCTAAAGTCTAGACTAATAGAAGTGCAGTGACTTTCATATCTGATGAGCATGAAATGACTAAGAACATAGTTTCATCTTTTCCAAACCCAATTACAATATAAAGTCTTTGAAGACAGGTGTCATACCTGATTTTTAATGTTTATCCCAGTAATAGATTACTACTGTTGGTATCTAGTTGGTTCTCAATTCCTTCTCAATATCAATAGACTATAAATATTGATCTTCATCCCTTATCTACAAATTTCTATTCTAACCAGTAATGGTACCCAGGAAGAAGTATTCTTAATGTAACTTGTTAAAATTATGCCATTCTTAATATATCTGTGAAACTATAATTTTTATACTTATGAGAACTTTAACTTCAAGTTCATGAAACTATTGGACAGAAAAGAAGCCCTGTGTTAATTTAATTGAACTTTCACTTAGAAAGACATTTGGGTATAAGTGAAAGTGGCTAAGTTAGTGTAACGTAACTTCAGATATATATATATATATAGTCAAATCCATTAGGCCAGAATATAATTAATCTCTCTATATAGATAAACACAAAGATGCAGATAATTCAAAGGGATATCTGATTGTCTTTCTTCCGCATAGTACATGGTCATCTGAGTTTGCAAACTTACTCTCTCCAGTTCAGAAGGTTCCTAAGGGACACTGGGAAGCTGATACTGCAAGAAGTCATTCCAGAACAGAGACTGAGGTATCCTGTTTCAGTGTTGTTCTGCTCCAATAGGTGTTAATCAGAGTATTAATATCTGTGATTAGTCTGGAGATTACCTGGAAAAACTGAGACCCGGTAAACCAAGTCTGTATTCCCTGCCTTCCTCCCTTCCTTCTTTGATCCTTTTGTATTTAAGGGGATATCAGGAAAGCTCAGGCAATTGAAAATATAATATGTAATAAAGGGGATTGAAGAATTTAGTATTTTGAATGATGGGGAGAGGCTGAGGAGACTGATGACGTAAAATGCCCAGAAGATTGTCCTTATCCTTTTGGACAAGTGTGAACACCCTGGGGGGGAAAAAAAAAAAAAAGCCAACCCTTTCTATCTTGAATCTTCTGAGTAAATGTCTCCTTTTCCTGGAAAAAATCCAAACATGATTAAAGGTCAGTGACTTGCAAGGTTAAATTTGCCTTTGGAGTGGCATGTATAGGCCTGTTTACCTAGAAATAGGCTTTTGACTTCCTACAGGATTCTTTTTTCTGCTGTTCTTTATAATCAGCATCCCAGTGTCCTGGTATACTAATTCTTGGGATGATTTTCACAAGTGTGTACTCAAATTCTGTTCATCATTTGCCAATAGTGATTCTGTAACCCTTGTTGTGAGGGTCCACATCCATTTTTGGCCCATAAATGGCAGCTCCTGTTACTAGGTACGAATTAGATAGACTATTTTTTTCTTAAATATATACCCCAATTTAAGAAAATATATTTTATTAAATATAGAGTCAGCAGCTTTGAAGCTCCTTTTTGTTTGTTTATTTACACATAGTCTCCTGAGATTTTCCCATTTTTGGTCCCTGATGAGGGTACTGTCATTTGCAAGTTGAAAATCTAGCTAGAATCCCTTCGCTCAGGCAGTTTGGTTAGTAATTAATGGAATCTTTATGATTCCCAGCTCAGTAGGTGCTATTCGAGTCCTCCCTTCCTTGTTTAGGCCTCCTTAGTTTATAATAAAAGAGTTAAAAGTGTGTAAGAGCCTCACAAAGACTTTTTGAGAAAGTTAGTGTATAATTCCACACTTTTCCTCTGGACATCATGATGGCTCACTTTTCTATGAAAACCTAATGTATGCCATGTATAGCTTCTTCTACAGAAACCCTATTGTCTTCCCCCATGGTATACATAAGAATATTATTTTTGTACATCTTAGCAGCTTCCCCTGATTTAAAATTTAGTCTCACTTGCCTGTCGTTACCATCACATTTTTGTAAACCTTAAGAATATTAATCACATTAATGATCTCTTAGGCCTCTTCATCAGCAAGTGTATTGGACAGAGGTTAGCCTTTAAATTTTTCTAGAACTCAGGTAGATGGTATCAAGTGGTAGTGGTTTACCATCATTACCTTTTGTCTTTTTAGAATATTATCTATTGTTTTTAATAGTTACCTTAGAACTATCTGCTTAAAATATTTAAAACTAGGACCTCCCTAAGCTTTTCTAAGAATGCTTAGAAAAGATAGAGGTAAATAATCCATTTAAAATGAGGCCTTGCACATCCTGCTGGGACCATCTGGTGTCTGGGGAGGTGGGGGAAGGGAGCCATGCTGTAGGAGAGCCCCCTGCAGCATCTTGAGCCCATAGCTAGGCCTGGGCCAGGCCAAGGCTCAGATGCCTGTCAAGGTTTTTGAGGATGTAGTATATCCTCTACTGGGGGAATGTTGAGGTCTCTTACAGTTCTTTAATATTCCGAGTCTGGGATTAATCCTGGACTTATCCTTCCTAAATGAAGGAGTGAAGAGTCCTCTCCACAGCTCTGGATCCAGTAGAATGATTTAGCAATATGGCTTTAGTGGTTTATTTCCTTTAGTTATCTATTGAATAATGATGCTTAGGGAGGAACATTAAAAAAAATTTATAGCCTTAAAGCTATGGAATGAATTGCATAGAATGTGTTCTTTCCCAGAAAGTGGGAGGGAGGGAATCCCTTGCTTATTTATTTAGTCCTTGCCATTGTCAACCTTGAAAATGGGATATTGACTATTAGATTTGAGACATTGTGGGTTGGCTAATGGAATGCTTGTTTTGTCAGCTCTTTACAAAACGTGTGCTAATCCTGTCAAGCTGTTTTAAGGGGCTCAGCTATATATTTGTATTAAGAAGTATTGTAAATTAGATGTTAATTGAAATCCAGAAAGTGAACCAAGGAGGCGTTTGTCTTACTCAGCTCTTCTCTTGCAATTTACATTTAGAATTTGAGCTAAACTATTTGCTATGGACCATACTTAAAAACAAAACAAAACAAAACAAACACTTTCTTGAATGATAAAAGTCGTAAAAAGTTGAAACCATACATTAAGAAGGCCAGAAGTACTTCCACATATATTATTTTTCCCAAACAAAATCTAATGTGGTGTATTAGTATCCTACTCGAAGCATGGACCTTAATGTTTAAAAAAGACATTTCAACAGTTTTAAACACACTACACCATTTTACAAGTCAGGGGAATTATGTGACGATGGAGTCACAAAGCATATATTTACTATTGGCATTTGATGTCTTTCCTATGTTGTGAACTTCCTAGTGATGACACTTAATACTTGTGTTGGGGAAGGCAGAGGTGTAGGAGGGTAGAATAGTTAATTCATTCTTTACATTTCTCACCTGTGTTAAACTGTTAGCACACGGACTGGGTACCACAGGGGACTCCTCGAATGGCCCCTGGCCTGGTAGCCGATCTTAGCATTTTTGAGCTCTCTTCTTTGGCCATGTGAAAGATTTGAAGTGTTTATTAGGATAATCTCTATTCTTAAGCAGCACTGGGAACCCCCTTGGCATCAGTTCTGTGGCTGATCCTGAAAGGATGGCACTCCATTCCTCTGGGCTCATCTTTCTGACCACAAATACCTAGTAGATGAGAATTTATGATATTTTGTGTTTTGTATTTGATTATTGTGTTATTAAGTGTACCTCATATGTAGAAGTTAAACTTTTGAAATATCCTAAGAAAGAACATCATGAATAACTAGAAAACAGCCACATGGAGAACTTTCTAGAGAATGAATTCTTGGACCCTCATATGCCTCGCCTATCTGGGAATTGCCTTTGTGACTCTTGTCGAAAGAACGTAGTTCCTATTTTCATGTTAAACATTTTCAATAGTTTCCTATCTTCACCATGTCTCCATCAATTAATATTTTTGTTCACTCTTTTGGAAACATGGGGAAACAGACTCAGAAAAGGTCAGCGGCTGGGCTGTCATAACAGTTGCTAAGTGGTGAGAATTTGAACCCAGGTTCTGTATGTCAGATGCCTTTCTTTCTTTGAATCGCCTGCACTGGCCCTTCAGCCAGTACAAATACATTAAGACTGGCAATTCATGTGATGGTGTTTATGCCACGGGCATCTATCCGTTGCGGCGAACGATTTTCTTTAGCGAGGATACAGCTTGCCTTCAACATTCTTGCATTTTATGACCCATCTACTGTATTGTCAGAGTAAGACCCAGGATTTTCAATTGCATGGAATATAATATAGGGCAGACCCTATTCCCTTTCCAAAGAGTATTGTCTAAGTGTGGAGAGTTGCAAACGAAATGCCCAATTATGTATGGGACAAATAAAAATGCATATTATTAATTTTAATAGAGTTAGAGAAATATGTGAGTGTTAAGTACTGACAGGGAGACACTGCTGCCTGTTGTCGCAAGTATTTAATTGTGACAGCAGGCTTTTCATGTCGAGTAAGGCAGAGGCTGAGCTGGATTTGAGCAGAATTCCGTCATTAGTGTCCCGTTCTTGGCACAGGCTCTGAAGTTCTGTGTGGTATGTGTTAAATTGTTTCACACTTTAGATTTGCTGTCTGAGTATTCATTCAGGGCATGATTATGAGCCCATAAAGAGTGTGAAGAACATCCTTTCAAATGCAGCCAGTGCAGGAAAGTGGTTTACTGTGTACATTATGTATGTAAATGATGTGTGAATGCCTTTGAGAAAACAAATATGCTGTGAGAAGGTTCTTAAATAACTTCATCTTTTCAATCCTAACTTGTCTAAAAGCCCTAAGGTCAAAAGCTTGAAAGCTTTGGGGGATCCTAGAGTTAACTAAACTTCTTGGAACTCCAGTGCGGTTTCCTAAGACTAGGAAGTCTGGAGTGTTCGAAATATATACTTTATGTAATATTTACTAAATTACAATTTCTTTGAAGAAAACATGCTACTTTTAGCAAATTGTCATGGGTTCTAGGAGGAAGAGTTCTTGCTTGTATTTTTTCTCAAACAAATGGGTAAGAACAGAATCTGGAGAAACAAGCTTACCTTTTCTGTTTTCTTCTTTTCTAAACCTAAGAACCACGGGGATGTTTTTTATATGTACTTTTTCGTCTCAGGGGAGGAAATAGTATATATCTGGACCTGAATAGACTGTGGCCTGCAGGCAGTGACCAGGGGAGGAATAATTAGGATTTGCCATTTGGAATGGGTAACGGAAGTAATGACCTAAATCAGGGGTTTGTGTTGCCTTCTGTTTCTGTGGGGAAAAAGATTTGTGAGATTTGCTAGGTGAACTCGTGACCAAGAGTTAAATACAGAAAAAAAGGATATTGATTATAAGATATACCTCCAATGTTTCCAGGATTAAAAAAATTTACAATAAGAATAGATTTCCATATGTGTAATGGTGGAAGGGGCTTCATATATAAAACTGTATGAAACATGAAGAAAGTACCCCATAACATATCTTATTTCTGTATTGAATGGTACCCGTAGTTCAGTGTTTTAAGATAACTTACCATATGTCACCCAGTGATAGAATCAGAATTTGAATCCAGAACTCTGGAACCCTGAACCCTGTGCTGCTGCTGCTGCTGCTGCTGCTCCTTCTGCTTCTGCATCTGCTTCTGCTTCTTCTGCTGCTTCTTCTGCTGCTTCTTCTCTTTCTGTTGCTGCTTCTGCTTCTTCTTCTTCTACTTCTTCCTCATCCTTCCTCCTCCTCCTGCTCTCCTCCTCTCCCTCCCCTCCTCCTCTTCCTCTTCCTCCCTACCTCTTCCAAATCCCCCTCCTCCTCCTCCTCCTCCTCCCCCTCCTCCTCTTCCTCCTTCTCCTCCTCTCCCTCCCCTCCTTCTCCTCCTCCTCTTCCTCCCTACCTCTTCCTCCTCTTCCTCCCTACCTCCTCCTCCTCCTCTTCCTCCCTACCTCTTCCTCCTCTTCCTCCTCCTCCTCCTCCTCC